>CM021100.1:275087544-275806828 GCA_007115665.2 Sequoiadendron giganteum | reverse complement strand
CTTTGAAAATTCTCTTGGAATGTTCTTGTGAACTCAAATTTTCTATATGGATGCTCTCTCAAAGTTTCTAGGTGAAACAATGTAAATTAACCCCATATCTATACTAAACTTAGAGATTAACCCAAAAATTCAAATAATTCAAGCCGACCTCAGATCTGGAAATGAATATTATTAAAATTGCACCAAAATTAAATTAAAAAATGAGGTCCTTATTAAAGGAGGACCCATTCGCCACCTAGGGTGAATGGGTCCTAGCAGAAACTTCTAGGACCATGCCTTTGAGGGTTGAAACAACATAAAAAACCCATGTTAAATCTGCAAAGAAAGGGGGGTCCTATGGAGGGAGGACCCATTCGCCACTTAGGGTGAATGGGTCTTAGTACAAATTTCTAGGACCTCAAATTTTCCCAATTATTATTTTTACAATTTGAATACTAGGTGTCAGGATGGATTGTTAGAAGGTGTAATTAAGAAGGCTTGAATTTGAATTAAAGGGGATAATTAACTCCAAATAACCATAATTAATTAAGAGGACCCTAGATAAACGTGAAAATGTGTTACAACACTTTACCACACCTAAAATAGGGTTCAAATTAAGTAAATTCTATTAAAAGAGGCCCACAAACATTATACCTAGGAAAAAACTAGGTTAATTCAATGATGATTATTCACAAATTAAGTAAGGAAAATGGATACTTTTTATGTTACTACAATAGCATGCTAGATGTTGATGCTAGCAAAAAGAACCTGGTGTGAGAGGGAAGAAGGGAATTTGAAGGCATGGCATGGACTTGTGATGGTGGCGATATGATTCCTGTGTGATTATAGACTTATGATGACAACTATTAGAAATATAAGAAGCTTGCTTGGAGATAGATGAAAATCTATATCTAGTGTGCAATGATGAAATATGGAAAAAGGAGAAGGTCATGAAATTTTTAGTAGTGAATTAAAAATCATAGTTGTGTCTGGAGGTCAATATCGTGTGCCAAATTTATTCCTACCTAAAGCACTCACACACTTCTTGCAATAATTCACTTCCTTGGAGGAGTGTGCCTAGGAGCATGGTCTAAATCAATGCCATACTAGGTAAGATGATTTGGTGATTTCCCTTTGAATGGAAATAAAAGGTGGATGAATAAAATTTGGTAAAGTAATTGTAGATTTAATTTGAAAGGATGCAATACCAAAGTTGCAGATGCATTCCCAAAATGTATATTTATTTCGAGAGATTTGGAGTGAATTCTAGAGCCCTAGCAAGTATATACACCATCCCCTTTAGATCTAACAATTTTTTTTTTGACTTTTCCATGTATCACTCTACAACTTTTAAGTCACTTATATGAAGGACTATACCAAACTATGCTATAGATGACACCATGTTGTGGATAAATTTGGTACACATTTCTTCAAGTCTAGAGTGTAGACTTAGTCCTATGGAGAGGAAGTACTTGAAAATATTAATTTGGTGGAATAAGGTTAGTGTTATGCATATGACGGATATAGTTATAAAATATTTTTTAATGATTCAAGCACTACAAATATTCACTTGTACGTTTAAAGAGATAGTTGAGGGATAATTAGTCATTTACAACATATGAGATTATAGTTTTGGTTGCATCTACTCAAGTAGTTGATTTATGGTTGTTATTCATTTTGTTAATGTTGAATAATATCTTATTGTGGAGATTATGAGTGATCGGTGATTTTTTGTTTAGAGATTCACATTGGTGAGTAAGTTGTTGATCATGGCCACACATATTATTTGTTTTGACTTGATTTTTGGAAAGTTTTTACCTATCCAGTAAGTAAGGATATCGATAAAGAAATTACATGTCTCTAGTGGAAGCCTTGAAATGTGGGTTTATCAATGGAATGATTGATCAAGAGTCTATTGTATCTGTTACTCCTCTATCAAAGGTTACAATACTTCCTCTAGTGCTATTTTTGATGGATTAGTACTTTTAGCCATTATTGGAGGCTAGTGGCACTAGATGCTAGAGGAAATTCCATCATCTCAAGTCAACTTCTCACTTTGAGATGATGCTTTACATGAGAAGATTTTTTGGTTTTTATTATTTCTTGTTTTTCCTTGTTGTTATTGACAGATTTGAAGACTACATATATTGTGAAGTTTAATTTTTAGAGATAGGTAAGGGGTTTGGTGAAGAGCTCAATATGGATTGTTGCCCAGAGATTTCATGAGATTGTGACTAGGGATTATACCTTTACAAGGGTCGAGGAGACAACTTGGAGGATGGTTATCTAATAATTACAGTCTAGACCAAGGATTATACCTTTACAAGGGTCGAGGAGACAAATTGGAGGGTGGTTGTCCAATAATTGTGGTCTATGATTCAGGAGTTCATTGGAGTAGAAAAACTCGGTAATTCAGCTTAGAGCTACACCTTTTCGAGGGTTATGAGGCAACTTGGGGGAGTTCCACCTGGTTTAATATTAGTTTCTTCAAGGAAGATATTCACATATATGTATATGTATTTTATAATCAACAAGTTTTATCATGTAAACCTTACAGGGGGTCCCTTAGAAGCTGAATTAAAGTTTTAAGGGATATAGTTGTAGGAACAATGTAATACAAGGGGGAATGTTAGTGAATGTTAGCAAACAGTATCGTATTACATTATTAGGGAAGGCAGAGGTGGTTATTTTGACTTCATTCTCTCACAGTTATATCAACCATTCTATACACATCCTCTGATCCTATATATTGTATCAAGAGCTTAATGGTAATTAATGAACTCTTCTGAGAATTTTTGCTAACAAATTAAACCAAAAAAAATAAAAATTCAATAATATACTAGAACTCCATAATCTTTATTTGATTATATAAGATAAAATTGAATTATAAATAAATTCTACAAAAAAAAATAAAAGGGTCTCCAAATGCAAATGAAAAGTAAATCCTTGTTTCTATTTTAACCTTAGAATCTCAACTTTTATTTTTCATCTCTATTTTATTTATTTCTCTAATTCTTTTGAATCTTATTAAAGAATTTATTTACTACTTTACAAGATTATACACATAAGTATAGTGATCAGATCACAAATATTAATTGTATTTCGAAAATAAAAAATTAAAGCTATATGGGGATTGCTATGGAAAAGTGTGAATATTAATCTATTCTTATAATTCTTATGATTTGACGTCGTCTTGGTCTTTCAACACTAATCACAATTTATTTTCTTTGCAAAATTTACGTGGAGTGGATTCTCTAAATAGAAAAGAAAATAATTCAAAGATACTTTTTACTTATGAATAATAATTCATCCATGTGAATGAGGGGATATTTTTTATACTTCCATCATAATGTTCGAAATGCCAACAAAAGATTCTTTGTTACTTTTAAGCATTCAATGTGCTAATAAAATGCTTCACTTTGGTTTTGTCCTTCGAAGTTGTCAAGCATTCGTTTACGCTTTGAATGATTATGCAGATTTTTGAGATTTCTCTTTCACAATCCAATCAGATTTCTGTGAATGGAAACTCCTGCCAATTTCATTGGACTCTTTGAATTAGAGAGAGAAAGGATATGATAAAGAAAATTAATACACAGAGAGAGATAGAGAGGGGATATATAGATAGAGGGATAAAGATGGATATATAGATAGGGAGGGAAAAATAGGGTGTATATATAATTTAGGGACGATAAAGTGGAGAGAGATAGAGAGGGGATATATAGATAGAGGAATAAATATGGATATATAGATAGGGAGGGAAAAATAGGGTGTATATATATACAGAGAGGGGAATATAATTTAGGGATGATAAAGTGGAGAGAGATAGAGAGATGAAGAAATAAAAGGAAAAATATAAAGAGAAATAGATAAGGGAGAGCGAGATAGAGACACAAATATAGACATAGATATAGAGGTTTATGAATAGGGAGGGAGAGATGGACAAAGAGTGAGGTATGTAGAGATAGAGAGGGAGAGAGAAGATATATATATAGAGAGATATAAATAGAGATAGAGGGAGAGAAAGGAAGAGAGGGAGAGATAAAGAGAGAGGAGAGAGGGATATAGAGAAGGAGAGAAATGCATAGAGAGGGAGAGATGGAAGAAGATAGGAAGAGGGAGATAGAGAAATATAGATATAAAGAGGGAGATATTAGTAGTGGAGCTTGATTAGATCTTCTCATTTTTTTAGTAGTATTTAGATCATATTTCCTAATAGGAGGTGTGGGGCAATTGCCCCCCACTTGTGTGGCTTGGGGTCTAGTAGAAAAGGGTATATCATGAGAGAGCATTGTGTGAGAAAGAGAGAAGACTATGAGAGAGTGAAGAGGATGTTGCAACATATGTGTTGTAGGTTTTTATATAGATGAAGTGTTATCTTTTCTTCAAATAAATGTGAGTGTATTATAATCTTTCCTAAAAATCAAGTGATATATAGATGAAGTGTTATTTTTCTTCAAATAAATGTGAGTGTGTTAGAGATAACCCTTCAAAGAAATGTGAGTGTGTTATAATCCTTCCTAAAAATCAAGTGATATAGTCACATCACTTTAAACTGTTTTTATCCTTTTAGACTAACTTTGAGTAGGTCGTCCCAAATGTAATTCCTACCAAAAAGTGACATGTTTTTTCATGAAATTTAGGAGAATATACTAAACGCACCTTCACACATCCTAAGAGATTAGACTTGATCTTCAAATTGTTCATTTTTTATATCTAAGGTTGAACTTGTGGGTATGTATTTGATCATGGGTCAAAGACATAACATGAATTTCACCCATTAATTACCAAATTCAAATTTAATAATGGGCCCAAACTAACCCCTTTCCTTCTAGCAATTACTTGTCAACTTGAGTGAAAAAGCTCAAATTTATGTTAGGGTATTATATAAAACAACAAACGCTATTCTAGTTTAAACATCCAATTGAATTATAATTAGAATCCAATGTACATTAATTAAGCATTATAGTATATCTTTGATTCATTAGCCTATAACAACTCTACATAAGTAGGAAAAAACTAGGCATGTTGTGCAATACACACTTGTTTAATGTGTCTTCAATCTTTTCTACACCTTTAAATTGACTTAGGGAGTTTCACTCAAGAGAACATTACTTCCATAGAAAAATTCAATTATATGTATAGGTATCACCAAGTTTGTGGTAAGAGATCTAAATACTATAAAAAAATAGAATATAAAAAATTAAGAATATGCAAATTATTTTCATAAATAAAAGTAGAAATTATAAATTAAATATAAATATATGAAGATTAAGATTTTTACAAAATTACAAAAAAATAAATAAATCATTCAATAGTATAATAAAACAATCATTCAATAATATAATAAAATTACATAATCCTATATATAATTACATAACACTAAACTCTACCACAAAATTAAAAAAGAAAGAAAGAAACTCTACAATTAGAATAAAAGTAAATCACTCTTTCCATTTTAACCTTAGAATTTCAACTCTTATTTGTCATCACTATTTCATTTATTGCTTTTAACACTCTTGCATCTTTTTAAAGAATTCATTTACTACTTTACAAGATTATACACCTAAATATAGTGGTTGGAGGGCAAATATTAATTGTATTTTGATAATAAAAATTTGAAGCTATATGGAGATTGCTATCGCAAAGTGTGAATATTAATCTATGCCTGTAATTCTTGTGATTTAACGTCATCTTTGTCTTTCAAAGCTAATCACAATTTTTCTTTTGCTTTCCAAGTGGATTTTCTGAATAGAAAAGCAAATAATTCAAAGATACTTTTAGCCTATGAATAATAATTCATCCATGAGAACGAGGGGATCTGTTTTACCCTTCCACCACATTATCCGGAATGTCGGTGAAAGATTCGTGTTACTTTTAAGCACTCAATGTCCTAATGACACGCTTCACTTTGTCTTTGCCCTTTGCAGCTGTCAAGCATTCATTTAGGTTTTGAATGATTACGCAGATTTTTTAGATTTCTCTTTCCCAATCCAATGATATTTCTGTGAATGAAAACTCCTGCCAATTTCATTGGGCCCTCTGAATTCATCTAATGATTTCTATCTCTCTCTCTACTTCACTGATATTAGCCTTTGCATTCGGCCTTCTAACAGTTGACGAGATATTCCTTTCCCCTGCCCATTCCATTTGTTTCTTTCAATTCAGCGATTGATTTTCCGCCTCTTTTCATTTATAATTCAAGACGATGGGAAATTGCGTCAGTTCAGTGTTTGAATTGTTTCATTCTTCTTTTATTTTAATGGGAAGTTCTTCCACTTCCACACCTCCGCGGCACCGGGAGGAGGCAGAAAATGCTTTTGATGGAATTGTAGCGCAAGCATCTCTACCATCCTCAACATTAACGAAGAAGGGGCCATGCGATGTTTTTATTAATCATCGAGGTTGTGATGTGAAGCACAAATTAGCTAGCACTATCTATCACACCCTAGATCTGATTGGGATACATGCTTTTCTGGATGTTGAAAACCTGGAGTTGGGCGACTGTATACCACAAGAAATACATGAGGCAATATGCACTGCTGGACTTCATATTGCTATTTTTTCAAAGAGGTATGCGGAATCTCCTTGGTGTCTTGCCGAGCTGTCATTTATGGTAAAATCTGGCACCACAATACTTCCTGTGTTCTATCATGTCAAACCCGATGATCTCCGATGGGTGGATCAAGGGAAAGGACTCTATGCTCGCGTGTTTTCCCAACACGAAAAGAAGGGCAGGTACTCCTCAAGCATGCTCAAGGAGTGGAAAAGCGCGCTGCAGAAGGTCTCATATCTCTCTGGTTACATGCTCAACAGTGATAATGAGTAAGTATTGCAATATCCCGCCTTTCCCATTCATCAAATCGATTGCATGGTACACATATTCATCTACTATAGATGTCTGTTTCACCGTATTTAGTTTGGTTGTAAATGTATAGCGACGAAGGGAAGCTTCTGAAGAGCATAGTGAATTCTGTTTTGGGAACAATGAAAAAGGTGCCTTTGGAGGTAGCTAAACATCCAGTTGGAATGGATGAAATCGTAGAAGACTTTGAAAGAAGTCGAGGAAAATCTATTCAGAGTGAGGAGTATGTACAGATTGTGGGGGTAGTAGGGTTTGGCGGCTCCGGTAAAACTACACTCGCAACGGAGCTTTACAATAGGAAAAGCTCTTCCTTCAATCGCTCCAGTTTTTTGGATGAAGTGCGAGATGCCGCCTCCAAAAATTCTTTGCATACCAAGCAGAAGAAACTGCTGGAGGACCTCCGTATTCAAACTAAATCTTTTGACAATGTTAAGGCAGGCAAGGGAATTGTAGCAGATCGGTTGAATAGTCTTTGCGTGCTCGTAGTTTTGGATGATGTAGATCACGAGGATCAACTGGATGCCCTCTTACCACCAAAGGAGAGCCTCGGATCAGGTAGTCTGGTCGTTGTTACAACTCGTGAAGGGAGAGTACTTACAAAGTGCGGCATCACATCCATTTATACAATGCAACCACTTCGGCATTTTCATGCCAAGCAACTGTTCTGCTGGCATGCATTCTTGCAGCCTTCACCACAAGAAGGTTTTGATGAAATAGTTGAAATTTTCTTACAAAAGTGTAGTGGGTTGCCTTTGTCTCTGAAGGTCATTGGAGGACAGCTTTATGGTAGAAAGTCCATGGAACATTGGTATGCTCAGCTAGATAAGATCCGGAGAACGTTGCCCAAGGATATCAAGGCCATTTTAAAAGTAAGCTTCGATGCCCTCGAGGAAGATGAGCAAAATGTATTCTTGGATATTGCTTGTTTTTTCATAGGCGAAAAAAGAAGATTGGCTATTCCTGTGTGGGATGGATCGGGATGGAATGGTCTGTGTAGTTTGGAAACGCTTCTGAACAAGTGTCTTGCCGAAGTGGACGAGAAAGGGCGTATAGGGATGCATGATTGCCTCAGGGATTTTGGAAGGGACATTGCAACTACAAGCTCGCCATCACGATTCTGGTTTGAGAGACAGAGTATGCACATTCAGGTGAAATTAAATCTTACCTGTCATTGATCATAGCATAGAAACATTGTTTGTCTGTTCAGTCTTTCTTATTTTGGTTTTTACTCTGAGTGGATTGAAGTTATTTTGTTGTTGCTTTTTTCCACTTAGCGAGGAATGCCGATTCGGGGGATAGTGGCGGCCACAGCTGGTATCCTACACTGCAACCGTCTTGATTGCCCCCCGCCTTTCAAGGAGTACATGGAGATGATGAGAACCTCAAATCTTAGCGCTGGATTACAACTTATTGTTGTTGGAGGAAATGATTTTAACGAAGAATGTGGGGAGTTATCGAGAGGCCTTTTATGGCTTCGATGGTTTGAGTTTGAGCACAGATATATTCCATCGTGGCTCTCGTTAGAGAACATTAGAGTTCTACAGCTTCTACGAGCTTGGAATTTGAGTTTTAATTCAATAGAATTGAAAATTGATTGTGCGCAGCCTCCTTTGCAATTGAGAGAGCTGTTAATTGAAAAGGCCACCGCCTTCCAAAGTTTTCCCCGGTCAGTAGGCCATCTCAAGCATTTGAAAAGACTATCCTTGGATTGCGGCGTCTTTGGTTCAGGACTATCGAGCCTGCCAGAAGAGTTTTGTCGACTTCAGTCGTTGGAGCATCTGGCCTTACGATACTGCGACAAGCTATCAAGTCTACCCAGCCATTTTGGGGATTTGGTAAACTTGCGGCATATAGATTTGAGCGGGTGTATTAGTTTAGAGGTGTTGCCTGTGTCCTTCAGACTTTTGATACACCTCGAATATCTCAATTTATTTTGTTGTTTCGAGCTCGCCTTAGAGTCAAATATTCTGGAAAACATGACACGCCTCAAGGTTTTTGATGTTTCATCGTGCAAAAAGTTACAAGTATTGCCTCACGATGTCATAAATCAGGCTTCTCTGGGAGAGCTTCGTTTGGTAGACACCAGCAGCTTAAGGGAATTGCCAGCTAGCATTGGTCAACTAAGTAAATTGAAAAGGCTCATAATTGTTGGGTGTCAATTTTTGACAAAGTTGCCAATTTCTTTGGGAAACTTGTCCAACTTGACCACTCTTAGACTTGAAAGATGTCCAGAATTATGTGAGCTTCCAAGTTTGGCAGGATTAGTTTCCTTAAATCATCTTCAAGTCAAAGGTTGCGATAAAATAATGAAAATAGAAGGTTTAGAACATTTGACGTCACTGGAGAAGTTGCTTTTATGGACATGCTGGATGGTACCTGGTATACACAGTTTGGGCGGCACGGAGGGACTGCGAATGCTGGATCTGAAAGCAGAAAACATGTCAGCTTTTGAAAGTTGCATTCAAAGCATACAGATCGAGGTAATAGAGGTTGCTAAAAAAATGGAATTGTTATTCTAAAAATTATATTGTTTTGTGTAACTTAGTGTTTTACAACTGATTTCCAGAATTGGCCATGGCGAATGACAATATGTGCAAGGATCTCTCCTGATGTTCAGTCAATTTTGGATTCCTTCTCCTTTCCTGGTCTTGTCGGGCATAACTCATTGGAGATGTCTTACTATCACATAAATTTACGGTACAGTTTAACATGCCGGGAGACAGATCTGTCCAAAGCGGCTATAGTATGTTTTCTTGTCCGTTCCTTTCAAGGTGACCAGAGTGTAGATCTTAACGAAGGACAAAATACTCTCAGACATCCGGGTATAGATATGAACTACAAACTAAGTACTCGCGTAATGTTGGGCGAGGGGGAATGGATAATCATTAGTGTCTTGAGCGAAGTTTCCCCTATCATTAAGGGGGAAGGGCGCTTTCTTCAAGCATCAATAGATGTATCTCGTAACATAATCAACTTTCTCGACGATGAATTTTTTGAGGAAGACGAAGACAAAGTATATGGTGGAAGGTTAATAGTTGGAGAGAGAGGCAGCATCGCTGAAGGTTTTAAGCAACTCTTCCAAACTCTTTGTAAGTCGGCATCTATGAGTTGATATTATTGTTATCAATCTCAAAATTTTAGTATTAAGTTTGTATTTCATCTAAATTGTTTTTGTTTAAATAATTATTTTATTGGGAATTAGTAGATGTCAATTTTATAAACAATCAAACATTTAGAAAATAGATAGCAGTATAAAAGTATTTGGTTGGAAAATTATGAGAGATGTCAAATATTTATTTTTTGATAGTGAAAGAATATTTGTGATGCTTAAATAAATGCCTTGGAATTAGTGAAAAACATATTGAATGATCTAGGTCACTTCTAAGACTATAGATTTAATCACATATATGCAAATCTAATATTTTCTTGGCAATATGATCTCTACTCCTCTTCAAAACTTTGTTCTTTTCTTGTCTTGATCATGTAAAAATTCTTGACATTGTTAAATCTACAAATAGTGTAAGAAATACTATGGATTGTGAAAATCTCATGATTGTTATTGATCATAATTAGTTCTAACTTAAATATCACTATTTGGTGTTTGTTGGTCTATTTTTTGTAGGGATAATTATTTCCTTGTGTCAAATAATGTATATATACCAAATGAAGGATTCAATAAAATATTTTGATAAAAAACACTTGCAATCATGGATGACACCTTAGATACTGTTTTAATGTAGTTATAATAGTTATAGAATGCCTCTAGAGGATGATATAGTATGATGTCCAAAAAAATCCTTTACCAATCCTTTAAATACAATACCATGGTCACAAACAAAATGCCCTACCTTGAATTGGTACATGAGAATAATAAGGATAGTTCAAGTTGGTCTTACATTAGATTTTGAATTTTAAAAATAAAAATATTTTTATGATTGGGAAAGCGATATAAATGACTTTCAAGAATGCAAATCTAATCCAGGCCTTGAAATAGTTGAAACTAAGGATCATGAATAGTCCCTAGGAATAAACAAAATTAAAAATAGATAAGACTTGTGTTACATGCCTACTCTTAACTAAAAATACATCATTTGTATGATTCAAACTTGTTAACAAATAAATACCATTCTAATTGATATGAGACTAAAACATAAAAATCAATATTTAATGTAATTTTTATCATTACATTTTAGTCACATTTTTATGCACATATAAATATTATAAAAATGTATGTCACGTATAAACCCACAACCAACAAGAAATAAAATACACATAATTATTTCATATAAGCATGCTTTGATGAAATTTTAAATTCGTTCAATCAGTTTATGCTGGGCGAATTATAATCATTCGATTCTTTTTTCCACCATCACAAAGGACGAGCCAATGAATGGGGTAGCATTTCACAAATGGTATCCTAGGCTGATTTTTCCACCTGGCAAACTTCTGAGGTCATGTCCACCATGTTTTCTTTTCAATCATGGCCCATATGAAAGTTGATGGAAAAATGCCTTCAATGATCACAATTACAATAAGAAAAGACCAGACGAGCCCAGTGAGTTTTCATCTTGTCTCTATAGAAAGAAGAAGAGGCAGCTTTTTAATTTTCTTTCCCCTCTTGCATTACTTCCTCGCTGTTAGTAATGGCCAAGTTTTCTTATCCTTCATGGTATTGCTCCTGCGGTTTCTTCTCATCCTCTACGCCTTCACCATCTTCTCAACCTTCTTAAAAAACCAGCCAATGCTAGGCCTTCCTCTACCACTACTATTGATTTGGAGAGTTTTCTACATAAATTCAATCATATAAACTAGCTTGAAAGTCTGATTCAGTTTATTGAAGAGCTATTGAAGATTGCGGTAAGTTATCTACACATATGTTTTCTAAAATAGGAATTTCTGCAATCCTACATTTTGGAATATCTTTATCTTCCCAACAATTTTAGTTATCTACACTTTTCTTCATTAATATATTCTTGTTACTCTATATTGAGTGCAAATTTATTGCTATCGACGTAGTCGGGAGAGAAGAGTGAAGGAGGATCAAGTTTAGAAGTAAATTCTTACATCGAGGATGGCCAAACAATCTTGGAGTTAGTTGATAAATACTTTGGAAAACTTCCTCATAAGTATTTTAATATTTTTTTATAGTTATCAAGTGATAGGCAAAGGTATCCTATAAAATCACGTAAACATGAGATATCATGATAGAAAAGAATAAGAATCATAACGTGAGTGGAATAAATAAGCATGATGATCATTATATAAACGTGGATAGTATAAACTTGGAAGTTGATAAGCATTAGCCATACTTTGAATGTACATAATCTTGTAATCATAAAAAAATGTTCACAATATGGTCAAATTATTAAATATTATCATATGAGGCATATGCAGAATATTGCGAATGCATCATAAGAAGGAATAGAATGTGGTCAATGGCATAAATATGTTTATTGTACAAGAGAATACACATATAAATATACAAACACTTGTTGGATAGTTTAAATTTTTAAGGAGTTAGAAATTAACCATAATTAATCATAGATGATCTTGTAATCATAAAAAATATAGGTTTTAACAATAAATATGATCAAATTACTAAATATTATCATGAGGCATATGAAAGATATTGTGAATGTATCATAATAGAGTATAATACGACCAATGGAATAAATATATTTAATATATGAGGGAGATATTATTAAAGAGTATATAGCATATAAAAGGTAGAGTGTGAAGCTCAACTAACAATATTCAGTGGGTTTTACAAGACACAAGACCTTTCGGAAGTGGAAGATACAATATATTATTATTTAACTAAACAAAAATAATTTTTTTTTTTAAAAGTATTTATAGTTCAAGAATCCACTACACTAGATAATAATAAACATGTAAGACACATAAACAATAAGTGAAAGATAAAAAAATATTATTTGAAAGTAACAATTTAAAAGAGGTACCTTTTGGAAGTGAAATATATAAAAACATTATTATTTAAATAAACAAGAAGAAATAAAAATTAATCTTTAAAAGTATTTATCGTTCATGCAACTAGACATTGAGAATACACTACATTAGATAATAATAAACATGTAAAGCTTAATTGTCCTGAAACTTTCAGACTACAAGAGCTAGGAATGATAATTTTGAAACTAGGAAACATAAAAAATAATGTTAAAATAGAAATCATGCAACTAGAAACTGATGAAAATGACATTAGATAAAAGAAATTCTAGCCTATAAATGATTAGAGACAAATAATGAAATTTGTTGTATATATATTTAGGGGTAAAGAACTCTTACAATCCAAGTAACACATGGCTAGATCCTTTAAGGGAATTATTTACCTTCACTCTAAAGTCTAAATGCTTTACACTTTTGCACTAGTGATCACTCCTCTTTGCTAAGTCCTCTATTCTTGTAAAATAGTATGGAAATAATGAATACTTTAAGGTAAATTTTAGGTACAAGGGAAAAAGATGTGCTATAATAGGGAATAACTTGATTAATCCCTTATGTGGTATGTTTCAAATTTCCCTATAACACTGTTTTTGAATTTTGGATATGACTATAGCATAATTTTTATGTGTATAAAAAAAAAAATTATAAAATCCTAATGTTCAAAAGGATAAGATTCTCCTTTTGGCTTAAATTGGGGAGAGTTGATCTAATAGTGACAAAATACAAGACACATAAACAACCATAAAACTATTTAGGTAGGGGTGAAAATCCTTGTGGGTACAAAAATATAATATTTATCAAGTGATGAATAGCTAGAAAATGCAAGGTCATGCACCGCTTACACATCTCTTACCTTGGGGGCCAAAACCTTATGCAAAGTTATCTATAGTTCCTCACTTTGATAGTATGTTGCAAGTTCTCATGCCTAACTGATATCTGATAGACCATCAGGAAAACCAAATGTCTAAAACTAGGCTATATAGGCTTCTAAGGGTATCCTATATATTTCAAGGGTACATAAGGCCTCATCTATGAAGATAAAAGTAAATGTTTATGAATAGGGCGAGGGAGAGAGGGATGGATAGAGAGAGAGGTATGTAGAGATAGAGAGGGAGAAATGAAGATATAGATAGAGAAATATAGAGATAGAGAGGGAGAGGGAGAGGGAGAGGGAGAGGTAGAGAGGGAGAGATAAAGAGAGAAGAGAGGGATAGAGAGAAGGGGAGAAATGCATAGAGAGGGAGAGATGGAAGGAGATAGGAAGAGGGAGACAAAGAAATAGAGACATAAAGAGGGATCTATGTTGGTAGTGGAGCTTGATTATCTTCTTGTTTGTTTTATTAGTGATTGGATCCTAGTTCCTAATAGGGGTTGTGGGGTGATTGCCTCACTGGTGTCGCTAGGGCGTCTAGGGGACAATGATCTATCATCAGAGAGCATTATGTGAGTAAGATATACTTGACTATGAGAGAGTGAAGAGGATGTGGAAACATATATGTTGTAGGTTTTTATATAGATGAAGTGCTATTTTTTCTTCATAGAAATGTGAGTGTGTTATAATTGGGCCATTGCAGAATAATGGGTTACACTTTTTGGCCAAATTTGACATTGAAAGTAACCTTTTGAGAAAAATATTCACTTTTCGACACCTATAGTAGGCAAATTGTTAGGAATTTCAAGATGATCCAAAATAGTGATTTATGAGTGTAAGACATGAAAATATGCAAATTTGGTTAGTAACATGGTTAGTAACATGATAAAAACAAAATAACAGATTTCACATCCTTATGAGATATTATTTCATAATTCATTGCAACTAAACATGAACAAAAACATGTAAGATATGAAACAAAACTATCCCATATTGGATTGGTGCTCTTTGAGTATGTGAAAGAGCCCTTTCCCAATCCTTGATAAGCTAGGTGAAATAAACAATGAGATGCTTGAACTCAAGTTGCCTATAGTGCAAGTGCTTTCAAATGTGGCTGTTGTTGTTTGAAAGAGAGAAGCATTCAACTTACAGTTGAACTTGGAGAGATGAGAGGCCAAATTGATGAATGTGGGATCATTCATGGGCCAATGACAAGATGACACTTGTCAAGCTATGAGAGGGTGAGGAATGTGCAAGTTTTGGCCAATGTGCCAATTTCAAATTTGAATTTGAATGACTTGACATGTTTTGGGGGGATGAAAGGTGCAATAAATGCTATGTTGACTTGTGCAAATAGCATTTAAAACCTTGTTGGAAGGGACAAGTCCCTTTTGGGGGGAAGATTCAAATTGGAAGAATATTCCATTTTGATGCCCTTTTGAATGTAATTAGAGGAATTATAAATCAAATAAATGATTTATTGGTGCAAGTGGGTGGGTTAGTTAGGAGTTTGGATTTTGACTCTAGTTGAGTCAAAAGCTGGAGAATGATAATCATGATTAGAAGTTAATTAATTTAGATTAATTAACTTAGGAGATTTTAGGGATTTTGACATTTGATTAAATCAGTTTGATTTATTAAATCAAATGAGAAGAACTTTAAGGATTTGATTAAATAATTTAATTTATTTAATGAACCTTAGGAAAATTAATCAATAAATTGCTTTAATTGATTAATAGGAGAATTCGATGCACGATGTTAGAGCGAGATGTATGATGTCAATTTTGCATGTCTACAATGAGATTTTGTCTGTAGATTTTAAATTTATTTTTTTAAGAAAATGAAAGTAAATTATATTTTTTTTGCATCTCCTTTGATAACTAGTTTTTAATAGCAAACTACATTTTTTAAAAGTGATGTGTACTTTCAATTGCATGATAACCTTGACTACATATCCCATCAAGAAATTAGAGGCTTCATTGTTCACCCATGACTATTAGAGGGAAATCATTCTCTCCTCTTGGATGAGATCCTTGATCTCACTATTGAACCATGAATATTCATTAAGCATAAGCTATCAACTTAGCCAATTATAATATAATGATAATATATTTCCATACCCAAAATAACCAAGAATTAATATACAAACATACACAAATACACAGGGGTAATATCATAGCATAATCCCAAGATCACTTACACCATATGATTGTCTTGAGTATAAATCACATATACATAAGGTGACGAGCTCATGCACATCAAAAGTACAATAATAAATAGATCATACCCACATTATAGTAAAACAATGATTAGCTCATATGCACATCACAAGTACATTAGCTATTGGCTCATATGTGCATCACAAGTAAATTAGTGACTAGCTCATATGTACATTACAATACAATAATGACTAGAGCTCAATCCTTCATCACATGTATATCTCATGTGATAATCCACATAATAAATTACATGTACACATAACGAACAACTGGTAATATGTAAATGGATGTAACCTATTGCATGCGTCTACCCACTACTTGATTCATAATCACATAAGGTTTTTATGACCACAATCAAGGATCCCATACTAATTGATGTTGTCACTAGCAATGACACCAATATATCAATGTGCACAACACTAGGTCGTTTATACAAATACTTAGGGAGGCATTAGTGTATAGAACCACTCAATTACATATAGGTTCATATCACTTCATGATACCAAAGTGTTACCTACCTCTAATAATTTAAGATACCATTTTCCACTTCAAGATAGGCCAAAACTATAATATGAGGTTGGTCCAACTGTTACCTACCAATTCTTCATTAGAAAATTTATTCCCTGTAGTCCATCAAATGGCTAAGAAAACAAGGCGGTCCATTTCTTACATGTTGTTGGCATGAAGGCCCACATGCCACTAGTGGAAAACCATCCAATCCTCTAGCATATAATGAGCATCCATTGTTAGCATACCATGGCCCTAAGGCCCACATACTCCTGATGAAATTTGTCTAGGCCTTTAGATTAACACGCGGTATGCATCATCGTCACACTGCTAGACCTAAGGCCCACATGATCCTAGTGGAATTCATCCTGCTATTCAAGTCGTATGACAAATAGTCCATTGGTATAGCATGGTCCTTGAATCCTGTCAATCTCAAGCATGAATAAGCTTATCTTTGAGTTGGTCATAGGATTTTTCCATCAGTGATCACCTCAGATGGATAGGAATAGCCTACATGTTAGATTATTACCACCTATACCTATGCCCTCATAAGGTCCTACTCTATCCACTACTATTAAAGTTAGCAGCTATACCATGCTTAGCACTCTAACTAGAAAAGAGTTTCTTGATTAGGAATACATATATCACAATAAATTTATTTAGGAGCTTATACATAGTCATATAAGTCTAAAGTTAATTTTCAAAAAAATAAAATAAATCATATAGAACCAACATGAGACGAGATGAACTCAACATGTAGCCACTACCAAGTAGTTAAATCCATTCCCTTCATTAAACTTACCATTTATAAACACAATATGAGTTAAATACATGTTATCAGGTTTTCTTAACTCTTTCATAACCATCTAATACCTATTTTGGTATAATATGAATCTTGCTAAAGAGCGAAGGTCAAACTAGTTAGGAATAACCCCAAAATATAGGAGTTATTCCCTAGACCCCCCCTATGGACTTGAGGTGATAGGGGTATCATTTGTTCAAGAACTACCTACATACTCACTTCCAAATGGATCAAAGTCACATGTAGTTCACCTTACATGGTTTCTCAAAGGACCTACACGTAGGTTCCCATAACCAAGTTTTGTCTTATCAACATAGGGGTTAGATTTATTAATCAACACATGAAATTACCTCGTTCACACAAACCCATACTTTCAATCAAAATTCACACAAGATTCACTATTGATGTTCTTATATAATCAAGTGGTCAATAGTCAGATAAAATTCCTTTACCCTGATATCCAAATACCATTATAGAATCATATAACATGTCTTATTATTTCATTAAGCAAGGAGAATAAAATGACAATAAATGGATTTATTACACCCATTTCCACTACAATAGAATTTCCCAAATGATCCATAATTACATGCATCTTGATATCTTCTCCATATAATGTTATGTCTAATATTTAAAATATTACAAGTATCTCATAAGTCTTATTATGTATAGGTGTATCCTTGTCATAACCAATATTCCTACACCGCATACCATAATCCAACACAATCATAATACCCCTTCCTAAGTTCCCATGATAGTTATCCTATCGTGGTTATTGTACTAAAGGTTTCAATAAATGTCATGTAGATAGGTAAATCTCTTATCCATTAGTTTGAGATAGATTTCTAAGAGTATCAATTGTAACACTAAAATATATTTAGTATTTTATGCTTCTAGTACCACTCAATGAAGTCATTCTCTATGCACTTGTAAGTTGAAGCTTGTATTAAGTCTTACTCATACTACACAATAGAAGAAGTTCAATGTAATTTGTAACATTGAAAAAAGGGTCCTTAGGCTATTTCATTCTTATTTAGCTCCTCCTTGCGGATTTGGACTTAGTGTTGACTTGATCTAGTGTTGTGAGGTGTTTTACACATCCACATTAGGTCTTGGGCCCATTTTAAGCTAATTTAACTTAACTCGACCCTAATTTAATGTTGTAAATTGTATTTATTTAGATATTCACATTAAGTTTGGGAGGCTTGTAAATCAAGTGGACCTAATCTATTGTTGTAATGTGTTTTACACATTAACATGGGATTTAGGACCCTTCTATGCTAAATGGACTCAATTTTGCCTTAATTTAGTGTTGTAAAGTGTATTTATTTACACTTTCACATTGGATTTTGGGACCTATTACATCTATAACCTTTAAATCATCATTAATAGGCCCCTATGACCCTATATTATGCATCCCAAGACATATTTCGATCAAAAACTTGATAAAATCAACATAAAAACTTAAATTCTTCACTCTCCAATAGTTTAGCCCCTGAAATAGCCTCTGTGGGACCCATTCACCACTTTGGGTGAATGAGTCCCATCCAAGTGGGACTCATTCACCTAGGATGGGGAATGAGTCCCATTTGAGCTATTTTTGAGGTTTAAGCGGGAAAAAGTGGGTTTTTAATTCAAATTTCTTTAATGTCGGCCTTGGGGATCAAATTAACGGTCATTTGAATGGCTTTCCTATATAAAAAAGCTTACAAATCATTATTTCATATCTAAGCAATCTAAGAAATCCACACAACATCATATATTCATGTCATCAAGTCAAGCATTTAAGAGTTAAGCATTCCAAGGTCATCAAGATAGCTTTTAAGATCATTCAAGGGCAAGATTCTTCATCAATTCTTGCACCAATTCAAGATCCATCGTCATTTCAAGCATATCAAGCATCAAGCATGTTAGTGGGCTAGTGTTGTGATGTAGCATTGAAGATCCAAGACCAAGCATTGTTCTATTCTTACTGTCAAAGATCAAGATCTACATCCTTCATGGCCATTTCATGTTAAGTTGCAGATTTACAAGACATAATTCATGGTATCATTGTTCATGTTTAATGTCTTATGTTCCATTTTTCATGTTCATATTTCATTATTTCATCATTTGGTTTCATTACCTACAAACGAGGTTTGACCAAGGCAAACCCCCATTCCCTAATAATAAACATTTCCTCTGTCTTTCTCTGTGTAATTGTATATCTAGATATCATGGAGCTTGGAGAACATTAAAGAATAGGTTTCAAACTTGTTGGAGTCATCTCTCTACTTGCAAGGCCAAGATATTCATAAAAAGTCACTTACAGCCCCAAAAATTTGGGTTTCAGATTCACGCACCTAGAGGAACAAGAAGAGCAAATTGAGAGGTGCAAATCAGAACTTTGAATTTCTAGAAAAGTCAAACCAGACTCATTCACCATAAGTGGCGAATGAGTCCCATTTTTGGTCAATTTTGAGATTTTGGCATTTTCAGATAGCCTTTTTCCATAAACCTATTCCTGTGCAGAAACCCCAATCTGGGACTGATTCACCCAGATTGGTGAATGAGTCCCAGTGGGCTAAAATTTTAGAATCAGTAGAATTTATAGTCTTCATTCAAGCCTCTACAATTTCTAGGTGCACACTTTTAGTTTGGTAGCTTTATGTCTTGTTTCATGGTTATTTCTAGGTCATTCATTAAAGTATTGCATCAAACTAGGGTTGTGCATTTCATCCTTCATTGCATTGTGTTAGTGTAATTAATTAATTATTACACTAGCATAAGTTAACTTAGGTCTTAAGTTAATCATTTAGTCCTAGGTTGCATTTAATCATTTAATAATGTTGTTGAGATAAGATTCCCTTCTAGAAGATGAGTTGTCTTTTCGAGAACTTATCTCCATCTTGTTATCACTCTCTAGGTAGTTAGTTAGGGTTTGATGTTGTCACATGTAGTGTGATTTGAACACTTGGCAACATCTTGTGCATTCTAGGTTTAGCTCTTGCCTATATAATCAGGCATATGTACTCTTGTAAATTATCTAGATCATTATAATAGAATCTCCTAGTTGAATGCCATTATTATATTTTGTGTGTGGTTGAATATTTCTTCCTAGAAAAGGTCCTTCATTGAAGATTGCAGCTTCATCAAGGACCCTGTGCATCCATCATTCCAACATGGTATCAGAGCCATTCCAGGGAAGATTCATCCCAGGATCAAGAAAGTTGGGCTAGTGAGATTTATTGCAGGCTACTTGACTGCACCCGGGGACCAAGCTGATTTCTGGAGTAGATAGAGTCAGATCCGAGCTCACCATTGTCTTCAGAAGGCCTCAAAACCCTAGGATTGCCTGTTCATTCATCAAAATCGGACTCATCATCACTGGGAGCCTCAAAGGTATTTTAGGGTTTGTAAAATCAATCGTACTATCTGTACAATTTGCAGCAAAAAAAATCATCCCTGTCAATTGTCCTCTGTGGCAAAATTTTTTTAGAAGCAGGCCATTTTTCATTTCAGAAAAAAATCAGGGCTTTTTTATATTTATTGGCAAAAAAAAATATTTGTCGGGTATTTATATAGTTGCAGAAAAAATATATTCAAGCGACTGTTATTTAAATCCCTGGTCGGCATCGACATATTTAGTGGTTTGATTTTTTTTTAAATCTATCGGCGGTCGGTATAAAACTTTTGGGCTTAATATTTTTTGCATTTTTTTATATATAGTCGGCATTCCAAAATTTTGAATTGCTTTTAGCAACATTCAAATTTTTTTTGGATTTCAGCGGTTATTTTAAAGTTTACAGAATATATCTTTTGGTCGGCTGCATTTATTTGCCTTGCAGAGGGGTACCTTTCTGGACGGGTCGTCAGATCACCCATCCCGGATCCTCCTGCCGTTTGTTTGCTCCGGCTACCGGCTCCATCCTCCCGCCGTCCTGTGCCATCTGCCATCGGGGTCCTCACACCGTTTACCTACTATGGCCAGCTGAAGTCTTTTCCGGCCAATTTCCAGTGCTCTTCCCATCCCGTCGACATTGCTCACCACTGGGCGCTATCCGCCACCGGCGGAGTCACTCCTCAAGCGGCACCACCGTAAATTGCCACCGCAACTCAGCTCCGATGCCGCCACTAGTGGCGCCCTTTTTTTTCCAACCAAACACCGCCAGTCATATCAACGACAGAGTGCTAAGCTCGGAGGGGCTTATTTTTTGCTCCTCGTTAGCCTGCAAAGTGCCTAATCTAGGCCTTTTTTTTGTTTTTTCATAACTTTTCACCAAGGTATCTAAAATCAACAAACGAGATACCGTTAGAAAGACGATTTGGTCTACTTTCCAGTGGTGACATCCATTTTGCATAATTTTGCTTCCATAAAAATCTACATCCTTTTGAAGTTAGATCTCCCATTTCAACCTCCGAGCTCACAACTTTCAGCCAGTTTCTTCGATTTTGGTGATTCAAGTTGCATTTGGAAGCTATTTAGGAGCTCTATCATTGTATTCATGAAAATTTTCCAGATTCAGCACCAGGTATTATTAATTCAATATTTTGCACATTTGGATTTTTGACTGATTACTTGGACATCCTGAGTCTTGGAGAGGTTCTATCAATTTGGGAAGACTTCATTTGCAGTTGTATATCAGTTTTGGAAGTTTCTGTTTGCTATTGAAGGTCATTTTCTTTGTATTTTTGGATAAATTTGATTGTTCATTATGGGGCTTGCATATTATCCTTCTCTAACTATGTTGCACGAGGGTAACTATAAACAGTGGCAGGATAAGATCATACACCATCTCCAATCACTTGATTTATTGCCACATTTGTATGGTATAGTTACCCATCTGAGTGAAGGTATTCATGAATTTTCTTGGAGTTGCAGCAGATATACTATTTTAGAGATCATTGGAATGCAAGTTGATTGTGATATTTTGAGTGTTATTGATCATTGTGATTGTCCTCACATACTTTGGACTAAGGTTTGGGAGATGTATGGAGATTCAGATACTCCACCCTTCCTTGATGGTCATGATTCAATATGTCATTCCTCTGATCAGATACCCCATGATGATACTTCTATTCAGGAGGTTGTTTGTTTGGATTGCTTTGAATCTTCCGAAGAGGTTGACAAGGTTGCTTTAGATGATCCTTCTTCTCCATCAGAGACATTTGGTATCCCTTCACATTCAATGATTCCTTGTCCTGAGTCATTGATTGAGGCTTCCATCATCATTCATCAGGACAAATTCAGTTTTCCAGACTTGACATCACAGGATTGCTTTGTTTCAGGGATTGTTCACTCAGCTACTTCTACAAGTTTGGAAGACATTCTTGAGGGGATATCACTCCTTTATTCAAATTCTACTTTGGAGAGTGTTCTTGAGTCTCCATATTTTAGTGTCTCAACCTTGATTGGGGATCCTCAGACTACCTTGGAGGCACCTAGTCTCTCTTCATAGATTTCATATATGAGACTTCCTCCCTCTTCATCAGAGTTTCTTCAACATCTACCATTGGATTTTAAGACTTCTTTCAGTGGTTTTGAGGACACTTCATTATGGGGAGGCAATCAAGTCTCCATCTGTTCCTTTGATGGAAGGACCATCACATTGCCGTGTTTGGATCTTGTTCAACATCAG
Source organism: Sequoiadendron giganteum (assembly GCA_007115665.2). Classification (NCBI taxonomy): domain Eukaryota; kingdom Viridiplantae; phylum Streptophyta; class Pinopsida; order Cupressales; family Cupressaceae; genus Sequoiadendron; species Sequoiadendron giganteum. The sequence continues at coordinate 275,784,009 of CM021100.1, read as the reverse complement.
TTTCCACATCGTCCTGATTTGTCACCTTCTACATTGATTGGGTATGTACCTAAGTTGATAGTGACATCTTCACCTTCATCAAGCAAGGAAACATATGAGCAGCTTTTAGAGACATCATCAAAATTCATATTCATCCTTCCTTCCTTCAATTCCTATCCAGAATGGGCATCTCTGCACTTGCACTCGGTTTTGTTTCTTCTGAAAGGTAGACAAGTTGTTTGTCGACATTGGATCATGTTTTGTCTACATACACTTACCTTTCTTGCAGGTGATCACTTGTTCTAGGGGGGCTATATAGTCTCTCTATTTCCCTCCTATGGGGGGGCATTGATTGTATTGTATCCATGTGATGATTGATGTCCTTGGGGGGATGATGTTGAGTCCTCCAATCACCACCTTTTTGCATTTCATCTCCTTTTTGGAGAGGGGTTTTCTTCCCACTGGGTTTTCCCCTTTTCTCCATTTGTGGGAGATTAGTTGCATTTTCATCCTATGTACATGGGTACCTAAAATGGTCATCAGCCAAGACCCATCATCATCTTTGCATAATCATTGAATTTTCATTTCCTCCCTAAGTTGCACTTATGGGAGGGTGTTAGTGAAATTAATTAATTATTACACTAGCATAAGTTAACTTAGGTCTTAAGTTAATCATTTAGTCCTAGATTACATTTAATAATTTAATAATGTTGTTGAGATAAGATTACCTTCTAGAAGATGAGTTTTCTTTTCTAGAACTTATCTCCATCTTGTTATCATTCCCTAGGTAGTTAGTTAGGGTTTCATGTTGTCACATGTAGTGTGATTTGAACACTTGGCAACATCTTGTGCATTCTAGGTTTAGATCTTGCCTATATAATCAAGCATATGCACTCTTGTAAATTATTTAGATCATCATAATAGAATCTCCTATTTGAATGCCATTATTATACTTTTTGTGTGGTTGAATATTTCTTCTTGGCAAAGGTCCTCCATTGAAGATTGCAGCTTCATTAGGGACCCTGTGCATCCATCATTCCAACCCATTGTCCTTCCAAGTCTAAACTTGGTGGTGAACCCCTCATTTATTTTCATTCAATCCCCCTAGAACACTCCCTTTATCAGATTTCAATCTCCTTTGCATTGGAATCTCAAGGTTGTTCTTGAGTGAAACGTCTAAGAAGAAAATTGACCTCTCTCCTCTTAGGTTTAAAACCCTAGAAGCCCTATAGGGAGGTCACCATTTTCTTCGGTTTATAACTATAGATCCAAACTAAAAATCTATGCCACCTTATTCCATTTACACTTAAGGTGAGAATATATATTAGCTTCAACTTTTTTGCATTAAAAGGTCCATAAACTTGGAAAGGGGAAATAATTTAACCCTAAATGGTTAGTCCATAATCATGAAAGGTGGCATGGTTTTGAGTAGATGGAAAAACTCAATTCTTAGGTTTATGTACATAATTCATTTTGTAATTAACATTCCCACACTTCCCTTTTACTAGTGATTGACATGATTTCAACATGTGCCAAGTACAAGATCTTGACTAAGAATAAGGCTTGTAACTTAATACCTTTTGATAACTTTTAATTCAACAAGATTAAACCTTCAAAAAGGTACTATTAAATCTTTGACCCATTTGCAACAATTATTATGGGAATTTTTCACAGATAAATACTAATCGTATAAATAGGTTTAATGGTTCTATGCATTCGAGTGACAATTAATAATAAAAGATAACACATCCCATATATGAGATTCATGTTTGAAGAACTCAAATAATACTCGACACTACCATTTGTAGGAGTATTTATAACTATTCCAACCATATATCATAATTATAATGGCCTTGTTAGGTGTAGGTTCAATTAATACAACCATGTACCAAGCACATGAGCTTGTTGGCAACATATAATTTTAAGTAAAATGCAATAACATGCAATTTATATGTATATTGTTGGTTAAATTTCATAGTTGGTAATCTAAAATTAGCTCATGAATTACAAGGGAAATATTAGAAACTCAAGTAAATGCCATAGGTTGGTGTGAAGCCAAAACTAATCTAATATTATCAATAAATGTAACTATATGTTAAAGTAAAATTACCTCCATCATATATTTTAGATTTTTTCTAGGATAATGCAATCATTTAGGCTTATAATGAATTCTACAAGAGATCCCTACTAAAAATGAAACCAGTGATTTTTCATAAAATAATATGCAACCACAAATAGACAATAATATTCCAAAAATAATAACTATGTAAATTTATAATACAATGTTATTACGCCACAAGGAAAGTAATAGCAAATTTTTTCCTTTATACTCACATACTTTGTGGGCTTGATCTCTATCAAAGCATCTATAATCTTGACCTAAACTAGCAGAGCCCTTTTTCACTAGACAGATAATTGCCTCCAAGAATCATGATGAAAACAATAGTGCAAATAAACAATAGAAAAACACCATTGGAGTATTGCCAAATCTTTCACAAATAAAGCGGCCCAACAACAAATTTTCATCTTCCATAAGAGTTTGAGCAGTCAATACGACTCTAAGCCTTAGTTTTTGTTAGACTTCTTCACTTCCTTTTTCCACATGATTTCTCTATATTCTCATTAAACAAATTTTCTTCAGGTGATTTCATCACCCTCCTCTCTCTTGTTTCTTATGCCTCCATGATTTCACACTGTAGTGTCAAAAAAAGGGTCCTTCAGCTTTTTCGCACGCATTTGGGTCCTTGTGGATTTTTGCTTAATGTTGCCTTGATTTAGTGTTGTAATGTGGATAAAACATTCACATTAGGTCTTGGGCCCTTGAAAACTAATGTATTTTAATGGTATAATGCAAAGGTGTTGTAAAATGTTGTAACTCACTTTCACACTTTTCTAGGGTTTTATCAATTAACTAAGCATAATGAACATACGTTCAATCATAATTAATCTAAATCTTGCCTTATTTGGTTTGTTGTAAAGTTTTTTAATTCACTTTCACATTCCTCTAGGATTTCCATTAATAATTGGGCTTTCTTATGCTTTAATTGGCCCTATTTTGCATCCACAAGCCTCATTTATTGCATCCTTTCAAGGATAATCCTAACACCAACCAATAACCAATAATAATTTAGGTGTTCTTGGCTTGTGTGGCCTAGATTTAATATCTCAGATTCATTTTCCACCTTGGGCGAATGAGTCCCACCTAGGTCTTTTTGGCCCCGATGCAGGTTTCACACATTTCTAAACACTTTTGATTTTTGGTCCCATACATTATGTATGATGGGACTCATTCGCCAACTTGAGTGAATGATTTCAAATTTAAATCAAATTTTTGGCAAGATTTTATTCTCCTAGATCCGATGTCAGCTTGTAGTGTTATAATTTTGGGAATTCTTGCATAATTGAGTATAAATACAAGATTCTTTCTCTCATTTTCCCCTAACAATCAATCATGTGACCTAAGACTTTTTTGAGAGAATCCTTATAGAAAATTGAGTTCACCAGAGAATTCAAGGCGTTCAAGGGCAGATTATCAAGCATTCAAGAGCATTCAAGAGCATTCAAGAGCATCAATCAACATGTCAAAGATTAAATTCTTTATGTTTATCATTGTGCTAACAATTGTGATGTAGAGTTCATGATCCAAGAAAGCATTGCATTCAAGATCTATCAACAACAAGAAAGAGTCAAGAACCACATCCATTGCAACCATTTCAAGCATAATTGCAGCACCTTATTGCTAGGGTTTAGTGAGTTGCAACATTATCTTTGTTCATTCATCATTCTCCCTTTACATTTTCTTTTATTTCAAGGTTTAATTACCAACAAGGGGTTTGAGCAAGGAAAACCCCTATTCTCTAACCCCACAACCATTTTTTCCTCTTCTTGTATGCGATTTGTAGGTCTAGGTTGCAAATTTGTGAAGGAGAAAAGTTGGAGTAAATTTGTCAAGTCTCTAAAGTTGTCAGAGTTTCCATTCAACCTTGGATAACCTTGGAGAAGACCTACATGTGTTATTTTACAAATTCAGATCAAGAAACTAGTTGGAATGAGTAGTGTGGACCGAGATGCACAAAATCCACTTTAGAATTTTTAGAAAAGAAGAAGTGGAATGATTCACCACTATTGGCGAATGAGTCCCACTATATAGGCATGAATATAATTTTTAAATTTTTGGATACCCTTTTGGCTAAAACTTGTTTTTGCACATTTTCCCAAAAACTTGACTGATTTTCCCTCCTTAGTGAATGAGTCCTAGTCCACATAAATAATAGATTTTTCAGTGATCTAGATCTCCATTCATCCTTCTTCAGTATTCCAGGTGCACACAGTTCAGTCTCATAGCTTCTTATTGCATTTTTCTTATCTTTCTAGGTCATTTTCCATACTACACTATGTTTTCAAACATTTTCTTTTCCAAGTTTATGCTTGGTGGTGAACCCTTCATTTGACATCATTCAATCCCCTAGCACATTCCCTTTGCAATATTTCAATCTTCTTTGCAATGAAATCTCAAGGGTTTGTTCTTGAGTAAAAAGACCAAGAAATTTGACCTCACTCTTTTTAGGTCCAAAATCCTAGAAGCCAAAGAGGGAGGTCACCATTTTCTTCATTTCATTTTGGTGAACTTGCATTTAGAGCATCATAATTCTGATTTGGAGTGCATTTACATCCTAGATTTAGGTTGCATTAAGATTGCATTAGGTCTTGCATTAGTTAGGGTTTCAATTCTTGCATTAGTGAAAATCCCATTTAGCTTGCATTATTGCATTTAATTTCATTGAAAATTAGTAAAATTCTACATTTTCATCTCAGATTTGCATCAGAAAACACAAAAATCATAAAATTCAATTCAAAAATTCTGAAAATTTTCAAAAAAATTAGTACCTAGACCCATTCGCCACCTTGGGTGAATCATTCCCCTTGCATATTTTACACTGCATTTTTGGGCATGTTCAAAGTTCAGATTCTAGGTTTATGATTGATGTTATTGCCTTTCTGTTTTAGTTTCCATATTTTTTGTTTCACTACATTTAGCTTACATTTATTCCTCTTGTGCATTACTTACAAATCAAAATTGCATTCACAACATTGTTGCATAGTTTAGAATCTAAAATTTGCATCATGGATATATGCTTTGGAAAATTTTGGATACCATTAGAATCCTTAGTAGATGTGTCAAGTTGTGCATTTGGAAATGAGCCTAATGACATTGAACTCACTCATGCTCACTCAACTCCTAATGCGTGTCCTCCTCATGATGTTGATGCCATTGGAGAAGATGATGATAGCATGAACAGGTTCTTAAATGATTTTCTTAATAACCTTGAGGCTAACACATCCTTTTATCCATCCATCAACCAACCAAAACCTCCTACCATACCACCTCTTGAGATGTTTGGTTATTTGCATCCCGGAACAAAAGTTGAACCTAAGTTCCCTACAATAGGTGAACCTATTTCCTCTAATAAATTAAACACTCAACCCTTTTATGATAACAAAGTAATAAAAAATCCCATCAATCTTCAAGAAACATATGGAAAAGGCTTCACCATCTTGAGAAAACAAGGGTGTGATACAACAAGTGAACATGAAATTCATCAACTCCTAGAACAAATACTAGCTAGGGGAAATACAAAGGGGATAGGATATCAAGATCCCCCTCACAACAAACATGTTCCTAAGGAATATATAAGGCTTCATAGCGATGGTAAGATTATCTTATATCATCATACTGATATGAATGTTCTTCTTCTTAAAGAAAAGCCAATGATTCATAACAATGTACGGATCTCCTCAGGTCCTCCTTCGCAACCTTCAACTAGAGAAGTTGGTGAATCTAGAAAATGCAAAAGACCTTACAAGTTACAAAAGCTACAACCTCCCTATCCACCACCTGAAAGTGAAAGAAATCTACAATTACTTTTGAATAGAGAATTAATAACATTATCACTTATGAATAGATTAGTCCTCTATCCTAAGAATTCAAAGGTCCCACATTGCACATATCATCAAATTCTAAGACACAATACCGATGAATGTCATGGATTCCAATTAATATTGAAATTTTTTCACTTTGATGGGAATGAATGCCATCATGTGATTTCCTAGCCTTATTTCCCCCTTTTCATGTAATATTTGTAGAACATCCTACTCTCACTATTACATGACCCTTTCCCATCACATACCTCGGCTCATTCTTGCTTCACACTCAATGGGGGCAAGTAGTTGTTAGCCTTGTCATAGTGATGCATTTTTCATTGTCCCTTAGGTTCGTCATTCACCTTCCACTTATATAGACTGAGACTGGGAGGTGGATGACTTGCTCATAGGTTTACTCATATTTGCCTTACTAGTCCTTTAGCATTATTTCTTTTCATTTTATTTTGTGTGATTGCATGTGCATAATATGATCTCCCATGATGTTTTTTTTCTCTCTTTGTGACATTCCTCTATTTGTACCATCATTCTTCTCTATATCATGCATCTCTTTTGCTTTTCACCTTTATCTTTTTCTTGTGTTTACCTTTTGGGGATGACGTAAGGCATCAAAACATTCATTTCTCCTAAATGTTGACCCAAAAGGCTTTCCTTTTCATTTCATCTTTATCTTTTTCTTGTTTTTTTATTTTGGGGATGACACAAGGCATCAAGACACCCTATGTCTCTTCCATGTTGACCCAAGAGGTTTTTCTTTGTTTTCACTCTCTTTGTGTCATTCTTCCAATTCTATGTGTATTTTGGGGATGATGATAGTTCCAAGCTCTCTAAAAACATACTGATCCCAAATCCATAGATCCCTTATGTGTTTGGTGTTTTCATTTTGGGGATAACCCCTCTCTTTTCTTTTTTCCTCACATGACGCAAATTTACTCGAAAAAATATGACTTGGCATAGGGCTTTCCAAGTTGGCTCTCATGTCTTTCTTCTTGTTGGTATTTTTCATTTTCTACTTTAAAGTAATTGCTCACAGTATGGTGTTTAGCAATTTCTTTAAAGTGGGGGCATACATTGGCACTATTCTTTTTCATTTTTCCTTTTCATGGTTCTTAGTGAAGCCTTCTTACTTCATACAATGCTTTTTTCACATTGTGGATGACATTGGGTGTGATTTCCTTCATGAGCGTGATCTCTCTTAGCATATTACATTCCTCTTAGTGGCTTGATGTGACACACTACATCCCCTAAGTTGTGAATTTTCTATTCTTTTATTGGTCCTCTCTTGGAGACATTAGGAACAATGTTCCCTAAGTTAAAGACCTCAAATGAGCTAAGCAAGGCTCCTTTGAACATTTCCTATTTTTCCATTTTTGCATTAGCTGTTATATGGCCACCTTGCATAATAGGCTTGCATGCCTGTGGAGCCATCTTGTTTGTTCATGAGCTCCAAGCAAACATAGTTTTTCTTGTCTCATGAAGCTCGAAAGTCATTTTTGTGTGGCACCTTATTAAAGTTATCAAGAGGTATAACTTTGGTATGGTTGAGCGGGAAACCCAATCCGAGGCATGACTTTCCCCATAGCCACTTGTATGTGTATGTGAGTACATACCATCCATGAGTGTATGTTTCTCACCTTTTACGACTTCTCACCCGGTGGACAGCCATTAGTTTTTTCACCTTAGAGTGAGTATGCATTTTTTGGACAAATAACCTAGATTTGATCCACATCAGGATGGACAAATGGCCGAATCTTGATCTAACTCTCTCTTTTAATTATTTTTCACTTTTTCATCTTTGGAAGTGTATTATTGTTCTTGTCGAGCTATTATTTATATCATTTTCATGTGTGTTCCTTTGTGCTTATGTTGGTTTACCTTGGGATCTTGATCCTGGGGGCTTGATCATACCTCTTGATTGTTGTCATCTCATCTTGCTAGCATTGGTTCATTGGAACCCATCTTGGTGTGTGTCTAATTTAGTGTGAGTTTGAAGCAGGTTCATCCTCTCACTAAAGTGGGGGCTAAATGTAGTGTCGAAAAAAGGGTCCTTTGGCTTTTTTGCACTTGTTTGGGTCCTCCTTGCATATTTTGGCTTAATGTTGCCTTGATTTAGTGTTGTAATGTGGATAACACATCCACATTAGGTCTTGGGCCCTTGTGAACTAATTTATTTTAATGGTACCTTGCAAAGGTGTTGTAAAGTGTTGTAACACACTTCCACACTTTTCTAGGGTTTTATCAATTAACTAAGCATAATGAACATACTTTCAATCATAATTAATCTTAATCTTGCCTTATTTGGTGTGTTGTAAAGTGTTGTAACACACTTTCAAATTCCTCTAGAATTTTCATTAATAATTGGGCTTTCTTCTACTTTAATTGGCCCTATTTTGCATCCACAAGCCTCATTTATTGCATCTTTTCGAGGATAATCCTAACACAAATCAATAACCAATCATAATTCAAGTGTTCCTGGCTTGTTTGGCCTGAATTTAGTGTCTGGGACTCATTTTCCACCTTGGGCGAATGAGTCCCACCTAGGTTTTTTTCCCTGATGTAGGTTTCACACATTTCTACACTTTTTTTTTTGGTCCCATACATTATGTGTGATGTGATTCATTTGCCACCTTGGGCGAGTGAGTCCCGTGTGACCAAAATTCAAATTTAAATCAAAATTTTGCAAGATTTTATTCTCCTAGATCTAATGTCGGCTTGTAGTGTTGTAATCTTGAGACTTCTTGCATAATTGAGTATAAATACAAGGTTCTTTCTCTCATTTTCCCCTAACAAGCAATCAAGTCACCTAAGAATTTTTTTAGAGGATCCTTATAGAAAAGTGAGTTCACAAGAGCATTTGAGAAAGAGAATTCAAGGCATTCAAGGGTAGATTATCAAGCATTCAAGAGCATTCTTCATGCATCAATCATCATGTCAAAGATTACATACTTTATGTTTTTTATTGTGCTAACAATTATGATGTAGAGCTCATGATCCAAGAAAGAATTGCATTCAAGATCTATCAAAATCAAGAAAGAGTCAAGAACCACATTCATTGTAGCCATTTCAAGCATAATTGCAAGACATTATTGCTAGGGTTTGGTGATTTGCAAAATTATCTTTGTTCATTCATCATTCTCCCTTTACATTTGCTTTCATTTCAAGGTTTAATTACCAACAATGGGTTTGACCAAGGAAAACCCCTATTCTCTAACCCGACAACGATTGTTCCCTCTTCTTGTGTGTGATTTGCAGGTCTAGGTTGCAGATTCGTGAAGGAGCAAAGTTGGAGAAAAAATTTCAAGTCTCTAAAGTTGTCAAATTCTCCATTCAACATTGGAGAAGCTTGGAGAAGACCTATAGTTTTTATTTTACTAATTCAGATCTAGAAACTAGTCAGAAAGAGCAGAGTAGACCGAGAGGCACAAAATCCAATTTAGAATTTATAGAAAAGAAAAAGTGTAATGATTTGCCACTATTTTCCAATGAGTCTCACTATATAGGCTTGAACAATATTTTTGCATATTTGGATACCCTTTTGGCTAAAACCTATTTCTGCACATTTTTTTTCGCAAACTAGACCGATTCACCCATCTTGGCGAATGAGTCCTAGTCAACATTAACAATAATTTTTTTAGTGATACATATCTCCATTCTGCCTTCTTCAGTCTTCCAGGTACACACAGTTTAGTCTCATAGCTTCTTATTGTACTTTTCTTATCTTTCTAGGTCATTTTGCATACTACACTATGTTTTCAAACATTTTCTTTTCCAAGTTTACACTTGGTGGTGAACCCCTCATTTGACATCATTCAGCCCCCTAGCACATTCCCTTTGCCATATTTCAATCTCCTTTGTATTGAAATCTCAAGGGTTTGTTCTTGAGTGAAAAGACCAAGAATATTGACCTCTCCTTTTAGGTCCAAAACCCTAGAAGCCAAAGAGGGAGGTCACCATTTTCTTCTTTTCACACATAATCACATCAAGATTTGGTTTTCCTCCTCCTTAACCATTCCAACTCCATTCAAAACCTCCCTTTTGGCATAGGAAAAGAAGGATACTAACAATATTTTTGGAGGCTGGACTTTCACATATTAATCATATTGGATTCCTATTTCTCTCCTTTAATTAGTGCTATTCCTCTCTCCTTACTATTGATGGCATATCAGACCTGTTCAATCTCTCATTTCAGCACAGGCACAAAGAATGCTAGGAACAATGGTGGAATTTGTTACACCTACAATTTGCGTTTGTTTGAATGTTTCTAAAGATTTTTCCACAAATCCATTTTGTGCATATCCCACAATATTTTGCGTTCCATCAGGCCATGTTAAATATTTAGGTACCTTCCAACAATTGTGCCATTCTCTAGATCTCCCTCCTCCAATCTTGTCAAACCTTTTCTCTTTCACCCTACACGCCATCATTATCTTGTTTCTCTCTAGTCTTTCTCCCACATATACACCCTCTCTAACAAAAATATTCTACCATTTATGATTTAAGAGATGTCCATGGCCTATTTGAAAACTCCCATTTCATCACAAGTAGAGAGGATTTTGTCAGAGATTGTGGACTTTAGCTTTCTTCCTCACAAAATTCCTGCATTCCCATGTGATCCCCCTTTCATCCACAAATACAAATTTCTCTTTGTCTCTCTGCTCATGCCTTACTCTAAATTTTCTACCCCCTCAGAACAAAGCCCAAAATGTCATTTTATGGAGGGGTCGTGGGTCCATTTTCTTGCCTCGCACTCTATTTAATATTGCTATCTATCATTTGTATGTTAGGAAAATGGTTGTCACACCATATAAACAGTATGGATGCCTCTTTTCTCATTTGTACCTATTCCTTATAGATGGCAGATAAAATCTCCCATACTTACAACACAGGTCTATCTCCATGTCCCATTTTCCTATTCAACTACCCAAGGTTCTCAATTAATTCATACAATTCAAATCAATGTTCATATTTAATTCTACTCTCTATCCTCTTTGAATGAGTTAAATGTTATGTATTTATTGGTTTTCCTTCCATAGTCATCCACCATAGAAGTGGATGACATGAGGGATGAGACAAAATAGATTTCCATCAAAGCTTAAATCATAGAAATCTTGTGAAATGCTAGAGTTACAACTACCTTTATAGATGTGAATGCAAAATGCAAAATTCTAGACATGCATATGCACAAACCAATTTTCTAAACAACCAATCAGTCCAACCATTAGCATAGGTAACCCTTTTTTTTTCCTTCTCTACCTGTTCTTAGATGGGTTCTTTTAGGGTAAAAAATAGGGTAGATAAAAAAGAATCAAAAGATGATGGAACACTAATTTTTCTAAGACCCTCAACACTACAATTATGTATGTGATAAGATGCAAATAAAAATCAAAAATGATACCTAACTATTATAGAAAATACGAGGGAAGTTTTTAGAGCATAATAAGCTACATACCTTATCAAAAACTTGTTCTTTTAAGGCTACTGAGGACTCATTCGCCTTCAGTGGCGAATGGGTCCCTATTAGGGTTTCTAAATGTGAGATCAGGGTCTTGTTCCCTAATTTCTGCACTCTAAAAATCCTAGTTATCATCTTTTGGAAGTATTTAGATAATTTTGTAGCTTCAAATCTTTGATTTTGCACTTTAGACGATAACTTTTGCAAATTTGACAACTTTGGCAATTTTGCTCCAAACTTGCCCCAGTTGATTTTCAACCTGTAAATCTACAATTACACATTCAAGGAAAGAAAAACTTGTTGTTTGTTAGTGATTGAGTGTTTTCCTTGGTCAAACCCCTTGTAGGTGATTAAACCAAATAATGAAATGAAGGAATTTGAGCACGAAACATGAAATAATGTAATTGATATCACCTTGGATGATGTCTTGTGAAACAAATGTACAATCTAACATGTAGTGGCCATGAAGAATATAGATCTTGGATCCTTGAATATGATGTAAATAATTCTTTCAAGTAGATTTTCAATGCTACATCCACTTCTTTAGCTCAACAACATGCACAAATGCATCAAACCCTTGTCATGATGAAATGATCTTGAATATCTACAATAGACTCTTGAAATATGCCTTGAAATGCATTGAAAATGCTCTTGAAATGCTCTATAATACTCTCTTTAAGTTTCTAGGATGTCTCATAAAAGTGATAGGATTCTTCATCAACTTGCAAGCTAAAACTTTGTGAATTAACCCCTTATTTATACTAAATTGGGAGATTAACCCCGAAATTCAAACAATTAAGACAGACACCAGATCTAGAAGTAAAATTTATTAAATTCCTACCAAAATTAAATTTGAAAAGGGGTTCCTCATTAAGGGAGGACCTAGGGCGAATGGGTCATAGCACCACTTTCCAAGACCTAATTTTTGCCCAATAAAATGTTATATTATTTAAATCATGGGTGTTGGGATAGATCTTTGGGAGGTGTCATAAATAAGGTTTAAATTTGAATTAAATGGGGTTAATTAACTCCAATTACTCACAATTAATTAAGACCACACTAGATAAATGTGAAAGTGCTTTACAACACTTCACAACACCCTTGCAAAGAGCCAATTAAGGCATATTTTAATCAAATAAAGGGCCTAGAATGATGTGAATGTGTACAACACATTACAACACTACTCCAGGATACCTTTAATTCAGTTATAATGTCAATTATCAAACCAAGTAAGGGAAAAAGTCTAGTTTTTCTTTTACTATAGGTTCATGCTATTTGTTTAATCTGAACACACCCCTTTTAATTTCATGAATAATTTCTAATTGGCTTTATCAGCACCTCATTATTGTTTCACTTAAGAATAAAGAAATTTTGAAATGACGAGTCTAGTAAGAAACATGTCCACATATTTTTGAAGGTTATCCATGGGTAGGAGTCAAGGGGCATGCCATCGCTATTCGTCTCCTAAATAGAATAGTGTTTTTGCAAAAAAAATATCTTAAGTGAAGGCACCCAACTGAATGTGGGGAGATGATATCCTCCATTTCTCTATAGCATTCTCCCCCTCTTACAAATTCACAAGAGGGCTATGAGATTGTTGCAATTGCTTAGGTGATTGGGGAGAGTGAAGAATAATTTCCAATTGAGAAGATAAAACCAAGACGAACTATAGTGTTCACGAGAACCTTGGCCTAGAAGAGGGTTCACCCATGGGTGACACAACTTCTTTTCCCTTCTTTGAAGGGTTTGAAATAATTGCAGGTTGCACTTTGATAATCGAATGATCTAGAGTGGCATGTGGTTTAGCTTGAGAACAACCAGGATAAGAACTCAAATTTCAAAAGGTGCATATACACAAAATTAATAAGAATTTGAGCCTCTCCAAATAATAAAAAAATACTATTTTTTTCAAATAATAAAAAAATCTATTTCAATAATTCATTAATATATATATATATATATATTTTATCTTTATCTTAACATGATTAATTTCTAATTAGAATTATTCTTGAAATACACCACAATATTAACAAATCAACTAAATAGAATAATCACATAACATTGTATCCAATATTGAATGCACGTTGTATTTATTAATTGAAATTCCATAAATAACATAATTGTATCATAAGAGATAAGATTTGAATCATGCCTTGGACAAATTCGATGCATTGAATAACCTCCACTTATTGATTCTCAACTAAAAATGTTTTAACACAAAACTTATACTCCCTATCGAAAAACATAATTTTAAAATTCAATTAATTAATAGATACGGTCAAATGTACATCATCCATGCTGGACAGACACCACCATTTCTACGCTCCTTAATTCCATTCACGTGATAGTCTATACTTCTCTTTGTCCTGGCACTATGCTCCGTTGCCATCAAAGAGCACCATCATTTCTCCCCTGAAAATCTCCCATTTGCGTGGTGGGCTGTATTTTGTCTTCGTCCTCGCACTCTGCTCCATTAAATCAACGATGGTGGCGTACAGTTAAGGCACCACTCAATGTTTATGGAGCTCACAATGGATTTCTTCAGAATTCAATGGATTTTCATATTTATAATCGTGCTTGTTTCAGGCTTTTTGTTTGGTAAATCCAGCAAAAAATGTGAACAGCCGCATGTGCCGATGCCCTTACACATCATTGGCAACCTCCATTTAATTTCCCATGCCCCACATGGATCCTTCTGCTCTCTTGCCCACATTTATGACCCAATAATGACCTTCTGGTTCTCTCCTAACAATCATCATATCATCTCTACAAGTTGCCAAAAAAGTCCTCAAAACACAGGACCAGGTATTTACAAGCCGTCCTTCCATGGGAGATGATGACCATATCTCCTTACGGCCCATACTGGAAATTCATGCGCACATTCCTCATGTTGACGCTTTTTTCCCCCACGAGATTGAAATCCTTTGCTCCCCTGAGAGCCCAAGAAGTTTCTGCCATGATACGTTCCATACTACAGAAAGCCAGACACAATGATAACAGTGGTAGCAATTCCCCTTTCGTAGATGTATCCAGGAAGGTGGGTATTCTCACTAATAATACCATATGCAGAACGCCATTTTGGAAGATATGCAATGAAGATGAGCTGGGGAAAGAGTATTCAAGGAAGTTTTGAATGACATTCTTGCTCTAACTGGTGGCTTTAAATACAGCGATTGCATTCCCCTGTTGGGTTGGCTTAATCTGCACGGTGATAGGTGAAGACAAGCCAAGCTTACTGAGATTTTTCATTTGTTTGTGGAGAGAATTGTGGATGAACACTTTGAAAGAAGGAAGAAGTGCAGTGGTTTGGAGATTGAGGACTTTGTGGTTTTTCTACTTTCTTTGTCTGAAGATGAATCCATGGAGATCAAAATTACACGAGAACACACCAAAAAGTCATGTTTGTATGTACACAACCCTAATATCTCTGTAAACTCCTTTTTTCATACTTTTGTTTTGGGTGTTTTGTTTCTTGTTCTTTAAAATCATTATGTTTGTTTAGGCCCAGTGTTGTTTGGAATCTATTGGCCAAATGATTACGTAGTCTAAGTTGCATAGGTCTAATTTAATTATCTTGTAGTTAACTGTAGAGACAGGGTTACTGATATAATGACATTTGATGGCCACCCCTGCCTCTTATGATGGTTTGATCTTGTAACTGCCTCTTAATTTGTATATTTTTTTAAATATAGATTGGTATGTTATCTTCATGTTTTTCCTTAAACTGTACCAACATTTTATGATTTTGATTATTGGATGTTATCTTCATGCTTTTTTTGAACTGTATCAACATTTTATGAGATTAATTATTGTATCTTATCTTTATGCTTTCCTCTTTTTCTGGACTTGTTATCTGCAAGCACGGATATTTCAGGAGCTATACTAGAATTGGTAATGTTAGAATTGCTTAGAAATCCATCAGAAATGAATATAACTCAATAGAAAATTGATTCTATAATTAGATTCAATCATATGGTGGAAGAATTTGATCTTCCTAATCTTTAATACTTGCAATCAATAATAAAAGAAACATTAAGACTTCATCCACCTGCTCCTTTGCTCCTTCCACATTAGTCTATGGAACACTCCACAATCGAAGGATATCAAATCCCAGAGAAAACTCAAGATATTGTTAATGCTTGGGCTATTAGAAGAGATCCGGTTGCTTGGGAACAACCCAATGAATTCAAGCCAAAAAGATTTTTGGAAAGCCAAATTAATGTCAAAGGTCAGGATTTTTAACTCATACCATTTAGTTCAAGTAGGAGAGCATGCCCTAGGATTAATTTGGCTTTATCTTTGATCCATCTTGCCCTCACACAACTATTACACTGTTTCAATTGGAATCTTCTTTAAGAAGTAACTCCAGAAAATTTGAATATATCTGAAGTATATGATATTACAATGCGCAAGACACTGAATCTTCATGCCATTCCAATTCCCTTCCTTCCACTAGAACTCTATGAACCAAAATCCCTATCTGTGGGAAACAAGAATTGACCATAAAGTCTCTAAAGTATGTGGTTGCTTGCCAAAGGTCTACTTAAGTCATTTAGATTTGAATATGAGTCTTGTCATATTGTATGATTTTCAGTGAGTCTTCTCCTATTGTATGCTTTTTAAAGAGTCTTTTCCTATCGTATTCTTTTTAATCTTAAAGTGTCACATAATGTTCGAATAATGGGAATAGCCAATATTGTTCATGGGTGGTAAGACATAATATAAAAGTATTTATTTTTTAGAAGAAAAATATGTTTGTTAATGAATCTCGCAATATATACCAATGACTTATAAGTTGTTTCATTTATCATTGTATACCAATGACATAAAGTTGTTTTAGTTGTCCTTGCATATGAATGACAAAAAGTTATTTTATTTGCTAAAGATGGAGCGGCACATGTAAATTAATGTCCAAAAACAGTTTAGTAACAAAATAATTTTTAAACGATGTTGTTTTCCTATAGACTTAAACTAAAGATGGCTTAGTAGTAAAAAAAGTACATAAAAAGTGTACAAATAAATAATAGTTGTACGAAGTTTGTAAATGGGTGGTATCATTTATTTTTCAACCAAATTTATATCATTTGTTTATTAAATTATACAGTTTTGACCTTCTCTTAAAATAATGTTGTTGAGAGGGAATTAATTATTTATTATAGATTAATTGTATACTTTAAGTATCTATATGTAATATATAAATAATTAACATATTTTTATTTTTAAGATAATATTGTTGCGATCAGTATTTCTTAACTGAATATTACTAAAAATCTTACATGTAAACATTTTTTAAGTGAAATTTAAGTTTTATATTGTTAACGTAAAAGTTTTAATTTTATAAATTTTCAAAATTAATTGAAATTTTTTAGATGTTAAGAATGGATGTTTTCGAATGATACAAATGAATCAATTTTATGACAATCTTTTTGAATTTTTTTTGTGATGACCCCATCAGATCAACTATTCATGTAAAAAGTGCATATAAAAGGAAAACATAAATGTAGTGTCAAAAAATGTCATCGGTGACATTTTCACACTTATTTGAGCCCTCCTTATAAAACTAAGCTTAAATGTCCCCTTGACTTAGTGTTTTAATGTGTTTAACACACTCACATTAGGTCTTGGGCCCTTGTAAACTAAATAAACCTAATCCAACCTTATTTAGGGTGTTGTAAAATGTTGTAATACACTTTCACACTTTTCTATGGTTGTCATTAATAATTGTGCTTCTTTATGCTTTAATTAGCCTTATTTTGCATCCAAAAGCCTCATTTAATGCATATTTTTTAGATAATCCTAACACAAATCAACATCCAATCATAATTAAGGTGTTTTTAGGTTATGTGGCCCAAATTTTGTGGTTTGGGACTCATATGACACCTTGGGTGTATGAGTCCCACCAAGGGTTTCAGTCTCAATCCTAATTTTACACCTCTTTAAGCATTTTAAAACTTTGTCCTGTAAATTATGCCTAATGGCACTCATATGCCACCTTGGGCATATGAGTCCCATGTGGCCCCAAATTAAAATTAATTGAAATTCTTGGTGGTATTTTATCCTCTTAGATTCAATGTCAGCTTGTAGTATTGTAATTTCAAGAATTTTTGCATAATTAAGTATACTTACAAGTTTCTTTCACTCATTTTACACCTAGCAACTTTTGTGAGCATTATAATAGAAATTTTGAGTTTACAAGAGAATTCAAGAGCATTCAAGAGTAGATTATCAAGAATTTTAGAGCATTATTCAAGCATCAAGCATCATGTTTGTTTTGGAGCTAACAATTGTGATGTAAGGTTTCATGATTCAAGCTAAAATTTCACTCAAGATCTATCACATTCAAGCAAGAGTCAAAATCTACATTCATTGGAGCCATCTCATACATGTCTACAACCTCTTATTGCTAGGTTTTGGTGAGTTGCAACATAATATTTTGTTCATTCATCATTGTCCATTCCTATTTCATTTCATTTGAAGGTTTGATTACCAAAATAGGGTTTGACCAAGGAAAAACCCTATCCACTAACAAAATTAAAATTTTCCCTCTCTTTAGTGTGTTATTTGTAGGTTTAGGTTGAAGGCACATTGAGGAGAAAGTTTTGAGAAAGTTGTCAAGTTGTCACCTTGCATTCAAGATACTTGGAAGACTTTATAGGTTGCAAATAAAGGTTTCAGATCCAGAAATCAATTGGGAAGGATAAAGCAGACCTTGAAGACAAGATTCAAAATTTGAAGCTTCAAAAAACCCTAAATGGAGTGATACACTAGTTTTGGCATATGAGTCCCAGTTTTGGTCAATTTTCAAGTTTTTATAGATTTAGATACCCATTTTCTAGATTCATGTTTCTACATAAAAACCTAGATTTGGGATTGATTCACCCAACTTGGCATATGAGTCCCAATTAACATCAATGTCACTAATTTTAGCATTTCAAAGCTCATCTAGTCATCTTCAAATTTTTAGGTCACACATTTCATCTCACAACTTGTTATTCTATTTTACATGTGCATTTTTAGGTCAAGATTACATCATATTAGGGTTAAATTTTTTTATTTGCATTGCATTTGTCTTTCCAAGACCTAGCTTGGTCGTGAACCCCTTATTAGTTTACAGTAGGTTCCTAGAACAACCCTATTGCAATATCTCTTTCTCCTTTGCACACTCGAGGTTGAGATCTATAGGGTTTGTTCTTGAATGAGAATGTTGAAGTTTTTTCATTTGATCTCCCTATCATAAAGAAGAGCACCAAAATTATTTCTTTCATTTTGGTGAATGTGCATTTAGAACATCATTATTCTAATTTTAAGTGCATCACCATCCTAGATCTTTCTTTCATTAAAATTACATTAGGGTTTGCATTAGTTAATTGACATCTTAGGGTTTCTAATTTTTCATTAGTGAAAGTGTATATAAGTTGCATTTTTGCATCTCAAATCATTGAAAATAATATAAAACCTACATTTACACTTAGGTGACATCTCATCAAACTAAAAAGCATAAAAATCAATTGATTTTTTTTGAAATTTTTGAAATAATCCTCACTAGGACTCATATACCCATTTTAGAGATTTAGTCCTAGTGTAGATTCTCCACTACATTTTCCAGTATTTAAAACACTATTTGTAAGCTTATGTTTTCTATTTATAGCTTTTTTTTTTAGTTTACATATTTTATGTTATAGTCATTTAACTATTCTTAGCTCATATTGTATTTTCATTTATTTAGCATTTAATAGCCCTTACATGAGTATTTGGTGTCATATTACTAATACAATCGTGAGAAAAGGTTTGAGACTCATGTCATCCCGCAATAACACAATTATCATGGATCTTGGGTTGTCTAGCTCTTTCACTCCTAGTATTGATACTAGTACACTAGGTATGGACCATACCCTTGATAACTCTTTGCCTTCAAGTAGTGTCACGATGAAACAATACTTGCTAGTGTTTTGCAAGAAAACATAATTCAAATTCATGAAGATCTAGAAAAACTACAATATCAAATGCAAAATGAAAACATTTCAACCACTACTATCCCTACACATGCTTGAAAGTGAGGATGGACTTGAACTTGTGAAGAACATAGTTCAAATCTTTAGAAAACACTTTCCCTCAAACACTAGTTGTCCTTTACCTATAAACACTGTATCTAGCCAAGGAGGAACTCAAATTCCTCCTCCCACAAAAATTGCCTCTATTCCTACCTATACCAACCCTCAAGTTACAATGTTCAACAATCCAAGTGACTAATAATGTGATTCCTTCCTTAGGTATTTCCACTAGCACCCCTAGTACCTTTATGACATCACACGTCATATCTCCTACCACATTATGACCTATAAGTATTCCATTCACTTGCCCCTCAAACACATACACCCCTTCACCTTTCTCACCCCCATCTCATAATGTAAGCAATGACCCTCCCATAAATCAACTTTTGCAAACTATTTCATCCCTTCAAAATCAAGTTTCCATCATCAACAAAAATGAACACTGATGCCACAAGGTGTAGAGGTGCCTAGATTTGAGAAATATTGGGGGAAGGGTGATCCTTCTAACCATGTTGTTTCCTATACTACCTTGTGTAGTGACTTTGTCCTTGATGATAAACTCTTGGCCAAGATTTTTCCTAGTTCCTTACAAGATACTGACTTGGAATGGTTCTCTTTGTTATTGAACAACTCATTTCGTTCATTCAATGAAATTTTTGAGGCATTTATAAACCATTTCCAAGTTCATATGACTCCTAAGCTGACCTTGGCGGATTTGATGAGATGGAATAAAAAAGAAGAAAATATTACTGACTTTATTTCACATTATCAATCAATTTATTCCCAAATCGATGTCTAGGTTCTCAACCCTCATCTTCGAAAGATGTTCATAGAAAATTTGCAAAGTAAGATACAAAAAAATCTTACTATGATGAAATTCCCTTGCATGCACTTATGCATTGTCCTCTATGATTATCAAAACTCGGTTAGTAGTCATCATACAAAGTCCACTTCTAGCCAAACTGAGAAGTTTCAGTCCACAAACCAAAAAAATTACCAACCTTTTGGAAAATAGAATACAGGTTTCTGTCAACTCAATCCCCCTAAAAACAAATTTCAAAATACTAATACCCAAGTAGCCGTTGTTAAAGTAACGATACCCTTTAGCTATCGGACCCAAAAATGAAATTCTCTCCCTTACCTGACACCCTTCATAATACAATGACTCAACTTTTAGAACAAAAAATTATTACCTTTCCTCCCATCAAGACACCTAATCCTAATAAGGACCCCTACCTATGATCTTTAGATCAAATGCTTATTACCATTATCATTGAAAAAACAAACACGATACAAAACATTGTAAGTGTCTTAAACATCTTGTGCAAGAGCTCATTGATTCTGGTCAACTTTCTGTTGGAGTTGTTAATGATCAAGGAAATAAGTTCATTTCCCCTCCTAACCAAAAATTGCAAATCTTTACCAACCCCATGCCAAAACATAATATTTCATTTGTCAAAGCTACTGAAACTATGAAGACTAATGTGATGAATGTTGACATGGATGGTGAGAACATAGATACGATTCAACAAAGTTCTATGGATGCTTATCAACAAGAAAAAAATCCTATTGAGGGTTTGGTTGCATTGGTCAAAATGTAACATTTTAAGGGTTTAGCTCAAAAACCGCTTGATATTTCTTTCTCCTCTAAAGATATACCTAAACATGCAACTGATGGTCCTCTTTACATAGTCGGTCATATCTATGATAAGCCCATTAATGGGATATTAATAGATCTCGTTTATGGAGAGATTGTGATCACCAAGGAATTATTACTTCTGCATGAAATCTATCAAGATATATATGATAAACCAAAAGAATGAATCCAGATGCATAATGGTTTTGCTTGCCCTACGATGGGATCGATCACCTTACCTTTGCAAATAGGAATGAAACATTTAGATAATTCATTCTCCAACATTCCACAATCATACCAATTTTGTGTGTAGCTAGGCTATCCATTGCTTCACTCCATGAATGGAGTCCCTTCAGTTGTACATAAATGCTTAAAGTTTCCCTTTGACAATTAAATTTTCACCGTCCATCATAGTGGCTTCAACACTTTTTCTTCACATGGAAACTTTTCATTAGATTTATTTTGGTTTGAGCCTATAGAACCTATCAAACCACAAGAATACTTCTTTCTCAAGTCTTATCAAAAGTTCAAGGCAAAGACAATAGTAGAATTATCCCTCTGCAACATGTCACCACCCACCACCGGGCCTACCATGATTGAACCTAAAGAAATTCAAAATAGTGAAGACAAACCTAAGACAAAACCTTCACCTCCTTCCTTAAAAAGACTAAGAAACAATGAAAATAACTTCGTCACACCTCCTAGAATAAAACAAGTTTATAAATTCAAAGAGAAAGTGGTCAAACAACCTTGCATGGTTCCTTCCGTTCCTCCCCTTAGGGAAGAAAAGAAACCTATGGTTTATCAACCCACTCCTACACAAATGTAACTTGAAAATATAACTCAAAGAAACAAAGGTTCTAGAGAGCATAGGCATAGACATCATGCCCTTTCTCATAGGTTCAACAAAGAAATAAATAAAGAAAATCAAGATCCAAACTTGAGTGAAGCTATGCATGATGAGTCTACCCCTTCCTCAAAACAAAAAGATCCTATACTGCAACACGAGTTAAAAAAAGTCTTTGGAAATTATCATTTGACATCCTCTTGCGATTAATTTAAGTGATGATGAGAAGACTGCTAAAACTGATGAGGAGGTGCATAATGAATTGAATGCATTGTTTTCCTCTTCTATGAGCTTACATGAAAATTCTCCTAGGAAGAGTGTTGAACTTGGTAATGACCCTAGTTCAACACTTGTTATTGTCTCTTTAGCTAGTTGTCCGCCTTTGGCATATAAAGAACATGATTGGGATGCAGATGGCCTACTTTAGGTTGACTCACATGTGGCTTACTAGTATTTTTCATTTTCTTTTATGTGATTGCATGTGCATGATGTGCTCCTTCATGGTATTATGTTTGATGTTCTCTCCCTCTTTGGGACATTCCTCTATTTGCACCTTCATTCTTCTCTATGTCATACATATTTTTTATTTTCCTCTTATCTTTTTAATTTGTATTGTGCTTTCCTTGGGGATGATGTAGGGAATCGAGACACTCATGTCTCTTCCATGTTGACCCAAAAGCTTTTCCTTTACTTTTATTTATTTATTTTTCTTGTGTTTTCCTTTTGGGGATGACACAAGGTGTTGATACATTCATCTCTCTTCCATGTTGACCCAAAAGGTTTTTTATTTTTTTCTCTCTTTGTGTCATTATTCTAGTTCTATGTATATTTAGGGAATGATGAAAGTTCAGAGCTCTATATAATAACATTGTAGCAAGAACATATTGACCCAAAATCCATAGATCCCTAATGTGCTTGGTATTTCCATTTTGGGTGAAAACCCTCTCTTTTCCTTTGCATGAAGTAGCTTTATTTGAAAAAATATGACTTGGCATAAGGCTTTCCAAGTTAGCTATCATGTTTTATTTATTTTTAGCATTTATCATTTTATACTTTAAAGTAATTGTTCATAGTATGGTATTTAGAAACTTCTTTAAAGTGGGGGCATACATAATTAGCAATATTCTTTTGCATTTTTTTCTTCATGGTTTATGGTGTAGTCTTCTTATTTCATGTGATTCATTTTTCTCTTTGTGGTTGACATTGGGTGTGATGTACCTCAAGAGCATGATCTATCTTAGCATATTATACTCCTCTTAGTGGCTTGATGTGACACATTGCATCCCCTAAGTTGTGAATCTTCTATTCTTTGATTTTTCCTCTCTTGGAGACATTAGGAACAATGTTCCCTAAGTTAAGACGTCACATGAATTAATAAATACTCCTTTTAACATTCCTTATTGTTGCATTTTCATTTTCGGTTATATGTATACCATGAATAATACACTTTGCATGCTTGTAGAGCCATCTTGTTTGTTCATGAGTTCCAAGCATATGAAGCTTTTCTTGCCTCATGAAACTTGAAGTTCATTGTTTCTTCATGAGCTCCAAGACTATGAATTTTTTTTTGCCTCATGAAGCTCAAAGATCATTCTTTGCATGACACCTCATGAAATTTATCAAGAGGTATAACTTTGGTATAGTTTATCGAGAAGCCCAATTGAGGCATAAATCTCCCATAGCCACTTACGTGTGAGTGTGAGCACATGCTGGCCATGTGTGTATGTGGGTAAGTGCAAGAAGTTGGGTCCACAAAGAGGGGAATTTTAGGCCAAAATAAAAAATCTCGGAGAAAATGGGTACACGTTATGCATCGGGTACCCGAGCCTAAAAAAATGCGTATGCACTAAAAAACGCGTACGTGTTATATAACACATATGCGTTTTTTAGTGCATATGCATTTTTTATTGCATACAAGTAATTTATTTTAAAAAAAATGTTTTTTAAAAATGGGTACCCGTTTTAAAATGCGTACGCGTTTTGAAAACCAAAACGGGTACCCATTTCTAAAAAGCATTTTTTTAAAAAATAATCAAACAAATGAAGAACGCATATGCATTTTGTAATGCGTACATGCTTTTAAAAACGCATACGCGTTATTAAAAAATTGAATCTCCAACCCACCTGCAACCTTGGTTTTAGGCTTGGGAAAGACTTGGCAATCCGAGCCTTAGCCTTTGACTTGCAACTAAAAAACTAAGGTAGATTGAAGAAGAATGTCCAACTTTGAAAATATGACTGATGGACTTTTTTTTTGAATCAATCTATAAAATTAAAACCCATTACAAAACACAATGTCTACTTTCAAAATATTTATTTTTTATTAATATTGGATTATATTTGTTATTTTTAAATTAATTTGAAAGCAAACTAGTCCTTCAACTTGAAATATCAAACTTTTTTTGTTTTTTAATAACTTTGTTTTGGTGAAGTTTCTTGTTAAAAAAATTATATGACATCAATCTTTAGACAATTCTCTACACAATGAAAAAACAAAGTTTCAAAAAATGTTTAGTTTAGGTCAAATTAAGTTGTCCGTACACATTGATTTTTAAAAACAACAATTAAGGCCAATAAAAATGTAATAAAAAAAAAATTCAATAAAAAATTGCAAAAAAAATTCCTCATCAATCTTCATGTTGTTAGCTCTCTTTTCCCAAAAGGAATTAGAAAAATACTTTTATGTGGGTCAAAAAGTGGTGTCCGTACATATGCATGGTATGGCAAAAAACCAAGGACATTTAAAAAAGTGGTTTTTATAGATCCCTATCGAAATTTAATTTCTACAATCTGGGTATTTGAATAATTTACGTATTTAGAAACTCGATTCAAAATGATAAATTTCATATTAGTGATTTTTTTAAAAATTCATTGTGTAAGTGCCTCAAATTTTCAGTCCAATTGTGACAAATTGTGAAAAACAGCAAAAACACTTCCACTTTTTGTGGACCCAACTTCTTGCATCACCCCATGTGTCTCACCTCTTTCAAACTCTTACTTAGCAGACAACCTGAAGTTTTGTTGCCTCAGAGTGAGCATGCATTTTTTAGACAAACAACCTGAATCTGATCCACATCGCAATGGAAAAATAGTTGAAGCTTGATCCACCCCTTTTGTTTTGTTTTTCTTTACTCTTTGTCTTTGGTAGTGTATGCTTGTGATTTTATGATGCTCTTTATATCATTTTCATGTGTGTTATTTTGTGCCTATGTTGGTTTGCCATGGGATCTTAATCTTGAGGGCTTGATCACCCCTCTTGATCATTTTCATCCTATCTTACTAGCATTGGCATATTTGGACCCCTCTTGATGTGAATTCATCTACTTTAGTGTTATTTTGAAGCAAGTTCATCCTCTCAATAAAGTGGGGGCTATATGTAGTGTCCAAAAATGTTGTTGGTGAAATTTTTACACTTTTTTGGGCCCTCCTTATAAAACTAGGTTAAATGTCGCCTTGACTTAGTGTTGTAATGTGTTTAACACACTCACATTAGGTATTGGGCCCTTGTAAACTAAATAAACCTAATCCAACCTTATTTAGGGTGTTGTAAAGTATTGTAACACACTTTCACACTTTTCTAGGGCTGTCATTAATAATTGAGCTTCTTTATGCTTTAATTAGCCTTATTTTACATCCACAAGCCTCATTTAATGCATCTTTTCGAGGATAATCTTGAAAAAAATCAACATCTAATCATAATTCAAGTGTTTTTCAGTTGTGTGGCCTAGATTTGGTAGTCTATGACTCATATGACACCTTAGTAATATGAGTCCCACTTAGGGTTTTGGGTCTCGATCCTAATTTTACACCTTTCTAGGCATTTTTGAACTTGGTCATATAAATTATACCTAATGAGACTCATATGCCACCTTGGGATTATGAATCCTGTGTGGCCTGAAATTAAAATTAATTAAAATTTTTGTCAATATTTTATCCTCCTAGATCTAGTGTCGATTTGTAGTGTTGTAATTATTGTAATTTTTGTATAATTAAGTATAAATACAAGTTTCTTTCACTCATTTTACACCTAGCAAGTTGAATGACCATTCTTATAGAAAGTTTGATTTTACAAGAGCATTCAAGAGTATTTAAGGGAATTTTATCAAACATTTTAGAGCATTATTCAAGCATCAGGCATCATGTCAAAGTCTTCATGCATCATGTTTGTTTTGGAGCTAACAATTGTGATATAGGTTTCCTTGATCTTCAAGTTAGAATTTCACTCAAGATCTATCACATTCAAGCAAGAATCAAGATCTACATCCATTAGATCCATCTCATACATGTTTGTAGCCTCTTATTTCTAGGGTTTGGTGAGTTGCAACATCATATTTTGTTCATTCATCAATATCCATTCCTATTTCATTTCAACGTTTGATTACCAAAATGGGCTTTGACCAAGGAAAACCCCTATCCACTAAAAAACCAACATTTTCCCTCTCTTTATTGTGTGATTATCAGGCTTAGGTTGAAGGAAAATTGAGGAGTAAGTTTGGAGAAATTTGTCAAAGTGTCAAAAGCTATCAAAGTTGTCACCTTGCATTGGAGATACTTGGAAGACTTCTATAGGTTACAAATTAGGGGTTCATATTTGGAGATCAATTGGGAAGCACAAAGTGGACCTTGAAGACAAGATTTAGACTTTGAAGCTTCAAAAAATCATAATTGGACTGATACACCAGATTTGGCATATGAGTCCCAGTTTAGGTCAATTTTTAGGTTTTTACAAATTCAAATACCCATTTGCCAGATTCCTGTTTCTACATAGAAATCCAAATCTGGGATTGATTCACCCAGCCTAGCATATGAGTTCCAATTAACATTAATGTCACTATTTTTCATCATTTCAAGGCTCCATCTGATCATCATCATATTTCTAGGTGCACACATTTCATCTCACAACTTATTATTTTGTTTCATATGCATTTTTAGGTCACGATTGCATCATATTATGGTTAAACATTTTGATTTGCATTGCATTTCTCTTTCCAATTCCTAGCTTGGTGAACCTTTCATTAGTTTACAATTAGTTCCTAGAACAACCCTATTGTAAGATCTCTTTCTCCTTTGCACACATGAGGTTGAGATCTCTAGGGTTTGTTGTTGAATGATAGTGTTGGATTTTTGTTGTTCTATATCCCTACCATAGAGAAGAGCACCAAAATTATTTCTTTCAATAAATATTAAATATTAAATAACACTTGTGCTAACATGATAAAGAAAATATCAATCTTATCCCTATATAGCTATTTTTCTTTGAGATGATCAATACAAATTATGGGTGATTAATATGAGATCTTGACAATTTTCACATTGATTTATTTCATGGATATTTGGATTTTAGAGGTTAATATCTATTGTCTTTCATGCAATTATGTTGTAGTTCATAGTAAATTTTTAGGATAAAAGTAAAAAGATAGGGTAGCTAGGGAACAATTGCACCAATTGAAGACATAATTTATATTGAAGAGAATGTAAAGATAATCTGTTTGAAGTGTCTTTATTCAAGTAATATTACATGAGGATGTGTTAGTTTTTGTGGGATCACTTTCCAAAATCCTAGGCACTCTAAGACTATGAGAGAGGCTAAGAATGGTGTTGTAAATGTTTCTCTTGATGCCCTCTTGGCTAAACTAGATGATGAAACCCTACAAACAACTGAGCCTATTGCAACTAGTAAGCTATGCTCTTCACTAAATTATACATTTATGTGTTTTTTCTTTAGTATAATTTTGTAATTTCTACTTTAGACTAATTTTCTCTGAGTGGTAGGTTGTGGATTTTTGTAATTGATAAGTTTATTTAGTTGTTGTTTTCTCAATTTTTTTCATTTATATTTTAGTGTCTTGCTCCTGTGCGGACACCTAACTTTAAATTGGGTCTCTTTGAATCTTCCTTAGATAATAATAGTTCAAATACAACACTTTTTGATGAGTTCAATATACATGTAATACTTTTAACTCACTATTTGCATTTTTCCAAATTTGATAAATTTTGGATCCATAATAGCCCATGGGAGATTATCCATGGGATATTATCACCTTGATAGCGAAATGAATGCTATCTCCATGGGTACAATATATATTATTTTGGGAGTATAATGGATTACTTCTTTGGGAAAAATTGAGATGAGTTTCCAAGAACTATTCATGATATTTCAATCAAAAGGAAAGACAATAGAGCTAAGAGGGTTGAAGGGAACGTCCCCATAAATGCTAATCTCTCATCAAATGCAAAAGTTTCTTTAGAAAGGATTTGATGGATTTGTGGCCCAATTATGTTTATTATAAGTATATCAACTTGATGCTCCCACCCATCCAAATTTATAAGAAATCATTGATCATCACTTAGTCGTTTTTGAAGATAATCCTACAAGAAATCCTACTAAGAGGGATCATAATATTTCCATAAAAATAGTTATAAGGACACAAATACCCAACGCTAAACCCTACAGGTACCTATATATACAAAAAAGTGAGATTAAAAATATTTTGGAGCAGATTTTAGGGGAAAGAATTATCAGGCATAGCCAAAGTGCTTAATCCACACACATGGTGATTGTGCATAATAAGGATGAAACTTGGCATATTTGCAAAATATATAGAGAGATCAACATTTACATCATAAAAGATAATTTTCCTATTCCAATCATTAATTATTTTCTAACTGAATTGAATGGATCTATGGATTTTAAAAGGTTAGATCTTAGATCAAGTTAACACAAAATTTGAATTAAGGAGATATTTTTAAGACAACATTTAGAACTCATGAGGGTCATTATGAGATTTTTCTAATTCCATTTGGTCTTACCATGCACTATTTATATTTAAAATTTTTATGAATTGCATCTTTAAGAATTTTGTGAGGAGGTTTGTATTAGTGTTCTTTAATGATATAATAATTTATAGCATGACATGAGAATAATATGCAACATGTAGATAAAGAATTACAAGTTATTGAAGATCACCAGATATATGCTAAGACATTTGAGTTTTCTTTTAGTTTCAATGATTTGGATTACTTGGGATACATTGTTTCACATGAAGGAGCACAGGTGGATCCTAACAAAATTAAGGCTATCATGGAATGGCCTATTCTAGAAGCCATAGATTAATTGAGGGGTTTCTTGGGTTTGATTGGATATTATAGAATATATGTCAAGAATTATGGGCATATAGTAGCACCCCTCACAAATTTATTACAGAAGGATTATTTTCATTGGAACGAGTCTAGTAATGCAACATCTGAGAGATTGAAGAAGGCTGTGTGTAAAACTCCAATTCTTGCAACTATAGAATTCACCAAGGATTTTATCATGGAATGTGATGCTTCCAATAATGGTATAGGATCGATTCTCATGAAATAGGGTCATATAATTTCATTTGAGAGACACCAATTAAAGGCTAAGAATCAAATCAAACCTATTTATTAAAAGGAAATGCTAGCAATTATTCATGTAGTAAAACAATAGAGCCTTATCTAATGGGTAGAAACTTCAATGTTAGGATAGATCATGATAGCCAAAAATATGTTTAGAAAAAATACTAGATTTTGAAGAGCAACAAAATGGGTCTCTAAGATGTTCAAATATGAATTTGACATTTTATATAAAAAAGGGAATGAAAATGTTGTGGCTAATGCACTTTATCATAAGGATGAGAAAGATGAATCTTTATTGTGTGTCATTGAAATATTATAAGAAGAGTGGGTGGGAGAAGCCAAAGTATAATGGTAGAATGATGTTGTTACAAGTAATCTCATTCAACAGTCAGATAGTGATCGTAATAGTTTTGATAAGTTTTCCTGGAAGGGTGATACTTTGAGGTATAAATAGCAATTGTATCTCTACAAAAATTCCACTCTTAAATGTCATTTTCTAACCTTGAAAATTCATAAGTATCCATTTTATGTTAACTCAATTTTTTTGAACATATCATCAAGTCAATCAAAAAATTTATTGGGAAGGGCTAAAAGATGTTAAAAAATTTGTTCCGAAAAATTTCATTTGTCAAAGAAATAAATGGGAGACACTATGTCTCTTGAAATTATTAGTTATGCCTAGCCAACATTGGGAACATGAATCCATAGAATTCATCACGAGACTTCCAAAATATCAAGCTAATAATATCATCGTGGCAGTAGTAGGTAGCCTCACTAAATATACACATTTAATTCTATTATCACATCCTTTTACAACAAGTATAGTTTTTGTAGTGTAGAAAAATGCATCCCTTTGTATTTTCACACTTGTTTGGGCCCTCCCTTCTAAAATTGGGATTCTCTATGCCTTATTTGGACCTATTTTACATCCACAAGCCTTATTTAATGCATATTTCCAAGGATAATCCTAACATTCATTAAACAACCAATCATAATTATGTTGAACCCATTGGAATTTGTGTTTCACATTAATGTCAAATATATGGAAAGGTAAAGGTTGTGAGCTCCATATTGTACTTCATACGAGAGTGCTATGCTACAGTCATTCTTTCACTATATGGCATTTCACTTGGTGATGACATTTACAAAGTGTTCTAAGTGTTCTCACACTTACTTGGGAAATACAAGGTTGGTTGTCTAATGTTTTTACAAGGCACATTTATAAGGCTCCTTGATAAGGCATATTTACAAGGCTTCATGGTCATCAAATGGCAAGCATTTTTTAATACTTACAACTTTTATGTGGAAGATAAATTGTTTATAGGAAATATTGTTTCCTATGAATTTTTTCTTATTCGAAATACATTGAATGCAAGGAATGTGGTTTTATGATGACAATGCTAAGTTTGCAAGGTATTATGGAAACCGAAACAATGATATTTCATTTTTTTGGCACATGTTAGGGCTTGGAAAACATATGAATGAAGCTTCTCGAACACATATAAGACAATTAGACTCTTTTTTTATTATCATTATTCATTAAGGAAAAGAGCATGAGGAAGGAGCTAGGGTTTGCGGGTAGTTGATGATGGTGTTCACATGGACAATACAATGCTTGATTCACAATGGTTTTGTAGTTTAAAAAAATGGTTTCTAGGCTTCTTCTTGGGTAATATTCTTTAGTTTATCTTGGTAGAAGTTATTGTTTTGGTTAAATTTTGAAACACTTGTCAGTTGTGTTAGAGTTTTTTATGTTAAGATATTTTTAATGTCTCTATTCTTAGCTTACTTAAAATATTTGAAGCATTTTAATTGCATTTGATAAGGGAAGATAAGCATTTTTTTTTGTTGCCTAATATGTTGAAACCGTTGTAGGGGTTTTTGGGGCTATGGTTTGCTCTCACCATGTGGGTAAAGGTTTTTATTTTTGAAAATGGGTAAATGGAAATGTTGTTTTGTTATAGTAGATTATTGTGATCATTCTTTTTAATTTTCAATGTACATGGGTAGTTTGCAACTGAGAGGCAATTATGGAAATATTTATTGTAATAGGTTTTAAAGGTTACATTTGAAAGTTTTAGTGTGGACAAATGGTAGCTTGAAATGGAACATAGATTGTTTATTTAAAAAGTGATCTCACACTATTATGAGTTCGGTGCTTTCATAGAGTTTTCATGTTGAATGTGTAAATACAATTCTATAAAGAATTTTTGCAAGAAATGCACAAAATAGATTGTATGGACTAATATATTTTGTATTTTAAATATTCAAAGTAAATGAATCTTTAGGATATGAAATGTGTTAGTTTTGGGAAGTGAAAATTCTTTGTAGTGAAATAGAGGAATCCTCAATAATTGATTATTCTAGAAATTTTATATGAAGTTGTATATGATCATGTCAGTGAGGCAATCTAATCATTTTGTAGCCAGTCAGGCTTGTGCTACCAATGAGGCATTTAAAACCTATTAGTGAGATAGTATTGTCAGTGTGATGTATCAATCAACAAGTGAGGAATTGTAAATAATTTTTTTCATATAAAGCCAGTGAGGCAATTTTACGAATGATTTTTCTACCCCATGAGGGTTTTCCACTCAGGAAATATTGTGTTCTATTTACACTTTTGTTTGGTCTGCATGAATACATATTAGTCATGTATCGTTATTTAGAATGATATTCCTTGCTCGTAAGTCTTATTTTCACGAGTTAACATTTATCCTAAATTAATTCATAATATTGTGTTGGTGCATCTTTGATATTGATCTTTTAGCTTTGTCATAATATCTTTTTTAATTCAACAAAAGTGTCATGATGTTCTATCTCATGTAAATATAAGTTTCCTTGATATTCATGCTAGTCTTGTTAAAGGTTTGAGTAAATGTATTGAGTTAATAATGATTACCAAAGTTCTTGATTTTGACTACATACCTATTCTCATGATAGTTATGTTTCAAATTTTTGAAAGATTAAATCAGAGTCATCTTGAATTAGTATACCACTAATTCACCCCCTCCTCTCAATGTTATTATACTCCAAAACATTCATGATTTAGGGTCATGTGTCCTAGATTTAGTTATTTGGGACTCATACACCACCTTGAGTGTGTGGGTCCCACCTAACTTTCGAGGCCTGATCTTGAATTTGGCATAGATCTTAGCATTTCTTGAAATTTGTGTCCCAAGATTAGCCTACTGGGACTCATATGGCACAAATAGCGTATGAGTCCCACTTAGCTTGGACCTATTTTAAATTCAAATTCCTGGTGGGATTTTATACACCTAGATCTAATGTCGTCTTGTATTGTTGTAATTTTGGGAAATTTGACATAAACAAGTATACATAAAAGGTTATTTCACATATTTTCTCCTAAAAAGAAAACTATCAATTTTCATGAGCAATTATGATGTAATAATTGAAGCATTATAGAAATTCAAGAATTGATTATCAAGCATTTTGGAGCTATATTAAAGATTCAAGAATCATGTTAAAGTCATCATGCATCATGAATTTTTTTGAGCTAAGAATTGTGATGTAGGTTCTTATGATTCAGGCAAGCATTCAAGTCAAGAACTAAATTCATGCTAGCCATTTCATAAAATATTTCAGCCTTCATATAAAGGGTTTGGTGAGTTGGAACATAACATATTTTCCCATTCATCACTCCATTCTATTTTATTTCATCTCAAGGTTTAATTACAAAAATGAGGTTTGACCTTGAGGAAAAACCCTATCCACTAACAAAACAAAAAATTTCCCTCTTTGATGTGTGATTTTTAGATTTAGGTTGAAGATCCATTGAGGAGCAAGATTGGAGAAAGTTGCAAAGTTTCCAAAGTTGTCATCTTTCTTGCAAGATTATGGAAAGTCACCTATAAGACAAAATTTAGAGTTTTAGACTCAGAGATTAGAGAGGAGAGAAGCTACAAAAGATCACTAGAGGATACTAGAGTTTCAAATCAACCTTAATACTTGGACTAAATTTTCTCCTTGGGCATATGGGTCCTAGTACACAACTTTTCAGCCATTTTTTGTAGATCCTTGTTTACTAGTTGTAGATTTTGGATTCAACCTGAAACCCTAAAATAGGTTAAATCACCTCAACTAGCGTATGAGTCCCAATGTGTATCAAAATTCATAGTTTTAGGATTTCATACCCTTTTTCAAATATCTCCAATTTTCTACATGCCCCTCTATTCATTCTTAGTTTATTATTTAGGTTTTGAGTTTGATTTCCTAGGTTACATAGCGAGATTTGCATATCATTTACATTTCCTTCTTTCTAAGCCTTTTCCTAGTGGTGAACCCCCTTTTCTCTTAATCACACCCAAGGAAACCATCCTAACCCTAGTCCATTCCCCAATCAAGACAATTGGTTGAGGGATCTTGGTTTCCTTTAATAAACTAGAGTGGAATAGGTCCTAAACCCTTAGTTCCATCTCTCAAAAGGTTGAACCATATTTCCTTATGTTATTTTCGGTGAACCTAGCCTTTGGACACCTTATTTTCTGATTTGGAGTGCATCATAGTCATAGATCTAGTTTACATTAACTTTGCATTAGATCGTGCATTAGTTAATTTGCATTTAGGGCTTCTGAATATTGCATTTGTGAAAG
The DNA here is from genome assembly GCA_007115665.2 of Sequoiadendron giganteum. Taxonomy (NCBI): domain Eukaryota; kingdom Viridiplantae; phylum Streptophyta; class Pinopsida; order Cupressales; family Cupressaceae; genus Sequoiadendron; species Sequoiadendron giganteum. Next base: position 275,750,114 of record CM021100.1, on the reverse strand, counting down.
TGCATATAGGTTGCATTTTTTAATCTTGCATCATTGAATTTTATTTGAAATCTATAATTGCACAAAGTCAAGACTGCATAAAAGTTAAAAACCTTAACATTCATTCATAATTTTCTGAATCTAGTGTCAAAACCATAATCTAGGAGTCATTCACCCCTCTAGGCACTTTAGTCCTAGTAAAAGTTGTTTTACCCGATTTCTAGGAATTCTAAGGTGATTATTATTCACTATTTGAACCCTTCAAAAACCCTAACTAGGACTCATACACCAGTTGGGCGATTTAGTCCCAAATTAGAGGTAAAAATGCCATTTACAATATTAAAAACTTCATTTATGTACTTTTCAGGCTTATTGGTAACCTCTAGTATTAATATTGAAAGTCTTAGGAACTCTTGTTTTATGTATGTAGGTCAAATCATCCATTTAGTGTAGTCATTTTTAAGAAATTTCAAAAATCAGTTCAATATTACTATTTTCAAAAGATTTTTAGGATATTTTTCTACATTTCAGAAGCATTGCATAATTTAGATAGCTTAATTTTTCATTTTAGCATATTTTATTTTCAATAATTTAGTGTTCATAGAGTATCACAGGGCTCGTGTGATTCTATTTTCCCTATTCATTAGAATAATCTAGGAAAATAAAATAAAACCTTTGACAAGCATACTGGAAACCCTCCTTGAATCTATCAGATTTGTAGGAATGTCATAACACAAGAGTATGTAAGAATAAAAAAACATGAAAATCATGGTTGTTCTTCTCTTGATATCTCTCATATTAGTGACAAAGGTATCTTGGTGAAAGAAGATACAATCATTGAGAATAATGAAAGTTTTGTTTGTCCCTCTCCTTCTCCCCCTTGCAAAGATACTATAACATAAGAAGATGAGATAATTGACACGACTTTACCTACTCTCCATTCATCTCCCAACACCTTCCCTACTTTTGAGAATGCTTTAATGAAAGAGGATACAATAGTGGACAATCATGAAAATCACATTTGTGAAGAGGATATGTTGGTATTAAGAGATCAAATGATTGAGAGTTATAGAATTATTTATCTCCTTCCTAATGTCCCTAGCATTTGGAAAGGTCTATTTGAACAAGAGCATCCAATCATTGGTAAACATGAAAGTCATAGTTGTCCTTCCATTGATGCCTCCCCTATTTGCGATGAGATTACTTTACAAAATATAATCATTGAATGTGATGAACCTATTGAAATCTCTCCTACTAGGGTAGATAGTATGACACAAGAGAATGAGAAATCATGGACAAACCTAAAAATCATATATTTCCCTCTCCTAATATCTCTCCTAGTTTTGAAGAATATATTTTTATCTTAGAGGATAAAACCAATAAAAGTTGTGAGAATCCTATTTGTCTCTCTTCCTTTGGGGAAAACATTAGTGAACAAGATAATGCCATCATTGATAAGAAATAAAATTCAACCACTGATAACTCCCTTACTTGTGATGAAGTCATTTTAGAAGAACCAACCATTAAATGTCATGAAAATCTAGTTTGTAGCTCTCCTAAAATCTCTCGTACTAAGGAAGATATCATGGTGGAGGAAAATGATAACATTGACACATGTTTTTCAAAAAATAGTGATGTGGATACCTTAGATGAAGATGATAAAGTGACACTAGAATCCTCTTCACTAAGAGGTCACAAAAATAAGGACAAGACTTTTGATTTTATTTACATTAGATATCCCTTGAAGCAACATCCCAAGCTTGAACTTATCATTTATCCACCCTTACAACAATCACAAGTTAAAAATAAACCCATCCTTATCTTAGAATCGCCTAAAAGGAAAATTGATAATGATAATTTTTGCAACAACCAACTTACAATACAATTTCTTATATATATAACAAAGTGTATGCAATCAAGGCTAACCCAAAACTTGAAAGTTGTAAATGCATGTCAAGAAAGAAAAAGAAAAGCATATTGAAGAAGTCACAAAGATATTGGAGGATGCTTGGAGTTCCTTTGATTTCATGCCTACATTCATGGGCAATACAAGATGATAAAAAAATATTTTGAAAAGGGGAAAAGAGAAATCGGTAATGTCAATAAAAAATTCAAAAGCATCCACTTCAACCACTTTAGAAGAAAATATAACATACACAAAAAACATTGATGAAGTTGAACAACCACCAATTTTGAAAGAAATGAAACAACTTTCTCAAAGAGGTTATGAACGTATGAAAAAAAATCGATATAGTATAAAAGGATGTGGTGCTAGAGAAGAGGTATATATGTCCCTATAGAGCCTAACATGAAAGAAACAACTGGGTATGTGCAGGATCATGATGGGCTAAAAAGTGGCGATATGTAAGTGATATGATGACCCATGTGGCTAACGAATTTTTTTTACCTAAAATTGATGAAACGAAAAGGGTTTTTAAAGGATATTCTCAACTTTCCACCAATATAAATTATGCTTTACTTTAAATTTAATAAATAATTATTATTCATTTTGAATTTGAATTACGACTAAAGTCCTAATTGATAAGCTGATTGAAAAACATTTATAGCTTTCAAATGGTATCACATTTTTTGAATCCAAAACATGCGTCACATTCTATGCTTCACATACTATAGGATTAAAAATAAAAGAATTGAATTTCATTAAGTTTTGACCAAGTTAAGGTGGTCAGACATACAAGTTTTTATATTTTTTAAAAGTTGTAATAATAAAATCATAATTAATTATTTACTTGGAAACAAATTACAAAAAAATATGTATCACATTGGGACATGAGTCCTCTACTTATATATAAAATATTATAAAAAAATATTATCATTTTATTGTGGTTAGGGTGGTTAGACAAACACCTACTTCTTATTTTTTCCCTGAAATTTAAATACTACTGCATTGAAATTTCAAACTTTCACCAAATAGAGTTTTTTATTTTTTAAATAAACCTAGTAGTTTAGAAACTACATTCAATTTTTTATAGATTCTATTCTTACATATTTTTGAAATAATATAGATAACATATTCAAATTTTTACGTCAAGTTACCTAACTCTGATTTTTCTAAATTATATTGCCACTTAAGGGCCTATTTTTTCCATGATGATCCTGCACATACCCAACTAGTGGTCTTGGTTATTGTCCTTTGAAAGAAAAAAAAATGTTAAAAAATCCTTGAATCAATGCCAACACTCTTATAAATATTCTCCTAAGCTAGCTTTAACTTTGCTATATCTTGAATTGATAGATACTACATGTGGGAACATTGCATTATATATGCATAAATAACAATAGGTGTTTCTCCTTTCCATGTAATAGTTGTAGGATCATAGCATACTCACTATTGCATGTTTTGCGTTCATTGAAAATCATTTCCATCTTACAAGGAGTGGCATATCATCATTCATCTTGGCTCATCCTTGTATTTCTCATAGTGGGGGAAAGAATTAGATAGCCTTGTCCTATTAGCACATTTGTTGTTGTTGTCCCTTTGGCTAGTTGTACGCCTTTTGTATACGATGTACAAGATTGGGATGTAGACGACCTACTAATAGGTTGAATCGCATGTGTCTTACTAGTATTTTTCTTAATTTTCATGTTCTTATATGTGATTGCATGTATGTAATGTGATCTCCCGATACTATTTTTTTTATTTCCCTCTCTCTTTGTGACATTCCTCTATTTGTATCTACATTCTTCTCTATGTGACAATTTTTTATATTTTCTTTGTCTTGTGTTTTCGTTTTGGGGGTGATTCAAGGCATCGATACATTCACGTATCTTCCATGTTGACCCAAAATATTTTCTTGTTTTTAATCTCTTTGTTTCATTCTTCATGTTCCATGAGTATTTGTGGAATTGCGATAGTTATGAGCTCTCTAAAAACACTGTAACAAAGACATACTAACCTTGAATCCATGAATCCCTTATGTGTTTGGGATTTCATTTTGGGGGAAAGCCCTTTTCATGTGATGTAGCTTTATTTGGAAACATATGACTTGAAATAGGTATTTCCAAATAAGCTCTCATTTCCTCTTTATTGTTATCATTTATCTTGTTCTACTTTAAAGTAATTTCTCACATCATGGTATTTAGAAATTTCTTTAAAGTGGGGGCATACATTGGCATTATTATTATTTTTCATTTTTAAACTCATGCTTCATTGTGTAGTATTCTTACTTCATGTGATGTGTATTTTTCTTTGTGGTGACATTGGGTGTGATTTCCTTCAAGAGAATGATCTCTCTTAGCATATTATATTCCTCTTTGTGGCTTGATGTGACACACTACATCCCCTAAGTTGTGAATCTTCTATTCTTTGATTGGTCCTCTCTTGGAGACATTAGGCACAATGATCCCTAAGTTAAGAACTTACATGAACTAAGAAAATCTCATTTGAATGCACTTTACACTACCTTTTACATTTACAATATCGGTTATATGCCTAGCTTACATAACACACTTTTCTTGCCTATGGAGCCATCTTCTTTGTTCATGAGTGTTAGCATATAAATTTTTGCCTACCTCATGAATCTTGTTGTTCATGTTGTGTGACACCTTATCAAAGTTATCAAGAAATATAGCTTTGGTATGGTTACCATATGGGAGTTGAACTTAGGCGTGACTATCCCATAGCCACTTGCTTGTCTATGTGAATGCATATTGGTTGCGCGTGTATGTGTCTCATTGGGGATTCACCTAGTGGACAACCTAAGGTTCTACTACCCCATATGAGCATGCGTTTGGTTTTTATAGTGGACATCATGCTTCAATTATAAATTTTTGGATAAATAAATTAGATCTAATCCACATCGTGCTATACAAACAATTGAGGCTTGATCCACGCCTTTTCTTTTTCTTTTTCTTTGTTCTTTTTGTCTTTGGTAGTGTATGCTTGTTCCTTTTCGTTTCTCCTTCTATCATTCACATGTGTTTTCTTATTTTCCTATGTTGGTTTGCCATAGGATCTTGATCTTAGGGGCTTCCACAACCCTCTTGATCATTGTCTTCCTATTTCATTATCATTGGTACACTTAGACCCCTCTTGATACAAGGTTGTATACTTTAATGTGAGTTTGAAGAAAGTTCCTCCTCCCACTAAAGTGGGGGCTAAGCGTAGTGTAGAAAAATGTATCCCTTTACATTTTCACACTTGTTTGGGCCCTCCTTGATAAACTAGGGCTTCTTTATGCCTTATTTGGTCCTATTTTGCATCCACACGGCTTATTTAATGCATATTTTCAAGGATAATCCTGAAATTCATTAAATAACCAATCATAATTCATGATTTTTGGTTATGTGTCCCAGATTTAGTGATCTGTGACTTATAAACCACCTTGGGAATATGGGTCTTACCATAGTTTTGGGGCATGATCCTGAATTTGGCATATAACTTAATATTTCTTGAAATTTGTGTCCCAAGCTTAGAATACTAGGACTCATACACCCCAAATGGCATATGAGTCAAACACTTATTTGGACCTATTTTGAATTCAAATTCTTGGAAGTTTTTTATTCTCGTAAATCTGATGTCATCTTGTAGTATTGTAATTTTAAGAAATTTGGAATAAAAAAGAATAAATACAAGGTTATTTCACATATTTTCTCCTAGGAAGTTTACAAATCATCGAGAAATTTTAAGAAGCAAGTGTGATCTAAGAATTCAAGAATTATAGCAATTAAAGAGTTCATAAGAGCATTAAAGAGTTGATTATCAAGCATTTTGGAGCTAAATTCAAGATTTAAGAATCATGTCAAAGTCACCATGCATCATGTTTGTTTTTGAGCTAACATTTGTGATTTAGGTTCTTATGATTCAAGAAAGTATTCAAGTCAAGATTAATATCAAAAATCAAGTGTCAATTTCGACATTCATGCTAGCCATTTGATACAAGATTGCAACCTTTTTTCTAAGGGTTTGGTGAGTTGCAACATAGCATATTTCTTCATTCATCATTCCTTAATTCTATTTATTTCATTTCAAGGTTTGATTACCAAAACAAGTTTTGACCAAGGCAAACCCTTATCCACTAAGATTTTTTTTTTTCCCCCTCTTTGATGTGTGATTTGTAGATTTAAGTTGAAGATCCATTGAATATTGAAGAGAAATATTAGAGAAAGTTGTCATCTTTCTTGCAAGATTACAAAAAGTCACCTACATGCCACAATTTTGAGTTTCAGACTCAGAGATCAAAGAGGAGAGAATCTACAAAATATCACTAGAGGATACAAGAGTTTCATATCAACCCTAATACTGGGACCAAATGGCCACCTTGGGTGTATGAGTCCCAGTATACCACTTTTTAGCCATTTTCCATAGATCCTAATTTACTAGTTGTAAATTTTAGATTCAAACCAAAACCTTAAACTAGGAATAAATCACCCCAATTGGTGTATGAGTCCTAGTGTGTATCAAAAGTCATAACTTTGGGATTACAGACCTTATTTCAAGTGTCTCCAGTTTTCTAGATGCCTCTTTGTTCATTCTCAGTTTATTATCTATATTTTGAGTTTGATTTCCTAGGTTACATAGCTAGATTTGCATATCATTTACATTTGCTTCTTTCTAAGCCTTTGCTTAGTGGTGAACCCCCTTTTGTCTTGAATCACCTCCAAGGAAACCATCCTAACCCTAGTCCATTCCTCAATCAAGTCAATTGGTTAAGGGGTCTTGGTTTCCTTTAATGAACTAGAGTGAAATAGGTCCCAAACCCCTAGTTCCATCTCTCATAAGGTGGAATCATATTTCCTTATGTTTAGTGGAAAAATATTTTCTAGAGAATAAAAAAATCTACATGGTACAACTAAGGTTATTTTCCATGACTGTAATTCTATATTACTAGTCACTTTTGGATAGACTTATTCTCATATTTGGGTAATTAATTAGCTCATAGTTGTTCACACTACCGTTAATATTATAGGAAAACGTAGGTTAGTAATAAGCGTTTGGAAGGATATCTAATTTTTTTCACTTTAGATAAATAATATGAATGGGTAGATTGGTTACCATTCGAAGAATTGTGATATAACAAATCCTTTCATAGTACATAAAATATGTCTCCATTTATGGAACTATATGGATATCACCCTCCTTCCATCACATTATCATTTGAGGTGTCGTGAATATTCTAGGTTGTAAGGGTATGTGTAAAAAAATGGGTAGCCAATTTGTGGCCAATTTACTTTTTCATCCCGAAATAGCAAAAATGTGAGGTCATAATAGAAAAACGTGCTCACTTTACCAAACCATAACGTGATCTTGTTATAACACACTCATGTTATGGTTCAAATTTTTAAAAGCATGTGCATTTTTTGTTCAAAACACGTGCATTTTTTGTTTAAAAAATGTTCATTTTTTGAAATAAAAAAACATTTCCAAAACATAAGTTTGTTATAACACGCTCACATTTTGGTCTACATTGAAATTTTTTTCTTCTCTTTTTCTTGTCTCTTTCTTGTTGTTATCTTTGAGAGAAACTATATACATGCAATAAACATTTAAGTATAAGTTGAAATTTACATATGGAAATTTACTTTCTTATAATTTAGGTTATATTTCATGTATATAGGTAGGATGTTTGAGATTGGTTTCAGATCTCTAGGAGTTATAATGTAAATTCTAGTTTTTGGAAGATCTTAAAATTTTTAGACTTAGTCAAATTTTAGTAATCATCATGTCAAATTTTAGTAATTAGGAGGTCAAATTTTTAGTAGTCAACAAGTTATATCATCTTTTTCTCACTCTCTCCTTCTTTCTACTCTCTATCTCTCCAGTCCCTCTCTCTCTCTCCCTTCCTCCCTCTCTCCCCTCTATCTCCTCCCTAAATCTACCTCCTTCCCTCACCTTTCTAGTTCTCTCTATCTCTTCTATCTCTCTACATCTCCTTCCCTCTCAACTTATCTTTATCTCCCCTCTCTCAATCTTTACCGACCTCTCCCTCCATAACTTTGTATCTCACCTATGTCTCCCTCCCTATTTCTTTCCCTCTCTACTCTCCATCTCTCCTCTCCCTCTCTCTACCTACATATATATCTCTCTCTCTATCCCTCTCTTCCCTCTTTCCCTCTAACTCTCTCCTCTCTATCTCATAATTATCTCTCTGTCCTTCTCACTCTCTCCTCTCTATCTCATAATTATCTCTCCCTCCCTCTCACTCTCTCCTTTCTATCTCACCACTCTCTCTAGATCTCTCTCTCTCTCATACACAAACACAAACCTCTATCTCCCTCCCTAACACTCCCTCCCTCCCTCCTTCCCTCTCTACTTCTCTCTATCTCTCCTCCCCCTCCCTCTCTCGACTTCACCCTCCCTCCCATTCCTTTTGTCTTTCCTCCCAATCTCTCTCACTATTGCCCCTCCTTCCCTCCCCTTCTTTCTCTCTGAATTTCTCATTTTCTCTATCTCACCTTTCTCTATCTCACTCACACACACACCTCTATCTCCCTCCCTACCTCTTCCTCCCTCCATCCCCTCTCTACTCTCTACTCTCTATCTCTAATCTCTCTTTACCTCTCGATACCTACCTTTCTCTCCATCAATCTCTCTCCATCCCTCTCTATCTCACATATGTCTCCTTCCCTACCTCTTTCCCTCTCTACTCTCTATCTCTCCTCTCCCTTCCTCTACCTACCTCTCTCGGTATTTCCATCCCTCTCTTTCTCTCTCACTCTCTCCTTCTCTCTATCTCACCAATATCTCTATCCCTACCTCTCACTCCCTCCTCTCTAAATTACCATTATCTCTCTCTCTCCCACTTTCCATCCTCCCCTCTCACTCCCTCCTCTCCAAATCACCATTATCTCTCCCCTATCTCATTCTCACCTATCCCTTTCTTCCTCTCCCTCCCTCCAACATCCTTCTCTCTCTTTATCTCTCTTTCTCATTCTCTCCTTATCTCTCAACTCTCTATCTCACCACTGGGTATGTGCAAGATCATCATGGAAAAAATAGGCCCTTAAGTGGCAATGAAAATTCAAAAAATCAAGGTTAGGAAACTTGACGTAAAAATTTGAATAAGTTATCTATATTATTTCAAAAATATGTAAGAATAGAATCTGTAGAAAATTGAATTTAGTTTCTAAACTACTAGGTTTATTTAAAAATAAATAAAAAATCTATTTGGTGAAAATTTGAAATTTCAATGTAGTAGTACTTAAATTTCCGAGAAAAAATAAGAAATAGGTGTCTGTTTGACCACCCCAACCACAATAAAATGATAATATTTTTTAATAATATTTTAGATATAAGGAGAGGATTCATGTCTTGATGTGATGCATATTTTTTTGTAATTTGTTTCCAAGTGAATAATTAATTATGATTTTTTTTACTACAAATTTAAAAAAATATAAAAACTTGTATGCTGACCAACTTAACTTGGTCAAAACTTCATGAAATTCAATTTTTAGTTTTTTTAATCCTATAGTATGTGAAGCATAGAATGTGATGCATGTTTCAGATTCAAAAAATGTGATATCATTTGAAATCTATAGATGTTTTTCAATTAGCCTATCAATCAAGAATTTAGTTGTAATTCGAATAGAAAATGAATAATAATTATTTATTAAATTCAAAGTAAAGCATAATTTATATTGGTGGAAAGTTGAGAATCTCCTTTAAAAACTCTTTTTGTTTCATCAATTTTGGATTAAAAAAATTCATCAGCTATATGGGCTATCATATCACTTACATATCACCACTTTTTGGCCCATCATGATCTTGTACATGCCCCACTCTCTCTCTATCTCACTCTCCCTTCTTCCCTTTCTCCCTACTATCCCTCCCTTTCTCCTTACCTGTCTACCTACATCTCCCTCCACTACCTACCACTCTCTACCTCTCTATCTCCCTCCCCCTCTTTCTATCTTACTCTTTCCTTCCCTCTCTACTCTCTATCTCTCCCCCCTTCTCTACTCTTTTTCTATCTTCCCCCTTCCTCTTTCCCCATTCCTCTCTCGCCTAATTTTCCCTCCTCTAACTCTCTCTCTCCCTTTCACACACACTCACCTCTATCTCCTCATTTCCTCTCCCTCCATCCCTCCACTCTCTACTTCTCTCTATCTATCATCTCTCTCTACATCTCCTTCCCTCTCTATTTATCATTATCTCCTCTCTCCCTCTCTTTACCGACCTCTCCCTCCATCACTTTATATCTCAATTGTGTCTCCTCCCTACCTATTTCCCTCTCTACTCTCTATATCTGCTTTCCCTCCCTCTACCTCTCTCTCTCTCTCACACATACACACCTCTATCTCCTCCCTACCTATCCCTCCCTCCCCTCTCTAATTCTCTCTATCTCTCCTTTGTATACATCTCCTTTCATCTCTATGTATATTTATCTCCCCTCTCCCTTTATCACTCAGTATCTCACCTATGTTTCCCTACCTACCCAAAGTTGAGGGATTAAGGGTTCAAGATTGAGAATTGAGGGTTGAGGGTTTAATGTATAGGGTATAGCATAAAGGGTAGAGAGTAGAGGGTTTAAGGTTTGAGTGTTGAGGGTCCAATGTATAGGGTAGAGCATATAGGGGTTGAGGGTTGAGGGTAGAGGGTAGAGGGTGGAGAGTTGAGGGTTGAGGGTTTAAGGGTTGAGGGTTTGAGGGTCGAGGGTTTAAGGGATTAGGGTAGAGATTTTACTTGATTTTAAGTGTTTAAGGGTTAAGGGTAGAGGGCATTGGGTTGAGGGTAGAGGGTTTAAGGGTTAAGGGTTAATGGTTAAGGGTTAAGGGTTTAGGGTTGAGAGTTTAAGGGTTTAAGGATTGAGGGTATACAATTAAGGGATTAGGGTAGAGAGAGAGGGATGGATGGATGGAGATATGGAGGGAGAAGTGAGATAGAGAGGAGTAGAGAAGAGGAGGGAGGGAAAAATATAGATGAGGGTTGAGGATCCAATATATAGGGTAGAGTCTTAAAGGTAGAGGGGAGAGAGATAGAGAGAGTGAGTGATTGAGAGAGACCTGAGAGAGGGAGAGGGGGTGGGAGGGAGAGACTTGAGAGAGATAAGGAGGGAGGGAGTGGGAGAGAGATAGAGGGAGGGAGGGTTAAGGGTAGGTGGTAGAGGGTTTAGGGGTTTAGTGTTTAAGGGTTAAGGGTTTAGTGTTTAAGGGTTAAGGGTTTAGGGTTAAGGGTAGAGGGGAGAGAGATAGAGTGAGTGACTAGGAGAGAGAGACCTAATAGAGGGAGAGGGGTAGGAGGGAGAGACTTGAGAGAGAGAGGGGGAGGGGAGATATAGATAATATCCATCATAGCCCCTCTCTCTCTCAAGATTCCCTCATATAGCCTCTCTCTTTATAGAGAATCTCCTTCATATGTTCTGTCTCTCAAGTATCTCCCTCCTCCCCCTCCCCCTCTCTCAAGTATCTCTCTCTCACTCACTCCTATCTCTATCTCCTCTACCATTAACCCTCTACCCTCTATCTCTCTCCCACTCTCTCTCTCTCTCCCTCCCACCCCCTCTCCCTCTCTTAGGTATCTCTTTCTTAGTCACTCCCTCTATCTCTCTCCCCTCTACCCTTAACCCGAAACCCTAAAATATTAACCCTTAAACACTAAACCATTAAACCCTCTACTCTCTACCCCCAACCATCCTTCCCTCTATCTCTCTCCCACTCCCTCCCTCTCTCTCAAGTCTTTCCATCCTACTACCTCTCCCTTTGTTAGGTCTCTCACTCAATCCATCTATCTCTCTCCCCTCTACCCTTAACCCTTAAATCTCTACCCTTAACCCTTAAACCTTAAACCTTAAACCCTTAACTCTCTACCCTTAATCGTAAACCCTAAACCCTAAACCCTTAAACCCTGAACCCTCTACCCTATGCCCTTGACCCTCCATCCATCTCTCTCCCACTCCCTCCCTCCATATCTCTTTCAACCCTCTCCCTCCTAACCCCTATCCCTCTCTCAGTCATTCCCTCTTTCTCTCTCCCTTCTACCCTTGAGCCTAAACCCTAAACCCTTAAACCATCTACCCTCAACCTTAACCTTGTCTCCCTCTATCTCTCTCTCAAGTCTCTCCATCCTATCTCCTGTCCCTCTCTTATGTCTCTCTCTCACTCACTCCCTCTATCTCTCTCCCCTCTACCCTAAACCCTCTACCCTTAAACCTTAAACCCTAAATCCTTAAACTCTTAAGCCTCTACCCTTAACCCTAAACCCTAAACCCTTAACCATTAAAATATCTACCCTATACCCTTAACCCTCCCTCCCTCTATATCTCTCCCACTCCCTCCTTGCCTCTCTCTCCACCCTCTCCCTCCTACTCCCTCTCACTCTCTCAAGTCTCTCTCTCTCATTGACTCTCTCTATCTCTTTATCCTCTAGCCTTAACCATAAACCCTAAACACTTAACCCTTAAACCCTCTACCATCTATCTCTCTCCCACTCTCTCACTCTCTCTCACAAGTATATACATCCTACCCCTTCTCCCTCTCTCATTTATTTTTCTCTCACTCACTCCTATCTCTCTCCCCTCACCCTTAACCCTCTACCCTAGCTTACCAATTCAATGAAACTTGTAATGTAGTGGCCTATTTGAAAAAATGGGTCCAAGAAATTGGGTCTCCCGATGATGTAAATCACTAGGAGACCCCATTTCTTAAACCCATTTTTTCAAACAGGCCAAGTTAGGTTTCCAATTTCACCAAATTTTCAAGCTAGTTGGCCCTCTCCCCTCTACTCTTAACCCTCTACCCTCTATCTCTCTCCCACTCACTCCCTTTGTCTCTGTATCTCTCTTAAATATCTACCTCCCACCCCCTCTCCCTCTCTCACGTCTCTCTCTCTCTCACTCACTCCCTCTATCTCTATCCCCTCTACCCTAAACCCTAAACCCTAAACCCTTAAACCCGAAACCCTTACACCTAAAACCCTTAAACCATCTACCCTCTATTCTTAACCCTCTACCCTCTATCTCTCTCAAGTATCTACCTCCCACCTCCTCTCCCTCTCTTAGGTTTCTCTCTCTCACACACTCAATCCCTCTATCCTAAACCCTAAACACTTACACCTAAAAACTTTAAACCATCTACCCTCTATCTCTCTCAAGTCTCTCTCTCCTACCCCATCTCCCTCTCTCAAGTCTCTCTCTCCTACCCCATCTCCCTCTCTCAAGTCTCTCTCTCCTACCCCCTCTCCCTCTCTCAAGTCTCTCTCTCCTACCCCATCTCCCTCTCTCAAGTCTCTCTCACTCACTCACTCCTATCTCTCTCCCCTCTACCCTTAACCATTTACCGTCTATCCTTAACCCTTAAACCCTTAAACTTTTAAACCCTCTACCCTCTACCCTCTATCTCTCTCCCACTCCCTCTTTCTCTCTCTTTCTCTCAAGTCTCTCCCTCCTACCCTCTCTCAAGTCTCTCTCTCTCACTCAATCACTCCTATCTCTCTCCCCTCTCCCCTCTACCCTTAACCCATAAACCGTCTACCCTAGCCTATCAATTTGGTGAAATCTACAATTTAGTGGCCTGTTTGAAAAAATGGGTCCAATAAATGGGGTGTCCAGGTCATTTGCATCACCAAGAGATGCCATTTCTTGGACCCATTTTTTCAAGCAGCCAAGTTTGCCAATTTCAGTGAATTTACAAGCTAGTGGGCCCACTATCTTGCTAGTTCAGTGAAATTGGCAATGCAATGGCTTGTTTGAAAAAATGGGTCCAAGAAATGGGGTCTCTCGATGATTTACATCATTGGGAGACCCCATTTATTGAAGCTATTTTTTCAAATAGGACAAGTTAGGTTTCCAGTTTCACCAAATTGGCAAGCTAGTGAGCCCACTAGCTTGCCAATTCGATGAAATTGGCAATATAGTGGCCTATTTGAAAAATGGGTCCAAGAAATGGGGTCTCGCATTTCTTGGGTCCATTTTTTAAACAAGCCAAGTGATGGAGAGTTGGTGGGAGGGAGATAGAGAGAGATAGATAAAGGGAGCGAGAGAGAGTGGTAGGGATTGATTGAGAAAGAGGTACACAAAAAGAGGGAGAGGGTAGATAGAGATAATTAGAGAGGGTAGGAGAGAGGGGGGAGAGAGAGGTGAGATTTATAGATAGAGAGAAAGGGATATGGTTTGAGGGTATAGGGTTGATGATTTAGAGTATTGGGTTGAGAGTATAGGGATGATGGATGAGGGTATCAGGTCTCTACCCTCCACCCAATACCCTCTACCCTCAATGCTAATCCCTCAAGCTTTAAACCCTTAAACCTAAGAAAACTCTCTACCCTAATCCATAAACCCTAATAGGGAATGGGAGAGAGAGGGAGTGATTGAGAGGTAGTGGGAGGGAGATAAAGAGAGATAGATAAAGGGAGCAAGAGAGAGTGGTAGGGATTGATTGAGAAAGAGGTACGTAGAAAGAGGGAGAGGGTAGATAGATACAATTAGAGAGGGGAAAGAGGGAGGGAGAGAAAGGTGAGATGTATAGATAGAGAGAAAGGGATAGGGGTTGAGGGATTAGGGTGGAGGTCCTATAGGGTTGATGATTTAGAGTATTGGGTTGAGGGTATATGGTAGAAGGTTTAAGGGTTTAGGGTTAAAGGGTTTAGGGTTGAGGGTATATGGTTGAAAGATTAGGTTGAGGGTCCAATGTATAGGGTAGATGGTATAGAGGTTGAGGGTTAAGGGTTTAAGTGTTGAGGGTTGAGGGATTAAGGGTTGAGGGTTGAGGGTTTTGCTGGGAAAGTCTGCCTCAACTTTCTAGTCTTTTCCATTGAATACTTAGGCGATTTCTTCATGTTTATGGCCTTTACCGCCATACCACTGCCTATTCTTTCCTTGGTGGCATGGTTGTTCAGTTTACCGTGGCCCACTCTGTTTGGTGGTTGGGCGGTGCTACCGGTATACCATAGAGGTCTCTTGGAGGTGATGCGGTTGCGCGGTGTGCGATTGAGTGGCAGATTTTTGGCTTACCGCCATACTATTAGGTGCTCTTGTTGGTGGCGAGTTGGAAAAGGTGGCGGTTATTGCCCTACTGTGTGGTTTGTTTTCTAAGCCATGGTGGGTGTGGTAAGGTCATTGGCGGTTAGCGCCATACCACGGGCGGTGGGTCCACTCACCGTGGTGGCCGCGGTGAGACCGCCTGTGGTAGGGTCCGACGATTATAGCCATACCACGGGAGATGTTTTGGATGAGCGCGGTGGCCACGGTATGACCATTGGCAGTTTGCTAGAGCGGTTACCACTCTACCGTGTTGATACCTGGCAGTCTTCGCGGTAGCGTGGTATTATTGCAGACGGTCTACTGAGCGGTTACCGCCATACCGCAATGGGCAGAGCCAAGCCCAGTGGTAGCGCAGTGGAGTTTGATGGTGAGTTCGAATAGGTTTACCACCATACTACAAGGCAGATCGGATGAGGTAGCGGTAGCACAATTGATGGCTGGGTGAGCTCGAGTGGGCTCACCGGCATATTGCGACCGGTTACATTGAGCTCTGCGGTAGCGCGGTAAGAGCTTGGATGAGCTTGGAGCTCGATTGACTGAGCTGGACAGAGCTTGATCGAGATGGACCGATTCTATCAGTACGATGAATGAATGTGAAGGCAACTCATGGAAGTTTGGCAGCAGCTGATTGACCGAAGACCAAAGAGGCTATGAAAGTTATTATAGGCCGTGGAAATAAAACCCAATTAAGGTGATGGATATTTTGCATGGGTGGCTCAATGCAATATGTGCAGTTCGGATGCGTGCTTGGTTGTTCAATGCATGAACTTGAGGGTTAGCTTTTGTTTGGATCATTGAATGCAATGTATGGCTCGGTTAGAGATATACATTAATATATGTGAAAACCAAAAGGTGGCAGAGGATAGTGTGAGTCGTTGACAGACAGAGAGAGATGTGAGAGGGTGTTCGAGTAGTATACTAAGGCATTGTAACTGTGAGCACTTTGTCTCTGGGATTTGAACGTGGTGAATCTATTGTGAGGCCTTGGGGCTATGTTGGCCGAGAGGCTGGCTGAGATAGTCTGTTATGAGGAGTTGAAGGGAATCTACACTATGTTCTATGAAGGTGTTGGAACAGTGTGAAGGTTTTGGTTTTGTTGCCTGCCTATATTCTCCTATTAGACAAGATGTGACACTCTTGGTAGAGCATAGCTCTGTATTTTTTGAATTGTAATCCTTTTACTAAATAATACAATCTGAGCTGAGTGTTTTGGACAGTGGGGTTTTTTACCCAAAAGGGTTTTCCCCACGTATATCTATGTGTCATTATTGCTTTGTCTTTCATGGTTATCTATTTATGTTGAATCTGTTAATGTCATGCATTCACTTTCCTCAGTAGGATCAATAGGGGAAACAACTGTGCCTGCATCCACATTATGGCATAGTTGGTTGTGTCTTTGTTGTGATTTTGAATTGAAATCACTAAGACACTGATGTATTAGATGCATATCTTGATGACAAAACCGAATCCTTATCCCCAACATGTTTAATGTATAGGGTAGAGGGTAGAGGGTTTAAGGGTTGAGGGTTGAGGGTTTATAGTTGAGGGTAGAGGATTGAAGGTATAGGTTTGAGGGTCCAATGTATAGGGTAGAGGATATAGGGGTTGAGGGATTAGGGTTTAAAGGTTGAGAGTTGAGGGTGGAGGGTAGAGGGTTGAGTGTTTAAGGGTTGAGGGATTAAGGGTTTAGGGTTGAGGGTTTAGGGTTGAGGGTAGAGGGTTTATGCTATAGGTTTGAAAGTATATGGTTTAGGTATTAGGGTTGAGGGTCCAATGTATAGGGTATAGGGTATAGGGTATCAGGGTTAAGGTTTCAAGGGTTGAGGGTTGATGGATTAAGGGATGAGGGTTGAGAATTAAGGGTTGAGGGTTTAATGTATTGGGTAGAGGGTTTAAGGGTTTATGGTTGAAGGGTTGAGGCTAGAGGGTAGAGGGTAGAGGGTAGAGGGTTGAGGGTATAGGGTTGAGGGATTAGGATTGAGGGTCCATTGTATAGGATTGAGGGTTGAGAATTTAGGGTTGAGGGTTTAATGTATAGGTTAGAGTGTAGAGGGTTTAAGGGTTGAGGGTTGAGGGTTTAAGGTAGAGGGTAAAGGATTGAGGGTATAGGGTAGAGGATAGAGGGCTAAGGATTTAAGGGTTGAGGGATTAAGGGTTGAGGGTTGATGGATTAGGGTAGTATCTTTACTTGGGTAGAGAATTTACATCACTGAGAGACCCCAAGCAACTGGACCCACTTTTTCAAATAGGCCAAGTTCGGTTGCCAATTTCACCGAATTGGATAGCTAGTGCACCCACTAGCTTGCCTCATCTCTATACCTTAAACCCTATACCTTAAAACCTACACCCTACACCCCCAAGTCTCATCTCTATACCCTACACCCTACACCCTATACCCTAAACCATAAACATTATCCCTCTACCCTATACTTAAACAACGAACCCTACACTCTAAAAAATTAACCCTATACCTTATACCCTTAACCCTACACCCTACACCCTAATCCCTATACCCTATACACTTAACCTCATACCCTAAACCTTGAACATTATACCTCAACCCTCAACCCTCAAACTTATACATAAATCCTAAAACCTAAACCATCAACCCTAAACCTAATATCCTTAACCCAATACCCTCAACTATATAACTAGTATCCTAAACCATAATCCATAGACCCTATACACTTAACCTTATAAAGCCAATGCTAGACACTATCCCTCAACCCTCAACCCTATACCTTAAACCCTAAACCCTAAACCCCCATCCCTCATCCCTATACCATATAAACTTAACCTTATATCTTCAACCCTATACCTTAAACCATAAACCCTGCACCCTCAACCCTGATCCCTATACACTATACCCTAAACCCTAAACATTATAACTATTCAACAAAAAACTATGAAGCCTTTGCTATTTTATTTTTACTTTTGCGGTTGCACCTTACTTTACAAATGCTCATTGCCCTCGGAGCGCTCCACTTGGCTGCCTCGTGAGGCTTTCTACTTTTTATGTCACTTTGCTTTTCGTCGGTCTCCGACTGTGTGCCGTGTGGCTTTCTTTGGCTGCTTTCCGAATTGGGTCCGTCTTGTACTTTCCTTTGCTCAGAGCACTCCACGTGACTCCCTCTCAGAGATTTTCACTGGGCATCTCTTCAAATTTTTTCTAAGCTCCGCCTCAGCGACACATGGCGGTTGCTTTCTACACCGGTTACCTTGGAGTTGCTGTTGCGCCTATTGTACTCACCTACTGCCGTGTTTTCTTTTGTGGCATCCCGTGTTCATTCCTGCTGCTGCATGGTTTTCCCTTTCCTATCGTGGCTTCATTGGCATGCTCCTGAGCGATCGATGTTTGCTGTGGTGGCTCGAGGTGATTTGGGTCGTCGGTCTTTGCTCTCGGTTTTTCCTTCTCTTGGTGTGTCTTAGGCGGTGGGCTGGCCTATATGTATGACCATGTTCCTCTTTATTGTGGTTATTGATTAAGTTTGCAAAATTCCCAAGCACTAGGAAGGAGGCCTTTGTAATAGTTTTATTCAATTTGAAGACTCCAGACTGTGCCAAATAAATTCAGCCTTTCTATTTATTCATGCATTTTGTGAGACTATTGGTCTGTGCCATTATCTTCTTTTATTTGTATGAAAGCTTGTTCTTTAGCTTCCTGTAATTCTTCATAACTTAATAAATACAAATCACATTCTCTTCGACTCTTCTGTGTTAGCTAAAAGTTATGCTAAGATTATGTTATGCTAATTAGAGGGTACTCTTATGTTTTAAGTGCTTTTGAGAAAAATTAACTTGATGAACAACAATTTAGTGATTCGGGCCTTTGCATTTTGCACTATGCTCTGGTGAGTTTCTCTAAGAATTTGACGAATCGCCCATAGTCTAGATTTATATTTTCCACTATCTTTCTAACCTTTTACCTCCCCCCACTGAACGAAGAGTCAGCTTCGATAAAACCCCGAAGGTCACTTAATGTTCCACAATAGCTAAATTTCCCATGAGACTGCTACTACATGCAAAATTCTGCGTCAATAGTTCTTTTTCTGGCACGCCCGGTGGGACCATGAACTAGCACGTTCACGTGATTTTATAGGTGTGTATGAGCCATCGGCCTATAACTAGGTCGTAGACTGCAAGATTCCTTGGCCAACTCGTACCACCCCTAGTTTCTGTGCACATGAGAGGTTGCCGAGGTAGCCCTTCACCTCCTTCGTCTCCTCCTTCTCCGCCTTTACCTATGGCTGCTAGAAATTATGTAGCCTAGGACTCCGGTAGTCCTTTAGTTGCACTTGTTCCTCCTGTAGTATGGGCTCCAATCCCTGCTTCCGCTCTAAAAGCTATCCCTAAGTATTCTGGGGATGAGTTAAAGACACCAACAAAACATCTGCAAGATGTGGTAGACGTATGTCTAATACACGGTGTGTCTAATGAAAATGTAGCTCTTAGGTTACTGGCTGCCTCCTTCTGAGGAAAGGCGCTAAACTGGTACAGGACTCTCAAGGCTAATACTATTGCAACTTGGGACCAGCTCAAAACCTCGTTCTATGAACGTTTTTCAAATGTTGGAGATAGATCGTCGCTATATCATTAGTTGGCAAGTATAAAGTGAGCTCCACATGAAGCTCTACCGGATTTGAACACACGCTTTCATTCAACCTGGTAGAGAGTGTCAGTTGGCAGCCGACCGCCTCTAGATCTGACATTCATGTTCTATTGAAAGTATATCAACCCTGATATTTCCATGATGTTACAAGCTCTTGGCGGAGAGACTCTACCTAACGCTTATGCTTTGGTTGTTGGTGTGGAAAATAATCTGATTGTTGCAGGAAAGTTGGCACTACGAACTATCACGCCATTGTTTCCCGAGTGCAACGCCATGAAAGCCAAAGTTCCTTCGACCAGCGCGCCTATGGCTCCTCCCCAATCTATGTATGTGTATCCCGTAAGTGTTTCGAGCGCAGCTTCGATGGTAGCTCCTGTGCCTAATCCCTTGGCTGTTGAGATGAACGAGATGAGAGAACAAATGCGGGCCATGACTAATGAATTAACTACTTTGAAGCGACAACAATATAGCTATCAGAAGTCAGCTTACCAGAGTTACCAAGGTGAAAAAGCTCTATACCAATCAAACCAGTGGCAAGATAGATCGCGTGGAAATAATCAGGCTCAGTCGAGTAGCCAGATAGTTCAAGTAACCCTACTGATGTAGACCGTTCATCCTAGTTCGAATAAAGAGCTGGTAGCTAGACAAAATAATTTAGCTGAAGATGCCAATTCATGGTGTTTTCCTTGTAATGATGCACATATGCTGAGAAATTATCCACGGGGAAATTTGCAACGAAAGATTGTAGAGTAGCATAGCCAGGGTAATGTACCCGATCCCGCCAATCAATCATATGCCTCTCAATAGATGGACAATGTTGTCCTCGCTGCTCAAATGCAAGGGATGTCCATCCAGCAAGAGTCAGACATTGTTCCAGACCAAGTGCTCTTTTCTTGGATGGAAGGAGAAGAGTTGGCATTTCCGAATGACATCCCTATGGATAAAGTGCCCCGGGTGGAATCTGACTACAACACACGCTCAAAGCGTAGATTCACCAGAGAGTTCACAACCTTGCCTACCAATGCTCCATCTCAGCCAATGCCTAACCCATCGGTAGGCCTATTGCCAATACCACCACATTCTAAAATTGCTATTCCTAGCTCTCTGAGTCCACTTCCTCCGAAGGCGAAGGCTCCATCGATCACCCCTGCTATTGCCAAAAAACCAGACGCGCCAGCTGCGAAGCCAATGTCGACTGTGAAATCTAAGGAGCAAGCAAATGCGACTCACCAGTCGAAAGTGTAGTTCAACATGGTGGAGCAACTGAAGAAGTCATCTGCCAACGCTTCTCTGTGGGATGTCTTGGCTATTCCAGAGCAGAAGGTGCTACAACATAAGGCATTGTCAGGAGAGGAAGATGCGAAGGTTCCTAGCCAGTTCAATGAAGAGAAAGTATCTAGGCCAGATTTGGATAAAGTGCTAACGATTCACCCAGAGGAAAAACTCGAGTCCGGAAAAGAAAGTAAGCCTAAACCTAAGTCTTTCTTTCTAACACTTATTATTGGTGACAAACTGTTACATAATTGTATGATTGACTCTGGTGCTAGCACCAGTGTCATGCCAAATCAAGTAGCCAATGCTTTGGGTTTAAACTATGAGCCTCTAAATAAGGGAGTGATGTAGTTGGATGGAAATAAGGTTGATACTGTTGGGGTAATCAAGGGGTTGCCTATGACTTTGTTTGCTTGCCCTAGTATCACTGTAAATCAGGAGATTGTACTCATTGATATTCCTCTTCTATTTGGGATTTATTTGTCTCGAGAGTTCACAACAAATGTTGGAGGATATCTAACACTAGCCGTGTCAGACCTGATTTTGAAGACCAAGCATGGAGCCAAAATGAAACTATTGTCAGAAACTTTGCATTCTGAACATGTTGTCGACGAGGCCCTTCTTAACTTTGAAGCAGCACACACTTCAATCACTAAGGAAGAGACGTTCAATGTGGAATTTCTAGAAGAAGAATAGGCCACTAGCTCTCGGACGGAAGATGAAGAAAATTTGTTGAAAGAATTCATTGATACAGACCCCTTCGGGAATTACCATGCAACTCGCCTTGGAACATATGTTATACATGAAGAAGGGTAGATTATGCCTAAAGTAACTAAAGAGCCTGGACATGAACAGTCTTCAGAAATATGGACTTTGTATTTCGATGGTGCGAGATGTAGAGTAGGAGCTGGAGCAGGATTTTTTTTGATATCCTCATCTAAGGGAAAAACCTTGAGGTTGTATCGCTTCCAGTTCGTATGCTCAAACAACGAAGCAAAATATGAAGGTCTGGTTCACGGTTTAAGCCTTGCGAAACAAATGGGTGCAAAGAGAATAAGTGTGTTCAGGGATTTGGAGTTGGTGGTCAACCAAATCCATGGAATATCTATTGCAAAGAATATTTGTATGTGATCCTATCAACATAGAGTCTTAGACTTGATTAACAACTTTGAAGCATTCAATATTCAGGCTATACCTAGGGAGAAAAACTCTGAAGCTGAAAGAATGACGACTATTGGAGCTCAGTTCGAGCTGACCTCTGAATTATTAAGAAATAAGCATGTGGTAAGGGTAATTTTAAGACTCGTTGTGCCAAACAACAATCAAGACTGGCAAGTGTTTGACAATGATGCTCATATTGCATCATTCCTCTAGTCATCTGGAGAGTTCCCTGATCAACTGCAACCAAAGATCACTGAAGCTTATGGGGATCAAATTATCCAGCTAAAATCCAACAAGCTTCTGAGAGGCCTAGTCACTCTAGAGAGCCTATTTGATTTTGATGATGCGACAAGAGACAAAAGGAAGCTCATGGATGACAAGGGTGATTACACCGATTTTCATATAGGAGACAAAAAAAAGCTCAAGGTCGGGAAAGACGTTTCATAGAAGAACAAAGACAGACTAAGGCATTTCTATGAAGAATATCTGAGTGTGGTAGCCTGGTCATATGATGATCTTAAAGGATATGATCCCGGGATCATCGAGCATACAATTGAGCTGTCAGAAGGGGCGAAGCCAGTTCGTAAAAAATAGAGACCTGTGAGCCCAAAGATAGAATCTCTCATGTCATAGGAGTTGAATAAATTGATCGCATCTCGAATAGTGTTTCCGATCAAACATAGTACTTGGGTGTCAAACCTGGTACCTGTCCGAAAGAAGAATGGAGATATACGACTATGTGTAGACTTCTGAGACTTGAATAGAGCATGCTTAAAGGATCATTACCCCCTTCCTTCAATGGAGGTAATTCTACAAACTATAGCTGGCTCTGAAATGTTTTCAATGTTGGATGGTTTTTCGGGCTACAATTAGATCCGGGTAAAGGAAGAAGACCAGCACAAGACAACGTTCACCACAAAGTGGGGGACTTATGCATATGCCAAAATTCCTTTTGGACTCTCGAATGTCAGAGCCACTTTCCAAAGATCCATGGCTATTGCTTTTAAGGATTTGATCCACAAAATTATACTCATATATCTGGATGATTTGACAGTATTTTCAAAATTTGTTGATGATCACTTTGATCATTTGGAGCTTGTCTTTCAGAAGTGCCAGGAATTTGGGATTTCTTTAAACCCGAAAAAATGTGTGTTCGGAGTTCACCAAGGGAAGCTTCTGGGGTATGTTGTCTCTAAGGAAGGCATTGTCATTGATCCGGAAAGAGTTGATGTGATCCGGGAACTTCCATTACCTATCAACAAGAAGGGTGTGCAGCCTTCCCTGGGTAAGGTCAACTTCATTAGCTGATTCATTGCATATTTTGCGGGTATTGTTCGGCCTATTACCTTAATGTAAAAGAAGGACCAGATTTTCAAATGGACAGCGGAAGCCAAAAAAGCTTTCAAGCTTATAAAGGAGGCTATTTCTTTTGCTCCTGTGTTGGTGAACCTCGACCTATCAAAGGATTTTATTATGTACGTTTTTTGGTGGTGGTAATAGCATCGCCACTGTACTCATGCAAAAAGATGATGAAGATAAAAGGGAGTCCCCTATTGCCTTCTATTCACAAACTTTAAAAGAATACGAGGTAAATTACACATTTGTAGAGAAGCGGGCCTTTGCAATTATGAAAGTACTTAAGAAATTCTGGCATTTAATATCATACAATAAGGTGATCGTTTGTGTACCGCTCCCTAGTGTACGAGAGTATATCATGGAGGGAGAAATCACAGAGAAAAGAGCTAATTAGATCACCAAGATCCTAGAATATGATATTGAAGTCAGACCTGTCAAGACTATCAAAGGAAAAGGACTATGTGAGTATCTCACTGAAAATAATGAAACGGTGAAAGAGGTTGAAGCTCCGAAACTTGTATTATTGAACAAAGAAGGTTCTCAAGGTGACTGGCTTGAAGATAGAATAAAATTCATGCAGATGGGAAGGTATCCGATCAATCTACCTTCTTTTAAAAGGCGTTTCTATCATTTGCAAAATAGTAATTATGTTCTCTTGGAGGGTGTCCTGTTTAAAAGAATTTTTAATGGCATCCTGCTAAGGTGTGTAAATGAGGAACAGGCCAAGAAAATATTAGATCAATACCACAGTAGCCTGGCTGGAGGGAATTTTTTTGCAAGGACCACGATAATTAAAATTATATGTGCTGGTTATTTTTGGCCAACGCATTTTAATGATGCATTTTTACTATTAGGTCTTGCAATGAATGTCAGTTTGATGTCGGGAAGAGAAAGAATGCTCCTATGCCATTGAGGCTATAGTAGTAGAAGAAATTTTTTCTCAATGGGGCTTAGACTTCATTGGGATGATTAACCCTTTTTCTTCCACCAGACACAGGTGGATATTGACAACTACAGACTACCTCACCAGGTGGGCAGAAGCAGTACCATTAAAAAATGCAACAGAGGTGGAGATTGTTAACTTCCTGGAGGAGTTGATAGCCAGATTTGGCCCGCCCAAAATAATCATCTCCGATAATGCTAAAACATTCATTGGCTCAAAGATTAGGCAGTTCACATTAAAATATGGGGTTTTCTTGAAAACCTCTTCTAACTACTATCCCCAAGGGAATGGCCTTACAGAGTCTACAAACAAAAACCTCATAAGGTTATTAAAGAAAATAGGCTCGGATCACCAGAAAGAATGGCATAAGAACCTCTGGATAGTGCCGTGGGTAGACCGAATCACACCCAAGCAGATACTGAAGACATCTCCTTATGAGATGGTGTACGGGAAAGAGGCATTGCTACCTATTGCCATGGAAATTCTTGCCCTGTAGTTGCTTAAATATTTGGAAATTGAACAAAACATAGGAAAGGAGGTGAGGTTTTCTGAGTTACTTGAGGTACAAGAAAAAAGAGAGCATGCCCTTGAGGCGATGAACAACCTCTAGCAAGTGGTGAAAAAATGGTTTGATAAAAAGGCGTCGGATCAGGGGTTGCAATGCGGGGATTTGGTGCTCAAGTTCAATGAGTGTGGAGCAAATCCCGATCAACACAACAAATTCAATAACCTCTAGGAAGGGCCATTCAAAATTACCCAGTGCAAACAGTTCAACTTTTTCGAGTTAGAAGACAAGGAAGGTAATGCCCTAAATATTCTAGTTCATGGAATACATCTTAAGAAATTTCATTAATTCTTCCTGTGTGAAGGTCGTGTAAATTGTAAATATGTAATTAATTTTTCCTACTTTTAAGTTTTGGGTCTTCTCAGTGCTCTATGAATACAACAATACTACAAGAAATTGAAAGAAAATTGTAAATGAGCCAATATTTCTGCAGAGACATATATTATATATATTGGTCAAAAATTTACATTATAGCAGTAAAGGTTGGTGGCATTGTATCGATATTTACATATATCCGCTATGAAGCAGAGGTTGAAAGTGAAAAAACAAAATTTTGGACCATTTTTCATTCTCAGATTAGCGGGAAGGACCAACAATAGTAGCAACAGGAGGCGCGAGTTCAGGGAACACCATTTTTTCAAAATCCTCATACCACTGGAGGTTTTGGAATGGTTCGATATGATGCAGATGCATTAGGAAGTAGTAGCTGGTGTGGACCTTGGCACAATGCTCCTCATGGGTCTCCTATTTGAAGCTGAAGAGGAAGGGCCTAGTTGGAACAATTCCTCCATGTAGTTGTTGCAGGCGAATGTTGTGAACCTAGGGTATCCCACGATCAAATTGAGTTGCGCGCACAATCTGCTTCAGGCCTTCGAGGTAGCGTCGAGGGAAGACCCGCTTTGTCAGCTTTAATATTTTGCGTTTGGAAACAATAATGTCTAGTAGTGAGGCGACAAAGTGGGAGCAAATGCTAGTGTTTACGCGGTACTATTCCTCATATGCTACACAATCTTTGCCCAAAACCCACTTAATTGCCTTCACGTACAACAGGTTTTTCACACCTGTCATGCGCTTTAAGCGCCTGCATCTAATTTTGCCTAAGAAGGCAGCTTGAGTCTTCTTGGACCCTAGCCTTATTGGCGTTTCCATGATGCGTACTTCCTAGCTGAAAAATGGAATTACTAAAGATAAGCAAAGCTTGCCAAATCTACGAATGCTAAGGAAATGTTGTGGTTTGCAATGTTACTAAGGGTCTTATTTATAGACTAGCCAAGGCTCACCGAACAAGGCAGGCCATAAATCTGATTGAGCCAAAGTGTTGTGGTGTGTGAGGTGATGGGAATATGGAAGCACAGTTGCAACTTGCTCTGTCCAGGTTGCCAAATCCATTAGAAGCGAGCCGAGTGCCAGCTTAGCGATCTGTCGTCGCATCCGAATCAAGGCAAATCTTAAAGACAAGTTGTTGGGTGACGCACCCAGGTACGATCAAATAAAATCAGTAAATGCATAAAGCTTGTGAAATATTTTGGCAGGATTGCCTTGGTTCGTTATTCAAGAAAATTCAGGCACCACCCCTCGCAAAAAACCATCTCTTAATTAAGGAGGGCAGGTTGGCATGTTGGCAATCTTTTCGCACGCACAAAATGCTGATGACACATATGGAAACTAGGTATGAATGGTTGGAACGTACCTTTCTCAGCCATTTCTTCCCAAAGTTAAAACAGGCAAGTTAAGGCATGCAGAACACATTTATTGCAAGAAGTTATCTAAAGTTAAAATAGCTAAGCCATTCGCAAGAGAGAACGAATTCTTCAGAGAATCTAAGTCATTTATGAAGGTTTGCGAAGAGGTTCTTGTGAATACCAAAATGGTTGAGTTTGCAGAGAACCCAAGATAGGTCCTAGCCCCAACAAGTATGGCCGAACAAATGAGGAGGGCACCCTACGTGCAACTCTACGACAAAGATTCCTATGCTACTCCAGGCATCCCTACGAAGCCTTGCTGGCCATTCACCCATCTGGTGGACTAGCGAATACTAAACGCAGTTCCTCACGGAGATCAGACTTTGGTCGCAGAGGATTGGGATAATGTCTTTGATCTTGAGCTATCCCACAATCCTAAGAGCCTTAGGAAGGCTGCATGCGAAAAAATGAAGAATGTATCAGACACTTTCAATAAGCATTTATGGTTATGTGGGCTTCCATAGTACATGGTTCCTCTGGTACACCCTTGCCAGAAATTGTGGCAGCATGCGCGACTCGCTTTGACCCGGACACTGGAGTGATAAGTGGTACAAATTTTAGGGTAGCAATTAGCCCTGAAGCTATTTAGGATATGATGTGCATCCCGCTCCCCTTGACCCGGGAGGTTGAGATTTTTGAGGTGAAAAAGATGCATCAAAAGTGGGGAGGGATCCAAAAAGGTGCAATAGTTTTATCGCTCTGAAATTAATCAGCCGACAAGTAATTCAGTGCCTCCCAAGTTCCCTATTAGCCTGAAGGCTCTGAAAGGTGGGTCTTCTTCTATCGCTTCTATGCTGACATTGATATGTGGTCTAGATACAAACAAGCACGTTTTCAAGTTCCAGATGTGCCTTAGCTTTATGTTGAGGAGAAATCATGAGGCTCCGCTCTTGGATTTTGCAAGAGTTGTTAGTGATGGAATTTGGCAGCAGCTGTAAGAATTCTAGGCCAGTTCTAGGTTAAGGTATTCCTCTTTCCTAGCCTATTTAATATTGCACTAGAATTCGGATTACTTTTCTACATTTATGTCTCTGCCTATTTTTGACAAAGGCGGCTTAAGAAGGCTAGTTTCGACACGGATTCCTGTCATGTCGAAAACCTTCGATTACTATGCATTTTCGGATTTGTTCCTAGCCCCAACTTTGCGGGCTTTAGACGTAGCTAACATCAATATGACCGAACGCATATCGCCTCGACAAAAGTCCTGGTTGGGAAAGCTTTTACCACCTTGTGATTGGTTCTTTGGAATGGATTTCACCATACTCCGCATGCGAGGTTTCATCCGGGAGCCCTTCCAACTTCCCCATTTTATTTTCGACAAGGTGCTAGCCCTGGAAGTAATGAGGCAGTTGTGTACTATTTAAAATGACTACTGGGGAGGAAAGAATTTGACTGCCTACTTGCTACTGCCAATTATGTTTGGTTCTATGTCGTTGGTCAAGAAGAGGACTTTGAAGATTGATACTTCAAAGATTCTGCTTTCAAAGTTAGGTAATCTCAGGTTGGTGTTGATAGATGATACCTGGCATTACAACCCTAGAAATAATTTAGTAAAAGTTGCCATCAATGTCCCGCATTCGCCTCGGCCATTCTCGGACCCTCGAAAAAATGCTGAGGAGGGGGATCTAAGTTTATATATCGACTTGGAGTATTTTCCTACTGAGGATGAGCAACCACCATGGCTGAATTTTTACTACGTCATGGGGAATGCCAACCCAAAACAGAAGATTAATTCGTTCCTGAACACCCAATTGGAGAAACTCGGATGGATGTCCAAGAAGATTCAAATTTTTTTGAGATATCAGTAGGAGACTCTAACAACCGCCAAGCTTTACGAAGAGGTGGCCCTTGATGAAAGATTTGATGATATCTGGGAGAGGGAGCATCAAGACATAGAAAGGTCTCTAAACCCTTCAACATCCGTGCAACATTATAGAAGGGAAGAGGTTGCCACGGAGCCCAGGGAGGAGGTAACTCAGAACCCCCCTGCCGTTGTCAAAAATCCAATGCATGAGAGGGATACTAGTAAACAACTTGCACTACAAGAGCATCCACATGCACAAAAATCAGAGCCATCCAGTTCCTCTAGATCAAAAAGGAAGCGGGTAAGGACTACCGGTGCTTGGATGTGGGCCATTGTTGACCTTGATGATTCTCTAGAAGAAAAGTGGCAACGAACCAGAGAGCACTGTGGAGAAGAAGAGCGACTGACCAAGGAAGCGGTTGAATCATCTACAGCTTCTCATGAGCCTCAGGTATTATTTCCTCACTCTTCTCTCTCTACCATGTCTCTGGTCTCTTCTTCGATTGCCCCTGCTTTTTCATCTGCACCAGCTTTCTCTATCATTGGATATCTTGGGTAGTCAGATATTACCCCTCCTGGTGTCCCACTTTCATCCTCTGTTTTCCATTCTCTACTCGGAGCACAATTTGGTGTAAGTGTTGGGCTCATGAGCCAACAATTCTTATCCCTGCGGCCCAGCCCTTCGGTTGGTACCTCCCCAACCTTTCCTAACACCGCATTATCATCCCCTCCGAGTGGCCATTTCATTCCACCATTATCTCCTGCCATTATAACAAAGCCCAACAAAAATTTTGATGCATTGAACACACTGTCTATCCCGTTGGCCATCTCTCAGGAGTTCCCTTTTGTTGGTGGCCTAGGTATCCCTGCCCAGGAATATTTTTCACAGGTGGATGCAAACAAAAGCACCCGAGCCAACCATATCAATAAAAGGAGGCAAAAGGACGCAACCAGGTAGGCAGAGCCTCTCTTGCAAACAATATTTAATGAAGAGAAATATTCCTTGATGTTTGCAAAAATCACTCCCAATGTGATTAAACCAGTAGGAGAAATGCTACCGAGTGATTACTCTATAAATGCTATCGGGCTAGACTTGCAGTAGGCTCGCCTGCGAGATAAGGTTGAGCTAATGGAGGGGACCCAAAAAATCGTGACCACTGATTACCTCAAGCTTAACTGCCAGGTGAAGAAAAAAGATGATCAGATAGTGGAGCTCAACAGTAAGGTCAACATCTGGGTAAACAAGTTTAAAGCCCAGGAGAACGAAACAAGTCACCTGGAAAAGGAGAGGAACGCCTTAGAAAGTCAAATCAAGGAGCTGCAGATTTTGAGCGCAAAAATCATTCCAACTCTCCAGTGCGACGTCGAGCAAGGCTGAGCAGCCGAGTTAAAGCTCCACCCTACATATGTGTAGCTAGATGAGGGAATGAAAGAGCTCCGGCAGAGCACAGATGCTAAAATTAATGAAATGAATGCTACTTGTGAGTTAGAAATTCAGAAAGAAAAGCGGGCCAAATTGGCCCTAGAAGAAAAGGAAAAAGAAGTTTCCACTCTAAAAGAATAGGTGTCCATATTGGACAGAAGCTTTTCAGAGTTGAAGGCGAATTTGAGCAGCAAAGAGGCGGAGTTGAATATCCTGAAGACCCAACCTCTTGCGCCCCAGATGAACTCATTGGAAATTTCCAAAGAGTTGTATGCATCATACTAGGATAAAGTGAAGGCATTATGCCTTACTCTGCAGCCCACCCTAAAATTTATGGCTCAAGCGGATAGCCTTTGCGGGATAGTGAGTGAAACAATACAACAAATTCAGGAGGTAACTTCTGACAAAGTTCCAGAGGCTAGGATTCTATTGGAAAAGTTGTATACAACTTCTGATGAGACTTTGAGCAGTGTGGGTATTGAGGAATGAACAATGGTGGCCATGGGCGTAAGTATCCTCATCTCTATGCACGAGGCTATTCAATAGGTAGCAGAATGTAGGTCTCGGCTAAATCAGGTTACTAGTGACATGCGAGCGAAATTTGCCCACTTAACTCAAAGAGGCCTCCCTTTTCCATTCATTACAGATCAAGCGATAGTGGGTGTTGAGCATTGTAGACATGCAAAACTGACATCATATATCTCGCTCTAACTAACATCAAATTCTGCTATTAATTAATTAAAGCAATTTATTGATTAATTCACTAAGGTTCATTAAATAAATCAAAATTATTTAATCAAATCCTTAAAGTTCTTCTCATTTGATTTATCAAATGTCACTTCTTAATATCCCCTAAGTTAATTAATCTAAATTAATTGACTTCTAAATCATGATTAGCATTCTCTAGCTTTTGACTCAACTAGAGTCAAATCTAAACTCCTAACTAACCCACCCACTTGCATCAATAAATCAATTTATTGATTTATTAAAAAGAGTTATTTTCCCTCAATAACTCTCATCTTTGACTTTTTTGGACAAAGATTATTCCCCCCAAAACTCTCAACAACATGCATTTATTAACATTTTTCAAATTTGAATGGGCACATTGGCCAAAACTTGCACAAGCTTTGACCAATCCCATTATGACAAGTGTCTCTATCCTATTGGATGGGATTTAGTCCCACATTGCCTAATTTTGGCCTCTCTTCTATCAACTTTTCCTATAAATGCAAGCCATCTTCTCTCATTTCTACAACACACTTGGAAGGCATCTAAACTATAGGCAACTTGAGCTCATAGCAACTCATTGTCTATCTCATTTGGCTTAGAAAGGGATTGTGAAAGGGCTGTCTCACATCTTCATGGAGGGCACCAATCCACCATAGAATAGGTTGGAACATCAAGGTTGAAATCAAGAAGACGAATATCCAAATTGAACGAAGGTTAAAGATTGAAGTTGAAGGTTGTGATCAAGTGAAAACGAAGACGAATATAGTGGACTTGGAGGTTTTCTTGCAAATAGAAACTTGAAAAGCATTTTTTAATGCTTAAACAATCTTAGAGCTTCAATTCACTACCCTTTTTTTCTGTTTTTAGCTAACTCACTTTTCAATTTGGGCTTAAAATCAATCAATGACTTAATCTTTTCAAAGTTGGTTAAAATTGAACCTTAGACACTTACTATATTTCAATTTGAGATTAAAATTGAACAAGGCAACTTCACATTTCAATTGGTGCTTTTAAACGAACTCATCATTGCTTTGAGGAATTTAAAATTGAACATGTGTACTTTATGTTTTGTAAACTTTTTTGCAAAGTAGTGTCATTTAAAAGGGCATATGCGCTTCTCTCGCGCTTCACGGCGATCTTGAGAATCAAAAGTCTTTTTGATGACCCTAAGTTGCATAAAAGATTGCCTCCACACTTCAATTTGGGCATTTTAAAATTGAACAAAACATGCGAGTGTGAGCACGATATATTGCGGAGGTTCTCCCCTTTGTTTTTCAATGAGGGTTGTGTGAACGACGGGATATGTTAGCTCGCTATTGTTTATCTTAGAGGGCCTACCTTGTGGGAAAAAGTAATCACCCAAGGGAACGACCCAACCGGGAACACGCTAAAGCCAAGCGACTTCCACCCGGGATATAAGTGTGGATATTGGAACAAAGGCCAATATCACGAGGATTATTCCGACGAGATGGATAGCAATGGACTCTCGCCGATGTTGGATAATCCCCCACGAACGGAATGCCCGAATTAGAACCCCTTGTTTAGAAATTGGCCAAAACCTTGTCTATCTTGTTGGTGCAAGAGGTCATGTCCTCTGAAGCCGCCCCACATAACATGCGGTCTTGTTGTGGAAATGGAAAGTATGCCATGGGAGATTCATGGGTACTAATGCTTGGCTGACCCGAATAAGTGAGTGCCGTGGAGGGGAGCCAGTGTGGTCAAGCATTTAGCCATTCGCACAAGATATGCGCAGCTGGATTTATCCAAGTGGGAACCCAACAAGGTATTGTCTCATCAACCTAGGAGTGTGAAAGTGCTTGGAAAAAACACATTGCTTGATCTTGAAAACATTTGGAAAACAAACATACACAAAAACCTTGAAATTTCAAACACCTTGTGGGGAACAAATACCTATTGACGAACTTGCCCACTCTTGCTTTCCCTAGGAATCACATTCCTAGAGGTTTCTAAGTGTGCAAATTCTATCATCATTTGTTTCCAATAAGGATAAACATAAGGAACTTTTGCCCTATTTTCCTCGATTTCCACACAAAGGACATTGTGGGATGAGAAAGAGAATGGGACACTAGACATATAGTTTGAAAAACCTAAGCAAGCAAGTGTCTTGGATAAAAAGAACTTCATTTAACCAAGATAAAAAGACAAATTGGATTACACATGTGTTTTCTAACATGATTTCCCGCAAGATCAAAATCCCAAAACCAAAGTTCAAGAAGCTTAGTCTAAAAGCTCGTGAGGAGCGTCTTGAGAGACTTTTCGAATTCAGGGAAAGATTGGTTTATAACTTTTACAGAAAAGCCTCAAGGAACAATCCAGCATTATATGCATTTTATTGTCAACAAAATCCTGAATTGTTTCAAAGGTTTGCATTTCTCCCATAGGAAGTCAAGCATGTTCTTCAACACCTAGGTTTTGTAAAAAGAGAGTCGCATCTAGGTTAAGGTTCGAGATCAAAGTTGTCATTCCCATTCATTCATCCATCAAATCAAAGTCTCATTTCATCATCAAACCTTTTGAGAACTCTAGAATCGAACATCACGCTAAACTTAGAGGGCTAAATCAACATCATCATATCTTGGCTAAACACACTTAGCCAACATCGTCTCAAATCATTGAACAAATTTTCTTTGAGATAACACAACTTATTAAAGTCTATTAGTTCTCCAAAACATTGGCATAACACACTTTGTCAATTCATCCACTTTGTGCAAGTTCCCTTAGGATAACACAACTTCCGAGGGAAAACAACTTCACAACCAATCTTGTTTGACTTAACGCATCTAGTCAAATTATCACAATCAAATCAAATCAAAAGCCCTTTCAAAGTTTAGCACATACATTCAAAAAGTTTTCCAAAGGTTTCATTCACTCATCCATCCGTTTTAACCCATCACCATCATCACCATCTTTGATCTTTTAGCTACCCTAGTTCTTCTCTTTTTGGACTTAAAGGATTAGGATCGAACAAATCCCTATTTTTGTGGTCCAAACAATATCTCAACACAAGAAGGACATGGAGAATATTAGAGACATATCAACTTCTATGGACATGAGTCATCTAAATATCGAAGTGAACCTAGCAGGATCAAGCAATCCCCCAAGAAACTCTCCCTTATCAACACAAAATCTTCAAGAGGAGAGTCATCAAGAGGACGACATAAATGAAGACATAGGGATGACACCAGAGGAAATCATGGATCTGATTCAAAATCCTAAGAACCATAAAATTGTTAGTGCTATGTTCAAATGCATAAATTCAATAGAAAGAGGAGGGGACATGCCCCCTCCCAACCTTAACACAAGCACTAGTGCAGTTGCATCCTTGTTGTCAAACATCAATCAAGAAGTACCTTGCATCACCTCAATCATCACACCAACCTCCCCGATTGTGAACAAGGGGAGTGCCATGTTCCAAGAATTGCAAGAACACCGCCTTGTGGCTAATGAAGAATCAATCATCACCCCTACATTTATTCTGGAAAACTCATTTCACCCTTACATCCCACTCACATTTCATAATCCTGCTGGTTCATCCTCATTTCACGCCACACCAGCTTATCAATTGAACATACCAACTCCCCCACCGCATGAGGAAGTTGGTTTGCTTGGAACGACGGAAGCCATCAATCCTTTCTCTTTCCAAATTGGTGCGTCATCCCTTCCCCCGCTTCCTTTCACATCTGCATCACCTCCTGGAATAGGTCTTCCACCTTTAACCATCGAAAATTTTGCTAATCCAAGCAATCCAACCACCACTTTGAACCCACTTCTTTTGCCCATATCCTCACAACAAATCACAACCATTCCTATCACCATGGTTAATGCATCTATTGGTCCTCAAGTCTCCCAAAGCATGCCTCATCAAGGACCAATTGTCTCAACCACCCCGCCCACAACCCAAGTCACAGTCACAACCACAATCCCTCCACCCGCCATGACAGTTGGCATGATTCTTGCTCCACCACCAATCCCACCGCCAAAGCACAATACGACCAATTCATTCTCCATTATGTTGCAAGCTGCACAACAAGCTGCCCGCCAGAAGGCACTCCAAGCGCGAGCACAAGCACAAGCGCAAGCACAAGCACAAGCTCAAGCCCAAGCTCAAGCTCAAGCCCAACAAAAGACACAAGCTCAATACCAAGCGCAATTGCAAGCAATCCACCTGCAAGACTTTCAGGCACAACACCAAGCTAAACAACAAGCTTTATTGGCACAATAGCAGCTCGACCAACAACAAACATTGTTGGCTAAACAACAGCTAGACCAACAACAAGCGTCACTAGCTTAACAACAACTTGACCATTAACAGGCTTCATGGGAACAATAGCAGATGGACCAACAGCAAGCGCTATTGGAACAGCAACAGCAAGATCAACAACAAGCATTGTTGGCACAAATGCAAGCTTACCAACAAGCCCTAAACGTACAACCAAGCTCGCAACAAACACCGACCAGTACGCTCCCCACCCATCAAACACCTCCAACACCTCACCACTCATTCATCCCGCCCCCCGACCCAAGCAAGGATGTCGCAACACAGATCAAATTGCTTTCGCAGTAGGTGGTGGACTTGCAAGCAGGAAAAACCACAAGGACACCAGGCAACTTGTGCCCTTATCCGTTCGATAGAAATCTCACCATGGTACCGTTTCCAAAGGGATTCAAGATCCCCAAATTTGATAAGTACAATGGAATGGGCAACCCTGAAAACCACGTCAGGGAATTTCAGGTGCACTGCATGGAAGTCGCATATGATGACACGTATCTAATGCGGCTCTTCCCCCGAAGCCTGACTGGTCCAGCTATGGAATGGTTTTCTCACTTACCCACGGGCATTAAAACATTCGAGGAAATTGTGGAGGCTTTCCTTAAAAATTACACTTTTAATATGGGTGCAGATGTCAGTTTAGAAGAACTATCTACACTCAAACAAAGAAGAGGAGAGTTATTTGCATCCTTCTTGCAAAGATGGCGATCCAAGGCCAATCAAAGCAAGTGGGCCATGCCAGAGGAACAACAAGTTTGCACCATCATACCCAAATTAGATGAAAACCTGACGTTCTACCTAAAAATGCAGTGCATCACATCTTACGATCAACTAATTCCAAAGGCGCTCAACATCGAAAGAGCCCTTACTGTGTGAGGAGGCGCACCTACATTCACTCCACCATAGGATAACTGCCCGTCCAACAACTACAATGATAAACCTCGAACATGGTCGAGGAACAAAAATATCACAAACGACGGCGTGGTCGATGCTAAGGTAGTCATCAGTGCTCCTAAGCAAAATACCCAAAATCATCATCAACCGCAAACTCATAACCACAACAATGTGCAGGCTAATGCGGTAGTAGCACAGTCACAACCACCTTCCACTAGCCAAGTCAACAATGTGGGTAATCAAGGAGGACCACCTCCCCGCAACAAGTTTCCCCCCAAGAGGAAGTTCACAGCCCTTGGCGAATCAATTGAGTCTATCATGAAGAAATTGGTCAAAGAAAACCTAATCAAAATCTCTAACTCCGAACAATACACGGAGCCCATGACCAAACCGCCGCGGCACAACGAGAATCTCTTGTGTGACTTCCACAAAGTTAAAGGACACACCACCGCCAACTGCATGAGACTCAAGAATATCATCCAAGACCTCATCGAGGATAAGGTCATCAACATTGAGCAGCCGACCAGAAACCAAGACCTGAAAATCTACAAGAATCCGATGCCGAATCATAATTAGGGAAATAACCAAGGGAATAATAAGGGTAAACAAAAGTATGCTAGTGCCAATCTAGTATACGAGGAGATAGTCGGATGTGTCGATGAGTTGGTCACTGTCATAAATATCAAGGGAACCAACAATGACTATGGAGTCACCACACAAGGCGGAAAAGTTACCATTGCAGGGGAACCTGCTAAGACCCCCATTACAAACACAAAGGCCATCCCCTATGATTACAATGTAATTGACCAACTAAAGAGAACACCCGCACAAATATCCATCATGGAATTACTAAAAATATTTGCCGCTCATCGACAGATCCTGGATGAAGCACTAGCTGCCTCTACCATTGCCTCCACCCTTGACACAGAGCAATTTCAGGCTA
Organism: Sequoiadendron giganteum; assembly: GCA_007115665.2. Taxonomy (NCBI): domain Eukaryota; kingdom Viridiplantae; phylum Streptophyta; class Pinopsida; order Cupressales; family Cupressaceae; genus Sequoiadendron; species Sequoiadendron giganteum. The sequence continues at coordinate 275,713,467 of CM021100.1, read as the reverse complement.
TGGTAGGTAACATCGTTACCCCGAATCTCATCACATTTTCGGACCAAGATTTCCCCCCGCAGCCATCTCATAACCGCGTACTCCACCTCCAAATCCTAGTCCATAAAAAGAAAGTCAAGCGAGTCCTTGTAGATGGTGGTGCAGGTCTTAATATTTGTTCTCTGAAACTTATAAAGAAATTGGGATTCGCCGAGGATTCCATCAATAAAAACAAAAGTATCACCATAAGAGCATATGATGACCAAGAAAGAGTGTCTCAGGGCACTATCAAGATCCCCATCCAAGTGGGGCCAACAACCATGGAAACAACTTGTCAAGTTCTTGACCTTGATTTGCCATACAACATTCTCCTGGGACGCCCATGGATACATGGAATGAAGGCAATGTCCTCAACCTATCATCAGTGCATTAAGTTCTCGTATCAAAATGAGGAGGTTACCATATATGGAGATCCCGAACCTTTCGCCTATTGCAAAAACTTGGAAGCCAAGTTTTACAAAATCCCTCAAGTACCTAAAAATGACGAAGGCCCATCCACTTCATACATAGACCCAGCTAATCTCGCCTCCACTTCTACGACAGAGACACCCACCATCCCCGACATATCTGAGATCAAGAACATGATACAGGACAATGGATGCGGTGATTATAGAATGAAGAGAAATGCTTTTGTTGTAGGAGAGTTACCACAATCTCCTAGATCACATGGGCAACCACGATTGACTCAAACACCTGTCCGCACTAGAACAGAACCCTCTGGATTCCATAGTTGGGGGGATCTCAGTCAGGAAAATGTGGACGAGGAGGACATCACAAACACTCTGTACCAAGATGAAAGACCCACTCCCACCCTACCCATGGAGGAAACAAACAAAGGGTTACAAATGATGTTCGTCATGGGCTATAACAGGAATGAAAGCCTAGGAAGAAATAGTGATGGACGGTTGGAGCCCATCATTGTAGAAAGAAGAACGCAGAACCTTGGCCTCGACTGTACCCCTCTAAGTATAACTGTGCGTGGCAGAAGTGTTCCTAATAGGGCAATCAGGTCCTCTCCCCGGGTCTCGACAACTAACCTTAGATTACCCATGTCCACAGGCCTACCTCTTGATAACTTCACATTTGACATAACTGACGTTTGTAGTAGCAGTGACGATGATGACACCATAGGTGGCCTACCTAGGCTCTTTGAATATTCCACCTTACTGATGATTAGTGTCTCACCCATTGAGCCAATCCAACAAACCCACCAAATCCACTTAGTGTACCCCCAACTCATCGATCACGACCAACGGGGACCGCCGATTCTAGATTCGTTCAAAAATGATGAAGCTCTCTCAGAATTCATGGGACTAAGGGATACTGTTCCATGTGGAGATCACAAGGACGGATTTGATATCACTCTAGACACACAAGCATACTATGGGGAGACGATTGATTCCTTCAGTCGCAAAAGAAAAAGATCAAGAATAAGCTCGGAGTTATTGAACGAAAACCACACTGTGGCACTCTCTAACCATAAAATAGTAAAAATAAAGGATGCATCCAATGGCGAAAACCTCTCTAAGGTGCTAGAGGATGAAGGATTCAATCTCCCCCCTACTGCTCTACACCCGGAGAAGTCAACAATATTGGCAGAACAGTGCAACCCGGTCAACTTAGGTACAGAATCGGAACCACAAATTACATTCTATGCAAAATCCCTCCTAGAAGAAGAACAAAAACTATTGGCAGCTTTCCTAAAGCAGAGAAAGGTAAATTTTGTGTGGACCTATGCAGACATGCTAGGCCTGGATCCTGAAGTAGTAGTGCATCATTTGGCTGTTCGCCCCGAAGCAAAACCAGTCAGACAAAAGCTAAGGAAGATGCACCCACAAATAGCCTTGCTTGTTAAGATTGAGCTGCAGAAACTTCTGGATGTTGGCTTCATACGCCCAATCGACTATCCAGAATGGGTATCTAACCTTGTACCAGTCTCAAAACCAAAAGGGGGCATCCGCATCTGCATTGATTTCAGAGACCTAAACAAAGCATGTCCTAAGGATGACTTTCCACTACCCAACATTGACATGATAGTGGATATGACGGCCGGACATGAGATGCTTTCCCTAATGGATGGTTTCTCGGGGTACAATCAGATATTGATTGCAAAAGAAGACCAACACAAGACAACATTCACATGTCCGTGGGGCACCTACTGCTGGAATGTAATGCCATTTGGGTTGAAGAATGCAGGAGCTACCTACCAAAGAGCCATGACATTAATCTTCCACGACATGATCCACAAAACAGTCGAAGATTATGTAGATGACATACTTGCTAAATCAAAGAAGAGACAAGACCATATAACAAATCTAAGTGCTATCTTTGATAGGCTCGAACAATATAAGGTTAGACTCAACCCGAAGAAGTGTGTCTTTGGGGTGCAATCAGGGAAGCTGCTAGGATACATAGTTTCAATGAGAGGGATAGAGGTAGACCCTACAAAGGTAAAAGCAATCCTTGAAATGAAAGCACCAATAACGTTAAAACAACTAAGAGGATTGCAAGGAAGACTCCAGTCCATTTGAAGATTCATAGCACAATTGGCAGATAAATAGATTGCCTATTCACACCTACTTCACAAGGGAGTAGCTTTCAGATGGGATGACAAATGCGAGTAAGTATTCAACAAAATAAAAGAATATCTACTTACACCACCTGTATTGATGCCACCAATTGTGGGGAAATCACTAATCCTATATATCTCTGCAACAACAGCCGCCCTGGGAGCCCTTTTAGCCCAACATGATGAAAAGGGAAACGAGCGGGCTATCTACTACATCAACAGAACAATGGTGGGACATGAGCTCAATTACACGTCAATAGAGAAAGCTTGCCTAGCATTGGTATTTGCGGCTCAGAAATTCAAACACTACATGCTAGCGCACCAAATCAAGTTGGTTGCCAAAATAGACCCTCTAAAGTACCTATTGACAAAAGCAGCACTTACAGGTAGAATGGCTAAGTGGGTAATGATATTATCTGAACATGATATCGAGTATGTAGAATGAAAAGCCATAAAAGGGCAAGTCATTGTGGATCAGCTGGTAGAAGCTCCCCTCTACACAGATAATCCACTCATATCAGAATTCCCAGATGAGTCCCTTTTTAACCTTGGTGCAGCAGACCACTGGAAGTTATACTTTGATGGCTCTCACACACAACATGGGTCGGGAGCTGGTGTGTTTTTCATCACGCCGCAAGGAGACTGCATACCTAGATCATACAAGCTGGCATTCCCTTGTACTAACAATATAGCAGAATATGAGGCTTTGACCATAGGACTCAAGATTGCAGCACAATGATGAATCATGGCACTAAAAGTCTATGGCGACTCGCAACTTATCATCAACCAAGTCAACGGCGAATACCAAACCAAGGATGATAAGCTCACACCATACAAGAAGGTGGTAGAAAGCCTCAAGGAATCTTTCATTGACATTACCTTTGAGCAGATACCAAGGACAAACAACAGAGCGTCTGATGCAATGGCGATAATTGGATCCTTACTCGACATCCCTCGTAACGTCTTGAAACATGAATTCCTCATAGAGCAACTTCTCGTACCCACATTCGAGGTACCAGAGTCAGAATACGCATGTGAACTCATTGGTCCCGGTGATCTTTGGTATCATGATATATACACCTACCTAAAGTTAGGATTCCTCCCCACTGACATCACCCCAAACCTAAAACGCACTTTCATCAAAAAGACTTCACGATTCGTCATCCTAGGAGAGACCCTCTTCCGTAGGAGTACAGATGGAACCCTGTTACGTTGTTTAAAACCTGAGGAAGCCCTGACTGCTCTAACTAATGTACACAATGGCACATGTGGGTCACACTCAAGTGGTATGACCTTGGCTAAAAAGTTGCTAAGAACAGGGTACTACTGGCCGACGATGGAAAAAGAGGCACACAATTTTGTCAGAAAATTCTTGCAATGCCAACAGCATGGAGATCTTATTCATGCACCAGCTCAAGAACTGCATCCTATTGTTACACCTTGGCCCTTTTCACAATGGGGGCTTGATCTCATTGGTAAAATATCACCCACCTCATCCAATGGCCATAAATTCATTATCACCACCACCGAATACTTCACTAAGTGGGTCGAAGCAATTCCCATGACCTACATCACCGGAAAGCAGATATCCAAGTTTATCCTGAATTACTTCATTTGTCGGTACGGTGTCCCCCAATCCATTATCTCTGATAATGGGACGCCCTTCAAGAATCAGGATGTCCATGACTTATGTGAAAAATTCAAAATCAAGCATTGCTTTTCCACTCCATATTATCCACAAGGCAATGGCCAAGCAGAAGCCACCAATAAAACCATTTTGAAAATCCTCAAGAAAATAGTCACTGACTCTGGCCGTGATTGGCATCTGCAGTTAAATCCCGCCTTATGGGCCTACCGCACCAGCATCCGCATGCCAACAGGCGCCACCCCATTCTCTCTGGTCTACGGATCAGAGGCCATACTCCCTATTGAGATAGAGCTCCCATCACTAAGGATATCACTGCAAAACCTTATCACAGATGAGGAATACAGGGTCACAAGACTCAATGAGCTGGAATTACTAGATGAAAGGTGCATGAATGCCCTTAATCATCTACAAGTGTACCAGAATCGCCTAAAAAGGAGCTACAACAAGAAGATCAGACAACGCACTTTCCAAGTTGGTGACCTCGTGCTGAAAGAAAACCAAAAGAACGTGCCAAATCCAGATACAAAGGAAAAGTTTGAGCCCAACTGGATGGGACCTTTTGTCATCACTGCAAGTTACACATCAGGGGCATATCAACTAGCAACACCAGAAGGCGAGCCTCTGTAGGAGCCTCTGAATAGCTCTCACCTCAAAAAGTTTTATGCCTAAACCTTGCAGGGTATAGAACCAGAAAATACAAAAACAATCAGAAAAAGTCCTGAAAAAATGGTTACCTCGATGAAAACCTGGCAAACGGGCATCTTGGTGACAACAAAAAAAATCAAAAGATCAAAAAATCCAAAAAAATCAGAAAAGGATTGAAAATAGTAAAAAGAAAAAACCGTCCTCTAGTGCAAACCACTTCGGTGGCACTTTGGGCAAGTACCTTGGTGAAAACCTGGTAAATAGGCGTCAAGTGTAAATAAAGCACCTTCCCCATCTATCAGGATCTGCACAACTCATCCACTCCATCGCATTCCACTTATCCGCTCGCATCCATACCATAGCCTGCGTTGGTATCTGTACTATATTCCACCATTGGAACTACTTGGCATTTCAAAGGTCAGTCCGTCTCGCCTTTATCGAAGTAGTCTATCGCACCACACTGGGGGCACGTTCTCGCAACATCAGATCGGATTTGTGTATATTCTCGTGATCTTTTTCAAAATTCATCAAAAATTCCAAAAACATTCAAAAAACTCATTCAAAAAACCAAAAACATTCAAAAAATCCATCAAAAATTTCAAAAACATCTAGAAAATTCATCAAAAAATCCAAAACATCTAGAAAAATCATCAAAAATCCAAAAACATGTCGAAATATCAGAAAATCTTCAAAAATTTCATCATTAAGTCTTGTCAGTTTTTTCTACCTTGTCGAACTACGTCGTCTCTGAGCTTGAACGTAGGCAAGGTTGATCTTTGATCATCCCCCGAGACGGTTAGGTTAGTCCTTTAGGCATCCATCGCATTGGCAATCCGTTGGCCCATCTAGTCTGCATCTTAAGTCAGTCCTTTAGGCAATAAAATGGCAATCCATTTGTCCATATTATCATCTAGTCAGTCCACCACCAGTCGAACTACGTGGTCTCTACGTATATAACGTAGGCAAGGCTAATCTATGGATCAGCTCCCGAGACCCCTAGGATAGGTCTTTAAGTTAGTCTGTTCATTGTAAAATCTTGAAAATACCAAAAACATTGAAAAATCTTGAAAATACTAAAAACATTTGTAAAAGCATCTCAAAATACCAAAAACAGCCTCAAAACATTTGAAAAAAAAAACCAAAATGGTGCATCCATTTCATCTCGTTTTCACCCGTGATTGTCATCACTCATAATAAATCATCATCGCTTTCACTCTTTGGTGAGTTAGTCAGAACAAGTTTAGTAGGTTCTAAAGTGAACACCTAATCGTCAAAGTCTCGAAGGTCTAAGTCAGTAAGTCAGCAAGTTGGTCAACTCAGAGTATCAATAGCTTATCACGCAATCAGTCTCACCAAAACCCTGATCACTACATGTCCTAGGATGAAGCTTTCCCACGATGGACATAAATATTAGGTACCCCATAGTAGTTTAGCCTTGGCTAGCGATACGAAGAACATTAGCTTGTTTGTTTACTTTATTTGGTCTTTTTCGCTTATCTTATTTTGCGCTCATTCCAAGGACCTCTCAATGATGCCTAAACAAAACAGGTTTAGAGAGAAAGGAATGGGGCAACGATCATTATCTTTTTATCTGCTGTGCTTGTTGGATATTCTTGTAAAATAACTTCGTCACGCATACTTTGTTTTGTTTGTAGGAAGGATGTTTTAGGTATCTTGTTGACCACATAAGAAGGCTTGCCTTTTTATGTTTTGGCCCGAGATGTCTAGAATATCTGAACTGCATTCTGAATAAGGTTATGTTTGTCAAGTGTGAACAAGAGTACTCCTATCCGATTGTCGAGTCAAAGTCCATCACACTAGGCGCAACGCCATCCTGGTTCTTAATACCTTGATGCATCGCACCTACATGTGTTATCAAACATAAAGAAAGGTACGTTCTCTCCCATCCCTGGATAAGCAACACATCATCATCATTCATCCTCATATCCAATAAAGTCTTGATGACTAGGAGACTTGTTGGAATTCTTCATCTTCTTGAATTTAAGGGTTCATCCCTCTCAATCTTCTATCTTCTTTCACGCTAACAATGCATCCATCTTGCATCCGTATTCTCATTTCGCATAATCATGTCATACCATCATATCAGGACAACATCATCCATCTCATCCATCTCACATGCATTGCATAATCATTTAAAGTTGTTTACGATAATATAAATTTGTTATTCTAAGCATCTTCCAAACATCTCATCTACATCATCATTATCATATAGTCTAACCATCCATACATTCATTTTGAACCTCTTTGTCGCGAGATCCACCTCAAATTGTATCTTTTCGCTCGATCTCTTGAGGGGGCAATGTACTAACATACTTATTTTCCACTAGGGCATCCGAAAAAACCAAAGAAGTTTTTAATTTCGATGCCGGAAACATCATTCTTTGAACCAATGCGACGAGTACATTGCTTCAAAGAGGGGCAAAATGTAGACATGCAAAACTGACATCATATATCTCGCTCTAACTAACATCAAATTCTGCTATTAATTAATTAAAGCAATTTATTGATTAATTCACTAAGGTTCATTAAATAAATCAAAATTATTTAATCAAATCCTTAAAGTTCTTCTCATTTGATTTATCAAATGTCACTTCTTAATATCCCCTAAGTTAATTAATCTAAATTAAATGACTTCTAAATCATGATTAGCATTCTCTAGCTTTTGACTCAACTAGAGTCAAATCTAAACTCCTAACTAACCCACCCACTTGCATCAATAAATCAATTTATTGATTTATTAAAAAGAGTTATTTTCCCTCAATAACTCTCATCTTTGACTTTTTTGAACAAAGATTATTCCCCCCAAAACTCTCAACAACATGCATTTATTAACATTTTTCAAATTTGAATGGGCACATTGGCCAAAACTTGCACAAGCTTTGACCAATCCCATTATGACAAGTGTCTCTATCCTATTGGATGGGATTTAGTCCCACATTGCCTAATTTTGGCCTCTCTTCTATCAACTTTTCCTATAAATGCAAGCCATCTTCTCTCATTTCTACAACACACTTGGAAGGCATCTAAACTATAGGCAACTTGAGCTCATAGCAACTCATTGTCTATCTCATTTGGCATAGAAAGGGATTGGGAAAGGGCTCTCTCACATCTTCATGGAGGGCACCAATCCACCATAGAATAGGTTGTATTTCATTTGCTCTATTACATGTTTGGTTTAGCTTTAACATTTTGTTTGGAGTAAATGAACTATGTTATTCTATGAGAATGGCTGAATCTATACAATTCATGTATTAGATTTCACCATCCTACAAGCATATTATTGCTATGATCGAAGAGAAGAAGCAGGACCTTTCTGTCTTCCAATCTTTTGATCTATCTCTGACCATCGAGGAAATTGAGAGAATCATGCATCAATTGTCGCAACTTTTCTTCCAATTGGAATTGGAAATGAAAGTATCAGGCAGATTGCCTTTTAAGGAAATCATCGATCTTAGGCTGGCCCATGAGAATCTGTGAGCTCTCTTTGAGCCATCAAATGAAGTCTAGACCAGTCTGCAAGCCGCCCTCTCGAGGTTGTGAGAAGTTTTGGGATGCTAAACCAAAGTTTTTGGGGTTCTTCATTCCGCGAGCGAAATGCCCCTGTGAGTCGCCAAACTTTTCAACAAAAAATGAAAAAGCCTTTGCAGTTTTATTTTTACCTTTGCAGTTGCGCCTTACTTTCCAAATGCTCATTTCCATCAGAGCGCTTCATGTGGCTGCCTCGCGAGGCTTTCTACTTTTTATGTCACTTCACTTTTTGTGGATCTCCAACTGCATGTCGCGTGGCTTTCTCTAGCTGCTTTCTGAATTGGGCCCATCTTCTACTTTCCTTTGCTCAGAGTGCTCCACGTGACTCCCTCTCGGAGCTTTTCACTGGGCATCTCTTCAACTTTTTTGCTAAACTCTGCCTAAGCGACACGTGGTGGTTGCTTTCTACGTCGATTACCTTGGAGTTGCCACTACGCCTGCTATACTCACCTACTGCCCTGTTTTCTTCTATAGCGCCGCGTGTTCGTTCCCACTGCTGCATGGTTTTCTCTTTCCTATCGTGGCTTCGCTAGCATGCTCCTGAGCGATCGATGTTTGTTGTGGCGGATTGAGGTGATCTGGGCCATCGATCTTTGCTCACGGTTTTTCCTTCTCTTGGTGTGTCTCAGGCGGTGGGCTGGCCTATAAGTATGGCCATGTTCCTCTTTATTATGGTTGTTGATTAAGTTTGCAAAATTCCTGAGCACTGGGAAGGAGGCCTTTATAATAGTTTTATTCAATTTGAAGACTTCAGACTGTGCCAAATAAATTTGGCCTTTCTGTTTATTCATGTATTTTGTGAGACTATTGGTCTGTGCCATTATCTTCTTTTATTTGTATGAATGCCTGTTCTTCAGCTTCCTGTAATTCTTCATAACTTAACAAATACAGATCATGTTCTCTTCGACTCTTCTGTGTTAGCTAAAATTTATGCTAAGATTATGTTATGCTAATTAGAGGGTACTCTTACGTTTTAAGTACTTTTGAGAAAATTAACTTGACGAATGTAGCAATTTAGTGGTTCGGGCCTTTGCATTCTGCACTATGCTCTGGTGAGTTTCTCTAAATAGTTGGCACATCGCCCATAGTGTAGATTTATATTTTTTGCTATCTTTCTAACCTTTTACCTCCCCCCACTAAATGAAGAGTCGGCTTCGATAAAACCCCATAGGTCACTTAGCTAGTGTATAATGTCCCCTAATAGCTAAATTTCCCATGAGACTTCTGCTACATGCAAAATTTTGTGTCAACAATACCTTAACCCTTAACCCTATAATTAAATTCTAAATCCTACATTAAATCTTGTACCCTATACCCAATACCCTCAACCCTATACCCAATATCCTAAACCATAATCCCTATACCCTATATCCTTAACCCTACACCCCCAACCTTGAACACTATACCTCAACCCTCAACCCTATACCTTAAACCCTAAACCCTACACCTTCAACCCTCATCCCTATACCCTATACCCTCAAACTTATAACTATTATCTCTTAAAATTCCACCCAAACTGAGTTGTGAAACTCAATTAGCTAGAGAAACATGGGGACTTTTCCAAGCTGTGGGTCACCTGTAATGGAAAAGAATCTCAAAAGAAGGTCGGATTCCTTTTGGTATCACCTAAAACTACTTATTTTTTGAAGGGAAAGGAAGAATAAATTATTTAAAAGGTAAATGCTAAAAAATAAAATATAGGGTGATACACCTAATTGACTAGGACTATGAAATTCTAGGTTTTTAAAACACTTTAATATTGATGATAACATCTAAACTGCACAATTCATTTGTATATGTTTATACATCAATGTTCCATAGGAAATTTTGAATGCCTTATCTTCGAAAAGGAGAATAATATTTTCATATTTTAAAGAATAAATGGAATTGAAACATAACACATAACCTACATCATTATATTTTGTATAAATAGCATGAAAACGTGAGACAAAGCCACTAATAGCTTGATCAATCACTTGGTTATGCAAAATACTGCAATAATGAATAGGAAACACAATGAAAAAAATGGTTTCCAAAGTATTATCTATATATCATATCCCAAAATACTGAGTTACAAAGTATGCTTAAACTATCAAAGGACTTTAAAAGTCTCTATCTCCAAAATTTATATAGGAAGAACTCTCTCAAAAATGAGTTACAAGTGAGTATAAGTAAACACCTCCAAACTAAACTCCAAGAAAATGGCTCCTAGAAGCTTCTTGGGTCAAATGCCTCAATAAAGCCTAAAATCTAGCCACTAGATCGCATCCAAAAGGGCTCCAAATAAATCAAAAATTCAAGCTTGAATTTATCCAACATGACTCCTCAAACTTCCCATAAAAATCTCTCAAAGGCTACTAAATTGCCTATATACCCTCCACATGTTTGCAAACTATAAATAACCTCCCTAGATGCTCTCTAAAGCAATAAACACCCTTTCAACTACCTTCCTTAAGTCAATCCATCTCCTCTTTATTCACATTTAATAATAACAAGGGTATGTGCAGGATCATCATAGAAAAAACAGGCCCTTAAGTGGCAAAAAAATAAGAAAAATCAGAGTTAGGAAACTTGACGTAAATTTTTTAATAACTTATCTATATTATTTCAAAAATATGTAAGAATAGAATCTGTAGAAAATTGAATGTAGTTTCTAAACTACTAGGTTTATTTTAAAAAAATAAAATCTATTTGGTGAAAATTTGAAATTTCAATGCAGGAGCACTTAAATTTTAGGGAAAAAATAAGAAGTATATGTTTGTCTGAGCACCCTAAGCACAATAAAATGATAATATTTTTTTATAATATTTTAGATATAAGTGGAGTACTCATGTCCTAATGTGATGCATTTTTTTGTAATTTTTTTCCAAGTAAATAATTAATTATAATTTTTTTATTACAACTTTTAAAAATATTAAAACTCGTATGTCTGACCACCTTAACTTGGTCAAAAATTCATGAAATTTTATTTTATTTTTTAAGATCCTATAGTATGTGAAGCATAAAATGTGACACATTTTTCGTGTTAAAAAAATGTGATACCGTTTGAAAGCTATAGATGTTTTTCAATCAACCTATCAATCAGGACTTTAGTTGTAATTCAAATATAAAATGAATAATAATTATTTATTAAATTCAAATTAAAACATAATTTATATTGGTGGAAAGCTAAGAATCTCCTTTAAAAACCCTTTTCGTTTCATCAATTTTGGGTTAAAAAAATGTCGTCAACCACATACCCATCATATCACCACTTTTTTGCCCATCATGATCCTGCACACACCCACAAAATGAATTAAGGCTTATAATCACACCTCCAAGCCATTTGTTTTACAATAAAATTCATGCAAATACTCCATATTTCAACCATTATGATAGTAAACTCATAAAAATGAGGTCAAGGTTTTTTTCAAGGAAGAAAACACCAAAGGCATACTTAGCACCGATATGGAACAAGGCTATACAAGCCATAAGTACATACATGATTATATTTTGCAAAGGTTATAAAAGTTCATTGGGCATTAAAACTACTTAAGGTATGAAAATGACCTTTGGGTTATGGCATATTTAAATTGCATTTGATTTGTTTTTTTTTTAAATAATGGAAAAAATACCATTATTTTCCCATCGACATTTAGGATTATTAACCCTAATGAACAAAAGCAAGGAAAATAATTTTTTTTGTATTCATTTTTCACGAAGCTTCTTGAAGAAGCTCGACTGCCAGCCACAAGGGTTTCACGGAGGCTCTGTAGAAGCTTCCCATGGAAAAAATCTGAATAAACAACGACCTTTACTGATAGATTTTGGCAAGAAATAGTAGGAAAAAGCTTGAGGTAAGTTTTATGAGCATATTTAGCCATTTTTTTTCATTTTCATTTTTGAAGATAGTTTGCCAATTTGTATAAATCTGAAGATTTAACCAAACTCCAGGTTGCAGTCTATGTATTTCTAAGTTTTGACATATATTGCTTGCTCCCATTGTTGTGGCCTTCACATTTACTTTCATTTGACTTCTCTAGTGGGTTTTTGATGGCTTGAAAACCCCTCTTTTCTTTTTGTATTTCCCTATGCACTGTCATTTTCTATGGACGTGACTAGGAGAGACTTCTAGTTTTCATTTTCTATAGCATGGATTCTTTCTATAAATTTTATTGATGGTTTGTTCTTAATTGAAACCCTACCTTAGCCATTCTGGGTTTCTTCTTATTTTGTATTTTCTGAACACTCCATTGTCTCTAAAACTAAAAACTCCTTTTTGAGTATCCTTCTTGCCAAGGTTTTGATCTTCTAGATTTTACCCTAGGCCTTGACCCATTTGGGTAATATGTTTTAATATCATTTATGATTATGACCACAACTCTATATAGTTCAAGGATTTAACTATAAAATTTCCTTCTATAGGTACCTTAAGGGCTTGTACTTTTGATATTTGCCTCTACAATATTACTGTTCTCATGGCTTCTATTCTCTTTTATATTATTGATTATCATTGTCATATGATAATCTTCATGCACTCACCTTTTATCCTTGTTCAATGTACCAATATGACATTTAATGATTTAAGACCTTAGTTACCTGTAATTGATGACGCTTAATACATTTCATAATGACTAGACTGCCCAAACTACATTATCTCAAGCTTTGAAGACTGTCTATTAGTATGCTGCCAATAACTGAAACTCTTCATGAAATGTTATCACTTGCTTTGCCTTTGTGATCATCATAAGTGACTATCACATTTTTTGAAGAGGTAACTATTATTTGTTTCCAATTGAGAGCTGTATGGCTCATTTTCTTCAACTCACTACATAAGGCTCAAATAGTTTTAAAAAAACCATCTTTTTGTTTATATGATTTGTGGCTTGGAGCTGCCCTTTGCAACAAAAAAACTCAAAATTTTCAAGGTGACTGAACCTCTCATAGCTCTAGCATGATTGACTATAAGCTATTGTATCCTTCCACCTATACGCACCACTATCTCATGTGATTAAATAGCAAATATAACATGATAACCTTCATGTTATTCATGTATAACTAGTGTTAATGTATAACTTTGCATCTTTGTGTATACTAAAAGTGTTTTATTGTCATCAATTGTAATCTTGAAAACTACGCTTCACCAAAAAATCATATTATTGTAGATGATTATCATTGATCAATCTTCTTCACAATGGCTGCCCTCATTTGATAACTTCTTGTGAATGATGATGGTCCTTATTACAATTGTATATATCATTGTACTTGATAAGCACCATTGTTCAATTTTTATGACATTGTAAGATTTTCCTATCAAAACAAAAAATGGAATCATGTTGGGCTCAACCCTTGTGGGAGCCACATTTAATCCCTTGTGCTATAATAAGATGAAACAAAACAACAACATACTTTCCCTATACCTGCACATGAAGCAAACAAGTTAGAAAAATAAATGCATGTTTTGGATGCATTTGATTACTTGATGGCTCTCTTCGACACCTAAAGTATGCATTTCTTGTTCAAGGTATATAGATCTATTTATATATGCATAGGTGTTTGTACATGTAAGGCTTGGGAATTTTCATTTCTTAGAGCTTTTTCATAGCTCTAACATCATTGATCACTCAAATGCAGACACTAGAACAATAGAGGAACCAAGGAGGACACAAGTAGACCAAGGCATGAACAAAGCAAGACAACACACCGAACCAATCTTTCAAGCAATGATTGGTCTTTCTCCTTATTTGTACATTTTTTTTTTACCTATCCATGTATTTACTTTTCTTTGTTTACATTGGACAAGTTTGTTTACAATGGATAAGTTAGTCTCACGGCTTGTGTGAGACAATGTACACTTTACATTCAATAAAGATTACTTAATTATTCAGAAAATATTTGTGTAATTTTTCCTATGTTACATGCATGTGTAAATGCAGTAATTTGTAAATGTAATCTTTTGAATTATTCCATTTATGCATATGAATGCAATATAGGAGAAAATAAGAAATGAAATGTACCTCATTTAGTTTTAGGGACAAAAATCTACTTGAATTAGCTTGTTAGTGAAATTTGGGTAACAATAACCTAGGCCTTGAACATCATCCCTCAACCCTATACTTAAACCCTAAACCCTAAACCTCAATCCTAAACCCTAAAACCTAAACCTCAATCCTAAACCCAATACCCTTAACCTTATACCCATTATTCTAAACCCTAGTCACTATACCCTCAATCTTGAAAACTATTCCTCAACCATCCACCCTATAACTTAAACCCTAAACCATACACCCTGAAGCCTCATCTCTATACCCTACACCCTCAACCTTATACCCTAAATCATAAACATTATCCCTCAACCATATAATTAAATGACAAACCCTATACTATCAAGCCTTAACCCTACACCCTAAACCCTAATCCCACTTAACCTCATACCCTCAACCCTGAATATTATACCTCAACTCTCAACCCTAAAACATATACATAAATCCTAAACCCTAAACCCTAAACCCTAAACCCTAAACCTAATATCCTCAATGCAATACCCTCAACTATATACCCAATATCCTAAACCATAATCCATATACCCTACACTTAACCCTAAACACTATCCCTTAACCCTCAACCCCATACCTTAAAACCTAAACCCTAAAACCTAATCCCTCATCCCTATACCCTATACCCTCAACTTTATACCTCATATCCTAAACCCTAATCCCTATAACCTCAACCCTATACCTTAAACACTAAACCTTACACCCTCAATCCTCATAGGTGGAGAGAGAAATAGGGGGAGGGATGGATTGGGGAGAGAGAGAGAGGTTTGGAGGGAAAGAGGAGATACAGATAAGTAGAGAGGGAAGGAGAGGTAGAGAGACATGAGAGATAAATAGTATATAAGGAAGGATAGATTGAGGGAGAGGTATGGAGGGAGAGAGAGGGAGGTGAGAGAGAGGTGAGATAGAGAGAAATAAAGAGAGTCTGGTAGGGATTGATAGAAGTATATTCATGTAGAGAGGGATAGGTGACATAGAGAGAAGTAGAGAGAGAAAGAGATAGAGGAAAGGAGGGAGGGTGGGTGAGAGAGGGGAGGAAGGGAGAGGTAAAGAGGGATAGGTGAGATAAATATAAGTAGAGAGAGAATGGTGACATATAGAGAAGGAGAGAGTTATAGAGACGGAAGGAGAGAATGGTGAGATAGATAGAAGAGAGTGAGAGAGAAAGAGGGTGAGGGATGAGTGAGAGAGAGCAAGCGAGAGAGAGAGGGATAGGGGAGATAAAGATAATTATAGAAATAAGAAGAGGTAGACATAATTAGAGAGATAATAAGGGAGGTAGAGAAGCGAGATAAAGAGGTGTAGAGAGAGTGGTAGGGAGTGATGGATTGAGAGGTAGGTAGAGAGGGATTATGGAGATAGAGAGTAGAGAGGGAAGGAGAGGGAGAGGTATGGAGGGAGATGGAGGGAGATGAGAGTGAGGTGAGATAGAGAGAAATAGAGAGAGTGTGGTAGGGAGTGATGGAGGGATATGCGGTTAGAGATGGATAGGTGAGATAGAGAGAAGTATAGAGAGATAGAGATAGAGGGAAGGAGGGAGGGTGGGTGAGAGAGGGGAGGAAGGGAGAGGTAAAGATGGATAGGTGAGATGAAGATATGTAGAGAGAGAATGGTGACATATAGAGAAGTAGAGAGTTACAAAGAGGGAAAAAGAGAATGGTGAGATAGAGAGGAGAGAGTAACTAGAATCCATTCTACAATTTTTATTTTTTAAATTAAATTATTTTTGAAAAAATTTAGGGGTAGCACAACCAAAATTCTATTTTTAGGAAGTGTCCACTTCGAAAATTAGTAAAAAATCAAACATTCATTAAACAATTATCAGAAAAATTATGCATCAACTAGATACTATTAGCTAACTTCTAATTGTTGCGATGTTAAAAATATTAAAAAAAAGGTTCACCGTATGAGGGTCATACAAGAGTTGCTATGTTATGTTTTTCTAATTAAAAAAACACCAATTTGTGTACATCCCTCTTTTGAATCCCTTAATCTCAACCATTTTAAAAATAAATTAGCAGTTTAGAAAGTAGAATCAGAGCACTTTTATCCTTTTTTTTTGTTCCATCTCAAATTCTTGAGTGTAAATATCCTCAATTTCATGTCCAAGGTCAATATTTCCTAATTTCAAAAAAAATGTGTCCACTTAAGCCCCCATTTTGGGATCCATCTTTTTGCACTTACCCATAAAATGGGGTTAGATAATTCCTAGCTTAGAACAAGTGACATCCAACACTTCTAAGCTACAAACCACATCTAAACAAGAGAAAAAAAACAAATAGAGAATAAACTAAAATCGTTCAAAATAAACACTCCCCATTTGAAGTTGCTTCACTTCTCTTATCTCTCCTATTTCTCCTTATATGCCAATATTGCCCTTAGATTTTGAAGTAGACTTGTGCAAATACCTAAAAATAGTAAGTAGAAGGTTGGAGATGAAAGGTAGGTTTCTTTTATAGAAAAACATTCGAACGGATGACCGAGATCGATCATCTAGAAAGACTCCAAGATTGACGGATGAAAATTCATGAGAGGGAGGTTACAAAATAGATAGTCAAGATCGAGTTTCTAGAAATATGCCTAGATAAATGGTTGATAATTGATGCAACTAGAATATTCCATTAATGGAAGAGCTATGACATCGATGACTATGATGCCTGACGACTATGACAAAAATGAAGGCTATGATAGAACTGAATGAAAGGGCATATGTGACCAAAAAGGGAGGCATATATGATTTATTTTAAACTATTTATTTGAAAAAGGAGAAAATGGACAAGTGGAAAATAAATAATTCATTCGAATTATTTATTTGGAGAAAATGAAAAAGGAGCATTTAATTAAATTAAATTGTGAAATCAATTTAATTAAATGGGGGGATGGAAATTAGACATCGATAATTGATTTGAGTTATTCATTTAAAGGGGAGGAGAATGAAACATAAATAAATAATCTTGGAAACTATTTAATTATAAAAGAATGAAAAGGTCAAATAATAATTTTTATTTTATGACTATAGACAAATGATGAAAGATAAATAATTATTTATTTAATTATTGAAGAAAGGGGGTGTTAGTGACACAATTAATTTATTTTAATTGATGAGGATAAAATAGAAATTAATAAGTGAATTAACTAAATATTTAAAACTTATTTAATTAATAGAGGAATATGATCAAGCATAAGTAAATAATTAAAATTATTTTATTATTAGAGGATGATGACCAAGGAAAAATGTTGCTCGTAGACTTAGGATATTTTTCAGTGTCTACATTTTGCCCCTCCTTGAGATAATGTGATTCGAGTGTTGTGTCAAAGAATGAAAATGAAAATTAGGTTTAGATTATGCCCCAACATTCCCTGGTGACGACAAGGTATAGGTATTGCCCCTCAGGAAATTTAACAAATTTTCAAAAATGTCCCAAAAACCTTGGAAAATTGTCATGATAAGATAATTCGATGACTAGAAAGTTGATGGTGAAGAGGGAAACAAGTTTCAAGATTGATAATGGGGTCAAATTCAAGGTCAAGGGATTCAAAAGGCATGATCACTAGGAAAGGAAGGTCAAAAACCCTAATTTTGAACCTATAAATGGTGATTTGAGTTTCAAAAAGGATCGTTTTCACATTTAAAATTTAAAATTTTGAGAGCTCAGAGTGATTACTCAACGAGAATGTCACCTATTATAGAGGCCACCCACCACTCATATCGGATCCACAACTATCACCAACCTAAGGGAGTGCCCCCCGGTATGTACTACTAGCCCAACTTTTAATGTTTTCATTTTACATGCATTTAACTTAGGAAATAATTTAGCTGGAAATTGCCTCACAAAATTTTTTGATGCAATTGATTTTTTGTTTGATGCATATGACAAGTGATTTGTCGCAATTATCTCGGTGCGACACAATTGCATTAGGGGTAGGGGCACAAGCCCTGTTGTGTGACACAATTGACTTTTTGAGCTGTATATGCGGTTGGGAAGGACGTAACTGACTCGGTGTGATGCATGTGTTTTACGAAGCAACACATGTGCTAGGAGAATATTGCTTTACCTCCTTTTCAAGGTTAAAAGGATCATGGCGGCTTTTGGGTTATGCTTATTTTAGTCTGTGTTGGGTATCTTCTACTTCAATGACCATGCTCTTCTTTTACTTCCTAATGTGGTTGCATAGACTCAATTGTGTTCTTATTGGTGGTGACTGATATACTTTTTACAATGATATATTTGTTGTTTAATTGGTTCTTCTTTTTATTCTATTCTGAGTTGAGGCTCATTTGGGAGCATCCTCCTTTGTCTGTTGGTTTAGGGTTGTTAACTATCCTTCTTAGTATGGTGATAGGGGGTATTTTATGCATTTCCTTCGATGTTTTTCCTCGAAACTATTTCGTGTTCCTTGTTGAGTGGTGATTGGGGCTTTGCCTCTTTTGGAGTGAGATTATGGGTTCTATAGTTGATTCCTAGGGCTTGGTGTCTCCTAGGGTTATTGTGTTGTGGGGTGCTAGATCTTTGTTGCCTTATTTTAAGGTTTATAGAGATGTGTTATTGATAGTCATCTCCACTTGGTTGCTCTCCTAACCATGCATTTGACTACTCCTTTTGGGTGTGGTGTTGTTCTTCTCCTTTCTGCTAGTGGCCAAACACCTGTAGGGTTTTGAAGGATTTGTCCTATTCAAGGTGAGCTACAATAGTCCTCTCTTAGATTTGTAGGTGTTGCTAGGTATTCTACCATGGATCTTTATCTAACTTCTCCTTTTGAGGTGGGGTTCTCTCCTATTGAGGTGGAGAGTGTTCTTATTAGCTTGGCTTGGGTTTTTCCTCTTTCTCAGCTTCTGCTTTGATGTCATAGCTTCCATGGTTGGTAGGGGTTTTTTGGATTCATCTCAAAGTCTCTTTTATCACTTATTGAGGTGGAGAGTGGTTGGTGGAGGGCTCCTAGGTCTACCCCTTTCACTGGGGTTGTTGGGTTTCGGTAGTTGGTGGCTTGTGCTGGCTCACTCCTATCTCAGAAATGTTATGTTTTCTGATGGGTTTCTTGTTGTTACAAGGATTTTCTATTACCAGCTCTCTACTCTGAGCTAAAGCTTATTTTATTCGTCATTCTTCCTTGGCTCTATGTTGGGTTGTTTTTCTCTTATTGAGGTGGAGAGTGCTTGGTGGAGGGATGTTGGTTCTATTACTCTCATTGGGGTTTTTGGGTTTGGTAGCTAGTGGCTTGTCCTAGCTCACTCCTATCTCATAAATGTTATGTTTTCTAATGGATTTCTTGTTGTTACTATCTCGCTGCTACAAGAGTTTTCTATTATCAACTCTTTGCTTCAGGCTAAAGGATTAATTTATGTGTCATTCTTCCTAGGCTCTATGTTGGGTGGTGTTTTATGATTTGGTTCATTTTCCGTTTATGCTCCTTTGCAACCCATCTCCTTTTTTGGTTTCATGCTTCAAGAAAAATAATGACTTGTTATCGATTCTACACTCCTATCAAAAGCATAAGCTTGTGGTTTTTTCCTCATTGGCTAACTTCTTGTGAGTCTTTTTTTTTAACTCATTTTTTGTGAGCCACCTCTACCTCTATGGCTGCTCTATTATGGTTACTAGACCTTCTAGTTTTTATCTAATCAAAATAAGCCAACTTGAGGTAGAATGCTCCAAATATCTCCAATGAGAACACAACTCATAATTTGATGATGAAATAAGGCTCACTACCTACTATATATACCTTGTTTATGCCTATAATATCACTCAGGCTAACTTAGATAGCTCTATATAATCCTTAGGTTTATCTCATAAACTAAATAACAATATGATAATGATAATGTGATTTAATTAAGAGTTAAGATAGCAAAAATCCAACTATTCATAACTCCATGTACACTAATATTAAGGGAGTAGCATGACTGCCTCTTTTGAGAAACATTGTCCTAAATTTTAATAAATTATGGATACTTTTGAATGACCTCCACGTCCTCCCATGTGACATATTGAATGATACTCAATGAGTGTTATTCCTTAGGTTCTTTGTGCATGTTTATGAATGAAATCTAGTTCTAATATGATTCTTCCTTATTCATTGATCTCTAGTAATATTGTATAAGTAGGGATATTATGACCAATTACCTTATTCAAACACAAAACATGAAAAATTGGATGTGTCTTTTTTGTTGGTGGAATTATGGAACTTGTAGATGATACTACCTATATTTTGCATGAGTTGGTATGGGTCATAATATATTCAAGACAACTTATTATTCTTTTTTTTGTTTCTTTAGTGAAAATTTCTTGTAAGGTTTCAATCTCAAGAAGGCCTAATGAACAACTTCAAAAATTCCTTCACTATGGTGTTGTTCTACCTATTGTTTCATTCAATTTTGGGCCATGGCTAGATTCTCCCCGAGTCTTGAGAATAATTGTTATTGATGAAGCAAGTGTTCCTCCATTTCTTGAAATTTTCATGAAACCTTCAATGATCATGTGATGGAAGGAGAGTGATATCCATATAGTTCCATAAATGGAGAAAAATTTTATGTACTATGAAATGGGGTGTTATACCACCATTCTTCTAGTGGTAGATAATATACCCATTGATATTGTCTATTTTAAGTGAAACAAATTAGATCTATCCTTCCAAACAATCAATTTTCCCAATAGATTAAGGGTAGTATGAAGAAATGTGAGCCAATTAAATACACAAATATGAGAATAAGTCTTTCCAAAAGTGACTAGTAAATATAAGATCACAAAAAATTGCAATAACCTTAGGTGTAGCATGTAGCTTTTTTATATTCTCCAAAAAATATATTGCACATGCACTTGTTGTAAAAGGACATGATAATGCAATGAAATGTGCATATTTAGTGAGGCTATATACTACTTCCATGACAAAAAAATTACCTTGAGGTTTTGGAATTCCAATGATTAAGTCTATGAATTCACATACCTATGTTGGTTAGGAATAACTAAGGGTTGCAAGATACTCAATGCCCTAATTTTATTGCCTTTATTTCTTTGACAAACAAAATATTTAGTGAAAAAAAATTAAACATATTTTATCCCTTCCCAAAAATAAATCTTGCTTGAATTGATGATATATGTCTTCAATTTTTTTGAATAACTATAAAATGGAGACTTGCGAAGTTCTATGAGAATATTGCATTTTAGGGTGGAATTTTCACAAAGATACAATTTCTCTTTATACCACAGAGTATCTCCCTTCGAAGAAAACTTATCTGAAGTACTAAGATCACTATGTAACTGTAGAACTAGATTACTTGTAACAACATCATTCTACCATTCTACTTTGGCTTCTATCACCCAATCTACTTGTAATATTAAAATGACACACAATAAAGCTTCATCATTCTCATCCTTCTGAGAAAGTGCATTGGCCACAACATTTTCCATCCCTTTTTTATATACATTCTCAAAGACATATTTGAAAATATTAGTGACCCATTTTTTTTGCCCTTCAAAAGATAATATTTGTTCCAAAATATATTTTTTGTTGTCATGGTCTATCTTAACCTTATAGTTTCTACCCATTAGATAAGGCTCCATTATTTTACAACATGAATAATTGCTAGCATTTCCTTCTCATAAATAGGTTTGATTTGATTCTTACCCTTTAATTGGTGACTCTCAAACACAATTGGTTGGCCCTCTTACATGTGAACTAATTTTATACCATTATTGGAAGCATTACATTCCACGATAAAAACCTTGGTGAGGTCTATAGTTGCAAGCACTGGAGTTTTATGCATATCCTCCTTCTATCTCTTCGATGTTGCATTAGCTGACTCATTCCAATGAAAATAATCCTTTTTGAATAAATTTTTGAGGGGTGCTACTATATGACATCTATTCTTCACAAAATTTCTATAATATCTAGTTAATCCTAGGAAGCCCTTCAATTTCTGAGTGGTTTTGGGAATAGGCCATTCCATGATAGCCTTAATTTTGTTAGGATCCACATTTACGCCTTCATGTGAAACTATGTATCCCAAGTAATCTAAATTTTTGAGACTAAAAGAACACTCAAATGTCTTAACATAGAGTTTATGATCTCCAATAACTTGTAATGCTTGATCTACATGTTCCATGTTCTTCTCATGTATTTCTATAAATTATTATATCATCAAAGAACACTAATACAAACTTCCTCAATAAATTCTTAAAGATGGAGTTCATAAAAAAATTAAATGTAGACAATGCATTGATAAGACCAAATGGGATTAGCAAAAAATCATAATGAAATTCATGAGTCCTAAATGTTTTCTTAGAAATATCTCCTTCATTAATTTAAATTTGGTGATAACCTGATCAGAGATCTAACTTTTTAAAATACATAGCTCCATTCAATTTAGGTAGAAAATCATCAATGGCTTGAATAAGAAACTTACCTTTGATGGTGTACATGTTGGACTCTCTATAATATATGCACATATGAAAATTTTCATCCTTCTTATGCACCATCACCATGGGTTAGGAATAAGCACTTTAGTTATGCTTAATAATTCTTGCCTCCAACATCTCCTCCACAATATTTTTAATCTCAATTTTTTGTATATATAAGTACCTATAGGGTCTAGTGCTGGGTATTTCGATCCTTATAACTAGTTGTATGGAATGATTATGATCCCTCTTAGGAGGAATTCCTTTAAGCTTATTTCCCAAAACTACAAAGTGACAATCAATGATTGTGTATAAATCTGGATGGTTGGGAGCATTAGATTGATAGACTTGTAATGAACATAATTGGGCCACAAATATATCAACTCCTTTATTAAGAAGTTTTTTCATTTAATGAGAGATTAGCATTTATGGGGACTTTCCCTTCAACCCTCTTAGCTCTACTGTCTTTCCTTTTGATTGAAATATCTTGAATAGTTCTTGGAAGTCAATCTTAATTGTTCCCAAAGTAGTAAGCCATTGTTCTCCCAAAAAAATATCTCTTTCACCCATGGTGATAGCATACATTTGGCTATAAAGGTGATAACATCCTATGAATAATCTCCCATGGGCCAATTATGGATCGAAAAATTATCAAATTTGGAAAAAAGAAAATAATGAGTAAAAAAGTTATATACATATTGTATTCATCCAAAAGTGGGATATTTGAATTGTTATTCTCTCAAGAACCTCCAAAGAGACCCAATTTAAAGTTAGGTGTCCACATAGAAACGAGAAACACAAACAAACATCATTAAAAGTAGGATAGATTTCAAAATAATAATATACAACAGACACAAAAGAATTGATTCATTGTTTTACTATCTTTAACAAACAAGACACATAAAAAGAACCAATTCATAGTATGCTTCCATAAAACAAACAAACTAGAAAAATAGACTTAAATAGCAATGAAAAACATTGAGGAAACAACAACTGAATAAACTTATCAATTACAGAAGACCACAACCTACCACTCACAGATAATTAGACTAAAGTAGCAATTGTAAAATTTGATTGAACAACAAACACATAAATGTATATTTTAGTGAAGAGCATAGCTTACTAGCTACAACAAGCTCATTTGTTTGCAGGAGTTCATAATCTAGTTTAGCTAAGAGGGCATGAAGACAAACATTTGAAGCACCATTCTTAGCTTCTCTCATAGCATTAGAGTTCCTAGGATTTTGGAAAGTGAGCACACAAAAACTAACACATCCTCATGTAATATTACTTGAATCAAGAGATTTCAAACAAATTTTGTTTAAATGTTCTCTTCACTGTAAATAATGTCTTCAATTTGTGCAATTTTCTGTTAGTTGCTCTATCCTTTTACCTTTATCCTCAGAATTTACTACAACTCCAATTTAACTGCATGGAAGATAATATACCTTAACCTCTAAAATCCAAATATTTGTTAAATAAATCAATAAAAAAATTGGAACAATCTCATACTAATCACCCATAATTTGTATTGATCATCTCGAAGAAAATTCACTATATATACATAAGATCGATAATTTCATTATCATGTTATCACAAGTGTTATTTAATATTTAATATTTATGTTTTACTTTGATATGCACTTGCCTACACAAATATTTGATCCCATGGGGCCATCACAAAAGCATACCTTAAAAATTGTTGAAAAATTATTTATTTGTATCATTCCAAAACATCAATTCTTAACATCTAAATTTTCTTACTTAATTCTGAAAATTTATAAAATTAATAGCGTGTATATTAACATTATAAAAATTAAATTTCTGTTAAAAATGTTTACATCTAATTTTTTTATTAATATTCGATTAAGGAATACTCATTGCAACAATGTTGTCTTAAAAATAAACATATGCTAATTATTTATATATTATTTAAAGATACTTAAAGTATACAATTAATCTATAATAAATATTTAATACCCTATCAACAACACTATTTTAAGAAAAGGCTGGAACTACAAAATTTAAAAAGCAATTGATATAAATTTGGTTGAAAAATAAATGATGGCATTTATTTTAAAACTTAGTACAACTATTATTCATCTCTACACCTTTCATGTACCCTCTCTTTACTACCGAGTCATCTTTAGTTTAAGTCTATAGGAAAACAACATCATTTAAAAGTTAGTATATTACTAATATATTTTTGGACATTAATTTACATGTGTCACTCCATCTTTAGCAAATAAAACAACTTTATGTCATTCATATACAATGAAAACTAAAACAACTTTATGTCATTGGTATACAATGACAAATGAAACAAGGGTTGATGCAAGAAGTTGGGTCCACAAAAAGCTCAAAAAGTGGAAGTGTTTTTGCTGTTTTTCATAATTTGTCAAATTTGGACTGAAAATTTGAGGCACTTACAAAATGAATTTTAAAAATGTCAGTATTATGAAATTTAGAATTTTGAATCTAGTTTCTAAATATGTAAATTATTCAAATACCCAGATTGTAGAAATTAAATTTTGATAGAGATCTATAAAAACCACTTTTTAAAAGTCACTGTTTTTTTATCATACCATGCACGTGTACGAACACCAGTTTTTGACCCAAATAAAAGTATTTTATTAATTCCTTTTGGGGAAAGAGAGCTAAAAACATGAAGATTGATGAAGAATTTTTTTTGTAATTTTTTGTTGAATATTGTTTTTTTATTAAATTTGTATTGGCCTTAATTGTTGTTTTTAAAAATCAACGTGTACAGACAACATAAGTTGACTTAAACTATTTTTTTTTTTGAAACTTTGTTTTTTCATTGTGTAGAGAATTTTCTAAAGATTGATTTCATATAACTTTTTTTCCAAGAAACTTCACCAAAAAAAAGTTATTAAAAAACAAAAAAAGTCTGGTATTTCAAGTTTAAGGACTAGTTTGCTTTGAAATTACTTAAAAAATAGAAAATATAATCTAATATTAATAAAAATTATATATTTGGAAACTAGACATCGTGTTCAATAATGAGTTTTAATTTTATAGATTGATTCAAAAAAAAAGTTCATTAGCCATATTGTCAAAGTTGGACATTCTTCTTTAATCTGCCTTAGTTTTTTAGTTGCAGGTCAAAGGCTAAGGCTCGGATTGTCAAGCCTTTCCCAAGCCTAAAACCAAGGCTGCAGGTTGGTTGGAGATTCAAATTTTTAATAATGCATATGCGTTTTTAAAAATGCATACGCATTACAAAACGCATATGCGTTCTTTATTTGTTTGATTATTTTTTTTTTTTAAATATTTTTTAGAAACGGGTACCCATTTCAAAAGGCGTATGCATTTTGAAAAGAAAAACGCATATGCGTTTTAAAACGGGCACCCGTTTTTCTTTTCAAAACGCGTACGCATTTTAAAACGAGTACCCGTTTCTAAAAAGCATTTAAAAAAAAGAAAAAACTTGTACGTGTTATAAAACGCGTATGCATTTTTTAGTGCATACGTTTTTTTTAGGCTCGGGTACCTGATGCATAACGCATACGCATTTTTTAATAATGCGTATGTGTTTTCTGCGAGATTTTTTTTTTGGCCGAAACTTCTCCTCTTCATGGACCCAACTTCTTGCACTTACCCACAACTTATAAGTCATTGGTATACATTGACAGAGTCATTGACAAAAATATATTTCTTCTCAAAAATAAATACTTTTATATCATGTCTTACCACTGATGAACAATATTGGCTATTGCCATTATTCCAACATTATGTGAAACTTTAAGATTAAAAAGCATAATATAGGGCAAGACTCTTTAAAAAGCATACGATAGGACAAGACTCTTTAAAAGGCATACAATAGGACAAGACTCATACATTCAAATCCAAATGACTTAAGTAGATATTTAACAAGAAACCACATACATTACAGACTTTATGGTGAATTCTTGTTTTCCATAGAAAGGGATTTTGGTTCATAGAGTTCTAGTGGAAGGCGGGGAATTGGAATGGCATGAAGATGCAGTGTCTTATGCATTATAACACCATATACTTCTGACATATCCAAATTCTCTGGGGTTACTTCCTGAGGAAGACTCCAATTGAAATAGTGTAACAATTGTGCGAGGCCAAGATGGATCAAGGATAAAGCCAAATTAATCCCAAGGCATGCTCTCCTGTCTGAACCAAATGGTATGAGTTCAAAATCTCGACCTTTCACATCAATTTGGCTTTCCAAAAATCTTTCTGGCTTGAATTCATTGGGTTGTTCCCAAGCAACTAGATCTCTTGCAATAGCCCAAGCATTGACAATAGCTTGAGTTTTCTCTAGTATTTCATATCCCTTGATTGTGGAGTGTTCCATAGAATGATGTGGAAGGAGCAAAGGAGTGGGTGGGTGAAGTCTTAAAGTTTCTTTCACTATTGATTGCAGGTATGGAAGATGAGGAAGATCGGATTCTATACAATAATATAATATACAATAATCAATCTCATAAAATGTACATACAGTTGAAGAAAAGCATGAAGATAACATCCAATCATCAAAATCATAGAATGTTTGTACAATTTAAGAATAACATGAAGATAACATACCAATCCATATTTTAAAAAATATACTAATTAAGGGACAATTACAAGATCAAACCATCATAAAATTTTCATATGAGGCAGGGGTGACCATCAAATGTCATTATATCCTCACTATTTTCTATCAGTAACCCTGTTTCTACAGTTAACTACCTATACAACCTAGACTATGTAATCATTTTGTCAATAGTTTTCAAACAACACTCGGCCCAAGCAGGCATAATGATTTTAAAGAACAGGAAACAAAACACCCAAAACAGAAGTATGGAAAAAGGAGTTTACAGAGATATTAGGGTTGTATACATACAAAGATAACTTTTTTGATGTGGTCGTGTGTAATTTTGATCTCCATGGAGTCATCTTCAGGCAAAGAAAGCAGCAAATCCACAAAGTCCTCTATCTCCAAACCACTGCACTTGTTCCTTCTTTCAAAGTGCTCATCCACAATTCTCTCCACAAACACATGAAAAATCTTAGTAAGCTCCCCTTGTCTTCGCCTATCGCCGTACAGATCAAGCCAGGTCAGCAGGGGAATGTAATCGCTGTATTTAAAGCCACTAGTTAGAGCAAGAACATCATTCAAAACTTCCTTGAATACTCTTCCCCCCAGCTCATTTTCATTGCATATCTTCCCAAATGACATTCTGCAGATGGTATTATTAGTGAGAATACCGATCTCCCTCGATACATCTACAGCAGGGGGGGTGCTACCACTGTTATCATTGTTGGTGGCTTTGTGTAGTATGGAGTGTATCATGGCAGAAACTTCTTGGGCTCTCATTGGAGCAAAGGATTTCAATCTCGTGGGGGAAAGAAGCTTCAACATGAGGAACTTGCGCATGAATCTCCAGTATGGGCCATATGGAGATGTTGAAACTTTCTGGGGGCTTAGGATATGGTCGTCATCTCCCATGGGAGAACGGCTGGCAAATACGTGGTCCTGCGTTTTGAGGACTTGTTTGGCAATTTGTGGAGATGAGATGATGACTGTTGGGAGAGAACCCAAGTAGAGGGTCATTATTGGGCCATATTTGTGGGCAAGAGAGCTCAAGGATATGTGTGGGAGATGGGAAAGTAAATGGAGGTTGCCTATAATGGGTAAGGCCGTCGGCCCAGGCGGCTGTTTAACTTTTTTGCTGGATTTACCAAATAGAAGGCCTGAAACAAGCACTATTATAAGCATGAAAATCCCTGAAATGTTCAGGATTTCCATTGTGAGCTCCACAGAAATGGACTGGTGCCTTCACTCTACGCCCTCTTCGTTGATTTATAGGGCAGGCTACGAGAAGGGAAGATGGAAAACAGACCACCACGTAAATGGGAAAAATTCTGAAGAGTGGAAATGGTGGAGCTCTTTGATTGCACTTTGTTGACTGTTTAAAATTGGTATAGGCTCATGATGTATTTCACGACTAGAAATGTATCATGTTGTCCTAACAAGAAATTCATTTTTTATATTATCATCTGTAAAATATTATTATTAATGTTTGTGGATTAAACTGTGTATGGTTATTTAAAAAAGCATACACAATTTAATTCAGAAACATTCATAATTCTTAGTGGACTATGAAAAAGTTATATCTACTATTTTTAAATATTATTAAAAAGTAATAGAAGACATCAATTTAAAGCAAAATAAATCTTATGTTTGAATAGTTTTAAGCACATGAGAATATTATTTATAAAATAATATTTATTTTCAATGTATTTATTTTAATGAATCATTGAAGTAGATTTTATCATTGTTTGACAAAATATCAATTTTTTTTAACAAAATAATAAAATTGTTTAGAGAGGTTCAAATTTCTTATCATGTTTTTTTTACATTGATATTTGAGTTCGTTCCAACATATTTTTGTTTGAAATTATGATTTCTTTGATGTGGCTTTTGTTTTTATTACAATAAGCTTTATGATTAGGAATAGCGTGTTTATATTTCAAAAATTTATGCAGAAGTTGTAGGGATTTATCATTCTTAAGGATTATATTCTATTAAAATCACAAATCTAGTCAAAAAATAGATGTCTAGGGAATTTTATCTCTTAATATCGTTTATATAGACATTTTTCAAGAGAAGTGTATTAGCAATATCTCCAATTACAACACTAACATAGGATCATTTGAATCTCTATATGATTCTCTCACACCTAAAAAGTATTGTTTAATTGAATTTGAATTTGAATTTTCTCTAAGATTATGTGTTTGAAGTTCATTTTTTCTTGTTTTTGTTTATGCCTACTACTACACAACATTATTTTAATTATGGTGAATGAGATGTTTCTTTCATTTCTTGTCGTAATTTTATGAGAGATTAATTCATGGGAAACTATTTATACCTACATTTACACCATAGATGGCTCCATATCTATTGTTAGATACTGATTTTATTCTAATAATGGGATGGTGGGAGTTATTGGGTTATTTACTTTAGTTACAAAGGTCTTTGGCCACTTAGTTATAGTCACCCCACCACTTATACTATTAGTCAACTTGAGTTAGGATGGACAATAACTTTAAGAGGTTGTGTGGAATAAAAGAATGAATTCACTAGTGTCATGAGAAATATCTTGTTTGAAGATAAGGTGAAGAATATTAATGAGCTAGTTAGATTGTTTGGTTCTCTACCTAATATTTTGTTTAAAATTGGGATAGGATGATGTATTTCACGACTAGAAATGTATCATGTTAGGATAGCAAGAAAATCCATTTTTTATATTATCATTTGTAAAATATTAGTATCAATGATTATGGATTAAACTGTGTATGCTTATTCAAAAAAGAATACACGGTTTAATTCATAAACATTCATACCAATTCTTCATGCACTATGGAAAATTTAAACCTACTATTTAAAAATATTGCTAAAAAGTAATAGAGAATATCAATTTAAAGCAAAATAAATCTTATCTTTGAATAGTTTTAAGAACATGGCGATATTATTTATAAAATAATTTCTTTATTTTCAATGTTTTTATTTTAATGAATCATTGAAATAGATTTTATCATTGTTTGAAACAATATCAATTTTTTTTAACAAAATAATAAAATTGTTAAGAGAGGTTCAAATTTCTTATCTAGTGTTTTTTACTTTGAAATTTGGGTTCTTTCCAATTTTATTTTTTTAAATTATGATTTATTTGATATAATATATTTTTTTTATTATAATTAGCTTCTATGATTAAAAATAACATGTTTATCTTTCAACAATTTAAGAAAAAGTTAAAGACATCTATTATTCTTAAGGTTTATATTCTATTAAAATCATAAATCTAGTAAAAGATAGATGTTTTGGGAATGTTATCTCTTAATATCGTTTGTATAAATATTTTTAAGGATAAGTATATTAGTAATATGCCTAATTAAAATACTAACATATGATAATTTGAATCTATATATTATTCTCTCACACCTAAAAAGTATTGTTTAATTGAATTTTAATCTTAATTTTCTCAAAGATTATGTGTTTGGCGTTTATTTTTTCTTGTTTTTTTAATTCCTACTACTACACAACATTAATTTAATCATGGTGAATGAGATGTTTCTTACACTTCTTATTGTAATTTAATAAGATTTTGATCCATGCTCTTTGTTATGGATTTGAGATATTAGCCTAGCAATGTTACACTCTAATTGGAAATTACAATGAATGTAGTGTCCATTTCTAGCTATCAATAATAATAATATCTTGTCAACCCAATTTCTTAATGGAAATCATAATATGTGGTGTTTCTATTTTAAATGTAAATTCTTTCTTTTTGTAGTTGTTCTTGTTGGGAGACTTCATGGGTAACTATTTATAACTACATTTACACCATATATGGCTCCATAACCCTTGTTAGATATTGATTTTATGCTAAAATGGGATGGTGGGAGTTAATGGGTTATTTACTTTAGTTACAAAGCCCTTTTTCCACTTAGTGATAGTCACCCTAACACTTATACTAGTAGTCAACTTGAGTTAGGATGGACAATGGCTTAAAGAGGTTGTGTGGTATAAAAGAATGAAATCATTAGTATCATGAGAAATATATTGCTTGAAGATGAGGTGAAGAATATTAAAGAGAAATTTAGATCATTTGGTTCTTTACCCAATATTATGTTTTATTAGAGGATATCAATGAAGAAGAGGAAAAAGGATTCCTTGAAATATATCACATGATCTAAGATTTTATGTAAATGTTTTCTATTTTTTTTTGGAGGACATGTAAATGATGGCTAAAATGGTGCACTATGAAGAGAAGTATTTTGATAAGGTTCCAACTCAATAAAGTGAAGACATGTACTCTAAGATTGTAGAAGAAGAAAATGTTGTACTTGTTGAATTGAAGGCCTTTGTAGAAGTGGATGAAGTGATTATATTTTTATAAAATTGGTGGTAATGATTTATATTTTCGAGAGATGAATATTATTTGTCGTCTCCTTCATATGATATTGTTTATGAATCATATTATGGATACTAGTAGTGATGACCTATTTTTTTATGGTTTTATTGCTAATTAAGATGTACCTTTATACGTCAAATCCATTTTTAGTTTTATAATATGACAATATGCATGTGATGATATAATCCTTATTTAGAAATTTAAATAAATTTTATTTTATGAAACCTTACAATAATATTTTATGTATCATACTTATATTTTATTAATTACACTTGAAAATGATTTCATAAATCATTTTCCTCTTCTCTCTTTCTTCTAATATTTTGTCTTTTATTAGTCACTCATTAGCCTATCCCAAGGAGTTATATATGAATCATGTTGGCATACCATTTTTGGAAGTCCATAATATCATTTTAAATTTTTTTCTATTGTAACATTTGAGAATTATGAAGAGCATGATTATCATGATGCCTTACTTTCACTATATCCTGCTATCCAATATGAACAAAATCATGACTTATATATATTTAAAAAACACCATGATAATCTCTTAAAATTTCTACTATGCTTGTACAAAGGTGATGGTCAAACAATTAATAATAAACCTAATACACACTCCTTTACTCCACATGACAATGCATACTCATAAGGATATATGAACAAATGTTGATGAAACCATTTCTAACCCCAATATCTCCTCTTCAAAATATAACCTTTCACATAAAATATTCATCATCAAGAGAAAGTTGTAAAATGTCTAGATAATTGTATTAGTCTTTTGTAAAAATATACAAAGATAGAATACAATAGTGAGATATTACATAACCCATTGACCTATGATATCTTGATTTATCTATCCCTAATAGAGTTTATGGTAACTTGTTTCACATTATATGATGATACAAGCGAAACACTAATTATTATAAGATCCTTAAAATCTACTTAATTAGATTGCTTTTATAACGATCGAACAATTACATACTTACTTTGTTACACTCTCTACCTCATTCTTTTATAATGATTTAGAAATTTGGTAAATACTTTAATTGATAATTCCAATACATGATTGATCATAAGCTAATAATTCATTAGGTACCTTAATATAAATAAGGATACCATGAGGCCATCAATGACAATGTGGTAATATTTGGTCCACCAATGATTTGTAAACCTTAAAATTATTGAATAATGAGATTTAATGTTTGTATATATTAAAATTACTTTTAATCCTAAAATTTATAGTTGTATTATTATCATTCATTTTCAAATTTCTATGCTAATATACACAAATGTGTGGTTACCTTTTTATATTTTTTAATTTATTCTTATGTCTCAAGAGTTCTCTCACTCATTCCCATAGATTATAGTAAGACTCAATTTCAGTAAATAGGGGAAACTAGGGTGGATCTAATGCCAACCATGTATCAATCATCGTTATTCATGTGAATCGAAACCAAATGAATTTAGAGTTTTATTTATCTATAATTCTTAAAGGGTCCTCCAATAAAAGTGTGAAATAAAATAATGTATAAAAACTCATCACTTTACTTCTTTTTAAGAGAATTGATACATTTAGAGGTTTTATTTAATTTCAAGGTTATATTATTTTATCATTATTAATGGACACATTGGTACACCATAAGTAGATGCTTCACACTTAAAGACTAAATTCATGATTTTATTAATAAAAATGTTATAAAAAAAGAGGATATTCGTGATCATGAAAATATCTCTTAAGAACCTGCACATGATTCAAACATATTCCAATTAAAAATAAATCATGATTCTTCGAGTGCCAGTGATGATGATAAATTTAGGTTTGATGAAACTACTAGTGATACATGAAAAAATGGGATTTTTAGTTGTTATAAATCACCATTTGTATATTTGTTATAGTTTTAGCTCTTGAGTATTTAAATTTTATTTGCATGTGTCTAAAACACTTATAGTTTGATGGATTGTGCCTTATCCTAAAAAAATTGCTAAAATTAAAAAAAAACTCAATTAAGTAGGATAAACACATATGACATAATTGTTTCTAAATTTTACTCATGTTACTGAGTTTATTGAAAGTTGTATATTAATAGTAAATTAACACTCTAGATAATAATACATGTGCCATATATTGATGAGGAAATTTCATATTTAAATTTCCAAAAAAAAGCTAGCTCATGAAAAAATATACATCTACTCTAAAATTTTATTTATATTTTAATGAATTAATTTGCATAATAGAAAATATAATAGATAATGGGTTGTACATAATTGATAATAATATGCCACTTCAAGGGGGAAACCTCCTAATATAATTCAAGGTGGATACCTCTAATATTATTTAGCAATAACTCTACTACAATAAACATGATGAGAATAACCTACCTATACCTCCTATTTATACTGTACTTATGCCTAGGATATCACCTAAGCCAATCTAGATAACCATATATAAGCCTTAGGCTGACCTAAATAACTAAAAAATAGTATAATAATGATAATATGAATTAATTAAGAGTTATGGTATATAGAAGTTGACTACTCATAACAATATACACACTATAGTGATAGGGGAATATAATTGCCCTTATATTTACAAAAAACATTGTCCTTAATGCTAACTTTTTATTTTTCTACTTTCCATTCTCCTTTTTTTCTTTTTTTTCTTCTTCTATTGTTGTTTCTTGTTCTTGTTCTTGTGCTTGTGCTTGTGCTTGTTCTTGTTCTTGTTCTTGTTCCTTTTCTTGTTCCTTCTCTTGTTCTTACTCTTGTTCTTCTTCTTGTTATTTATCTTAATCTTCCTCATCCTATTGCTAGTGTTCTTTTTATTTCTCATGTTATTTCTCTTTCTCTTTTTCTTGTTCTATTTCATGTTCTTTTTTTTTTTTTTTTTGTGGTTACTTTATTTTGTTAAGAAGTTCTAGAAAGATAATATTTTAATAAATCACAAAAAAAAGCCAAAACACATTTTTTCTTTAATTTTTTATTTACCAAGGAATAGGTTGCACCTTCCTAGAAAAATCCCCCCAAAATTAGCTATTTTGCAAGCTTGAGAGTGAAGTTCTTAGAAACCATAATTGAAAAATAAATAACATAATGATGCTCCAATAATTTTGAATTTTTTTACTGTAGCTTCCTCTTTTAATACTTCAAAAACCCTCCAAATTTTAGGAATAAATTCAAGAGGATTTTGAAGATCTATGTGTTTTTTAAATAAATTGGGCATAAACCCTAATTCTGTAATAAATCACTCAATTCCGCACCAATTCCTCTATAGTCTGTAATGAATATTCTTGAATATACTCTTCAAAATACTTTAAAAATTGGACCAAAATTCATGAAATAATGGGAGATATGTGTTTCAAAAAATGACCTCCAAAATTTAAAAAATTTCCTTGTCGCAACGATGCCAAGATCATGCTTCGATACCACTTGTAATGAAATAACTTAAAAAATAAAAGATATACTAATAAATATGTTGTAAATAATTTATAATAATATTCCACTTCGAAGGGGATAGCTCCAACATTCTTCAATAAGAACTCAATACTCAAGATGGTGATCATAAACTACCTATACCTCCTATATATACCATACTTATGCCTAGGATATCATGCAAACCAAACTAGATAACCCTATAAAATACTTAGGCCGATTTAAATAACTAAACAATAATATAATAATGATTACATGACTTAATTAAGAGCTAAGGTAGACACAATCCGACTATTCATAACATTATACACACTATAGGGGTAGGGGCACATCAAATATTATGAAAATTTTCCCAATAGATATCATTGACATTTGTATATGTTTTTTAGTAAGAAATTTCTTAAAGTCTACAATTCCTAACACGCTCTATATTAATGTTACAAATGAATTTATCAGACACAATGAGTATACAGTTATATATATGATAAAAATACTCTTGGTCATAATATCTGAGCTTATTCTTTCATAAAGCTACAATCCATAATTTTACATCATCAATTATGAAACATACAATTATAGGAACAATTATATGGGATTGGAATGATACATCCCTTGGTACCATTGTGATAGACCCACACCAAAATGAACTTAATTAATTTATTGGTTAATCTTTGGAAACATTTTTACTACATGTTACATATTGTATATTTTGTTATATATTCTTATGTTCTTTTTATGTATCACTTAATTCCATTTAGGAGACAATATAGTCTGCTCTGCAATAACTTGCACAATGGAATATATAATATGATATATTCTTAAAATAATTGCTAATAGTTGAGAATAACAAGCCAAATTGAGGCAAACAAACACTCATAAAGTTATACAATCAAGTCACAGAAGAGATGAGTGCGAGTGAGAATTCCTATTGTGGGGGGTGTTAGAATTTTTTGGAGAAGATGGAGAGGTAGATGATGATGGTGGAGATGATGGTACTATACTTTTTGATGCTACTGCTTGGCCATGGACTCTACTATTATTGGCTTGGGTGTCTGGTGTTGTTTCTATTGCGTCTATGCAACTTGTTGCTAACCTTGACTTTCTTGAATTAGACTGGGAGTGTTGCCTATGTCTGTTCATGGACATTTTGGGTTTCTTGGAGGTTAGGTCTACTATGATGCTAACCTTCTTATATTTTTATTTTTCTTGTGAGTGTTTGTTCTACTACTTTGTGGAAAAAATGATCTAAATTTTGAGATGAGTACCGTGTTCTTTGCCATGTCTTATGGTGGTTTGGGGACTATCTATCTAGACATGTGGTTTTATATAGTGATTTCCCCACCTACTAAGGATTTTTCTTCACTTACTATCATTTTTATTGGGTGTGTGGATTCAAAAAATTTCACACTTCTTTCCCAGCTTATGTCCTTTCTCATTGTTAGATTTTGTGGCTCTTTTTTATGCCAACTATGTCCCCTTCTGACTATCATGATTGTACTACTTCTCCCCTACTAGAGATTGGTATTTCTATTGTTTTGCATCCTTAACAAGGTTAAAAGGATCGTGGCAGATTTTGGGTTCTACTTATTCCAGTTTGTGTTGGGTATCTTCTACTTCAATGACCATTCTCTTCTTTCACTTCCTAATGTGGGTTGTGGAGATTCAGTTGTGTTCTTATTGGTGGTCACTAAAATAAATTTTATGGTGATCTGTTTGCTATTTAATTTGTTCTTCCTATTACTCTCTTCTGAGCTAAGGCTCGTTTAGGAGTTTCTTACTCTGGTTGTTGGTTTAGAGTTATTAACTATCATTTTCAATATGGTGATATTGGGTCTTTTATTCGTTTCCTTGGATGGTTTTCCCTAGAATTTTTTGGTGCTCCCTCTTGAGTGGTGGTGGGTTCTCTCTCTTTTAGAGTGAGATTATGGGTTCTATGGTTGATTGCCACGTCTTGGTGCCTCCTAGGGTTATTGTTTTGTGGGGTGCTATCTCTATTTCCTTATTTGGGGGTTTACAGAGATGTGTTGTTGATATTCATCTCCACTTGGGTGCTCTCATGACCATTTGGTTGGTTGACCATGTAGTTGGCTACTCCTTTGTGCTAACGATCGAACCCCTTGTTGGGTTTTGAAGGGTTTGTCTTATTCAAGGTGAGCTACAATATTCCTCTCTTAGATTTGTGGGTGTTGTTGGGTCTTCTACCTTGGCTCCTTGTCTGACTTCCCCTATTGAGGTGGGGTTGTCTCCTATTGAGGTGGAGACTTTTCTTATCAACTTGGCTTGGGTTTTTACTCTTTCTCAGTTTCTCCTTTGATGTCATAGATTCCATGGTTGCTATGGGTTTTTTGGCTTCACCTATGTTTTTGGGCCTCACCTTAGAGTCTTTGTTTTCTCTTATTGAGGTGGAAATTGGTTGGTGGAGGGCTCTTGGGTCTACCCCTTTCATTGGGGTTGTTGGGTTTGGGTAGCTGGTGGCTTGTTCTAGCTCACTCCTATCTCATAAATGTTATGTTTTCTGATTGATTTCTTGTTGTAACTATCTTGTTGCTACAAGATTTTTCTATTACCGACTCTCTGCTCCAAGCTAAATATTATTTTATGTGTCATTCTTCCTAGGCTCTACAATGGGTGACCTATTCTATGAGTTGGTTCCTTTGCTGCGTTTACTCCTCTACATCTCATGTCCTTTTTTGGTTTCATGCTCTGAGAAAAATCATGACTTGTCCAGTTCTATGGTTCAGTCAAAATCATAAGTTTGTGGTTTGTTTCTCAAGGAGAATCTATCCATGAGACAAAATTGAATAAAATAAAAGGCAAAAGAAAACCATAGTGAAAGAAGTTTGAAAGTTGTTCATTAGGCCTTCTTGAGATTGAAACCTTACAAGACAATGTCATTGAAGCAAAAAAAATGAATAACAAGTTGTCTCGAATATATTATGTCCTATACAAAGTCATTCAAATGATAGGTAGTGTTGTCTACAAACTTTAATTTCACAAACAATAAAGATACATAGAATTTTTCATGTTTTGTGTTTGAAGAAGGTAATTGATCATAATATCCCTACTTATACAATATTAATAGAGATCAATGAATAAGGAAGAATCATATTAGAACTAGATTTTGTTTGTCAAACATGCACAAAGAACCTAAGGAATAACACTCACTGAGTATCTCATCCAATTGAATAATGTACCCATTGAATATGTTGCATGGCAAGACATGGAGTTCATTCAAAAGTATCCAAACATTAGTAACATTAAGGATAATGCTTCTCAGAAGAGGAGGTCATGCTACTCCCTTAATATTAGTGTACATGGGGTTATGAATAGTTGGATTGTGGCTATCTTAACTCTTAATTAAGTATTATTATCAGTATCATATTGTTATTTAGTTTATGAGATCAACCTAAGGATTATATAGGTCTATCTAAGTTAGTCGGAGTGATATTGTAGGCATAAAAAAGGTATGTATAGGAGGTAGTGAGCCTTGTTTCATCATCAAATTATGAGTTGTGTTCTCATTGGAGATATTTAGAGCTTTCTACCTCAAATTGGCTTATTTTTATTAGATTAAAACTAGAAGGGTTGCTACCCATAATAGAGCAGCCATAGAGGAATAAGGTGGCTCATAGAAAGTGAGTTAAACAAAAAAAAAACTCACAAGAAGTGAGCTAATGAGGGACAAACCATAAAATTATGCTTTTGACTAGAGCATAAAATTGGTAACAAGTCATGCTTTTGCTTGGAGCATGAAACCAAAAAAGGCTACCTGTTGCAAAGGAGCAAAAGTTGCAAAGGAAACAACTCATAAAACATGACCCAACATAGAGCCTAGGAAGATCGACATGTAAAATAAGGTTTAGCCCAGAGAAAAGAGTCAATAATAGAAAATTATTGTAGCAACAAGATAGCTATAGTAACAACAAGATATCCATCAGAAAACATAACATTTATGAGATAGGAGTCAGCTAGCACAAGCCACCAGCTATCCAAACCCAACAAACCTAGTGAAAGGGGTAGACCTAGGAGCCCTCCACCAACCAATCTACACCTCAATAATAGAAAAAAAACCAAACATAAAGCCTAGGAAGAATGATACATTAAATAAGATTTACCCTGAAGCAAAGAGTTGATAATAGAAAATTATTTTAGCAACAAATAGTAACAACAAAAAACCCATGAGAAAACATAACATTTCTAAGATAGGACTGAGCCAACACAAGCCACTAGCTACACAAATGAAACAACACCAGTGAAAGGGCTAGACCTAGGATCCCTCCACCAACCACTCTCCATCTCAATAAGAGAAAAAATAGACTTTGAGCTGAAGCCAAAAAACCCCTAGCAACCATGGAAGTTGTAAGATGAGGGAAAACTAGGTTAGCAAAGACTAAGTGATAGCCACAACACAAATCTAAGCTAAAACCCCAATCTGAATAAGAGAATACAATCATATGGAGAAACAAAATTGAAAACAAAGTGTAGTCATCTGAAAATGGTCACGAACAATCAAACCTATTAATTAATTAAATATGAATCATTTAATTAATATTCTAAAATCTTCTACATATAAATAAAAAATTTATTTATGTATATCGTTCATTTTTCTAATTCTTCTGGTTTAATTAAATAAATAAGTTTATTTAATTATTACTATTATTCCTTTAAATTAAATTAAATAAATTTCATAATTTATTTATTTGATTATCATTTCTAAGGTTTAAAAATTTAAATTCGAACTTATGAATATTCATTCTTCACTTCACATTTAAATTAAATATTTTATATTTAATATCTTTTTCACCTCACGTAATTAAATGTTATAAATATTTAATTACATACCTTTTTCATCTCTCACATAATTAAATATTAATTATTTAATTATGGAAGCTTCAAAATTCATTGTCACATATAATTAAATAAATTTATTTATTTAATTGGCAATTATCCTCAACTTTCAACCATTTTTCATAAATGAAAGATAAATGCCATGTTTGTCTCTATTTTTTAATGAGGATGGTTTTGTGGGTTGAAAAAATTCTTCCACTTTCCTCTCAACCTTCCACCTTTCTCTCAACCTCTCGATCTCACACCGTTCATCTTGACAGGTTTGAAATTCAGATGTTGATCTCCGCCAACTAGATTCTTGCCTCCAAAAATCTATAAATACATCCTCTTGGCAAGTAGATTTCATCCTAGATTTCATGCATAGTTACTATAGTTGCATTCGAATCAGCATATCAACATCATCGCATTTTAGCATTTCAATTTCATAGCTTAAAATCAATAGCAATATACATGCATTTTCAATCAATCTCATTCTCCTAAGCTGTCATTTCAACAAAGTTGTTGCTTACACAACTGAGAGCTAGCAACTTTAATCAAATCCTTGGATATAGAGGACAATGGGACGAATTTGAAGAAGTTGCTTTTGTTTAGAGTTTGCATTTATGTTTTCAAGATTAGTTTCTTTCAATATAATGTCTTACTGGTGTGTTAGTTTACTTTATAATTAGTTCACACATTTTAACTCACACATTTTTGGTGCCCACCATGCGGCATCCCCCCATTTTTAATCATTTTTATTGTAGATTTTTCTGACAGGTTATGGACTGGAGTTGCACTTTAGTTCATACGAGCCCTTTTTCAGCGCATACATAGACTATTTCGACGCATACATAAACTATTTCAGCGCATACATGGATTGTTTCAACGCATACATGAACTGTTTCAACGCATAGATGGTCTGTTTCGGTGCATCCTTGGTGGATCATTTAGCACATTCATGGACTGTTTTGATGCATAGACGGCCTGTTTCAACGCATACAGGGGTTGTAATAAAAAAATGAATTTTGATTCTGACGCCATCTGCGGACAGGATTTTCAAATCAATTTTTAAGTAAAATGAAGCAACCCTAGGATAAAAATTTAAAATCGGGAATTTATCAACTCTAGGATATTCACCAAACTTTTTTTTTATGCTGGTTAAAATGAATCCAATGATTGTTGTGAAGCAAAATCTTTACTTAGCATAAAAAATTGTCAATTTGGATTTAAAACTCAACCACTTGTTTGTTGTGATTGTAGGGTAATAGGTATATGCTCTCCCCTTTACTAGGTGATCAGAACACCAGACTTACCTATTTCATTTTATGCATTTAAAAGTTTTATTAAATCCTTTAGAAGGCTTGTCGTAGTGGGAAAAAGTACTCACCCTATGGGAACGACCTAAGTGGGAACAATAAAAGCCAGGTTTTCCAACCCACTATAATCAAAAGTGAATTTTGGGGAAACCCATATTTAACAAAAGTGAGCAAGATAACCATCCCCAAAATCTTTGTTCTAAATATTGGGAGGTCTCTTGAGGGAGTTTATCTATTGCCACACCGAATGGAAGCCTTGACTATGAACAATAGTGTAGGAAGCCAACCGTGTCAGTATCCAAACATCATTTCAATCACAGTGCAAGGGGAGGGAAGAATCCGCCCCCAAGACACTCACCATATAATCACCATGGATTTTTTGCTCAAGGGATCAAAAAATCTAACCTTGAGTACACACCTGGAAAAGACAAAAACACAGGCGCCCTCTAGGGGTGACACATCTGTGTGAGTCGACACGATTTTAAGTTGTGGGTTGTGATTCCTATCATGACCTATTTGACAACTAAGAGTGAGTCTATTTAATATTTTAGGATTAACCAAACAACTATCTGCTATTGTATGTCATGTTTTTCACATTTAAATCAGATTAAGATCATCCAAAAATATAAAACTGTCAAAACATGTATGTCTCAGAAAAATAATTTGTAAGTTTAGCGCATCTATGATCTGTTTCGACACATCTGTGCTCTGTTTCGGCGCATCTATGCTCTATTTCGGTGCATCTGTGCTCTGTTTCAGCACATCTATGCTCTGTTTCGGCGCATCTATGTTCTGAGCCTAGGTAATTTTCTGACATTCAAAAAATCGATCATCTTAGTTAAATATTTCTCTATGCTCAGAGTGTGGAAGTCTGCAACTTTTGCCAAGAATTCCTTAGAGATGAAGATTAAAAATCCAAAGAAGTCACTTAGTTATAAAAAGTTATTGAAAAAGAGGAAACTTTTATACCAAAGTCGAAAGGTCTTGCTTGAACACAGAACCTTTATCCATCAATATCAAGAATTTGTTAGAGGCTTCACTGATGATTATGTTGTAGAACCGTTATACTCACGAGCTTTCTTTCAAAGAAGAGCCCTTTCTCAACGACATAATCATAGTCAGCATCTTCGCTCCTCTTACCTTCCCCAACCTACAATTACATACGCTACTCGTCCCAGTCAAATTCTGCAATAGAGAGCTTGGGACACATTAGGCATTTATCGTAAATCCTTCTTTTTACAAAGCTACGATCAAACTTCACAAAGTGCAAAATCATCTTTATTTTTGATCTTTGGTTTAATTCCTTTAAATAGGATTATCATCCTTTCAATCGAGGAATCATGAGACAAAGATTAGAAATCACATAAGTCATAGAATCTTCATTCTATCATGACTTTCATATGCATCAAAATTGCACTATTTCATTCTTTTTTTTTGGATCAAAGGTTAGTAGAAATTTGGCAAAAGCTTATGCATGTTGTCACATGATCTCGAAAGCACATAAAAAGAGATGAAAGGGAAACTATAATAAGAAAAATGGGTGATAATATTGATAGGGAAGAGAATCCCTTTCATCATTCAAATACTGAAGAGTTAACAAAATAAAAGCTCCAAGAAGCAGAGCAAGATCGCCTATTCCATACTCTTATGGGAAGGATTTTAGAATGAAACAAGGAAATATATTTCTTTTCATTAGCCAATCAAGGAGCTAAGTTACCTGCCGATTTTGATATGGAAGGGATTAAAGAGAATCCCGAAACCCCTCTTAATGATTTTAATGCTCTTACTTTACAGTTAAAAGCATTACAAATATAAATGAAATAAATCCAAGGGGGTACAACAAAGAAGTATGTTTTGGATGACATATGTCCTTATCCATTTGACAAGAGTCTTCAAATGATTCCTTTTCCAAAGCATTGTGAAATCCCTAAATTTGATAGGTATAATGGGAAAACCGACCCCATTGAACATGTGAGGGATTTCCAAAATATGAGCTTAGAATTTTCTCATGAAGAT
The DNA here is from genome assembly GCA_007115665.2 of Sequoiadendron giganteum. Classification (NCBI taxonomy): domain Eukaryota; kingdom Viridiplantae; phylum Streptophyta; class Pinopsida; order Cupressales; family Cupressaceae; genus Sequoiadendron; species Sequoiadendron giganteum. The sequence continues at coordinate 275,670,051 of CM021100.1, read as the reverse complement.
ACCTACTTAATGTGATTGTTCCCACGAAGTCTAGGTGGAAATCCATGGAGTGGCTTTCAAAGATCACTCCCCCCATCAGAAAATTTGAGGAGTTGATAAATAAATTCATATCGCAATACTCCTACAACATCCAACACTAGATAACCATGCTTGATCTTTGTAAAGTGAAACAAAAGATAGGAGAATCCTTCACTACATTTTTGCAAAGGTGGAGAAGGGTGTTTGCTAGATACTCCCGTCCTATTCCTAAAAAAGAAAAGATGGAGATCTTTATTGATAGTCTGAATCAAGAGATGAGTTATAGACTAAACCTTCACTATCCTCAATCATTTGAAAAATTGATTGAAAACACGATTACTATTGAAGGTGCCTTGGTTAAGCATGGTGTTCTGAAAATTGATAAAGAGGGTCCAAATTCGTAAAACAACAACAACCACAATGGTAACAACAATGACAAGTCACGATTTTGGACTCAAAATAAAAATGTTGTGAATGATGGGGTAGTAGATGCTAACAACGTGAATGTGAAGCCTACCGTCCTTAATATATCAGGTGTCCAATGTAGCAATAATGCTGGAAATTCTAGTACCCAAGGAAATGTTTCCAATCAAGGAAATGTGACTAATAATCATGGAAATAATTTTGGCAATAATCAAAATTCAAATATGTCCAAATCTTCATATTTTTCGAATCGATGGAGTTTTACTCCCTTGGGCCAATCTTTGGAATCCATTTGTGATCCCTTTAAAATGCTACTCCTAATGTGAGATGCTAAACAAAACTAATGATGCAATAACAAAGAAATAACATAAAAGAGGACACCTCAATAAGATTAGCCTAAGAAAATGGTGAAGCAAAGAAGTAATGATAACCAATTGATAAATGATTATACCTTTTCTTTGTTGCTCCTTCCTTGGTTGGCCCTTTGATTCTTGAAGAGTTGTGTGCTCCTTGGATGACAATGGAGTGTAATGAATGCAAGATGCAAGATGGATGAAAATGTTATGTGTTATGATGAGATGAGAGCTCAAATGGTAAATTTGCAAGAGTTTGGATAGCAAAAAGATTGATCCCTAAAATGAGAGAAATGAGGGGTATTTATAGGATAATTGGAATTCAGTATAGAATTCAACAGTTGAGATTGATCCAACAAGATCAAGATGAAGGGCTATGGTGAGTTGAGGACTCACAAGCCCTCACATCTTGACATGTGAAAATGAGGTGGAAGAGAAGTACATGAGGTGAATGAAGGACAAGTACCTTGTAAGTACCTTAGGGGATGAGAAGATTCCTTGGAGGAATAAAAGTGAATTAAAAATTCACAATGATTGGAATAATCTAGTGGATAAGAGAGGGTTTCCAAAAAGGTGGTGATTTGCCACATGTGAGAGATGTGACAAGTCCAAGGTTCTAGAAGCCTTGGGCACATGTAAAATGACAAGTCACATTTGCATGGGGATAGGGTAAACCTTGGAAGAATAAAAAGGAATCAAAAATTCCTTGGGCGATGGGGAGAGTTGACCAAGGTATTGATTAGGCTAATGACGTTGATTAAGTTTGTGCAAACCCTTCATTAGAATAATAAATGAGGGATTAGAGGCAAGTGGGAGATTATGGAGGATGTGACACTAATCTTGATTAAGTGGTGCACATCCTAATCATAGATTAATTAATTTAATCCAGATGAAAAGAGGATTATGGAGAATGTGACAAAGAGAGAGAAAGAGAGGGATTAAAAATTGATTTTTAATCAAAAAGGTCAAATGACTAAATTAAATAAATTTTCTTGTTTATTTAATTTAGAGAAGAAAAGGTGTAAGGTAAAGTATTTAATTATTCAATTACATACTTTATGAACCTTAGGAAAAAAATGAAATAATAATTAAATAAATTATTTAATCTCTATTAATGATATAGATGGATAAAGTAGATGACTTTGATCATATGGAAGTGATCAAATTTAGATGTCTACATTTTTCCCCTCTTCAAAGTACCATTAGAATAACCGTGCTTCGAAGAAAAGAAAATTCAGATGACTCTATAGAGGAAGTAACCGGAAGATAATGCCCTAGCGTGGGGAGGAGGACCTAAGCTATTCAATTAGTGGGTGAATGGATGAAGATGCCCCAATCCCACAAGGGAATGACTATGTCAGGGAAAATGGATAAATGTGAAGGGTATGCCCCCTTGAGAGGGTGACAGGGGAAAAAGAGGGGTCCCGAGAAACTTCTCGATAGGAAGAAACGGGGTACAAATGGCGGCCCCAGGAAGAGAAGAGATTATTCAGAGAAAATAAAAAGGTAAATAAGGGGTAAAAAATACCCCTTAAAAAGGGAGGGAAAAGAGAGGGGTCCAAGACAACCTCTCAATATGAAGAAACAAAGGATATGGTTGGAAAGAGCACGAAAAAATAAGCAATTTTTCCTTTTGAATGAAGTCAATCCGACACACGGTTTGCAAATGGTGGCCCCGGGAAGAAAAGGGAAAAAAAGTGCTGTAGAGGGGTGGATTTGCTCGGGAAAATCTGCCCCAGAAAGGCGGGTGGGAGAAGAAAAATGGGTAGTCAACAGAAAAAATGTTAGGTGGAAGATCGGGATTTTGAAAAAAAAGATTTCACCCCTAGGAAGGCAAATACACCCTCTGGCGGATGGGCCCGGGGCGAGTCTTCCTCGGCTAGGGGCGGGTCCAACTCACTGCAGGGGCGAGTCTGCCCTGGCTGGGGGGGCGAGTCCACCCCTTTGCAGGGATGCACAGGTACCGCTACGACTAGCAGTGGTGCCTCCCCGTTCGGGGGCGGGTCCACCCTGCTGCAGGGGGCGGGTCTGCCCCGCCACAGGGCCGGTTCTGCCCCGCTACAGGGGCAGATCCACCCTGTCACAGGGGTAGTTCTGCCCCACTGCAGGGGTGGATCCTCCTCGCTATGGGGGAAATTTTTCCCCGCTGTAGGGGTGGATCCACCCCGCTACAGGGGTGGTTCTGTCCTGCTGCAGGGGCGGACCGGCCCACTACATGGGGATTCCGCCCCAGCCCAAAATGTGGGAGGGGGGGAAAGATTGGGTAGGGAGTTAGAGGATGGGGGAAAAGATGACAAAGGGGATATGAAGATGATTATGTAAGTGGATGATAAGCGATAGGAGATAAAGGTGAGCACAAATGAATTTGAGGACACATATGATGTTGCCCCAGTCAAGCTACAAGCCAGGTTGAGCAGATGGTTCATGTAGTGTTGTTTGATAAGGGCATGATACATCCCAATGAGAGTGTGATTGATGAGGGAAGGATTCATCCCAGAACAACACAAGGATAGGGAAGGGTACATCCCACTGATGATGATGATGATAGAATTATTGAGGAGGGAATGATACATCCCAAAGCAACACAAAAGGACAGGGAAGGATACATCCTACTGATGATGATGATGATAGCATTGTTGATGAGGGAATGATATATCCCGAGGATGAAGATGATGATGAGGAGGATGATTCGATCAAGGCTTGTAGCAAGGCTAGGAACAAGACCAAGAGTGTGATTAGATGATTTGTGCTAGATTGAATGGATGAGGACTGGATGGGGATGTGAGATCGTTAAATGAAATGATGGGGGACAAGATGCTTAGAATAACAAATGGATGGTATTCTAAGAATATTTAAGAGATGATGATAAGAGATTGGATGGAGAGGGGAGAGAAATTGATGGAGTATGGATAGTGAATTTTGGGACATAAGGACGCAAAACAAATTTAGGGGATGGAGGATGAGGGATACATGCAAGATGATGGAATGGAAAATGAAATGCAATCCTAATGCAATTTACCATCGTTGGAGTACTAATTTTTGCTATAGCATAAGACACCAGGCGTCAAGGTATGTAAACCAAGATGAATTAGTGTCTAATGCATAAAACAAACACAACAAACAATTAGGCTATCCCAACACCCCAAAGTCATGATGACTTTGGTCAGGCCAGGTATTGGAAAAACCACAAGCATAAAAGGATGCCCCAATGTAACACAAGACCTCAGGGATCTTGGTGGGTACTACGTGGGACAACCAAGAAGACAAAAACAAAGAAATGAGAAATTGATTGGATGGAGAGGGGAGAGAAATTGATGGAGTATGGATAGTGAATTTTGGGACATAAGGACGCAAAACAAATTTAGGGGATGGAGGATGAGGGATACATGCAAGATGATGGAATGGAAAATGAAATGCAATCCTAATGCAATTTACCATCGTTGGAGTACTAATTTTTGCTATAGCATAAGACACCGGGCGTCAAGGTATGTAAACCAAGATGAATTAGTGTCTAATGCATAAAACAAACACAACAAACAATTAGGCTATCCCAACACCCCAAAGTCATGATGACTTTGGTCAGGCCAGGTATTGGAAAAACCACAAGCATAAAAGGATGCCCCAATGTAACACAAGACCTCAGGGATCTTGGTGGGTACTACGTGGGACAACCAAGAAGACAAAAACAAAGAAATGAGAAATTGATTGGATGGAGAGGGGAGAGAAATTGATGGAGTATGGAGTAGGTATTTTGGAAGGGACCACAAGCAAACCATAAAAGGATAGGGGTATGTAACACAATGAGGGATCTTGGTGGGTACTACGTGGGACAAACCAAGAAGACAAAAACAAAGAAATGAGAAATTGATTGGATGGAGAGGGGAGAGAAATTGATGGAGTATGGATAGTGAATTTTGGGACATAAGGACGCAAAACAAATTTAGGGGATGGAGGATGAGGGATACATGCAAGATGATGGAATGGAAAATGAAATGCAATCCTAATGCAATTTACCATCGTTGGAGTACTAATTTTTGCTATAGCATAAGACACCGGGCGTCAAGGTATGTAAACCAAGATGAATTAGTGTCTAATGCATAAAACAAACACAACAAACAATTAGGCTATCCCAACACCCCAAAGTCATGATGACTTTGGTCAGGCCAGGTATTGGAAAAACCACAAGCATAAAAGGATGCCCCAATGTAACACAAGACCTCAGGGATCTTGGTGGGTACTACGTGGGACAACCAAGAAGACAAAAACAAAGAAATGAGAAAAATATGCCCCTATGTTGACTAGTCAAAGCACACCTTGATATGATGGATCAAGGCAACCATGAAAAGTGATGATAGGGAGCTCAAATGATAAACAAAAACCAAAATCATCAAAAGATCACAATCAATTTAAAATGTCCTTTGCCATAGGATCAAGATGATGGATGGGTTTGATGAGGTCTATTAGGAAGGATACATCCTATTGGGACCGATGATGGATAGTAAACTAAAAGATCGATATGACGCAGGATACCAGAAACTGATTGGATCTTGTGATATAGATGACCGTTGTTTGTAAGCACCAGCTAGGATAGGGACATACTTGATGACACGACATGATGACAAGATGAAAAGACAATAGGATTAACACACCCTAAAGACCTAGGGGCTCGAGGGTTGATCAAAGATCAACCTTGCCTACGTGAAAGCGCAGAGCCCTCATAGTTCGATAAAAGACCATGGATAAAAGCAGAAAGAGGACAATGAAGACCTTGATGGATGACAAAGACCAGATGGACAAATGCCCAAGGGTGGATCAAATGATTGACCTTACCTACGTGAAAGTATAGGGGCAACGGAGTTTGACACAAGGCCAAAGACAAACAATGGAAGAGGACAAGACAGACAAAAGACATAACCCCGGGGGCGGATCCAATGATCGACCTTGCCTACGTGAAAGCGCAGGGGCAACGTAGTTCGACAAGAGACCGAAAAAAGACAATGGATAAGGGATGATGAGATAACCATGATAAAATTATGGATCGGATATGATGAGCCAGGATAGGCCGTTCAGATGGGATGGTTGATATGTATAGGATGTGGATTATGTGAAGCTCAGGGATGGGATAGTTATTCAGATCGTGAGAATATGAATTAGGGAGGTGAAATGATGGATAGATGAGTGATGAAGATATGAGAAAGATATGGGAAATAGATAGGAGGGATGATTTGAATGGAATTGGGTTGCATGTGGGTAGCCTAGAGCTAGATACCAATGACAAGGGATAATAGAGGGAAATGGATGGATGGATAAGAAGATGCTAAGATAGGTGGATAGATGAAATGAAGATTGAGAGGATATTGTAAAGATGTGAGAAATAGATAGGAATGATGATAGTGAGATAGCACATGTGGCATTGGATTGCATGGAGGTAGCTAATAGCTAGATACCAATGACAAGGGATGATAAGGTAGGAGGAAGTAAATGGATGGATAAATATGGGGAGATAGAAAGATACGAGGATAGGTGGATAGAGGGATACAAAATTGGAAGGATGGAATGGATGATTGGATGGATAAATGGATGGGAAGATAAGAATGAAAAGATGAAAAAGGACTAGTGGATGAGAGTATAGGAAGATAAGGATTGGGAGATGGCAGAGATTACTGGATGGATAAATGGATGGGGAGGTAAGGATGGGCAAGATGGGGAGATGGAGAGGATTTCCTGGAGTAATGGATGGATAATGTCTCAAGGACTCTATTGTAAATAAGGAGATGCCCCCACTCTAGATGTGTCATGCATGACGAGGCAAGAGGGATAGTAGGATGGGTGGATAAGGGAGTGAGATGGGAAATGGAAGATAAAAAAAGGTAGATAGGATGCACAGACAATGGAAGATAGAGAGAGGTGGATAAGGAAGATGATAATGTATGGATGAAGGGAATATATGCCAAGAGGTGTCCAAAGCATGTATATAGGTTTTCCCCTACATTTATCAATATCACAAGGAAGATGGAGGGACTGGGATAAATGGGATAGGATGGAAAAGATGTGGGAGATAGGCAGATGTAGGAGATGGAGGAAAGGAATGTGTAAGTGGATGTTGCCCCCAATCATGGAAGGAGACTAGACGGGGATTTACGCATGATGCCTGTTTTCTAGGTTTTCATCATGGTACTTATCCAAGGCGATTGTTTGACAAGTTTTCACCATTGGACGAATAATTGTCTCTTTACTATTTTCTTTTTTTTACTTTTTTGATTTTTTGGACTAGGATGTGGACGAAGATGGATAAAGATATGGATATGCGGATTAGAGGATAGTTGATAAGGAGATGGATGGACTCAAACATCAAGTTCCCTATGAGGGAATAAGAGCCAATGTGTAAAGTGACCATCAGAGGTTGGTACAACCTTATTAGTAGGGATGGATTATGCAAGAGGATGGATTAAAGGGATTTGATGGGGTAGATATGTGTGATAATGGATGGGATTTTGGAAAGGATATGGATGGAATGATGGATTGAATGTGTGATGGGGGACTATGTGATGGGGGAATGTGTTCAGGACCAACATTGGCACATGTGATGGTGGATTTGAAAAGATAGGTGGAGGAATGGATGTAGAGTGTGGCAATACTGGAGGAGTAGGGATAGTGAATTTTGGGACATAAGGACCTAAAACAGATTTAGGAGATGGAGAATGCCAATGATTTTTTGATGGACTAGCAACTTTGGATGTCATCATGGATTTATAATTTGAAGGAATTGTCTCTTTTTTCTTTGGGATCCACATGGTTTTGATTTTTTCTTTGATGGGCCTTGGTGGCCATTTGGATTGATTTGGATTGTGGGTTCAATTTTTCTTTTCATCAGCATGTCATGTGAAGGGGACATGGGGAGCTTGAGATTCATGTGGATGTTTGGATTTATACATTTTTTCTTTGGCATCCAAAGTGCTTTTAGTAGCAATGGGATGGAGATGATGTATGGATGGAGTGATAGAGGTAGGCATTTGATGAGGAAGTGTGGATGGAGGATGTGAGATAACATGCATGGTGGGGTGCCTTTGTTGATCCTGATGAGGAGTTATGAAGGTAGGATTTTTATGCTGTGTACGAGGGATAGGGGGTGGATGAATGAAAGGATGAATAGGATAAGATGGAGGGGTTGATTTTGGGATATAAGGACCCAAAATATACTGTGTATATGGAGGATGTGTGGGGTTTGATGGACGGTGATAAGAACCCATAGTAGATGGAGGATGAGCAATGATGGATGGAGGGACATAAGGACCCAAAATGGATTTAGAGGATGAGGGAGGAAGATGGACGGTTGTTTTGAGGTGATATGATGGAGGAGGGGGGATGGCTGCAAATGATTTGGTAGAATGATGGGAAGTACCTCGTGTGCCTTTAGAAGAGGATCGTTTAGGATGTACAAAGGTTGTACCAACATCTTTAGAGTGCGAGTTTTGGGAGAAATATCCAAGACCATGTGTGCCTGGATGTTATTTGACTTGGATGGGCTCTAAAGTACCTTTCTCATGGAGCCCTAAACCTTTTCCTTGATAGTTCATGTTTGTGAGCATTTGGTCTATAGTAGGATACTTATTATTTTGGAAGAATGATGCAATTGCATTATTAGGTGAAGGAGGATGGGTGGTGCATATACTTTTATTTTCTTCGACAAGAAGACCACCATGGATGCATGTAATGTTACCAAGGTGATATAGAGGTAGTGTTGGCATGGTAGGACTAGATGGAAATGAAGGATCATGAGATGGAGATGAGGGGATAGCAACATCCTGATCAAAAGGAATGGGTGATAAGGGATCATGATAGGGATTAGAGGGTATGATAGGATCGGGATTTTTGGAAGTGGATGATGAGGTCTCATGAGGTGGAGTGATTGGATCTTTAATGCAAAGGGGATCATGGGATGGATTGGACGAAAAGGACGGAAGACTATGTTCTTGAGGTGGAGTAGTTGGGATGGAAGGATCTTTATTTGGAGGAGGGGATATGCTTGTATGCTTTAGATCAAGCTCTTGGCATGACTCATCTTGTGTGGGATGTATGATGATGGAAGAGTGTTGGAGGGACTCCTCAAATGGGGGAGATAGGAGGATGGAGGATTCATGAAGGTCATGGGATTGAAGTTTGTGAATTTTAGGACTCGGAGGAGGGGATTAGGTGTCTTCAATGGATTGCGTGGATCTAGTAGTAGAATATGGGGATTCAATGGATTCGATGGGTTTGACCAGCTCAATCGTTTGGATAGTTTCAAGAATGGTGATGGGAGGGATAGGTGTAGAATGGAGGAGGGCCTCATCACTAGTGAGAATACATGAAAGAGTAGGAGGGCATGGCATCTCTTCTGTCATGAGCCCTTGGGTGACATTTGGAAGGGATGCAGGATTAGGTGGAGTGATGGGAAGGATGAAGGATTAGGAGGAGATGGAGGATTAGGATTAGATGAGGCGATGGGAATGGATGGAGGAATAGAAGGAGATGCAAGATTAGGATTAGTTGAGGGGATTAGAATGGATGGAGGATTAGGGATTGGTGGATAAGGATTAGATGCGGGGATGGGATTGGATGGAGGATTAGATGTGGGGATGGGAATGGATGTAGGACTAGGTGTAGAACTAGGAGGATTAGGATTAGATGAGGGGATGGGAATGGATGGAGGAATAGGATTAGATGAAGGGATTGGAATGGAAGGAAGGCTAGGAGGAGATGGAAGATTAGGATTAGATGAGGGGATTTGAATGGATGGAGGATTAGGGATTGGTGGATAAGGATTAGATGTGGGGATGGGATTGGATGGAGGACTAGGAGGAGATGGAGGATTAGGATTAGATGAGGGGATTTGAATGGATGGTGGATTAGGGATTCATGGATAAGGATTAGATGTGGGGATGGAATGGGATGGAGGACTAGGAGGAGATGGAGGATTAGGATTAGATGAAGGGATTAGAATGGATGGGGGATTAGGGATTGATGGATAAGGATTAGATGTGGGGATGGAATTGGATGGAGGACTAGGATGAGAACTAGGAGGAGATGGAGGACTATGATTGGATGAGTGGATGGGACTAGGTGGAGGAATAGGTGTAGAGCTAGGTGTAGAACTAGGAGGAGATGGAGGACTATGATTGGATAAGTGGATGGGACTAGGTGGAGGACTAGGTGTAGAAATAGGTGTAGAACTAGGAGGAGATGGAGGACTATGATTAGATGGATGATTACTATATAATACGGAGAAAGGGAGAGTGATGTAGGAGGATGCAAATGTTGGATTAGATTGGGAAGATTGGGAAGATTGGGATGGTGAGTGATAGTAGGAAGATGTGGATGAAGGATTAGAATGGGAAGATGTGGAATTAATGTATGGATATTGGGATGGGGGATTATGATACGAAGGTGTGGATGTTGGATTAGAACAAGAAGATTGAGGTGGTGGACTACCATAGGAAGACATGTATGGTGAGTTGGAATAGGAGGATAGGGATGATGGATTAGGATAAGGGGATTGGGATGGTCGATTAAGATAGGAGGAATATTGGGATGGGGGATTATGATAGGAATGTGTGAGTGTTGGATTAGGATGAGAAGATTGGGATTGTTGATGATGATAAGGAGAGGAGGATATGGATGATGGATAGGATAGGGGTTGAAAGGGAGGACATGATGAATATGTAGATGGTGAGGATGTTGGATATCCCTTGTCAAGGGTAGCATAAGGACCATTATTAGATGTAGATGAAGGCATGGTGGGATAGTCCAGAGGAGTAGTTGGATTTTGGGAGGTGGTTGGATAAATCTTGCTAGCAATGATAGTGTCAAGGGGATCTATATAACACTCTTCATGATCAACAAGACTTTCATTATCATCGTCAATGTAATTAATATTTCCCTTGACTACTATTATTGGTCGTGTGAGAGGGGATAAAGATTCATGATGGATACAAATTAGCAGGAAAGAATAGATGATGGATAGAGAACTAGGATGGATTGGAAGCTCATATGGTGATTGGATGAAAGCTCAGATTGGGATTGAATGAAAGCTCAGATTAGGATGATGGGATTAACACTCAGATTAGAAGTGGATTGGAGCTTAGATTGGGATTGGATCAGAGGATATGATTGGATAAGTTTGTTTTGGATTGGATGATGGATCAATTGATGATGTATCAATTTGATGTTTTGGATTGGATTTGATTGGATGATAGAATTTTGATTGGATTTGGATAGATTGGATTGGATTGGTTGATGGAAGGGATCCTAAGACCTAATTCAAAAATCACTTTAAGTGACTTATAATGTTGGTTGATCGGATTGAACTAGCTAAATCAATGATCATGACATTGAATCCACCTTGAGATAGAAGGGGATTGATTTGGGCCAATGATGTTGAATTACAACACAAATTCGCCTCAAGATAGAAAAAGATTGATTAGGTTGAAGACAATGATTGATATGTAGGATAACGATCAAACTTAACGCCTTGGTCAATTCGGGAGAGAACTCCTAAAACAAGGTCTAAGGGATTTTGTGTTGAAAGGTGATGATGAATGCAAATGGAAGATGTTTTGATGGAATGATCTTTTGGAGAGTGCCAATGTTTAGGTCACATGGTAAGATGGGCATCCTAAATGGTGGAATGATTAATGCGAATGTGGTACATGAAAGCTTTAGAGATGTTAAACGGGGCTTGGAATGACTAAACGAAGGTTTGGATTGGTCAAATGAGTGTTTAGGATGATCAAATGGTCAAACGGAGACTTTGGGTGTTCAAACAAAGATTTAGAATGGTCAAATGGATGAAACTGTCCGTTCAGCAGGGCATATCTACACTTCTACAGTAAAAACTGTCAGAAGCGTTGAATCGTAGGGGCGTATCCACACTTTTGCAGAAAAAAATGCTGAAATAGGGGGGAAAATCTGCCCCTCTACAGTGGAAAATGTTGAAAGAGGGGGGAAAGTTCACCCCTCTGCAGTGGAAAATGCTGAAACAGGGGAGCAAGTTCGCCCCTCTCTAGTGGAAAATGCTGAAACAGGGGGCAAGTTCGCCCCTCTGTAGAAAAAAATAACTTGGTTTGGATGAGTCATTTTGGCAAGGACTTAAAATGATTCAATGACGGTTTGACTTATCAAAATTTACTGATTTTTCACAGAAAGACACTTTGAACAAGTGCAATCCTATGATTAGTGTTAAGGGGTATGGCCAGCAAAGGTCTTATGCTAGGATGAACAAAGTTTCTAGGGAGTCCTCGATATATGCTCGATACGTGAGGCACAAACCATGAACACTAGTCCATCACAAGCGTGAGTCGGGAACCCTAGCGAGATACTAAAAGGCTCAGACCATATCTTCACGTCTATATAGGTATCACCCTAGCTTCGACGCTCCACTAATTACGACGCAACTGGATTGGGGTATACCTTTGGCTCTCCCCCTTTATATACCCCACCGGTACGCGTGGTTGGGATCGTCCCTTGGGGTGATGAAATCTCCAAGTAGGTCCCTCTAAGAAGCAGACACTAATCATTTTCAACTACCCCCGAATCCGCACAAAGTGCAAGGGGAAGATGAAAACAAACCAATGGCCCCTTAGGGTAACACAATGACAAACAAACAGAACAAACAACAAGTATTACTTCCCCCTAATTATGCTAAGTGAATAGATAAAACAGTAAGGAAAACTTTAAAATTTGAATGAAATAAAGACCCTGCAAGCAAATGTTAGCTATGAAAAATGTTGGAATAGGAGGGCGTATCCGCACTTTTGCAGAAAATAGTTAGTAAAAAACGTTGGATCATAGGGGCGTATCCACACTTTTGTAGCAAACAGTTAGCAAAAAATGTTGGATCACATGGGCGTATCCGCACTTTTGCAACAAACAATTAGCAAAAAAATTAGGATCATAGGGGCATATACGCACTTCTGTAGCAAATAGATAGTAAAAAATGTTGGGTCATAGGGGCGTATCTGCACTTCTGCAGCAAAAAATGTTCGATCACGGGGGCGTATCCGTACATCTGCAGCAAAAAACGTTGGATCACGGAGGCGTATCCACACTTCTGTAGCAAAAAATGTTTGATCACGAGGGTCTATCCGCACTTCTGTAGAAAAAATTGTTGGATCACAGGTGCGTATCTTCACTTCTACAGCGCCAGGGAGGGCAAATTTGCCCCTTTGCGACTTGAACCTACAAACAAGCTAAACAACAACAAATGTAAAAGAAAGAGACCCTTTTTGTGGGTCCCACAGGGCGTGCCAGAAATGTGATCCCTTTAAAATACTACTCCTAATGTGAGATGCTAAACAAAACTAATGATGCAATAACAAAGCAATAACATAAAAACTGACACCTCAATAAGATTAGCCTAAGAAAATGGTGAAGCAAAGAAGTAATGATAACCAATTGATAAATGATTATACCTTTTCTTTGTTGCTCCTTCCTTGGTTGGCCCTTTGATTCTTGAAGAGTTGTGTGCTCCTTGGATGACAATGGAGTGTAATGAATGCAAGATCCAAGATGGATGAAAATGCTATGTGTTATGATGAGATGAGAGCTCAAATGGTAAATTTGCAAGAGTTTGAATAGAAAAAATATTGATCCCTAAAATGAGAGAAATGAGGGGGTATTTATAGAATAATTGGAATTCTCTAGAGAATTCAACGGTCGAGGTTGATCCAAAAAGATCAAGATGAAGGGCTATGGAGAGAGTTGGAGGGGTCACAAGCCCTCACATCTTGACATGTGGAATGTGAGATGTCATAGGGTGGTGTGATGTGGAAATGAAGTGGAAGATAAGTACATGAGGTGGATGAAGGACAAGTACCTTGTAAGTACCTTAGGGGATGAGAAGATTCCTTGGAGGAATAAAAGTGAATTAAAAATTCACAGTGATTGGAATAATCTAGTGGATAAGAGAGGGTTTCCAAAAAGGTGGGGATTTGCCACATGTGAGATGTGACAAGTCCAAGGTTTTAGAAGCCTTGGGAACATGTAAAATGAAAAGTCACATTTGCATGGGGATAGGGTAAACCTTGGAAGAATAAAAAGGAATTAAAAATTCCTTGGGGGATGGGGAGAGTTGACCAAGGTACTGATTAAGCTAATGACCTTGATTAAGGTTGTGCAAACCCTTGATTAGAATAATTAATGAGGGATTAGAGGCAAGAGGGAGATTATGGAGGATGCGATTCTAATCTTGATTAAGTGGTGCACATCCTAATCATAGATTAATTAATTTAATTCGGATTAAAAGAGGATTATGGAGAATGTGACAAAAAACAGAGAAAGAGAGGGATTAAAAATTATTTTTTAATCAAAAAGGTCAAATGACTAAATTAAATAAATTTTCTTGTTTATTTAATTTAGAGAAGAAAAGGTGTAAGGTAAAGTATTTAATTATTCAATTACATACTTTAGGAACCTTAGGCAGAAAATGAAATAATAATTAAATAAATTATTTAATCACTATTAATGATATAGATGGGTAAAGTAGATGACTTTGATCATTTGGAAGTGATCAAATTTATATTTCTACACCATTCTCAAAGAACTGTTGAATGAAAACGCTATTACATTGCCACCACAAAGAGATTATGAGCCTTGAGTTAAACCACCATTGTGGAATGACTCACACTTTTGTGATTATCATAGGTGCAAAGGTCATAAGACAAATAATTGCCAAGGGTTAAAGAATATTGTTCAAGATTTGATTGATAGCCGTACCATCACGGTTGAAGGACATAATGCCAATGATGACCATCAGGCATTTAAGGATCCTCTCCCCAATTATCAAAAGGGGGAATCTTTGGGTGACAAGGGAAAGAATGTTAATTATGTCCACGACACCATTATCAATCATATTTATATTGACGATCAGAAAATCAATGCTATCTGAATCAAAGGTAAGCAAAAATACCAGGAGGTTAATGCTATGACAAGGGGACAAGCCAAAATCATCGTAAAAGGAAGATCATCTAAAGAGGAAATTTCCCCTCCAAGCCAATACAATTTGGTTGATCAACTACGAAAAATATCAGCCCAAATTTCTATCTTGGAGCTCTTAAAATTATCACCTGCGTATAAGGACATTCTGGAAAAGGCACTTGTTGATACAACTGTCTCTCCTGATCTAGATATCAATAAATTTCAAGCCATGGTGGGACACTTGTCCTCATCTGCATGTTTATCCTTTACTGAGAAGGATGACTCATCCATAGCCCATCCACATAATTCATCACTCTACCTAGAAGTTATGGTTCACAAAGATTGAATTAGATGACTCCTAATAGATGGGGGAGCCGAATCAAATATTTGTACTTTGAAATTGGTCCTCGCTTTGGGATATTCTGAACAATCTATAGATCTACAAAGAAAGATTACAATCAAGGCATATTATGATGAGGAAAGGACTTCCAAAGGCCTTATCATGTTACCAATCAGAGTGGGACCTGTTGTGAAGAATACATTTTGTTGGGTTCTAGATTGGGATCTAACCTATAACATACTATTGGGACATCCATGGATCCACAACATGCAAGTTGTTCCATCTACCTATCATCAATGCTTAAAGTTTCCATATGATGGACAGGAAGTAACAATACATGCTGATCACATTAGCAGTCAAACTTGCTCTAACCTAAGAGCAACTCAGGACACATTCATCCCACATAATAGAGAGGCTTTGGCCATCTCTACCTCCAAATACAATGAACAAGCAAGAGAAATGATAAGTAATTTTGGCACCAAGATAAAATTGAAAGATAATGGGGTGGGAGAATATTCCTTATGTCTCTCTAATCTTCCCATATCTCCAAGATCACATGGCCAACCATCAACATCCATACATGAAGGCTACAACAACCTTAGCTTTAGCTTCAGTTCCCATCACCAAGTTTAATGGAGTATTTATCAAAGAAAATGAAATGGAAGATAGGGCTATTCTTGATTGGCTCTATAAAGATGAAGAAGAATCAGTACAACATGTCATGTTACCCATAGAACAATATGGAAAAGGATATGAAATCATGCAACAAATGGGTTATGAAGGAAATGGCCCTATAGGTAAAAGAAACGAGGGTATCATTGAGCCTATCCAACTGAAAACAATGCACCCAAAAGATAAGAATGGGTTAGGATACGGTGAAGATACAAAGGAAGAAGTGGTACAAGGAATGTCTAAAGAGGAGTTAACTGAAACAATCCTGAGAATTCAAGAAAGTAATTCTGACATTGACTCCAATGAATATGAATGGGATGAATTCTCTTATGATACATTCATCTCCGAGAAAAGGGTGGATGTCATACACAAATTAACACCCGCATTCTTACAAGGGGAAAGCTCAAGGCCTCCGCTTGATTACATTCTACAAAGCAATCATGACTCAAGTGAAACTGATTCGATTCAAAGTGAGACAGATCATTTACAGGAGGATACCATCCTAGACCTCTCCCATAATGACGTTAATGATAGTATCATGACCTTAACGGCTAGTGACCTTACTCATCCTAATGATCCATTTCCTTTGGTCCATCCTGAACTCATCGATTGGGAACAAATTGCACCTATTGATGTCCCAAATTTTCCCAATGACGAAACCATAATACAATTTATTTGTTCATCCCATCCACAAACAAGTTCCACCAGGGAATCACAAGATCAAAGTGTTTGAAAGGAAAGTGCCAAGTTTCTTAGCTATAAAATAAATAACATAAAAGAAAGATCTAATGGTGAAAACCTAACAAAGGCAGCATTGAATCAAGAAAAGAGAAAAATAAAAAGCGTATACAATGGTGAAAACCTTCCAAAGGCACTAGAGGATGGGAAATTTGACACTCTCCCGGAACATTACTAGGAAAGGTCTTCTATTCTAATTGAACCAACATAGGCACTCAATATAGGAACTACATAAAAGCCCAAGATCTTGCAATTAGTCACATCTTTAACAGAAGGGGAAATACCAAGATTCACAGAATTTCTTAGGAACAATCAAATCAGTTTTGCATGGTCCTACGTAGATATGGCTGGATTGGATCCAGATCTCATCATGCATCATCTATCTATTACGCTGGGGGCAAAACCCGTGAAGCAAAAACTCAGAAAAATGCATCCACATGTTGCATTATTGGTTAAGGAAGAGTTAAAGAAGTTTTTAGATGTTGGATTCATTCTGTCTATCGACTATGCAGAATGGATCTCCAATATCATACCTGTTTTAAAACTAGATAGAAGGATTATAATTTGTACAGATTTCAGAGATTTGAACAAGGCATGTCCTAAGAATGATTTCCCTCTACCAAACATAGATATGATTGTTGATTTAACTGTTGGACATGTAATGTATTAATTAATGGATGGATTTTTAGGATACAACCAGATAAAGATTGCACCGGAAGATTAGGATAAAACATCGTTCACTTGTCCTTGGGGTACCTATTGCTGGAATGTATTGCCATTCGGATTAAAGAATGCAGGACCTACATACCAACGACCAAGGACAACAATTTTTCATGATATGATCCATACATTCATGGAGGATTATGTAGATGATCTCCTCACCAAATCTAACACTAGGGAAGGACACATAGCTATCTTATCTAAAATTTTCAAAAGAATGGAACAATTCAAAGTGAGACTTAATCCAAAGAAATGTATCTTTGGAGTGAAATCTGGAAAGCTACTAGGTTACATTGTATATGAAAAGGGAATTGAGGTGGATCTAGCTAAGGTACAAGTAATTCTTGATATGACACCACCAAGGAACATTACTCAACTACGTTCTTTGTAGGGACGATTACAATCCATCCGAAGATTTATTGCCCAACTAGCAGATAAAAGTCTACCATTTACTCATCTCTTACACAAGAATTTTCCATTTAAATGGGAAGAAAAATGTAAAGCAGTGTTTGATTAGATAAGGTAGTATATAATTAATCCTCCAGTATTGATCCCACCAATTCAAGGTGCACCACTCATATTGTATATTTCTGCCATAGAAGTGTCCTTAGGAGAATTATTGACACAGGAAGACAACTCAGGAAAGGAGCGATAAATTTATTACATCAGTCGAACTTTGACAAGTCATGAGCTAAATTACACATTCATTGAAAAAGCTTCCTTAGCAGTGGTGTTCACTTCTCAAAAGTTATGACATTACATGTTGGCGCATACAATAAAGCTTGTGGCTAAGATTGATCCACTTAAATATCTTCTAAGTAAGGAAACCTTAACTGGAAGGTTGGCTAAATGGGTCATGATCCTAAGCAAATTTGACATTCATTATGTGGATCGCAAAGCTATAAAAGGATAGATAATTGAAGATCAATTAGCAGAATCACCAATGCCAGCAGAACACCCAATACATATTGATTTTCCTGATGCAGATGTACTCACAATAGTTATTAAGCAGTCATGGGTGCTTTACTTTGATGGTTCCTACACTCAACATGGTTCAGGAGTGGGGATTATTTTTACTACACCTCAAGGACATAAAATTCCAAAATCTTATCAGCTAATCTTCCCTTGCACAAACAACATAGCTTAGTATGAGGCATTATTAATTGGCATGAGAATTGTAGTGGATTGGAAAATCACAGAACTTCAAGTTTTTGGTGATTCACAACCTGTTATAAATCAAATCAATGATGAATATCACACTAAGGATGACAAGCTGATACCTTACAAAAAGATGGTGGATGATTTCAAGAAATACTTTCTTGATATCAAGTTCATACAAATTCCACGTATTGATAATAAAGCAGTCGATGCAATGGCTACAATAGCATCTCTACTCTAGTTGTCATAGAATCAAACAAGGTCTGATTTCCTGGTGGAACAATTGTTTTCTCCTACCTATGACAATCCAAAAACTCAAATAATTCTCCACTTAACTAGTTTTGATTCTCCCTTGTACGACCAAATTTACAGTTACCTAAAGGAAAATATCTTGCCTTTAGATTTGTCTAGAAATCAGAAAAGAAATTTCATTCGTCAATCCTCCCATTATACCTTAATTTCTAACGTCTTATAGCGGCGTGGTCTGGATGTTACCCTCCTTAGATGTCTTGAACATGATGAATCAAAAAAAGCTTTATAGGAGGTACATAGTGGCATTTGTGGGACACACTCAAGTGGACTAACCTTAGCAAAAAACCTTGTGAGATTGG
This sequence comes from Sequoiadendron giganteum, assembly GCA_007115665.2. NCBI lineage: Eukaryota > Viridiplantae > Streptophyta > Pinopsida > Cupressales > Cupressaceae > Sequoiadendron > Sequoiadendron giganteum. The sequence continues at coordinate 275,651,065 of CM021100.1, read as the reverse complement.
GTTCCTATTGGCCGACCATGGAAAAAGAATCATTCATCTTTGTGAAGAAATGTGCAAAATGTCAGATTCATGGAAATCTCATTCATGCTCCTGCTCAGGAATTACAACCCTTCACCACAACATGGCCTTTTGCTTAGTGGGGATTGGACCTAGTTGGCAAGATACATCCATCATCTTCAAATGGACACAAACTTATCATCACAACCACAAAATATTTTACTAAGTGGATTGAAGTTGTTCCCCTCACAACTATTACCGACAAACAAATCTCTTCCTTCATTTTGAACTATATCATCTATCGATATTGTATTCCCAACTCCATTATCAAAAAAAATGGACGGCCTTTTAAAAATTAGGATGTTGATGACCTATGTGAAAGATTTCGCATCCAACATAGGTTCTCTACACCTTACTATCCACAAGGGAATGGTCAAGCTGAAGCTTCAAACAAATTGTTTTTGAAGATTTTGAAGAAAACAGTGAATGAGGGAGGTCGTGATTGGCATGTCCAATTAAATCTAGCATTATGGGCATACAAAACAAGTTTTCTCACAGCAACAGGTGTGACCCCCTATGCTTTGGTCTATGGAGCCAAAGCTATTCTACCACTGGAAGTTGAGATTCCCTCACTTTGAGTATCACAAAAAGGGGTTAATCAATGATGAAGACTACAAGGTATCAAGGTTACAAGAGTTAGAACTGCTTAATGAATGACATCAAACTGCAGTTAATCATTTGAAGGGATATCAACAAGTTATGTCCCGCAGCTACAATCACAGAGTCAAACCACAAAATTTTCAAGTAGGCGACTTGGTTCTAAAAGAAAACCCTTGTAATCAGCAGGATCGGGAAAAAAAAGGCATGTTCGAACCTAATTGGCTAGGCCCGTTCGTTATCATTGCTGCATATGGATCGGGGGCATATAATTTGTCAATGTCGTAAGGGGACCTACTTGAAGACCCGACTAACAACATTCATCTGAAGAAGTTTTATGTTTGAAAAGTACCAAAAACAGTATAAAAAGTCCTAAAAAAACTCATAAAAACTGGAAAACATGTGTTATTAGGGTGAAAACCTGGTAAACAAGCATCCTCTTAACATACAACAAAATTAAAAAAAAATCAATAACACAAAAATACAAAAAAAGAAAAAATCAAAAACACAAAAATACAAAAAAAAAAAAAAAAATAGAAAAATCTAAAAAAAATCAAAAACAAAAATACAAAAAAAAAAAAATCAAGTCAAAACGAAAGAAAAAATCGTTGCCTTGATGAAAACTTGGCAAACAGGCGTCTTGGTAACAACAAAAAAAATCATAAAATCAGGAAAAAGTGCAATAAAAACAAATGGTGAAAACCTAGCAAACAGACATTGTTTGTGATTTTGTTTGGCTCTCTCATCTATTAAGATACATTCTGCATATCCATCTTTCATCGGCATCACATAAATGCGTAGCCATTGCGTTCACATCATGCGTCCTACCATCTCCTTGAAGCGACACGGATCTCATCATGGCTTGATGATTAGGGTTATCCTTAGTAGTAGTTGTGTGTAACAGGAGTCAGAGTATAGGGTCACTAGGGAGGGGAAATTCGCTTCTTGGGGCTTTCTAATAGGCAATTGGCAACATGTGTCAAGAATCAGAATATCGGGAAACAACAAACTTGTCCAATTAAACTAAGTCTACACAACTATTTTGACAGATAACTAAAACAAATTGGATGATCTTAATTTGAATACAATGAATGGAAAACTTAAAGCATAAGTTGATTTATTGTTTTGACATTTGATGACATCATATCTTTGGAGTGGTTCAATGATGTACTGAACTAGAATCACAAGGAAGGAGTATGATTTTTCTTTCCTTGCTGTCTGTAAGCTAATCATTATTAATGCGCAAATTTGTCATGGGACATGCTCTACAAGGTAGCATTGATGACAATTCAAGATTTGCATAGGAATGTGGTTAACTTTTGTCTGTTTATGCAAATAATACTCAGGTCATCTTGGTTCAATTATTCCTTGATGCTTGTATTAACTTGCTATATCAAACATCATGAAAGCAGTACTCAGGTCATCATTGGTGCTAACATACCCTTTGATGCTTGTACTAACTTTCAACATATCAAAAGGCTCAATGATGAAAATCAAGCACAATATGGAATGATAAAAATTAGAATGGTTCATTATTACATTCTAGGACTGCATGATTCATTTAGGTTTGCATTTTGGAGGTTGGAAAAAATTCTCATATATCTTTTCAAACAACAATTGAGTACATTTGGACATTTATGGCATCTCATTGCATTATCATTTCATCATGATTATTCATTTATCGTTATCATTATCCATCTTCACATATTATATTATTTCATAACATTTGCATCCATCTACAAAGATTTCATTCATTTTAATATCATCATCATTTAGATTATCATTATTACATTATTATTCCATTAATATATCATTTCATTCATTCATCATTATCATTATTATCATCATTATCCATTTTAATATATATATCCACTTTCATATCACATGCATACTATTCATTTTTATATCTCATCACATTTTACCATAACATTTTCATTCATGTTGAACATTCATATTAGTTTGCATCATATCATTTTCATATCATTTTTCATAACAATTTTAGGACATCTCATTTCATCATCATCATTACATACATCATAAAAGAAAACTCATAAAAATAAACATGCATCCATAATCATTTCATTATCATCATAAAATAAAAGCATCATCATTTGCATATATCATCATGTGCATCATAAACATCATAGCATATAGAAATAAAATGCATAAACCATCCATGACACATGCATAATCGAATCACCACTGCATATCATAAATCTCATCAAAACAAATGTCCAAAGGTACAAGGAGATCAAATGTTTCAAAAATATATATCAAATACAATGGCAAGATGTATAAATCGCCCATCACTAAGGGGCATCAGGGTGTGGAGCATGGTTGTTGCTGCCTCCTGAGGTAGTAGGTCTAGATGGATCTCTACTCCTAGAAGCTCTGATCTCTCATCTGGTAAGCTGACCAATAATCCTGTTGACACTCCTGTTGTGGCTACGAGAATGGGTCCAAGACCGAGTACCTAACTGTGTAAAGGCAATCCTCCTCTCAGGTGGCACTACCTCAAAATATCTTATCCTATAGTACTCGACCTCCCGAGCAGTCTCCAATCCCTCTGCTATAACCTCTCCAGTAGAGGTGCTCTCAACTACCCCCTTGGCCTATATACACCTCTGCCAGAAGCTATCTCGCTCTATCGTAAGCTGAGCTATCTGTGGGTCAGGAGGTGGTGGTTGTGCAACCTGTGCCTGTAACTGGCTGATAGTCACCTGTTCCTATGCTAACTGACTCTGAAGACTCCGAAGACTCTGAATCTCTACCTACAAAGCATCCATTTATCCCTGTGAAGGAGCCTTGATGGTAATCCGTGGAGTCGAAGTACTCGGCTGATCCACTACTCTCGATGTTCGTGGCCTCGTACTGAAAGGTACATCAAAGAAAAATCACTATCCTCCACCCCCACCACCTCCATCATCCCCACTATCATCATTGTTGTCATCCAGGCTGCTAGAGTCATCTCCCTCATCAGTATCCATGGCTGCTGCATCTTGTACCCTTGCCTGAGCCTCTCCCTGTGGCTGCCCTGCTGCTACCTATGCCTGTGCCTTTCGTTGCCCTCCCTAAATAACGGGTTCTCCCATCAATGGGGCAGGATCCTCTGGGCTGGTGAACCTCAAAAATGGATAGGTGTAAAAGAAGCTACGTAGTCATCCGTTATCCCTACATCTGTCACCTCTAGGTGCATCGCCCAATCAACCGGCTCTAACTCAAAGTACTCTGCCCTGGCTGCCTCAATGGTCACAAAATGACCCCACTCTGGTACATCCTCTTAGCGCTTGGCGTAGTGTGCCACACCCTGTGGATTCATCTAAACTATACCAAACAGCCTTAGATCCCTCATAACCAGAAACCGCTCGATGATAAATGGTGTACACCCAATCAAATATTTGGATCTGGTAACATAAGGCAGCTCCATATCATCTGCCTCACATGGATCACAGTCAAGATACAATCTCCAAATGATTGTATCCAAATCATCCAGCACGCGCCGCTAGTACTCTAACTTGCCCAACCTCGGTTGGACAAGGGGACCTGTGTATGCATAAATATAAGGGAAACCAAGGGGGCGATCTCTCTGGAGAATGGGCCCCGTGATAGCAAAGTGCTCCCATGTAAATGTCTGTACAAGAGTCACCCCACAGGAGAGACTCTTCCCACCTGTGTACACGTCCTGATGAAGATCGTGGTACAAATGGGCTAGCATGCAGGACCCCCATCCATATCTAGTACAGTGGAGAAGCATGTCCTCCAAAATCCTACTCCACCCAACTAATAGTCCCTTTTCCCTACGATCAGGAGAAAGGAAACCACCGATGAAACCTGCTAAAACCGAAGGCAATGGGGCATATCCCTCCACCATCTCCTTCTAGGGAATCTCATATCCGATGACATGAGGATCCCGGAAGACCCGTCTCAATGCATTTGTCCCTCCGATCTCCTTGTGATGATAGATCACAAGCTCACCAACTACAGGAATACCTAGAATCCTGTATACATCCTTGGGCGTCATAGTAATCTCTCTCGCCAGAAGATGGAAAGTATTATGCTCGATGTGCCACCTCTAAGCCAGTGCAATCAATAGTGCCCTATTGACCTGATACTGCGGGATCCTCAATTGTGGACTCAATCCACACTAGTATATGATCTCAAGGTCATCATGAGATAGCTGCGGAGCCATCTCCCAGGTACGAAGGAATCTCTCTAATCTGGAGGAGGTTAAATTCCTCCTTTACAACATCATCAAGCATTCATACAAATCAATCAACAAGGAATCTCTAATCAAATCAGTACATCAATCGAATTTCATCAATCAAATCAAACAGGCAATCATCCCAATCAGATCAAATCTTAGTTTTTTTTCAATCACGAAAGAAAATTTATCTATCATTTCTACTATTTGTTTTTCATATCACATGGAAACAAATTTAACAATCAATTGACTCAGCATCTATCTATTTGTTTTTCAATTGGGAAAAAAAAAAAAATCAAATCTATTTGTCTTTCAATCGGGAAAGCAAATCTATCATCTATCACTTGTCTTTCAAACAGGAAAGCAAATTTATCAATAATTTCTACTATTTGTTCTTCAAGCATGAAGAAAAATTTATCAAATCAAGCTAATCAATTCTTGATGTTTTCAAAAGCATACATTCAGTTGGCTAATCTAGCAACAATCATCAAGTTCATGTCAATTTTTCTTCAAAAATTGAAAATCAGCAAAATCCATGGATGGACCAAAACAGTCAATCAATGCACCGAAACATGGATGCACCAAAACAGTCAATGGATGTGCCAAACCATGGATGTGCTATTTTATCAAGTCAATGCACCAAAACATTCATCCTATGCGCTAATCTAGCATCCTATGCAGACAGTTTTCCTGGATGGGCTACTTTATCAAGCCTATGCACCATTCTGGCCTCTACGCTAATCTACGCACCTATGCACGACTGTTTTGCACCTATTCATTACTTTGGATGCAATGTTTTATCTAACCTATGTGCTAAACTAAGGCTCGCATGCGCTGAACTATAATCCTATGCGCTAAAACAAAAATAAAAAAATTTAAAAAAATTCAAAAAACTATTTAAAAATTCATTCTAAATTTGAAAAAGAGGATTTGAATCACTTACTGGAGGTCCATACGCGGTTGGTCTCTGATGACGATGGGCTCACTCGAATCGGTGGCGCTCATAGTGGATCGACATCTCACTTTTATCACTCAGAGCTCTAAAATTTACTACAAGTTACTGTTCAAATGACAATGACTTTTCACCTTTACCACCTTTTAAGGGGGTAAAAGTGGAAAAATATTTTTATTTTTACTATCTAGAGCACTATTTCGAGAGATAAATCGCCAGTTTTCTTTTAGAAAATCAATTAAATCCTTTTGAATCATCCTCATCATCATGTGAGTTATCTCTTGAGGGGGCATATAGCATCATCAGTAAATTTTCAAAGTCAGGGGCAAAATTATTTGAAGCAATGTGTAAAACACATTACTTCAAAGAGGGGCAAAATGTAGTCATCTAAAAATGGTCACGAACAATCAAACCTATTAATTAATTAAATATGAATTATTTAATTAATATTCTAAAATCTTCTACATATAAATAAATAAATAATTTATTTATATCGTTCATTTTTCTAATTCTTTTGGTTTAATTAAATAAATAAGTTTATTTAATTATTACTATTATTCCTCTGAATTAAACTAAATAAATTTCATAATTTATTTATTTGATTATCATTTCTAAAGTTTGAAAATTTAAATTCGAACTTATGAATATTCATTCTTCACTTCACATTTAAATTAAATATTTTATATTTAATATCTTTTTCACCTCACGTAATTAAATGTTATAAATATTTAATTACATACCTTTTCACCTCTCACATAATTAAATATTAACTATTTAATTATGAAAGCTTCTAAATTCATTGTCACATATAATTAAATAAATTTATTTATTTAATTGGCAATTATCCTCAACTTTCAACCATTTTTCATAAATGAAAGATAAATGTCATGTTTGTCTCCATTTTTTAATGAGGATGGTTTTGTGGGTTGAAAAAATTCTTCCACTTTCCTCTCAACCTTCCACCTTTCTCTTAGCCTCTCGATCTCACACCGTTCATCTTGACAAGTTTGAAACTCAATCGTTGATCTCCGCCAACTAGATTCTTGCCTCCAAAAATCTATAAATACAACCTCTCGGTAAGTAGATTTCATCCTAGATTTCATGTGTAGTTACTATAGTTGCATTCGAATTAGCATATCAACATCATAGCATTTTAGCATTTCAATTTCATAGCTTAAAATCAATAGCAATACACATGCATTTTCAATCAATCTCATTCTCCTAAGCTGTCATTTCAACAAAGTTGTTGCTTACACAACTGAGAGCCAGCAACTTTAATCAAATCCTTGGAGATAGAGGACAATGAGACGAATTTGAAGAAGCTACTTTTGTGTAGAGTTTGCATTTATGTTTTCTAGATTAGTTTCTTTCAATGTAATGTCTTATTGGTGTGTTAGTTTACTTTATAATTAGTTCACACATTTTAACTCACACAAAGAAATAGAATTCTCCCCATTGAACTTGAATCACTTCTCTTGTCTCCCCTTCTTATTTTGCAAATATGCCCTCGGATTTGTAGTCTAATTTGTGTAAATACTTGTATATTGTAAACAAGAAAGTTGGAGATAATGGTTAACGCAAAAATGGAGGAGGAAGACTTCTTTTATAAACAACCATTCGAATGGATAGACCAAATCGATCTTCTAGAAAGATGCCAAGATCAACAGTGGAGGATTGATGCAGTGGAAAGTGGTGGGCTAGGGATAGCTATGACGCATACAACTATTATAGAGACGACTATGACAAAGATGGCTAAGATTAATGAGCAAGTGGAGGGATAATGGTTGAATTAAAAATTGAAAAATAATTAATTCATGAGAAAGAATTATTTGGCCAAGTGGAGGATGAATACTTCATTCAAATTATTTATTTGAGGAAAATAAAATGGGCATTTAATTAAAACAATTTGCATAATTATTTTAATTAAATGAAAGGAAATACGAAAAGCGGCATTAAATAATTAAATTGAGTGAATTATTTAATATAAGAGACACATGGAGGACAATTAAATAATTTTAACAATTATTTAACAATGAAGGAATTAAAAGAGGGAGTGAATAGTTAAATCATTAAATAATAATTGTTTAATCATAGACAAAGGATGACAAGCAAAATAATTAAATAAATTTCAATTTATTTAATTATTGAAGAAAGGGGAATATTAGCGATGTAATTAATTGATCAAGGAAGAATAAAATGTTAGGAAGTAAATTAATTGAATAATTAAGAATTATTTAATTAATAGAGGAATATGACCAAAGATAGTTAAAAATAATTAAAATTATTTAATTACACGGAGACGAAGATCGAGAAAAATGACGCTCGCAGAATTAAGACATTTTTCAGTGTGTACATTTTCCCCATCTTTGACATAATGTAGTTCATCATTTTGTGTCAAATAAATTCAATCAAAATATGTCTCAATGAAAACTGGGTATAGGTATGCCCCCTTGAGAAAATTTTACAAATTTTCAAAAAAAAACAATTTTTTTTGGAAAATTATCCCAATAAGACAAGTTGATGACCAAGAATCCAATGGTAAAGACAAAATTGATTTTTGAGGTCAGTAAGGTGGTCAAATTCAAGTTCAAATTCATCAAAAAGATCCTCCAATAGACAAGGCAGGTGCAAAACCCTAATTTTGTACCTATAAATAGAAATGTGAGTGAGTTTAAGGGTCATGTGTGCATTCTAGTTTTTTAAAAATTGGAGCTCTGAATGATTTTCCTACAAAGATGTCACCTACTCTAGAGGTTTCCCACTGGAAATATCATATCTAGAGATATCGTCATCCTAAGGGAACGTCTACCTCGATAAGTATGACAAACTAGACTTTTAGTTTTTTTTGTTTTTCATGCATTTACATGTAATTGCATGTGTAAGCGACGTAGATGATACAAATTTTTCCTTAATCATCTCCTCATGATGCAATTGACTTAGGGTTAGGGAAGGGGTTTTTGTGTTGCGACACATAAAATTATGTGATGCAACACAACTAACTTTTCGAGTCACATATGTGGCTCAAAATGACGCAATTAAAAGTCTACGATGCAATAATTTTATAGTATGAAAAATGTGTAGGGTGAGCAATGCAATTGCAGTTATGCACTAATAAAAAAAATGTGTGACATATTTGACAAAATAGCGATGCAATTGCCTGGTTAAAAAAATTCCCTAGATTAGGATATCTAGACTTGGTAAAATTAGGTCTGATAGGTCAATTGAAGGTCTGAGATTGACATGATGGTTTTGTTGATGATTTTAGGAGTGTCTACCTCCTATCTATATGTGAGATTCATGACCATATGTTTTTCGACTACAGGACCAATTGAGTAAGGAGGAGAGATAGGCATTGTTGGACCTAGGTTTGTTTTATGTTACCTATATGCCTATTATTAGGGCTAATAGGGGAATTCTCACAACATTGGAAGATTGATGGAACTCCTAGACTAGAAGATTCCAATTGTTAATAGGGGAGGTGACAATCACCCTTGAGGATGTATATAGGATATTACGACTTTTGATTTGCGGTGAGTGGGTACGCTATAACCCCGCTCAAGGATTGCAAGAATTTTACATGAGTATTATTATTGTGATGATGATGCAAAACTCAAGATATAGGGTATGAGATTAGACGTGAGACCCTTGTAGAGAGATATGAAAATTATGATTGTGTCCTATGCACATTGATAGTAAGGGTAATGAATCCAACCTGTAGGGGCCATAGTTTCTCAATAGGCTGGGGAGAGATGCTTGGGTTGACTGTTCATTTTGGTATAGTGTATGCATCAGGGAAATTCCTATTGGCTATGATTTATTTCTAGTTGCATGATATTAGTTATAGGGGATGGTAGAGTTTGAGCTACAACATCAGATTGCTGATAGTATGGGCTTGGGAGCACATCGTAGTGTTTCAACCTCTGGTGGTACAACAGTTGGGAGCCGACACTCCATATTCATTTATGTATTAGGGGGACCTTACACCGAAACATTTGGGGATGTTAGTTACTGGAGGCATAGGTTGGACAAATTGGTCTATTTCATTTGGAGACCATATAGGACCTGCGATTTATGGGTAGGAGAGGATGATCACATTCCATGGTGTTGAAAGACTAGGTACCTCATTGGGAATACCTTGTAGAGTCAAAACATCATTGAGATGTATCCCAGAGAGGGTTTACAAGTAGTTTGGGGAGAGACAGGGTGTTCCAGTTGGCACTGTAGAGTTTTCACAATCCTCCCAAGAGATTCATCCATGGGGGCCTTAGAGAATTGTTATTACAACCGAGTAGGATATTGATTCCTTGCAGCCATTAGATTGGGAGTGGAGAGGAGGTGATGTTGATGTAGGTACTATGCCAAAGTATGATTTCTGGTGGTTGATTTCCAAACAAGTACCAGTGATAAATCCATAGCAACCAATGCCAGTAGAGTGTCAAGGTAGGGGCCTGAGAGGCCAAAGAGGGGATAGGGGTTGGAGGGGTGGAGGGAGAGGAGATGGAGGATGGGGGGATGGAGGAGGATGAGGGGATGATAGGGGAGATGGGATAGGAGGTCATGGAGGAGATTTATATAGGTAGAGGAGGGATGGGGGGTGGTGTCCAGTGAGTTAGCTACTATTGGACTCAAGTGAACACTAAGAGGGGGGGTGAATCGGTGTTCCAAAAATATTAGCTTTATTAATCTAATCTTAAAACCATCTGTAAACCAAAGGAAATATGCAAACACATAAAGTAATTATCTGCAACACCATAAGACAAGGATTTTTGTGTGGAAACCTTGTTAGGGGAAAAACCATAGTGGAGGTTAATCCACAATTTGAGTACTCAAATAATTTTTTTACAAAGAGAATGCACTAGCATTCAAGCACACTACCTAGAGCACATTTCTCAAAAGGGAAGGCTCACTGCCTTACAAAAAGTCAAATTATAACCATCTAAAGGTTGAACTGAAATAGTAGCATCTATTCATGCAAGGTTACATATATGGTGAAGCTCATGGACTAGATTTTGAGTTCTCTATCTGAATCTGCACCTTGCTCTGCTCTACTCTACTCTACTTTGCACTTTTCTACTCTATGCATCACACATAGATATATTCACATTATTACTCTACTTAATTTCACACCACACACTGATATACTTTCCATTCCACACATTTGATATCTTTGCTATATTTTCTATATTAAAATGATAAAATCGATCTCATATATATATCCACTATCAAGGATTTGATCATTCATATGTCAGATTCATAAAAAAATTAAGTGCTTTTCAACTATTGGCTAGATCCTTAGTTAAATCTATATGTGTCTCCTCCAAAGTTAGTTAAGACATAGATAGGACCCAAACAAACATAATCAAGCACGAAAACATTTAATTAATTACTCCTTATACATCCTCAATTACTATATTTGACAAGTCGTCTTACTCGCACAGATAACCAAAATATTTGTAATCCAGATCTCCTAGATCACATATACCAGTGAATGTGCATCAATATACTTCTTGAATAAGGTATTAAAAACATCAAAAAACCTTCCTCTGAAATCCATAACCCAAAATAATATTTCGGTGAGGTAATTCGATCGACATTTATGCTCTTAACCGGATGTTCTATTCTTCACTTCGTTATGTCAGTGTAAGCCAAAATTATACTGTAGATCAGATGCATGACTTGGGTTGCCATCAATGACAACACTTACAAGACATATGCCAACAATCTCCCCCTTTGACATTGATGACAACAGTTAGTGAAAAATAACTAAGTGTGAGAATTATTATGAGTCTACTACCAAACTGCTCTCTCTCCCTTACGCTTTAAAAATTTCAAACAATAGCCCCCCCAAAGATTGATGAGAAATTTTTCACTACACTCTCTCCCCCTTTAACATCAATGAAAAAGAATGGAATACATATGCCAAAAGTGACATAACATGTGTTCAAAGTCTCCAAAACTTCAAAACTGATTTAAAACTCTTGAAAAAAGTTAGAAAATTATCTTATGATTTTCCTTCATCTCTGGAAGAAACTTCTTCCAAGCATCTATTGTGATCCCAATGACAATGATCATGTTGGTGTTCTTGGATGTCTTGTTGACAATTTTAGTGAGGGATTAAGGAATTGTAATTGTTTCCTCTAGTTTCTCACCTTTCCTTATTATCTCAACCATATGTTCCAATCTGCATTCAGTTTGATCCTTCACTTTGAAAAAAGTGTCCACAAGTGTGTTCTTGGTGGATTGAACTTTTGTGTACTTAGATTGTAACTCTCAAATATTTTTCTTGATTGTGCCATCCTAATATTGAAACATATCAAAGCTTTTTTCAATGCCATTCATCTTTGTTTCAATCTACTCCAATTTCTCTTTGTATTTTCCAACTATATGAGGCCAGTGGATGCAATAGTTGTAGATGTTATTAGCTGAATTGATGCATTGTATCAACTCATTCATTTTATTCTTCAATTTGGTGATTGATAGCCTGAACTACCCCTTCAAATGTGAGATGACTTCACCTTGTTCTTTATCTTCATCCTCAGAGTTCATTGTCTCTTTACTACATTCAATCATTTCTTCAAGTAGAATGTTCTACAAACTTTCCAATTTGACCTTGCAATGCTCAAAATTAGCATTTAGCACATTCAGAATCATATCCTAATCATATGATGGTCTGACAAACCATAACTTAGCAATCTTCTGCATTCCACCTTCTTCCTGAATAAGTTGTTATAGCTTCTCGTTCGTCAGGTCATCTTCTTCCTTGCTAGCTTCTGAAATTTTATTTTTTGATTCTTGTTCATTTCCCTTGGGATCCTCACTTTCTTTATCGGATTCTTCATTTGGAATATCCAAAATTTCCTTTTCTTTTCCTTTTTCTTCAAATATGAGAATCTTGCATTCCAAAGGGTTGTATTCAATAGTTTCTTTTTCTCTTTTCTTCTTTTTCTCTAAGCCACCAGAAGAGGAACCAACTTCAATTGTTCTTACCAGAAGGGAAATATTGATTGAGCCATAATTTCCAAGAACATTCATAAATAAATTTTTAAATTCTTGATCACAATTAGCCAAGCTCTTAGAATATGAGTATATTTGTTTACATATAGGTTCATTTTTTTTCCACACCACATTGTCGATATTTGGAAAACAATTCAAGAAATACATTACTAAAAATATAATCAGAGTAATGAACCTGAAAGGGTAGCCTATCTCTTTTCTTAGTTGCAAATTCTCCATTAGCTTATGCTTTACCAATCTGCATAGGTCAAATTCCTGACCTTCAATGATCATCTTGTGAGAAATGTCGATTGCGCCAACCGAGGTCACTCCTCGATTTCTGAAAAGTATTTTATATGAAATTTCATGCACATTGTACTTTGTAACAAGATTCTTGATCGTCAAAATTATCAGTGCCCTATGATCTCCAATTATTCTGGTTAGGGTTTCAACTTATTTGTTCTGGATGGATTTCTTTCTTGGTATATCTTCGACTTTGCATAGTCTAGTCAAATTCTCAATTGCCTCCTTCAAAATGATGTAGGGTTTTTCTAGAGTCAAAGTGTCATCATGCAATCTACTCAAGATGAATTTAATGAATTCCACATTCTCAAAGTATAGAAACTCATTCCAAATATCCAAATTCCCGTGTTTGGCTTCATTCAATTGCTTCAATTCATTGGGTAATAATAGATTCGTCAGGGACCTAATCTTTCCATTGTTGTATTCATCCAAAATGATTGAATCTTTTATTTATTATACTTTATTTTCACACTTAGGTTTAACAACCGCACACGAAATTATATGAAAATTCTAAAAGAAAACTAAAATACCTGATAGATTTAGAGAATCACAGACAAATCGATTTCAGTGCTTCAAAATTATTCTACCGAGTGCTCTCCTTCTTTTCTTCTTCAATGCAAAGTGAAAAATGAGAGTTCTAGCTTGACTTTTATAGTTCACATAATTATAATAAATGCACTTTCCCTAAGTTTTCCGGATACTCTGTTTTCTCATAAAACAATAGAAAAATTCTTCTGCGAACCTATGAATTCTTTGAATTCTCTTGTGAAAGTTATCGAAAACCTCTACACATTATTAATAAATTTTTTTGACAATCCTTTGCATTTTGTTACCAACTACAAATAGGGGAGGAAATATTTTCTTGAACAACTCCCCCTAGGCCAATGGCCTGAAATCAATCACTGGAAGAGTTACCAGAATCAGGTTCCAATGCAAAGCCATTTCTAGCATTAGATTCGTTCTTTCTTAACCATGTCTTCTTCATCTGATCTCTTATCTCATTTGTAGTCATTTTTCTTTTCCTTTATCAACCTTTTGTATATTTCTATCTTTTTATACTAGACCTCTTTTTCCCATATTCTTGTTTCTACATAATCTTGTAATATGACCATATTTATTGCAATTATAGCACGTAGTATTTCCTTGTCCAAACCAATCATTCCATTTATTTCTTCTTGATCTGCATTTATTAGCGATATTCCCAAATCTTCCACATGTATAACATTCAATATTCCTTCTATTGATAGAGTAGTTTGACAAATTTCTGCATTCAATTGATTTATGACCAAACTTTTTGCATTTGAAAAACTGACCAAAAAATGATAGATCTCTTGATTTCATATTACTTCTACATTGAACAGCCATATTCAACAATTTCTTTTGCAAGAAAAACAATATCCATTAAAATTTTGAGCATTAGGTTGTCTTACTCGATACCTTCCACCTTTGTTTATTTGATTTCCTTTCCTGATATTTTTTTCTCTAGATCTGGAACTTTCTCCTTTTCCATATCCAAGACTTCTCTGATCATTTCCATTCTTCTATCCTTGAGTCAGCTCATTAAGCTTCACTGAACTGATCTTAAACTTCTCCTTATATTTTTTGTAGTAGCAAGTTTATTTAAGAGAATAACAATCTATTTTTCAAGCTCTTCTCCATTTTTTTTGAATTGTAATAGTTCACTTTCCATCTGAATGAATTCTCCATTTATTCATCTGCATTCATTAGATTTTTCCTTTACGGACTGAGCAAGGTTCTCCTCATTCTTCTTCCTTTCTTCAATCTCTTTTGTCAGCTTCATCACCGTAGATTCCATTTCATTTTTTAGGGTAGCATTGTCTCTAGAAATCTTTTCACATTCTTCAATTATATCTTTCAAGGTTTGATTCAGGTGAGCATCATCCATGTTCTCGCTCTCTTGTTGCTTAATTTGGTCACAAAGATCTTTTCCCTTCTCCCTAGATTTAACAATCTAATCCTTCAATGACTGAATGAATTTCTTAGCATCCCTAAGATTTCCTTTCAATTCTTGGACTTCTGCTTTAGACTGATCGAGGTCATCAAGAGCCACCAAAAGCTTCTACTGAAGGCTACCAGAGTCCATCACATTCCAAGATCCACCTCAAGATGTTAAAATTATTCTGAGGAACCAAATTCTTTGATACCAATTTTTGAACTGAAGGGAACACCGAGAGGGGGAGGGGGGGTGAATCAGTGTTCTGCAAATCTTAGCTTTATTAACTTGATATTAAAACCATCTAAAAATAAACCAAAGGAAAGATGCAAACACATAAATTAATCATCCACAAAACCATAAAACAAGGATTTTTGCGTGGAAACCCTATTTAGGGAAAACCACAGTGGAGGGTAATCCACAATTTTATTACTCAAATAAAATGTTTACAACGAGAATGCACTTGTGGGTATGTGCCCTTAAGTGGCAATAAAAATTTAGAAAATCAGAGTTAGGCAACTTGACATAAAAATTTGAGTAAGTTATCTATATTATTTCAAAAATATGTAAGGATAGAATCTATAGAAAATTGAATTTAGTTTCTAAAATAGTAGGTTTATTTTTAAAAAAACAATCTATTTTCTGAAAATTTGAAATTTCAATGTAGTAGCACTTAAATTTCAGGGAAAAAATAAGAAGTAGGTGTTTGT
This sequence comes from Sequoiadendron giganteum, assembly GCA_007115665.2. Classification (NCBI taxonomy): domain Eukaryota; kingdom Viridiplantae; phylum Streptophyta; class Pinopsida; order Cupressales; family Cupressaceae; genus Sequoiadendron; species Sequoiadendron giganteum. Next base: position 275,635,298 of record CM021100.1, on the reverse strand, counting down.
CTGACCACCCTAACCACAATAAAATGATAATATTTTAGATATAAGTAGAGGAGTCATGTCCTGATGTGATACATATAGTTTTGTAAAAAAATTCCAAATAAATAATTAATTATGAATTTTTTATTACAACTTTTAAAAAATATAAAAACTCGTATGTCTGACCACCTTAACTTGGTCAAAACCTCATAAAATTCAATTTTATTTTTTTTAATCCTATAGTGTGTGAAGCATAGAATGTAACACATGTTTTAATCAAGACTTTAGTTTTAATTCAAATAGAAAATGAATAATAACTATTTATTAAATTCAAAGTAAAGCATAATTGATATTGGTGGAAAGATGAGAATCTCCTTTAAAAACCCATTTTGTTTCATCAATTTTGGGTTAAAAAAAGTCATCAGCGACATGAGCCATCATATCACCACTTTTTGGCCCATCATGATCCTACACATGCCCTTGCATTTAGGCACATTTCCTAGAGAAAACTGATAAAAAGGGAAGGGTCACTGCCTTATAAAATTTCAGATTAAAACCATTTGAAGCTTGAACTGAAATAGTAGAATCTATTCATGCCAGGTTACAATTCTGGTGAAGCTCATGGATTAGATTTTGAGTTCTCTATCTGACTCTGCACTTTTCTCTACTCTGATTTGCACTTTTTTTCTCTATGCATCATAGATAGATAGATTCACACTATTACTCTGTTGAATTTCACACCACACACTGGTATACTTTGCATTCCACACATTCATTATCATCGCTATCCTTGATATATTAAAATGATAAAACCAATCTCATATATTTATCCACTATCAAGGATTCGATCATTCATATGTCATCTTCATAAAACATTAAGTGCTTTTAAACTATTGGCTAGATCCTTAGTTAAATCTTTATGTGTATCCTCCAAAATCTATTAAGACATAGAGAGGATGCAAAAAAACATAATCGAGCACGAAATCATTTAATTAATTACTCCTTATACAACCACTATTACTATATTTGACAAGTCGGCTTTCTTGCATAGATAACCAAAATATTTATACACCGGATCTCCTAGATCGCATTCCAGTGAATATGCATCAATATACCTCTCGAATAAGGTATTCAAAACATCAAAAAACCTTTGTCTGAGATCCATAACACAAAATAATATTTCAATGATTTAATTTGATCAAGATTTATGATCTTAACTAGATGCTCTATTCTTCACTTTGTTCTACCAGTGTAAGCCAAAACTATATTGTAGATCGGATGCATGACTTGGGTTGCCATCAATGAAAAAAATTACAAGCCATATTCTAATAGATACCATCAATCATAGAGGGGGAAGACCAACATGAGGTAAGGGTAGTGGAAACAGTGGTGGAATAAGAGGGAGAGAAGGATATTGAGATGCTCGCTCTAGAGGTGGCACATTTAGAGGAGGAGGATATGGAGGTTGAGGTGCAAGGAGATGGGGATAGGAGGATCATGCGCAGGAGGAGTCACATATGGATGAGGCTGAGAGATTCCTCTAGGAGAAGATCATCACGGGGATTAAGGAGGTGGGGCTATAGGAGGATCGATAAAATGAGGATAGTACAAATTAGAGGATAGTCACCTTGCAGGCATGTGTACAAGCTTTAAAGGTAGAGGTTTATAATACCATAGTAGAGAGGGGCACCATGCAAACTGAGAGAGACCTAGATGTTATTAGTCAGCAATAGATAGATCAGTGCATGATTGATTTTATAGCTACATGCAGTGGGTCTATGGTAGATGTCTCTCATGAGTATGCTAGGGCTAGCAGGGCCATGTAGTATTATAGAGATCTTTATGAGAGGATGGTAACACTGGACACGAGGGAGCCCACATTTTTTAGAGATTGATAGTGGGTCATGTGGTAGGACTCACAATAGGACACACAACAGGAATTCCTAGAATAGGTCGGAGGGTGAGACCTTAGGTGTGAGACATACCACCCCTTATCACAAGCCTCCTACCATCGAGAACAAGTCCAAAGAGTCATTGCATAGGGAGGATAAGGATGCCCTAGGGATGGGGGATCAGGGTATTTCAGGCTAGGACCTCTTTTTGTGTATTATGTTATATGGACACTTACATTTTTTATTATTGATCCTACAAGCTCCATGTTTAATGGATACAATACATCATGAAATTATACCTATGATACATTATTAATCAATATATATCATTTGATTTTGGTGGTGATTTATGTTATGCAGTGCTATATGATTATGTTTTATGTGTATTATGATTTTATTTTATGGATGTTCACATTTTGATATCTATTGATGCACTCTATATGGTTATGTGATGGTTTAATATGTGTTATCATTATTCATTTATGATTATGTTTTGAATGTTTTGTGCCCCTTATGACGTGTATGGATGATAAATGTGGGATGCATGACCTAATTCGATGAATGCAATATGATATGATGATGTGATGCATTTATGATTATGGATGTTTATATTATTATGATATGTATGAACCTAATGTTAAGAATGTGATGTAATATGCAGATGCAATTTAATGTTAATGTAATGGAATTCTTGTACAATAATGCAAAATGTGATAATTGTGAATGTTTAATATGAATGAAAAATGTGATGTGTAATATGATATGAAATATTATTATTAATGTGACGCTACACATATATAAAATGCAATGTAATAAAATATGATGTGAAATGTAATGTGAAATTTGATACAATATCAATGAAATGTAATGTGATAAAATATGATGTGCAATGTAATGTGAAATGCGATGCAATATGAATGAAATTTAATGCAATAAAATATGATATGAAATTTCATGTTATGCAATGTGATAAATGGAAATGAACTATAATCATACTGCAAAATGTGATGTAATGAAATGTTAACATAATATGGATTATTTCTATGTTTTTGTATTTTCTTATGCAAATATATGTGGCCTAACATGATAACGATGTCTATGATGATAATGATTTCTATGATGTTGTCTAGCATGATTGTGCATGGAAAAAAATATTGTGTCACAGGAATTTGTCAAGATGCAGACGAAAGAAATGTTAGCATGGGAGAGATGAATGTTAGCGTGGAAGAGAAAAAGAAGATGGAGTGTTAGACAGGGAATGGCAAGGGTCCAAATTTCATTCTTTTATAGTTATCATCATTAGGCATCAAAATTTTCACAAATGGAGCACAAACGCAATGGTATAACATAGACCAAGGTGTGCAAGGTGACCATTTGTGAGAGAAAAGCAATCAAAAAGGAAAAGACAAAAGACAAGGACTGCCCTAGCTCATACTAATGACCTAATTATCCCATTCTTTTTGCCAATACAAATCATAGGCAATAATCACATAAATGAGGTCATGATCCATAATAATTACTCTAAATCCTTTAATAGGACATCCTCGATGTAAGTAGTAACATGATCGAAAACCAATAAAAAAGATAAGACAAATTTATACCAACAAAATATTTTCCAAAGAGACAGTGTTTGCCAATGATATTGATAAGATTATTTGATATGATTGATTAGGTTGAACAAGATATTGATAAGTTGACAAAGTTTGAACAATTGATTTGATTGATTGCGCCTGATTTTAGGAAGGACACATCCTGATTAAGCAAAATTAATTGACAAAGATGAAAATATTTATTGATTTGATGATGGATTGATGTGACGACGCCTAGTTTCAGGAAAGACATATCCTATTTAAGGAAAAGAGCACATGTGATAAAGTTGACCAAGTGAAAAGTGTTGATAAGGAACCTAACTACAAGAAAGACACATCTTGCTTAAGAGGAATGACAAGATTGACCAAAGAAAAAGTCTAATCTCAGGAAGGACGCATCCTAATAAAAGACAAGTGATAATATTGAATGAGATAAATGACCTAATGCCCCATTTCAATATAAGATCAATGACTTGATTGATTGAGTGATGATTAAGGTACTCTAATTGATTGAAGATTGAGTGAATGATTAAATATTTTTTGGTTTTGATTGTCTGTTGATTCATGATTTGGTTTTAATGGTGATTTCCTGTGGACATAACCAGACTTAAAAAACCCTAAAGGATTGACCTAGGCCCTCAGGGGCTTGTCAATTGATGGCCTAACCTAAATTATATATGTAGAGACCTCATAGTTTGACATGAATTGACTTCACTTTACTTTCAACAAAAGATTGAGTCATGATTTTATTTGGAAAAACCTAAAAGAACTGACCTAATGTCTTAGGGGGCCATATATGATGAGACTTCCCTACATAGAAAATGCACAAAGATGATTTAGTTTGAAAACTCTAACATAGATTGAATTAGACTTAGACTCAAACTTTTTTTTGGGAATTTTTCAAGTTTTCTGATGTATTGGGATTTTGAAGGTTTTCTATTTTTTTTGGATTTTGATGTTTTATGATTTTTTTGGATTTTGATGATTTATTTTATTTTTTGGATTTTTATGTTTTAAAATGTTGATACCATGCATCAGATCCTATGAAGAGATAAGTTGAGGAATTTCCCCCAATTAGGTGTAGAACCAACTTAGTATGCGCAAGGGGAATCAACAAATGAATACAAAGGATGATTATGAAAGTGAAGGATACTAAATGTCAATGGTTCTCAAGAAATGAGTAGGATGCCAATGATTTATTATGGATGATATGGGAAAATTAATGAGAAATGGCTGAAAGACTAGGTAGAGTGATAGTAGAGGAAGGAGCATAAACTAACTACACATGGTGCCTATTTGCTAGGTTTTCACCATGGCACTTATCCAAAGTGCCACTGAAGTGGTTTTCACTTTTAGATGAATTATTTCTCTTCACTCTTTTAAAAATAAAAAATCCTTTTTTTCATTTTTTTTGTTGTCACCAAGACACCTATTTGCTAGGTTTTCACTAGGGTGACTATTTTTTTTATTTTTTTTGTATTTTTGACCTTTGAAGGGATACTCTGAGAATCAAGTGTAGTACTAGTGAAGGTGCATGTTGTTGATAGGTTTAGGAAACAATTATCCTTTAGGAGTAGAAAAATGATAGGCACCAGATCCATATGCTACCATGATGATGTATATGCTCAACCAGTTAGGTTTAAACTTGTTGGGCTTTTCTCAATCTACTTGATTCTTCAGGTTTTGTTTCAAGACTAAGTTACCAATGTCAAAGCGTCTAGATCATAATTTCTTATTGTAGCTACGTTGAAAGAATTTTTTTATGCTTGCAAGTGTGTCAAAGCATTTTGTCTCTTTTCATCTAGTAATCCTAGCTCATGCAGACGGGATACATGATATTCTTCTTGATCAATTACTCCTTGCTTAAATACTCTTAGGGATGGTAACTCGACCTCTATAGGAAGTATGGATTCAGATCCAAAGAAAAGGGAGTATGGAGTGGCTCTTTTAGGTGTCTGAACACTAGTGTGATAGGCCCATAAAGTAGGATTAAGTTGTATGTTCCAGTCATGACCAACTTCATTGATAGTCTTATGTAATTTTAGGATAGTCTTATTAGATGCCTCAGATTTGCAATTACCTTGGGGGTAGTATGGGGTAGCAAAGTAGTCTCGTGTAGTGTGTTATGCCTATTGTGCAGATAATTGTGCCTACACTTGCTAAGAAGCTAGTTGTGTGGCCTGATGATTTTGGAGTACTTTTTGTTGGCCAGCTTGTCGAGCAACTTGCAACATCATGGTGAGTGAATTGGCTGTGTTGTTCTTTGGTGGTAATTTTGATGGGTTGGGAAGAATTATGACCATTGTGATGAGTGGAACGGTCATGTTAATGATTGGGGTTTGAGATATGGATGGTGCAATCGAGATGTTAGGTCCCTGGGAAACCATATTTTGAGGAATGGTGGATGTGTTGATTAACGTGGTTGCTTGGATGTTTTCCATTTGTTGTTGCAATATAGATGGCATAACTGGAGGATTTGATAGGGTGTTTTGATTGGATTGATTGATGGTAGGAAGAGGAGGAAGAGCCAACTCGAGGGATGATGTAAATATAGATGTGAGTGGTTAGGGTGGAAATGGTGGAAAGACGGGTGAAGCAATCCCTGGAAGTGGTGATGATGGATCCAAGATTCCCCCTTCTCCAAACAAGTCACCCTCTCCTTGTGAGATAGGGAGAGAGGTTTGTGTATCTAGCATGAAAGGAAAAGCAGAGGTGTGGAATATGCTTTCCCAATGCTAAAACCTTAGAGGAGAAGTGCAAAGACCAAAATTTAAAATTTTCTAACTTCTAAGATGAACAAACTCAACATAACAGGAAACTAGAAAAACACATACATAGAGATAACACTAGATTTACGTGGGAAAAAACTTTCGGGAAAAACCCACCACAACAAGAGAAGACACTTTGTATTATAGTAAAAAACATTACATACAAAGCTCATAGTCCTCACTCTCTGATAGTTAGCTCATAGTAGGAGACTTGAGTTTTCATGCACTCACTATTACAATGCTTTTTCTGCATATAATGAATACAAACTCATCACCCTCAAACCTACAATTGTTCATTGTCACTATCGGCTATTACAAAGTCTCATATTCAACAACCAATTCGGGTGCATTTAATTTACATTCTTCATCAACATGCCAAATTGATCTCGAATAAGATTGCCCTGCAATCATGCATCGGGCTGCCCCAACATTAAATTTTGTTGCAGAGAAAATTACCTAAAATGGGCTCTGACATCTGCCAAAATGATCTCATACTAAATGCATGAATATCACTTTTCATCAATCAAGCTTCCAACAAGTAAATGTTGTTTTACAATAGTGATGCAAAAACAACCAATGAAAATGTGCCATGTGTCAATATTCCATTCATCCACTGGTTGATCGAAAAAGGATCGGTCAACTACTCCCGGGCTCTAAATACTGTGCTACTGCTAACTATAACTTCAAACTTCAAGCTATGGTGGCTAACCACCACTCCAACCATCATCATAGCTAGGGCCCGCCATGACACATCTACGCTGCTAGTTCTCATTTGGGGAATCTAAAACCGCATCTGCAATATTCCAATAAATTTCTCTGAAACATTGACATGTGTCTATAATCGACAACACCCTGCAGGAATAACTCAGGACCCACCATGCAAGGTATGTGACAAGCGATCATTGTTGATCAAACTACCACACATCAACCACTCAAGCAATTCTACCCGACTCACAAATTCCCTTTGATACTTTCCTCAAAAGGGTGTGGAATGGAACGAGCATTGTCGGATTAAATCCCATCACAACCGTAGATGCAGTTGTCAACATATTGGTGAGGAACTACTTTGCCTCCCATCGATAAGTGAAAAATTTGCTGATGAAGTTGAGGCAAACTGATATATCGTTGGAGTCTCACTGACCAAACAAAGTCTCAGTGACCAGAGACCAAGATGAGCACATGAGAACTCTACGGTAAAGCGATAAACGAATAAATTCATCAAGCCTTTAACAAAGGTCCAAGCTAGTAAATTGAGGCACATTTCCCAACGAGATCCCACTTGATGAAGAATTATTGGCTTCCTCTAGACTTCAAATTTATTGATGATCATAGGCCCCAAGGCCCATCAAACTTGCACACCATCTGAACTTGTCTGTGCTCATCCTTTTTGTCAAAGCATCAACAACATTTCTTAGAGTATCCACCTTTACTAAGCAGACCTTTCCATCCTCCACCATATCTCTCATGAAGTGATACTACACATCGATATCTTTCATCCTAGCATGGAAATTTGGATTCTTCGCCAAACAAATGGCACTCTGACTATCACAACAAATAGTGATCTACCCTGCATCAAAACCTATATCATAACACAAACGATTGAGCCAAACGACTTCTTTGTAGGAATGTATCACTACCATGTATTTTGCCTCTGTAGTGGATAAAGCAACTACATCTTGTCTCATGCTCATCCAACTAATTGTACCACCATTTAACATGAAAGTATATCCACTAGTGGATCGTCTGCTATCAATTTCCCCTACCCAATCAGAGTCTACATATCCATGAATGTTGAGAGTTCTCTATGATCCAACCAAATTTCCATTGTAACACAAAGCACATTGTAAAGTACCTTTCAAATATCTAAACACTCTTTTCACAACATCCCAATGTGTCCTTCCTAGATTTTCCATAAATCAGCTAAGTACTCCCAATAGCACTTGCATAAGGCACCCTTTTCATGTCCTCCATCTCAGTGGAAAATTTTTGATATTCTTCAATAGATAGCTTTGTTCCCTACAAGACTGGAACAAATAGCTGCTTTCAATCATTCATATCAAATCTCTCCAGAACAGTGTTAATGTACTTACTCTGACTGACCCAAAGCTTTCTGCTCTTTCTGTCCTTGGTTATTTCCATCCCAAAAATATAACTTGCTACACCTAGATCTTTTATTTCGAACTTTGCAAACAACTAAGACTTAAGATCAGAAATCATGGTCTTACTATTTCCTATGAACAACATATCATCTATGTACAGTGTAATAATAAGCATATGATCATTTTCAGATTTGTAATACACAAAATGATTAGATTTTGATCTCACAAAATCTCATAGACAACACAAAAGTGTCAAAATTTTGGTACCACATTCTAGGCGATTGTTTCAAACCATACATAGATTTATTTAACTTGCAGACTAGGTTTTCCTTACCTTTTTCAATGAAATACTCAGGTTGGGACATATAAATTTCTTCTTCCAGCTCACCATGGAGAAACATTGTTTTCACATCCATCTATTCAATCTCTAATTCATATGTGGCTACAAGTGACAACATAAATCTAATAGATGTCATCTTAGCTACAGGGGAAAATATTTCTCCATAGTCAATTCCCTCTACCTAGGAATATGCTTTTGCAACCAATCTCACTTTATACTTTTCAACACTGCCCTCTAGATCAGTCTTCTTCTTAAATACCCATTTACAACCAGTAGAATTTCTTTCTTCACGCAAAGGTACCAAATCCCAGGTTTCATTCTTTTTCAATGATTCCATTTCTTCATTCATGGCTTCCAGCCAAGAATTTGAATCAGACATTTTAATTTCCTCTTTCATAGTCCTAGGCTCATCAGTGCTATTAATTAAAGCATAGGCACAATTCGAATCCAACATAGAGAAACCATACCTATCAAGTTGACATATTTCACGTGTAGACCTTCTCACTGGCTGAGGTTGTGGTTCTTCATCTTCAAAACTCTCAAAGCTGCTAGAGCTCTCCTCACTTTCAGGTACACCATGCAACTCTTCTTTTTCTAGAGTTTGAGGAATCTCAACTGCATCATTATTTTTTCTATCTCTATTTGTGGATCAGCTATAGAAGGTTTTAGCTCATGAAATATTACACTTATACTATGTGAAACCTTCTCAGTATTAGGGTTCCAAATCTTGTATCCTTTCACACCAAAACCATAGCCAATGAAGATACATTTAACAACCTTGTTCTCCAACTTAGATCTTGTCATCATAGCCAAAGAAACAAACATGTCTCAAAGAGGGCTTCTTACCAGACCATGCTTCCAAAGGTGTCTTATAAATGAGAGTTGAGAAAGGAGAATGATTTACCAGGTAACATGTTGTACCACAACCTCAACCCAGAAATTCTTCTTTAGACCAACACTGCTCAACATACTCCTTGCCTTTTCCATCAGCGTCTTGTTCAACCTTTCAACAAATCCATTCTGTTGTGGAGTATAAGGTGTATTTTTATGCCTTTTAATCCCATGGTCTGTGCATTACTTTTCAAAATCTATAGAACAAAACTCACTGCCATTATCCATCCTCAAACATTTTATTTTCCTTCCAGTCTGATTCTCTACCAAGTTTCTAAAATCTTTAAACCGACTAAACACTTTTGATTTACTTTTAAGGAAGTGTACAAATGCCCTTCATGAAAAATCATCAATAAAAGAAACGTAATATCTAGACTTTGATAATGAAGGAACATTCATTGGACCAAACACATCAGATTGGACATAATCGAGTACACTAGAAGATTTATGAGGACTCGAATAAAATGAAACATGATGTTGCTTTCCATAAATGGAGTGTTCATAGAAATCGAACTCAAGATTACAATCAACAAGCCCTTCAACAAGATTTTTATTTTTCAATATTTTTAAACCTTTCTCACCTATGTGACCAAGTATATGATGCCACATCATGGTCTTCTCCATTGGGATTTTCACCTCCAATGCATTTGCATCCAAATAAGTGTCTTTCTCCTTCTCTTCATGAGCAACTTTTCTTGACTTCACAGAGACGTTGTTACATTGAACAAGACGTGCATCCAACTTGTACAGAGTACTAGTACGTACACTATTAGCCAACACCATAGCACCTCTAGCCATCTCACATCCTTTACTCAAGAAAGAAACTTCCACACCAAGTTCATTAAGCTTACTAACATAAAGTCAGTTACGATCCAAACCTGGTATGTGTAGTACATCACCAATCCCTTTGGTTCTTCTATCAAGGAATTGTATTTTGACTCTTCCATGACCAACAATCTCTAGTGTTGAGTCACTTGCCAAGTACAAATTTCCACCATCATAATTTTTGTACTTAGTGAACCATTCTCTATAAGACGTCATGTGGAAAGATGCACCTGAGTCAATCAGCCAGACATCATTTGATGCCTAAGTCACCATGGCTACAATGAAGAAATTTACATCACTTTGAGAATCAAAGTCTATAGAGTTATTATTCTTCTTCTTCTCCTTGCAATCCTTTCAGTTATGACCAGGTTGCCCATAGTTTCAACATTTCACCTTGGACTCTTTAGTAGGAAACTTTGATCTCGCTTCATATTTGGATTTATACTTCTTGTCTTTATTCTTTCCCTTCTCCTTTGATCTACCTCAAACAACAAGAGCCTCTTTGGCCATCTTAGAAGGATTCCTTCACATTTCTTCTGATATTAGTGAAGCAACCGCATCTTCCATCTTGAAAGTAGTAGTCATACTTCCAATAGCCATTACCAGATGGTCCCATGTGTCATGTATGGAACATAACAAGAGCATACAATTATCGTCCTCCTCTATCTTCACACCCACAAATGCCAACTGAGAAAAACTCATATGAAATGAGTTCAAATGGCCTATAATAGATGCACCTTATTCCATCTTAAAGGAGTAAAAATTATTCCTCAAGAATAACTTATTCACCAGAGACTTTCCCTGATAAATATCACCAAGGTTCTTCCATAATGAAGTTGTAGTCTTCTCCTCATGGACATTCAGGTATACAATATCGGCCAAACAAATTCTTATCAAGCCTCTAGCTTTTGTATCTGTGAGATCTCAATCTTCTTGTTTCATGGTTTGTGGCATAGTTTCAGACACAACAATCCAGAGGTCTCTATCCACCAATAGGTCTTCCATTTTGAGTTTCCACAACTCAAAATTACCTCCATTGCATTTTTCAATATCTACTCTTCCTGATGTACTCATCATCTCAACCAGTATTTGGTTATCCTTCACAAGACTCCCACTGAAACATAGTTAGCACCAAAAACCAACCCTACTAACAAGGATAACACAATTGGCCAAGCTCTAATACCACTTGAAAGGAAAATCTAAGGTGTGGAATATGCTTTCCCAATGCTAAAACCTCAGAGGATAAGTGAAAAGACTAAAATTTAAACTTTTCTAACTTCTAAGATGAACAAACTCAGCATAACAGGAAAATAGAAAAGCACATACACAAAGATAACTTCAGATTTATGTGGAAAAACCCTTTAGGGAAAAAACCCACCACACCAAGTGAAGACACTTTGTATTATAGTAAAAGAAATTAGATACAAACCTTATAGTCCTCACTCTCTGATAGTTAGCTCATAGCAACAAACTTGAGTTTTCATGCACTCACTATTACAATGCTTTTTCTGCATACAATGAATACAAACTCATAACCCCAAACCTACATTTATTCACTATCACTATAGGTTGTTAAAAAGTCTCATATTCAAGAACCAATTAAGGTGTATTTAATTTACATCCTTCACCAACAAGCCAAATCGATCTTGGATCAGATCGCCCTGCAATCATGCATTGAGCCACCCCCAACATTAAATTTTGTTGCAAATAAAATTACCTAAAATGGGCTCGGACATCCGCCAAAATGATCTCATACTAAATGCATGATATATCACTTTTCACCAATCAAGCTTCTGACCAATAAATGTAGTTTTGCAATAGTGATGCAAAAACAACCAATGAAAATGTGCCATGTGTCGATATGCCATTCATCCACCTCTTGAACGAAAAAGGATCGGTCAACTAATCTTGGGCTCCAAATACCGTGCTATCACTAACCATACCTAAAAACTCTGAGGTATGGCCGCAAACCACCAACTCCAGCCATCATCATAGTTGAGGCCCACCATGACATGTGTACACTGCTAGTTCTCATTTGGGGAATCTAAAACCACATCCGTAATATTACAATAAATTTCTCTGAAACGTTGACATGTGTCCGGAGCTGGCAACACGATGCACAAATAACTTAGGACCAAACATGCGAGGTACGGGACAAGCGATCATCTCTGATCAAACTACCACGCATCAACTACTCAGGCAATTCCGCTTGACTCACAAAGTCTCGTTGATACTTGCCTCAAAAGGGCACAGAACGAAATGAGCACCATTGGATTAAAACCCATCACAACCATAGATGCAGGTGTTGAAATATGACTGAGGCAATTCATTGCCTCCCACTGATAAGTGAACGTTCCACCAATGAAGCCAAGACAAACCGACATAAAATTCTGCTAACTCTAAACCCATCGACCCATCACTATAACACCCATTGGAGTCTCACCGACAAGAAAAAGTCTTGGTGACCAAAGACCAAGATGACCACATGAGAACTCCATGATAAAGCGATAAAGGCATAAATTCGTCAAGCCTTTAATAGAGGTTCAAGCCAGTAAATTGAGGCACATTTTCCAACATAACAATTAGATTTGAGTTGCATGAAAAGAGGTTGGGTTTTTGGTGTCATGGAACATGAGAGGGACATATAGCTGTAGTAGATTTACCAAGACAACTTGATCTAATTTGGTGCTTGCATTCAACCCTCGTTTATTCACAAGGCGATGTTTTTGGAGTTCGCGAAGCATGGCACTTCCCTTGTTAACAATCGACACGGTTGAAGTGATAGATGATATGATTTTGGGGATGTCTTGTGTGAAAATTTGAAGTGGAAGTGTGGATGCAAGTGAAGGTATGATTTTGAGAGATCTGTCCACAATAGTTCTTACGTCAAAGTCATAAGGGAGTTTAGCCCCTTCTTTTGCTAACTCTAGCATCTATTGGAATCGGTACAATCTCAGCATGACAATGAAAATTCAGTGATTCTTAGGGTTTTCACCATTTCTAAAAGTTCTTCTTGTGTCATCCCATTGCCAGTGATATCTTGTACGTGACCATCCTCTAGAGGATCTTGTGATGATAGAGTAAATTTGATTGGGGGATTTCTTGAACCAACGAGATTCATTTAAGGAGTTGTTTCACTTAAGTCACTTCAAGTTGATGTTTCTTTTGTGATTTTCATGTTCTTCTTGTGTTGAGATCTTGTTTGCACCATAAAAGAGGGATCTTAATTAGGCACAAAAGAGAAGAACTAGGAAAAATTAAGGATAAAGGTGATGATGAAAATGAAAGGTGAATGATGTGGATAATGAAAAATCTTGAGGAACCTTGGGAGAAATGCTAAAATTTCTAGGGCTTGATTTGGTTTGGTTTTGATTGAGGCTAGTTTGACTCAATGTGTTAAGTCAAACAAGGTGATTTTGGATAATGCACTCGTAAACTCTAGCAAGTTGTGTTATCCTAAATAAAACTCTTACACAAGATGATAGTGCATAAATGTGAACCCCAATCCTATACCTACATAAACATGGAAAACAAACACAATATTAGATCAATATGCGAGTTACAATAAGAATTCCCCATGAAATTACTTTGAAACATTAACATAGGAAGAAAATCAAGAACAATGCAAATGAAAGTAAATGAATCCTATTTTAATGAAAAAACTATCAATCCCATGGGGGAATTGGTGCAAATTATGTGTAGAAATTGGCCCTTTCCCAACTCTTTTGGAAGATTTGTTGATTTGATCCACTTGATGGTGAAGAACAATGTGATTCCTTGAGAAAAACTACAATAACCTAGCTATGGTGATGGAAAATGCTCAAGAAATGTACGAAATTGCTCTAGTGTGAAGATAATAACTTTGCATTCAAATTGTGGATGAAGAATGAGAGGAAGTATCTCTCATTTATAGATTTAAAATTGGAAGAATGAGAAAGATTTGAGCAATGTGGGATCATTCAACATCCAATGGCCAAGTGCCACTTGTACAAATGTGAATGGGTGAAGGTTGAGCACATTTTTGTGATTGTGCACAGTAAATGATATTAGGTGGAATTTCAAATTTCAAAAATGGCATGTGAGAGGGAAAAGAGAATGAAATAAATGTCACTTAGCTCAATGCACAAGTTCATGTAAGAGGAGTGAATTATTTGTTGGAAGGATAAACCCACTTGGATTTGAATTCAAATTTGAGGGAATATTCTCTATTATGCCATGTTGAGAGAAAATAGAGATTTAATAAATGAATTAAATCTATTTTCATGTGCAAGTGGCAAAAGCTAGAGGATGGGACTTGCATTAAGATTAAATTAATCAAAGGTTAATTAATTTAATGAGGAATTAGGAGATGTGACAATTTAGATTTCAATTTTTGGAACGATTTAAATAAAAATTGAGAGGAAGGGTTTAATTAAATAAATGTTTTGATTTATTTAACTAAAGGGGATAATGTTATATTAAATCAAATAAGGTTTAATTTATTCAATTTAATAAGAGGACTTTAGAGTTTAAATTAAATACAATGAATTATTTAAATCAATAGAGACTTAGGGTTAATTAAATTAAATTGATTAATTTAATCAACAAAGGGGAATGACTTAATCCGATAAATAATGATTTATTTAATTAAGAGATGAAAAGTGATGATATACTGAGAAGGTGATTCAGGATGAAATGATGTTAGTTAGGATCAAGTGTGTCAGTTAATTTTCCATGTCTACAGTACCCAAGGTTACTTTGTCTTCTAAATCAAAGTTACCTACAAAGAAAACTATGTTATGGCACCAAATACTTGGCCACATTGAAGAAAAGGGTCTAAGGACCTTGAAAAATAAAAACCTTAGTGAAGGTTTGTTTGATTGTAATCTTAAATTTTATTTTTGTGATCGTTGCATTTACGTTAAACAAAACCATATTTAGTTTTACTCGATTTATCATTAACCTTGCGGTGTATTGTATCTTAGTCATTCTAATGTGCTTGGTCCTATAGATTTTCTTTCAATTAGAAAATCCAAATATTATGTCTTATTTACTGATGATTATCTTATAAGGACATGGGTATACTTTTTAAATAATAAATCTAAATTTTTTAGTCAATTTAATGAATTTAAAGCAATGGTTGAGTTGTAGACTGGAAAGAAAATGAAATCTTTGAGGACTGATCATGGTGATGAATTTTGATCTAATGATTTTGATAGATTTTGTAAAGATTATGGTATTCATAGACAAAATACAACTTCATATTCTCCACAACATAATGGAGTTGTAGAAAGAATGAATGGGTAACTGATGGAAAATGATCTAGGAGTATGTTTAGTGGAATTGGCCTAGAACAAATATTTTGGGACGAAGTTGTTCCCACTACATGTTACCTAATTAACAAGTATCCTGCATCAACTCCTGATGATAAGACGCCTATAGAGGCATTGTCAGGTCATAAGCCTTCATTAAGACATCTAAGAGGTTTTGGTTGTGACGAATATACACATGTGCCAAAGGAGAAGTGAACAAAGTTGGAGAACAAGGCTATGAAATGTATCTTCATCAGATATAGTTATGGTGTGAAAGGATACTTGAGCTTTGGGATCCTATTTCGCAGAAGGTAATATATAGAAGAAGTGTTATTTTTAGAGAAACTAAGCCTTCTTCTCCTATATTGCAGCCCAAACAAAGTAAATAATAAGATGTGATTCAACTTCCTTTTATGCTTGAGAAAGATGAATCAAGGCCCATGGATAGACAAGAAGTTGAAAAGAGCTAATCTAGCTCTGAATTATTAGAAGAGGAGGAAGAACCTCCAAATCAACTTGTTCAAAGTTCTACAAGGTATATACAACCACTGTAAAGGTATTCACCTGACGATTGGAAATGTATTTTTTCTTTGAATACTAACATGCATGAACCTAGATCTATAGAAGAGACATTAGGTATGAATGATGCAAAATTATGGAAGATTGCTATGGATGAAGAAATAACATCTTTGAAAAAGAATGATACATGGGATCTTATATCATTTCCTGAAGGATGAAAACCTATTGGTTGCAAATGGGTTTCCAAGAAAAGGACTGGTTCAAATGGAGGTATTGAGAAGTACAAAGAAATGTTGGTTGTGAAAGGTTACTCTTAAGTTGAGGGTATTTATTATGGTGAGATATTTTATCATGCTGCAAAATGGATATCCATTAGATTTTTTTGGTATTGCTACTACTTATGATTTAGAGGTTGATCAAATGGATGTGAAAACTGCTTTCCTTCATGGTGACTTGGAGGAGGGTATTTATATGACACTACCAGAACACTACATGGTTTAAGGGAAGAAACAATTTAGTTTGTAAATTGAAGAAATTTTTGTGTAGACACCTAGATTTGGACACTTCATTTATCCAAATTTACCCCTTTTTCATCTAAATATCCCCTTATCCGCATTAATTAAGTAATATCATTATTATTTAATTTATACCCTTAAATCTTCTAAATCCCTAAGGTATTTAATTAATAATTAAATATCTTACCCTTTATTCTCCCTTTCATCAAATTTATTAAATAAATATGATATTTATTAAATTCCTCACATGTCACATCATTTTTCTTAATCTTAATCAACCTCTTAATTTCTTCATTAGATATGTGCACATACCTAATCCTTGATTAGGATGTGTCACATCCTCCAACTTTTTCAAGTTGGCCTCTAATCTTCCTTAACCACTAATCATCTTCTAATTACTAATCAGTTAAGCCTAATCAGTACCTTGGTAAACTCTCCCCATCCCCCAAGGAATTTTTAATTCCTTTTTATTCATCTAAGGATCCTCTCTTCCCCATGTGAATTTTTAATTCACTTTTATTCCTCCAAGGAATCTTCTCTTCCCCATGCAATTTTTAGAACCTTTGACTTGTCACATCACTCACATGTGCCAAGGTCTTCTAGAATCTTTGACTTGCCACATCAACTCACATGTCGATGAATCCTACCTTTTTAAGAACCTTGTTTTATCTAAGGTACTTTCCACCTCTCCTTTTGGAACCTTGTCTTATCCAAAAGATTCCCCAATCATGTGAATTTTTAATTCACTTTTATTTATCCAAGATTCTCCTCTTCCCCATGTGATCATTGAGAGGTCACATAATCCTTTTTCCAAGGTACTTCTTCTTCCTCCACATCATGTACCTTTCTTCCACCTCACTTCCACATCACCTCATCCTAAGCCATCTCACATTCCACATGTCAAGATGTGAGGGCTTGTGAGTCCTCAAATCACCATAGCCTTTCATATTGGCTTTGTTGGATTAGTCTCAACTATTGAATTATCTAGAGAATTCAAATTGTTCTATAAATACCCCCTCCTTCCTCTCATTTTAGACAATTAGGCTTTTGCTACCAAAATTCTTACAAATTTTTCATTTGAGAATTTCTTGCCTTCACCATGGCATTTGAGTTCACCATTACCATGTACTCATTCATCTTGCATATCACCTTGCATATTTGATCTAACTTGCCATCGAAAGAGCACACAAAATATTCAAAGATCAAGGGCCAACCAAGGAATAAGCAACATGAAGCTATAATCACTTTTAATTTTATTTCATCTTGTTTTTATGCTTATCATTCCTTAGGCTAATCTTGATGTGTACTCTTTGTGTTATTCCTTTTCATTGCATTAATAGTTAGTTTTGCATCATTAAAAAAGAAAAAATATTTTAAGGGATCACATTTCTGGCATGCCCGGTGGGACCCACAAATGGGTCCCTTTACTTCATGTTTGTTGTTGTTGAGTTTGTTTGGAGGAATAGGTCACAAAGGGGTGGATACACCCTCTGGATTACTGCAGAGGGGTGGATACGCCCTCCAAATCACTACAAAGGGGTGGATATTCCCTCTTGATTCTACAGAAGTGCGGATACGTCCTCCTGATTACTGTAGAAGTGCAAATACACCCTCCAAATTACCACAGAGGGGCAGATACGCCCTCCTGATTCTGGAGAAGTGCCAATACACCCTCCTGATTACAACAAAAGTGCACATATGCCCTCTTGATTACCGTAGAAGTGTGGATATGCCCTCTTGATTGTTGCAGAAGTGTGGATACGCCCTCCTAATTTCCACAAAAGTGTGGATACGCCCTCCTGATTACCGTAGAAGTGCAAATACGCCCTCTAATTTACTACAGAGGGGCAGATACGCCCTAGCTTACATGTTGTTTTTAGAATTTGACTGCAGAGGGGTAGATATGCCCTAGTTTACATAATTTTTTTTATATTTTTTATTGCAAAGGGGTGGACCTACCCTATTGTTTCAACTCTTTTTGACATTTTACTATAGAGGGGTTGACCTGCCCTGCTATTTCAACTTTTTCTGAAATTTTATTGTAGAGGGGCGGACCTGCCCTACTGTTTCAACTTTTTCTGACATTTTACTATAGAGGGGTGAACCTGCATTTCTATTTCAACTTAATTAGACATTTTTACTGCAAAGGGGTGGACCTACCCTACTGTTTCAACTTTTTTTGACATTTTTACTACAGAGGGGCGGACCTACCCTGCTATTTCAACTTTTTCTAACATTTTACTGCAGAGGGGCGGACCTGTCTTGCTGCTTCAACTTTTTCCAACATTTTACTGGAAAGAGGCAGACCTACCCTACTATTTCAACTTTTTCTAACATTGGGTGATCCCACAAAGCTAGTTTACAATTTCTGAGAGGAACTGATTTTTGCTGAAATCACATATTTTTAGAAAATATAATGATTTAAGCCTTTAAAAGTTCCATTTTAAGGATTCCAATTGAAGCGAGTTTGATCAAACCACCTTATATCAAACCCTCTTAGATAGAACCTTGCTAGTTTTAAACCATACCTATAAATGAGTCTCCTTTACACCTATCAAAATGCTGATAAAAAATCACTTTTGATTTAACTTTTGGGGGATCAAATGAATTAATTTAAAATTTATTTGAAATGATTATGGTAGTCCTCAAAATGAGCTATCCTATGAATATAATTTTAGTATGTTTTGGTTTTATTATGTTTGTGGTTTTTTAGTTTTATTAAACATTGTTTTTTCACTGAAAATCAAACTCTTTGTTTTGCACATGTGGAAAAATAGAAAATTATCAAAATAATTTTTAAAAAAATATGCTCATGTTGGGTATTGATGTCCTTGATCCATTAAAAAAATTAATTGAATTTCGATACACAGAAAAAAATTTATGTTGTATAAAGTTCGCCTATGTCTGAATTGCAATTGGTTTGACTTTGAAACTCTATTAAGGAAAACATATTCAATAAAAAACTATGAGAGAAAATCAAAGTGTTATGTATCATAGTTAGAAATCTAAATTCAAAAAAATTAGAATTTTATCCTTCATACAAATTTTTTTATGTTGTATACAGTGAGCATCACTTTTTAAAAATGTTGTTTTCTGAAAAAAACCAGTTTTCGTGGGAGATGGAAAACGAAGTGCAATCTTATTCCAAAAAAAATGAAAAAAATATTTTTATAATCTACAGACAAAATTTGTTGAGACTCTAGTTTGCATCATCTGCAAATTCCTCATGGTCTAGCCGCTATAGGTTCCTAAATGTGAAGATTTAGTTAAAAGTAATAATTTATGTGTCTAGTTTGGCCAGAATTTGTAAACCACTATTGTGGGATCGCCCCATTTTTACTACAGAGGGGCAGACTTGACCTGCTATTTCAACTTTTTTTGACATTTTATTGCAGAGGGGCGGACCTGCCCTGCCGTTCCAACATTTTAACTACAGAGGGGCAGACCTGGCCTATTGTTTCAACTTTTTTTGACATTTTTACTACAGAGGGATGGACCTGCCTTGTTGTTCCAACAGTTTTGACTGTAGAGGGGTGGATTTGCCTTAAACAACACAATTTGAAGGTAAAAATGGGCATTTTAGCTTTGTTTTTAGTTTAGTTTTTTGTTGTTTTATAGTTGTAACCCCCTAACCTCGTTTGTTTAAGGGTATAGTTGGATTTCTTGCTAATATTTTCCCTGTTATTCATAATTTTTTTATGAAATTTTACTACAAAGGGTGGATTTTCCCTAAACAACACGTTTGAAAGGTAAAAATAAGCATTTTAGCTTCGTTTTTATCTCATTTTTTTGTTGTTTTGAGGTTCTAACCCCCTAATCTTGTTTTTTATGGGTATAGTGGGATTTATTGCTAATATTTAACAACATACCTTCAAAATTAACAAATAACAGAGGGTAAAACAACTAACACTTGCTTGCAGGGCCATCGGTTTGTTCAAATTTTAAAAAATTTCCTTGTTGTTTTCATCTAGACACATAGCTTAATTAGAGGAAAGTAAAATCTATTGCTTGGTGTGTCTATTTTTGTATTACCCAAAAGGGGCATTAGTTTGTTTTCGCTTTCCCCTTGCACTTCTTGTGAGCCTAGGGAGTAGTTGGAAACGTTTAGTGCCTTCTTTTTAGAGAGACTTGCTTGGGGATTTCATCACCCCAAGGGACAATACCAACCATGCGTACCAGTGGGGTATAAAAAAGGGGAGAGGCAAAGCAATACCCCAATCTAGTCACGTCGTATTTGACAGAGTGTAGAAGCTAGGGTGATACCTAGATAGATGTGAAGAGTTGGTTTGAGCCCTTCAGTATCTCGTTGGGGTTCCCGATTCATGCTTGTGGCAGGCTGGTGTTCACAATCTAGGCCTCACATATCGAGACTATATCAGGACTCCTTAGAAACATTGTGCATCCTAGAATAAGACCTTTGTTGGCCATACCCCTTAACAATAATCATAGGATTGTGCTTTCTTAAAGTGGTTTTCTATGGAAAACCAGTAAATTTTTGATAAGTCAGCTTCATTGTGTCATTTCAAGTCCTTGCCATAATCTTTCTCATCCAAACCAAGTTTTGGTTTCACTATAGAGGGGTGGATTTTCCTCGTTGATCCCATTGTTTTGGCTATAGAGGGGCAGATTTTCCCTCTTGATTCACTGTTTTTACTAGAGAGGGGCAGGTTTTCCCTCTTGGTTCACTATTTTGGTTGTAGAGGGGTAGATACACCCTTCTCAATAGATAATTTTACCTCGTTTGACCATTTTAAGCCTTCGTTTGACCATTTAACCATCCTAAACATCCATTTAACCATTCCAAACATCCATTTGACCATTTCAAGCCTCCATTTAAGCTTTGTAAACTCCCATTTTCACTCACTTTATTCATTTCACAACTTGGGGAACCCGCTCCACCATTTTACCATGTGTGACCTAAACATTTGCACTTTCCAAAAAGATCACTTCGACATCAGTCGCATCATATAAAAACCATCAAGACATCTCTAGGAATTATCTCCCGAATTGACCAAGGCATTAGGTTTGATTATTATCCTACATATCATTCATTGTCTTCAACCTAATGAGTCCACTTCTATCCTAAGGCATATTTGTGTTGAAAGTCAGCAATCATTGGCCTAAATCAATCCACTTCCATCTTGAGGTGGATTCAGTGCCACAATCAACCCTTTAATCCAATCAACCAACGTATTAAGTCACCTAGAGTGATTTCCAAATTGGGTTTGAGATCCTTTCCATCAACCAATCCTAATTCATCATCAAATTCAAAACAAACTTATCCTATCATGTCCTTTGATCCAATCCCAATCTAATCCCCAATCCAGTTCTAATCTAAGCATTAATCCCATCATCCTAATCTAACCTTTAATTCAATCCCAATCCGAGCTTTCATCTAATCCCCATACGAGCTTCCAATCCATCCTAGTTCTCTATCCATCATCTATTCTTTCCTGCTAATATCTATCCATAATGAATCCTTATCCCCCTCTCACATGACCAATAATAGTAGTCAAAGAGAATCCTAACTATGTTGATGACGATAATGAAAATCTTGTTGATCATGAAGATTGTTATATAGATCCCCTTGACGCTATCATTGCTAGCAAGCTCTCTCCAACCGCCTCCCAAAATCCAACTACTCCTTTGAACTATCCCACTATGCCTTCATCCACATATAATAATAGTCCTTATGCTACCCTTGACAAGGGATTTCCAACATCCTCACCATCTACATATTCATCATGTCCTCCTTCTCAACCTCTATTCTATCCAACATCCACATCCTCTTATCCTCATCATCATCAACAATCTCATTATCTCTACTTTAATAACCCATCCCAATCTTCCCATCTTAATCCAACACTCACACATTCCTATCAAAATCCCCCATCCCAATACTCCTCTTGTCTTAATCCACCATCTCAATCCCCTTATCCTAATCCATCATCCCTATCCTTCTATACCAAATCACCATACATGTCTTCCTATGGTGGTCCACCACCTCAATCTTCCCATCCTAATCCAAAATTCACACCTTCTTATCACAATCCACCATCCCAATATCCTTACATTAATTCCACATCTCCCCATTCTAATTATTCATCCAAATCTTCCTACTATTACTCACCATTCCAATATTCCCAATCTAATTCATCATCTAAATCCTCCTACATCACTCCCCGTTTCACCACATTATATCTTAATCCTCCATCTAAACATAACCCACCTAGTCCTCCAACCATTCATAGTCCTCCATCTAGTCCCATCCACTCATCTAATCATAATCCTCCATCTCCTCCTAGTTCTACATATAATCCTCATCCACCCATCCACTCATCTAATCCTCCAATCCATAACCCTAATCCTCCATCTCCTCCTAGTCCTCCATCCATTCACATCCCCTCGTCTAACCCTAATCCACCAATTCCCAATCTTAATCCTCCATCCCCTCCTAGTCCTGCATCCATTCCCATCCTCTCATCTAATCCTACATCCCTTCCAACTGTCGTTCAAGGACTCATGACAAAGAAGACATTACCCACTCCACCTTTTGAATTCATGGAACCATGCCATCCCAATCCATCATCCATGGTCACTATTGATGAGACCCCTCTCTATCCCACACTTATCATTGATGCTACCACCCCTAGTACCACTCAAACCATCAAAACCATCACATCCTCTAAATCCATTGAGCCTCAATCTCCTAGTCCAAGGTTTGTTGATCCCATCAAAGATAACCAAATCCAATCCACTCCTCCTACACCTAGATCCTCCCAATCCATCATAGATACACAAGTTCAATCCACTCTTCCCACTCCTAGTGATGACACACAAGTCCCATCCATTCCTTCCACTTCTAGTATCACCGATATTCCTTCCCTTGAAATTCATGAATCCTCCATCCTTTCATCTCCCCCACTTATGGGGTCCATCCAACAATCCTCCATCATCAAGCCTCCCACACATGTTGATCCATCCCAAGGGCTTGGTCCAAAGCACACAAACATAGATCCCGCCATCTCATCCACTCCATCCCCAGATCATAATCCCCCATCCATCCCATCTCATGATTCTTTTCCTCACCCAAATCCTGATCCTACCATCTTCTCTACTCCATCTCAAGATCACACTAGCTCTCCCACTTCATCCCATGATCCCCTTTGCACTCAAGATCCAATCACTCCCTCTCATAAGCCCTTATCACCCACTACCATAAATTTGGATCATGCCATACCATCTAATCCCTCTCTCGATCCCTTATCACTCATTCCTCCTGATTAGGATGTTGCTATCCCCTTGTCTCCATCACATACTCCTCCATCACTGCCTAGCCTTGTCACCACAACACCACTTTTATATCACCTCGGTAACATTAAACTCATCCATGGTGGTCTCCTTGTAGAAAAAAAAAAATTATATGCACCACCCATCCTCCTTCTCCTAATAACGGACTCAAATCATGCTTCCAAAATAATAATCATCCTACCCTAGATCATATGCTCAAGAAAATGAACTATTAGGGAAAATATTTAGGCCTTCATGAGAAAGGTACTTTAGAGCCCATCCAAGTCAAAGAACATCCAGGCACACATGGTCTTGGATATATCTCCCGAAACTTGCCCTCCAATGATGTTGGTACAACCTACGTACATCCTAAACGATCCTATTCTAAAGGCACGAGTGGTACTTCCCATCATTCTACCAGGTCATTTTATGCTATCCCCCCTCCCCCATCATATTACCTCAAAACAACTGTCCATCTTCCTCCCTCATCCTCTAAATCCATTTTGGGTCCTTATGTCCCTCCATCCATCATTGCTCATCTTCCATATACTATGGGTTCTTATATCCATCCATTAAACCTCACACATCCTCCATATACACAATCTATTTTGGGTCGTTATATCCCAAAATCACCCCCTCCATCTTATCCTATTCATCCTTTCATTCCTCCACCCTCTATCCCTCGTACACAACATGAAAATCCTAACTTCATAACTCCTAATCAGGATCAACAAAGGCACCCCTCCATGCATGCTATCTTGCATCTTCCATCCACACATCCTCATCAAATGCCTACTTCTATCACTCCATCCACATCCTCTCCACATCATCCATCTTCCCATTCCCATCCGCTTGCTACTAAAAGCACTTTGGATGCCAAAGAAAAAATATATAAATCCAGACATCCACATGAATCTATATCTCCTCATGTCCCCTCCAAAAGACATGTTGACAAATATAACAATCAAATCCAAAATCCAAATCAATCCAAATTGCCAAAAAGGCCCACCAAAGAAAAAAACAAAACCATGTGGATCCCTAAGAAAAAAGAGACAATGCCTTCAAATGAAAAATCCATGATGACATCCAAAGTTGCTATTCACAAAGCTCATAATTCACATCCTCCATCTCCTAAATTTATTTTGGGTCCTTATGTCCCAAAATTCACTATCCCAATGCCTCTAGTCTCACAACATTCTGCATCCATCAACCCTCCTCTCATTTCATATCCACCACATGTTCCAATGTTGGTCTTGGACACCTTCCCCTATCACACATCCACTCCACCATTCCATCCATACACTTTTCAACATCCCATCCACTATCCCCCCTATCTCCGCCATCCAATCCCTTTGATTCATCCGCTTGCATAATCCATTTCTCCTAATAAGGTTGTACCAACATCCAATGGTCACTATACACATGGGCTCTTATTACCGCATATGGAACTTGATGCTTGAGTCCTTCATCCATCTGATTTGTCATATGTCTTTTGAATCCATATCTTCCTCCATCTCCATTCTTCTTTCTGTCCGACAAGTCCAAGAAATTAAAAAAAAGCAAAAAAGTACAAAACAATCAAAATCAAAAAAGAAAAAAAACAAAGAAAAAAGAAAATAGTAAAGAGAAAATCATTCGTCCAATGGTGAGAACTTGGCAAAAAATCACCTTGGATAAGTACCATGATGAAAACTTGGCAAACATACATCATACATAAATACCCCATCCAGTCCCCTTCCACGATTGGAGGCAACACCCACTTACACATTCCTTTCCTCCATTTCCTACATTTGTCTATCTTCTGAATCCTATCCATCCTATCCCATTTATCCTAGTCCCTCCATCTTCCTTGTGATCTTGATAAAGACAAGGGAAAACCTATACACATGCTTTAGACACCTCTTGGCATATATTCCCCTCATCCATACACTATCATATTCCTTATCCACCTCTCTCTATCTTCCATTGTCCATGCATCCTATCAACCTATCTATATCTCCCATTGTCCATGCATCCTATCCACCTCTCTCTATCTTCCATTTTCCATGCATCCTATTTGCATCTCTATCTTCCATTGCCCATCTCACTCCCTTATCCACCCATCTTGATATCCCTCTTGCCTCATCCTGCATGACACATCTAGAGTGGGGGAATCTCCTTACTTGCGATAGAGTCCTTGAAGACATCATCCATCCATCCCTCTAGGTAATCCTCTCCATCTCCCCATCCTTCCCATCCTTACCTCCCCATCCACTTATCCATCCAGTCATCTCTTCCATCTACCAAATCCTTATCTTCCTATACTCTCATCCCCTAGTCCTTTTCCACCTTTTTCATCCTTATCTACCCCTCCCTCTATATAAGTATCTTTCCCATCTCCCTATCCTTATAGTCCATTCCATCCTTCCATTTCTTTCTTCCTCTACCCACCTATCCTAGCATCTTTCTATCTCCCCATCTTTATCCGTCCATCCATTTACTTCTTTTTTCCCTCTTATCTCATAATCCCTTGTCATTGGTATCTAGCTATAGGCTACCCCCATGCACTCCAATGCCTTACTACCTCCCTCTCATCATTCCTATTTATTTTCCTCATCCTTCTCATATCGCTCATCTATCCATAGTCTCATCCTCTAATAATCTAGATAACTATCCCATCCTTGAGATTCACATCATCCACATCTGACATATCAACCCTCTCATTTGCACGACCTATCTTGGCTCATCATATCAGCTCCATCCTTTTGTACATTTATCATTGTCATCTCATCATCCCTTATCTATTGTCTGTCGTTGGCCTTGTGTGGAACTATGTAGGCAAGGTCAATCATTTGATCCACCCTCGGGGCTCTATCCTTTGTATGTCTTGTCATCTTCCATTATTTTTCTTTGGACTTGTATCGAACTACGTTTCCCCTGTGCTTTTACATAGGCAAGGTCGATCATTTGATCCACACCCTAGGCATTTTTCCATTCAATCTACATTTTTCCATCAAGGTCTTCATTGTCCTCTTTCCAATTTTATCCATGGTCTTTTATTGAACTACGAGGGCTCTATGCTTTCATGTAGGTAAGGTTGATCTTTGATCAACCCTCAAGCCCCTAGGTCTTTAGGGTTTTTTTGTCTTGTGTCTTGTCATCCTGCCATCCTATCGTCTTGTCATGTCATCAAGTACATCACTATCCTAGTTGGTATTTACAACCAAAGGTCATTACTATCCTGAGATCCAATAAATTTTGAATATCCTGTGTCATATTGATCTTCTAGTTTCGTATCCATCATTGGTCTCAATATGATGCATCCTTCCTAATAGACTACATCAAACCCATCCATCCTCTTGATCCTATGGCAATAGATGTCTAAAATTGATTGTGATATTTCAATTCTTTTGGCTTTTTTTTATTATTTGAGCTCCCTATCATCACTTGTCATGGTCACCTTGATCCATCATATCATGGTGTGCTTTGACTACTAAACATAGGGGTTTATCTTGATCTTTTATTGATTTATGTCTTCTTGGTTGTCTCATGTATTACCCACCAAGATCTTTGAGGTCTTGTGCTACACTGGGGCATCCTTTTGTGCTTGTGGTTATCCCAATACTTGGCCTGACCAAAGTCATCACGAATTTGAGGTGTTGGTATAGCCTTCTTGTTTGTTGTGTTTGTGTATGCATTAGACACTAATCTTCCTTGGTTCCACATACCATGGTATCTGGTGTCTTATGCTATAGCAAAAATCAGTGCTCCAAAGATGGAAAATTGAATGAGGATTGCATTTCATTTTCCATTCCATCATCTTGCATGTATCCCTCATCCTCTCATCCATCAAAATCCCTCACCAATCCATTATCCTTCATCAATCTCCCTCCCCTACCCATCCAATCTCTTATCATCATCTCTTCTATCATCTTCTATGCATCTTGTTATCCATCTCACATCCCCATCCAATCCCAATCCATTTGATCTAGCACAAATCCTCTAATCACACTCTTGGTCTTCTTCCCAGCCTTGCTACAAGCCTTGATCCAATCCTCCTCATCATCATCGCCCTCCTCGGGATGTATCTTTCCCTATCCTTTTGTGTTGTTTTGGGATGTATCCTTACCTCATCAAAAATGCTATCATCATCATCATCAGCGGGATGTATCCTTCCCTATCCTTGTGTTGTTCTAGGATGTATCCTTCCCTCATCAAAAATTCTCTCATCATCCATATCCTTCCCTATCCTTTTGTGTTGTCTTGGGATATACCATTTCCTCATCGACAACACTTCATCCATCTGCCCAACCTGGCTTGTAGCTTGACTGGGGCAACATCATATTTATCCTAGAATCCATTTGTGCTCACCTTTATCTCTCATTGCTTATCATCCTTTCTTATCCATCACTTTACATCATCATCTTCATATCCCCTTTCATCATCTCATCCATTTCGAGAGCACACCCATGTTATCTTGAACCTGCATGTCCTCTCGAGGGGGCATCCTCATCCCTAATTTTCATCTTCTTTCCCATCATATTTCTTCCCAATCACTTCGTTGATGACTAGGGAATCTTTTCAAATCTAACCATCTTCTTATGAGTTCTATGTTTTAAGATTCTTTGAAATGATGCTACTTCGTAACACCATCTCAAAGAAGGGAAAAATGTAGACACCTAAATTTGGACACTTCATTTATCCAAATTTACTCATTTTTCGTCAAAATATCCCCTTATCCAAATTAATTAAGTAATATCCCAATTATTTAATTAATACCCTTAATTATTCTAAATCCCTAAGTTATTTAATTAATAATTAAATACCTTTCCCTTTATTCTCCCTTTCATCAAATGAATTAAATAAATATGACATTTATTTAATTCCTCACATGTCACATCATTTTTCTTAATCTTAATCAACCTCTCAATTTCTTCATTAGAGATCTGCACATACCTAATCCTTGATTAGGATGTGTCACATCCTCCAACTTTTGCAAGATGGCCTCTAATATTCTTTAACCACTAATAATCTTCTAATTACTGATCAGTTAAGCCTAATCAGTACCTTGGTCAACTCTCCCCATCCCCCAAGGAATTTTTAATTCTTTTTTATTCATCCAAGGCTACTCTCTACCCCATGTGAATTTTTAATTCACTTTTATTCCTCCAAGGAATCTTCTCTTCCCCATTTAAGTTCTAGAACCTTTGACTTATCACATCACTCACATGTGCCAAGGTCTTCTAGAATCTCTGACTTGTCACATCAACTCACATGTGGGTGAATCCTACCTTTTTATGGACCTTGTTTTATCCAAGGTACTTTCCACCTCTCCTTTTGGAATCTTATCTTATCCAAAAGATTCCCAATCATGTAAATTTTTAATTCACTTTTATTTACCCAAGATTCTCCTCTTCCCCATGTGATCATTGAGAGGTCACACCATCCTTTTTCCAAGGTACTTGTTCTTCCTCCACATCATGTGCCTTTCTTCCACATCACCTCATCCTAAGCCATCTCACATTCCACATGTCAATATGTGAGGGCTTGTGATTCCTCAACTCACCATAGCCCTCCATATTGGACTTTTTGGATTAATATCAACCGTTGAATTCTCTAGATAATTCAAATAGTTCTATAAATACCCCCTCCTTCCTCTCATTTTAGACAATTAGTCTTTTGCTACAAAAACTCTTGCAAATTTACCATTTGAGAATTTCTTGCCTTCACCATGGAATTTGAGTTCACCATTACCATGTCCTCATTCATCTTGCATATCACCTTGCATATTTTATCTAAATTTTCATCCAAAGAGCACACAAAACATTCAAAGATCAAGGGCCAACCAAGGAATAAGAAGCATGAAGGTATAATCACTTTTAATTCTATTTCATCTTGTTTTTATGCTTATCATTCCTTAGGCTAATATTGAGGTGTACTCTTTGTGTTATTCCTTTTCATTGCATTAAAAATTAGTTTTGCATCATTAGAAAAGGAAAACATTTTAAGGGATCACAGTTTGTATGGCCCAAAACAGAGTCCTAGGATGTGGTACTAGAAATTTGATACATATATGTTGATTTTTGGATTTGAGTGTTCTAAATTAGATCATACTATTTATTATAAAATCTATGGTGATTGTTTCTCATTTATTGCATTATATGTCAATGATATGTTGTTTATTGCTAAAGGGACAAGTATGATTTTAGAATTGAAATGTCAACTTCCTACTAAATTTGAAATGGAAGATCTTGGTGCAACTAGGAACATTCTTGGGATGTAAATTATAAGGGATAGAGAGAATAGAAAGCTATGTATTTTACAAAGTAAGTACACCAATTCAATTTTACAAAGGTTTAGCATGCAATATTGTAGATTATTGTGTTTTACGTTTTTAGTTGGCACAAAGTTATCTATTTTAGATTGTCCAACATACCTATCAAAGATGCAAGAGATGAGAAAAATGACTTACTAGATTGTAGTCAAAATTTTGATGTATGTTACGGTTTTTAATAGACCAGACATTGCCCAAGCAGTGGGAGTTCTTTTCAGATATATGTCTAATGATGGTAGAGTTCATTGGGATGCAGTTAAAGGAGTCTTTAGATATTTTTGTAGTACCTTAGAGTATTCCTTATGTTATCATAGTAATATGATTGAAGACAATATTTCTCTTCATATTCATGGCTATGTGGATTTAAATTGGGTAGGTGACATTGATAGTTAATGATCCACTAGTGCTTATGTATTTACTTTATTTGGTGGTGCAATTAGTTGGATGAGTAAGAGACGAGCTATGGTTGCTTCAATCACTACTGAAGCAGATTATATGGAAGCTACTCATGCTTGTAAAAAATATATTTGGCTTAAGAGATTGTGTTCAAATATTTGAATAAAACAAGGTGCAGTTACAATTAATTATGACAATTTGAGTGTGATATGTCCAGTAAAGAACCTGACATTTCATGCTAGGACCAAACACATTGATGTACCGTATCATTTTATTTGAGATATGGTCAAAGATGGCATGG
Source organism: Sequoiadendron giganteum (assembly GCA_007115665.2). NCBI lineage: Eukaryota > Viridiplantae > Streptophyta > Pinopsida > Cupressales > Cupressaceae > Sequoiadendron > Sequoiadendron giganteum. Next base: position 275,604,293 of record CM021100.1, on the reverse strand, counting down.
AAAATTTGGTTACGGTAGATACTTTGATGAATGTTCTTGATTTTTTAATTAAGCTTGTGATCACATAGAATTTTAGATGGTGTTTAGAGATTATGGGCCTCTCAGCCCCTAGCAATTAGGAGACAATGTTTACTCCTCGTTACTCTTGCAAGGTATTCGAAAAGTGGGAATTTTTTGGGAATTTGTGTCTCAACCTTGTGATTATATAAGGTTTATTGTTGATAGGATATATATATATATATATATTTCCTACTTATGTACTAATAGGTGTATACATTCGGATCATGGGAGTGAAAAGTGAATGTGTTAAAAAAAACTCTTAAATGGTTGGCATACATTAAATAATGATATGTTGTAACTGTGAACCATTCATTATTAAGGTTTAGACCTAATGGTAGATATTTTATTGGCTTATCTTACCCTAGAAGGTAACACTATTCTATGAGGCTATTGTACTACATTTGCAGAATGATTTATTCTGAGAGTTTGATAGCAGTCGTATTGTCTCTGGATTGTTGGTGGTCATTCTCATGTGAGAAGCTTTCTCTACAAGTATATTATTTTTTTGTGATTTTTGAATAATATATTGTGTGGCTTTTGGAGTGTGTGGTTTTTCTCTCAAAAGGGGTTTCCCCAGGTAAGTCACTGTTTTATGGTATGCATGATATTTATGTTTATTTATGTTTAAGTTTATGTAACTATTATAAATATTTATAAAATTTTACATTATTCTTCTCTCAAGATTACTGTAGGAAGTTGTTTTTCTCATAGAAAAAGAGTGTAGGTTCACCAAAACATAGAAAAATGGGCATTTATTACCACTTTACTATAAATAGAAAGGGAAAAGGGGGATGTGATGAACCTACCTTCTTTCATTTCATTTAGGAAAGGAGATCCTCTAAGATAGAATTATTTTGTGTCCCTTAGGTGAGTCAATTCTATGGAAAATCTAGCAATTTCCTTTATGTGTGTGTGGATGGGGCAAATATATTGAGAAAACACTTTTAGGAGAAACACAAAATAGTAAATCAACTCAAAAATGCAAAGTAATACTCAAAATGATGAGATTAAACCATAATATAATGGAACAAATAACTTTTAGAAAGATTTGAGAGGTTTTAGTATTTTTGCACCTATCATCAAAATGTTGTTGTTGAGCATCCAAAACTATCACAAAATGTACTAATGGCAAATGTGTCCTAGGATAACTATTTTGAGATGATTTTTTAGGAGCATTTGAAGATGGATCTGAGATAACCTTTTTCCATAAGTTTCATGAAAAAAATATTAGAAATAAATCCGAGATCTATGTTTCCATGATCTTGACAACTTTTCTTGCAACTTTGACAACTTTTATTATTTTGCACTTTAGAGATCTCTAACATTCAATTTTCCTCAACCTAAGATTTGTAGGACAAACACAAGAGGGAATTTTTTATTTTTTTTGGTGAATGGGGGTTTTCCTTGCTAAAACCCCATTTGGGTAATTAAACCTTGAATTGAAATAATAAAACATGAAAAGAATCATGAATGAACACTTTCTATGTTGCAACTCACCAGACCTTGATTTGAAATCCTTGAAGGATTTAAAATTAGTATATCTCTCCAAGGCCTTGATCTTGCATGAATGGCTTGATTTTTGATGTGATCTTGATAGTTGAAATTTGTCTTGAATTCTTGAAAGCTATATCACAATGTTAGCTCAAAAAACATGCATGATTAAGCATAACTTTGATATGATGCTTGAGATCTTTAATTTTGCAACAAAGGATGAAGAAATCCGATCTTAAATACCTTTGAAAATAATATTAGCTCTTATGAAGTCTCTCTTAAAAATCTAATTGAAATCTTCTAGTTGATTTGATAAAATAACCTTCTATTTATAGGTATCTATCCTTAATTTCCCAAAAATTAAACATTACAAGTAGACATTGAAATTTGAATTTTGGGACATTTAAGTACCGCCAAAAACATATTTAAAGCTTAGGTTCAAAGGCCTAGGGAGGGCCCATTCACCTATGGGAAAATGGGTCTCAGGTCCCTATTCCTGGAACACACATTGCTCAAGCTAATGTATTATGTAGCATTAATTGTTGCTAGATTCGCTCTTGGGAAAATGTAATTTATTAAGATTTTAGATGTGAAATAGGGCTTATTAAGGAATAATTAAGTCTAATTTAATTAAGGGAACCCAAAATAAGTTTGAAAATGTAAAGGAGTACATTTTTTGACACTACATTTAGCCCCCACTTTAGTGAGAGAATGACCTTGCATCAAACTCACACTAAAGTAGACAATCAAGAGAGATATAATTTACAATTGGTGGAAAGATAAGATGAAAAATATCAAGGATGATGATCAAGCCCCCAAGATCTAAGACCTCATGGAAAACCATCAAAGGCACAAAGAGACACATACCTTATTTAAAAATGCAACACCAATGAGAAGATACTCAATCATACACTACCAAAGACTAAGAGAAATAAAAAGACAAAAATGGATGGATCAATATTTTTTTTTTTTTCCAAATCGATGTGGATCAAGCCTTATCTATTTGTCCAAAAAAATTTACAAGTGAAACCCGTTGTCCACTATGCAAACAACATGCACTCACATAGGCTAGTGAAATCCATTGTCCACTAGGTGAGCCCTAGGAAGTTGCTAACTAACCATAAAAATGTTATAGCTCTTGATAACTTTGATAAGGCACCACAAAGATGGTCACAAGGTTAGAAAGTTGTGTTATGCTAGGAACTCATGAAAAAGGCTCCATTGGCAAGCAAGTTGTGTTATTCTTGGTGACCTTGAAATAGGATAAAGGCCCCACTTAAAAGCAAGGTGTGTTATGCTTGGTGACCTTGATACATGAAATAGGATAATCAAAGGGGTTTTTCTTAGTTCATGAAAAGTCTCATCCTATATAAAATTATGCCTAATGTCTCCAAGAGAAGACTAGTTGAGGATAAAAGATTCACAACTTAGGGAATGTAATTTGTAGCATTACCACTAAGAGGAATGCCATATACTAAGAAAAGTTATAATATTGAAGGACATCACACGCAATGTCACTAAGAAGAAGACATGTCACATGAAGAAAAAATACCACACTAAGAAACATGAATTATAGTGAAAATGATTATGCCAATTTATGCCCCCACTTTAAAGAAATTGCTAAACACCATGTTGTGAGAAATTAATTTAAAGTAGAAAATGATAAATTCTAAGCATTAAAGATGACATGATAGCTTGTTTGGAAAGCCCTATGTCAAGAATATGTTTCCAAATTAAGTTGTTTTATGAAAAGGGGTTTCCCTCAAATGAAGTCCCAAACACATAAGGGATCCAAAGATTTGGGGTCAATGTATATCTTTGCTGAAATGTTACTATAGAGCTAAAAAATGTCATCATTCCCCAAATACCCATAGAACTGGAAAAATGACACATAAAGAGTGAAACCAAAGAAAAATATTTTGGGTCAACATGGAAGAGACCTAAATGTCTCGATGCCTTACATCATCCCCAAAAGGAAAACACAAGACAAGAGAAAAGATAAAGGTTTGTGACATATAGAAGAATGTAGATACAAATAGAGGAATGAACATAAATATATGTTAAACAGAATGATACGAGGGATCACATTATGTACATGAAATCACAAAAATCACATGAAAAGAAGAAAAATAAAAGATTAGTAAGGCATATGTAAGTGAACCTGTAGAAAATCATTTGCATCCCACTCATGTTCATCATATGCAAAAGGCAGATAACTAGCCAAAGGGACAATGAAAAGTGGCATACTAGGAACATCACTAGGTTCAACATGCAGTGAGTCACTCTTTTTAGGAGGATCATCACAGTTGTTATCATATAATCTCATGGAAGAGGAAAACAATAAATTCAACTCAGTATGCACTTCCTCATCAATTTTAGCATTCTCATCATCATTATCCAAGTTAATCGCAATAGAAGGTTTTATGATAATATCCATGGAAGGTACTTGTTCTTGTTGTGGTTGAGATATAGGATTTTCTTTTTGTGGAAATGGTGGGGAATCATCATGCATTGCTTTATTTTTTATTTGATCTTGAGTTGTTGATTTATCTTTTTCTTGTAACTGATGAGCAATAGCACGACATCTATGCCTATGCTCAATAGCATTTAAATTTCTTTTTGTACAAGTTTTGATTTGTGATTATGTAGGAGTGGGTTTATCAAACATAGGTTTCTATTCTTCCCATAAGGGAGGAATGGAAGGAACTATGAGAGGATTTTCAACCAATTTCTCTTTAACTTTGTAAACTTGTTTGATTTTAGCAGGCACAATCGGAGTTATTTGGTTATCTCATGGTATCTTATAGGAAATGGGTGGAGGATTTGCTATATTTTGGTCTTGGTTACTTGGAAGGGCTTTTGGTTCAATCATGGTCTCATCAATGAAGGGAGGATAAATCATGGGTTTAGGGATATTGCTAAGGGATAAATTTTTTATGTGCTTTGTATCAAAATTTTGATAAGATTTGAAAAATAAATCCTCATGGGTTTTTATAGGCTCCATAGGTTTAGGCTGAAAAAAATCCAATGAGAAATTTCCACAAGAAGACATATGATTAAGCCACTATGATGCACAATAAATATATGATTATTAATGGGAAATTCCAAGCATTTGTGAATAACCAATAGGATGAAATTCATGGAGTGAAGCCATGGGTACCCTAACTTCACATGAAATTGATCTTACATCAGGATGATGGAGAATGAGACATTTGATTATTTCGTTCTGAATTTTCGACGAAGAGTGATCAAACCTATCGTAGGGAACACAAAACCATTATGTGTTTTGATCCATGCTCTCAGTTTTTCATAAGTATCTTGATAAAGTTTATGCACAAATAATAATTCTTTGGTAATCACATTCTCTACATAGATGAGATCAATTAGTATCCCATTAGTAGGCTTGTCAATGATTCTTTCGACAATATAAAGGGGGCCATCAGGTGCATATTTAATTGTCATTTGATGAGGAATGAATGCCAAGGGACATATTAGTTTGGCCCTTACAAGGTTGAACTTCAATGATTCCAATCATACTATCCATAAGATTTACCTCATTATCATTCATGTTGTTATTATTCGTGTCAACATTCATCACATCATTTTTGGTCTAACTAGCTTTGACAAAGGAGATGTTATGATTTGGCATAGTATTGGTAAATATTTGAAAATTCTGGTTGGGAGGGGAAATAGACTTATTAACTTGATCATTAACACCACCAAATTAAATGTGATTAGAATAAATGAGGTCTTGCACAATATTTTTAAGATGCTTTTAATTTTCTATATCATTTCTATTTTGTTAGTGATAATTGAAAAATTCATTTTCATTATAGTTTGGAGGTAAAGGCTTAGTAGAATTAGGAGCTCTAACAAGAGGTAAGGAAATTTAAGTTATTGTTTAAGACTTGCAACATGATGGAATGAACAGTATCAAGTAGAGGGATAAATTTTATACTCCTCTCCAAAAATGTATATGGATTTGTTTTTTTATAGCAGCAACTTGGGAGTCAACATGTTGAGTTGGTTGAGGAGCGTTGAGTTGTATAAAGCCCCTATTTGGTTTCTTGAATGTTGGTGTGTGTTGTAAAATGTGTAAATCAAAAGGAAACTAAAATAACACACCAATGAAACATTAGATTGAAGAAACTAAATTAAAGAGAAACAAATGCAAACTCTAAACATAGACAACTTCTCCAAATTCGTCCCATTGTCCTCTATCTCCAAGGATTCATCTTAAGATGTTGGCTCTCAGTTGTTTTAAGCAGCAGCTTGTAGAATGATAGCTTGAGAGAATGAGATTAATTGAAAATGCATGTGCATTGCTATATGCTTTAAGCTGTGAAATTGAAATGCTAAAATGCTAATTATGCTAATACGCTTGTTCGAATGCAACTATAGTAATTACGTATGAAATATAGGATGGAATCTACTTACCAAATGGATGTATTTATAGATTTTCGGGAGGCAAAAACCCAGTTGGCGAAGATCAATGGTTATAATTCAAACTTGTCAGAATGAATGGTATGAGATTGAGAAGTTGAGAGAAAGATGGAAGGTTGAGAAGAAAGTGGAAGAATGTTTTCAACCCACAAAAGCATCCTCATTCAAAAATGGAAATAAACATGGCATTTATTTCCTTATTTATGAAAATTGGTTGAAGTTGAGGAAAATTGCTAATTAAATAAATAAATTTATTTAATTATGTGTGACGTGCAAATAGAAGTTTCCATAAATTAAATAATTACTATTTAATTATGTGTGAGAAGTGAGAGAAAAATGAGTTAATTAAATACTTACCATATTTAATTACGTGAGAGTTTAAGTAGAAGAATATTCCATAATTCAAATTTAAAAATTCAAAGTATTAGAAATGGAATGATAATTAAATAAATAAATTATTGAAATTTATTTAGTTTAATTAAGAGGAAGGGTAGCAATAATTAAATAAACTTATTTATTTAATTTAAGTAGAAGAATTAGAAAATGAACAATATAAATAAATAATTAAACTTATTTATATGTAGATGACTTTAGAATATTAATTAAATAATTCATATTTAATTAATTAGCAGTTTGAATAACCGTGACCATTTGTAGATGTGTACAATTGGTAGTTGGTTTGAGGCATGGATTCGTATTTTTCAGGATGTTTAGAGGGATATTTCACTTCATGACTACTAACTAAATTTTAGTAATCACGAAGGGTAGTACACAATTATATGAAGTAGGGAAATTTCGTTATCCCAATCTTATCTTGAAGCTTATTTTTAAAATTCTCAATTAACATTCATTGGATATTAGGATCAGGAATCCTAATGTTGCTTTATCAGTAAAGGAATTGATAAAAGGTGATAAAGTTAGTGAGCTTTTCAACATCCTTTTTCTTACATTTCATTAAATTTGCTAAGATTGTCCTGGGACCCATGTGTATTTAGAAATTATTAAGAAAAACATCAACAATTTCATTATATTTTCACATATTGAATTATTCGGTAATGAAAAAAACCATTCCAAGGCAATATATTTCAATGATCCAAGGAAGAGTTTACCCAAGAGGTTATCCTAAAACATGAAGTCACTACATACGGTTGTGTATGTAGAAACATGGCTAAGAGTATCTCCTTTTCCATCATATTTCTCAAGTATAGGAATCTCTATACCTTGTGGCATTTGTGTTCCCAATATCTCCAATGATAATGGGTTTCTTTTGACATAATATGAGGGTTGGCGATTTTTATTTTGGTTCAATGTAGCAATTTGTTGTTGGAGGGATAAAAAACTATAAAAGAGTTGGTTAAGTACGTTATCATTGTTTTTATTATAAGATGGAGGTGAATAGGTGTGGAGGTGTATATGTATTCAAGGGCAAGTGAATTGTAAGTTTGTGAGAGGAGATGGATTAGGAGATATGAGATTCAGATGCACAAATCTAAAGGGATTCGCAGTGGAAATACCTAAGGTAATATTGACATTTCTAGTGGTTTGTATGATTTTTGTAACAATTAGATTTGTGTATGTCAAAATAGAGGTCATGGTTGTGGAAGGAAGAATTGGATTTCCACCTTGGCTTTGAGTATTCCCCAAAGTTTGAGCACAACTAGTCAATGTATAAACATGTAAAATATCAATGATATAAGATAGCTTATGTGCAAATTCTATTTCTATTTAATTATCAATAATTCACCTTATGTTATCTATGATAGGAATTGTAGTACCAACAATTATTTTATAACTCACAAAGTTTTGTAATTTCTCTAATTAATCATCCATTTGTCTTAGTTTTCCTTGATGAACATTAAAGAAACCATTGATTCAACATTAGTAACATTGTTTGTTGGTAAGGATTTCATAGGAAATGAGGTGTTAAGGGTATGGTACATGATGAATTGAATAGTGTCAACATTATGAGTGAAAGAGTTAGAGAATTCAAGATCCATGGTGAATGTGCTAGCATGAGATGACATGAGTCTAGAGCTACATATCACTAGAGTATTGGCAAGAGGATGTTAGGTTATGAATCTTGTACAAGCTTCACCAAACCTAAGATGCACCCAAAATGGAGAATTGGCAAGGAACAATCAACAATAGGTAGTGCAATGCAAATACGTAAAAAGAGCAATTTCCAAGTTTTAAAAAAGATAATTTTTTTATTATACTATGAAAAAAATTAAAAATGATTTCTTTTAATTCCAATTTATCTTTGAAATGCACTTCAATTTATCAATTAATCTTATTGTAAATAATTACAAAAAAATGAAAATTTGGAAATTGAAATAGGAAGCTAAATGCAAAAACATAGAATGCGAATATAGAGTTTTTGGCGCCCAAAAATTTAGAAATAGGCTTGATAAAGGAATCATTATTGAATGGGTCTTCTATTAGGGTTTTGAAAAATAAAATTATATATTTTTGAGTTGATGTTTATGTTTTTGGATTCTGGTTGGAAACATGTAGTTATAGTTTCAGATTTTTGGCAAATGAGATCTAAATACAAGTGTGAAATGATTCTAAATGACAAACAAAAAGACCTAATTTGAGATGAAATTTTGATTCAATTTTTTTATTTAAGTGACTAATCATACAATGTTATGTAAGAACTATGCAAAATTAATGCGATTTTTTAATTTTTTCAGATTTTAAAGAATGCAAAATGCAAACTTAAAACCCTAAATGAGATGAAAACTTATGCAAGTTAACAACCCTAAATGTGATGGAATAATGCAATAAAATGAAAACTAATGTGTGTCCTAGATCTAGGGTTTTAATGGATTCCAAATTTAGAAATTTTATAGTTCAAGTATGTCATATTCACCATAATGAAACATAGAAAAAGAGCGTAGGTTAACTAAAACATAGAAAATTGGATGTTTATTACAAATTTACTATAAATATAAAAGAAAAATGGGGGTGTGATGAACCTACCTTCTTCAATTTCATTCAGGAAATGAGATCGTCTAAGATAGAATTAACTTTTAGAACTTTTGTGAGTCAATTCTATGGAAGATCTAGAAATTTCCTTTATGTGTGTGTGGAAAGGGAAAATCTAGTGAGACAACACTTTTGGGAGAAAGACTAAAAATTATAAATCCACTCAAAAATGAAAAGTAACACTCAAAATCGTGAGATTAAACCTTAATATAATAGAACCAACAAATTTTACACAAATCGAAGAGTATTTAGTATTTTTGCACCTGTCATCAAAATGTTATTGCTAAGCATCCAAAATTGTCGCAAAGTTTCCTTATGGTGAATGTATCCTAGGAGTAGTTTTTTTAGCTTAAATTTTAAGAACCTTTGAATATAGATCTAATATGCCTTTTCCCATAGGTTTCACTACAAAAATGTTAGAAATAAATTTGAGATCTGAGTTTCTATGATCTTGAAAACTTTTCTTACAACTTTTTCAACTTTTACAATTTTACACTTTAGAGATCTCCAATCTTCAATTTTCCTCAACTTACAATCTACAGCACAAACATAAGAGGGAAAGTTGTTTGTTTTTGTTCAATGGGGGTTTTCCTTGGTCAAACCCTATTTTTGTAATTAAAACTTGAATTGAAATAATAAAACATGGAAGGAATGATGAAAGACACTTGTTATGTTCCAACTCAGCAAACCCTTGATTCAAAATTTTAAAAGGACTAAAAATTAGTAGATCTCTCTAAGTTATTGATCTTGCATGAATGGCTTGATTGATGATGTGATCTTGATACTTAAAATTTGACTTGAATGCTTGAAACCTATATCACAATGTTAGCTTTGAAAATCATGCATGATTGAACATAAATTTGACATGATGCTTGAGATCTTGAATGCTACAAAAATTGATGAAGAAATTTTCTCTTAAACACCTTTAAAAATAATCTTACATCTTGTGAAGTCTCCCTTGAAAATCTAATTGAAAAATTCTAGTTGATTTGATAAAATAACCTTTTATTTATAGGTATTTATCCTTAATTTCTTGAAAATTAAACTTTACAAAATGAAATTGAGATTTGAATTCAAAGACATTAAAATACCACCAAATAAGATATTTTAAATTTAGGTTCAAAGGCCTACAAAGGATCCATTCACCTATGGGTGAATGGGTCCCGATTCCCTATTCCTGGAACACTCATTACTAAAAGTAATGTATTATGTGTTGGCATTGATTATTGATGGGTTTGCTCTTTGAAAAATGTAATTTATTAGGCTTTTAGATGTAAAATAGGGCTTATTAAGGCATAATTAAGTCCAATTTAATTGAGGGGACCTAAACAGAGTGTGAAAATGTAAAGGAGTACATTTTGTGACATAACACAACCAAGGTAGACTTTTCCAAATTTTCCTTTTTGATAGTTTGAAAGGCTTCCTAGAATGAGGTTTGCATGGAAGGAAGAACCGAAGTTGAACACCCATGAATCAACAACACCATTACTTCTTGAAAACACTAAAATAACTTCATATTTTTCATATGTGGTTTTAACTTCATTATCCTTTGATTGATTTTTCACTTTCTTATAAGACCAACAAAACCATCAACCTCCATTTCTCCCTCTAGAAATTGATCCTTTTATAGATCTTGATCTCCTTCAATTGTTATTTTTGCCTCTTTCTTGATGTCTACCTCTATTTCAAAAAATCAAGGCATCACCAAATGAGGTTCCTTGATTTTTCCTTCTCATATTTTCGCTAACAAGAGTTCCAGTAAAATCATCTAATAGTGAAGTGTTGACTGCCATGACTACTCCTTCCTAGCTATTTGGAAGAGAGAAAAATAATAAAATAGCTTTGGTTTTGTCATCCATATTTATATTTATCGAAATCAATCAGTTGATTAGAGTATTAAATTTGTTCAAATGATTGGACACAATGCCTCATTCCTTCATCTTCATCTTATACAACTTCTTCATAAGGAAACTATTGAATAAATTTGAAGCCATCTCATAAATATTAGAGAGTTTGTCATACAATTACTTTGAGATCTTTTCCATTGTAACATTAAAAGGAACGTTACTAGATAATGGAAGGATAATGGTTTCTCTCACTTTCCTATCCAATTTCTCTCACTCCTCATTAGCCATCATAGTTGGGTTCTTGGTCATACCTTCCAATGCAAGTGAGATATCTCCTTTAATCAGTAATGATTCCATTTTCACCTTCCATAATCCAAAAATCTATTATGAAAATTTCTCAATTTTTCATTTATCTACTTCCTCCATTTTCCCAATAAATTATCACAATTTCCCAAGTAGCTTCTTCACCGAGTTTTGAAACCAATTGTTGAAAAGGAAAGAGCGAACAATACTAATGTGAAAAACAAATTAAAGAAAAAGTCATAGAACTTATAATTTATAGTGGTTCACCAATTGGCTACATCCACTTTAAATCAAGGGAAGACTCTTATTATTTTGTTTCTGTACAATACATTCATCAGTAGCTAATACTCTCAAAATGGATATATTGATTTTTCTACATGAATACATTATCCATAAGAAGATATGCCATCAAAAAAGAATGTGAAGAATCACCAAATTGCAGGAAAAAAAGAATGTGACCATTGGGTTTCATATCCAACACTTTTAATTAATGTGGTTTTCCTATAGACTTAAATTAAAGATGTGTTGATAGTAAAAAATGGTATGTAAAAAGTGTGAGATGAATAATAGTTGTTATTAGTATATTAAATTTATATCAAACCTTTTAAAATTTTGTAGTGTTGACCTTTTCTTAAGACAATGTTGTTAATAGTGTATTAAATATTTATTTTAAATTAATTGTATATTTTAGGTATTTATAATTAATATGTATAGGAATTAATATATTTAAATTTTTATTATTATTTATGATTAGACAATATTGTTGCAATTAATATTTCTTAAATAATTATTAATAATATTATTTAAAAATAAATTGTAAACATTTTTTAAGAAGAAATTTCAGTTTTGTAAAATTGACATACATAAACTTTTATTTTAAATTTTTTTAAATCAATTAAAAATATTAGAGGTTAAGGATCGATTATTTGGAATGATGGGAGTAACTCACTTTTATAAAAAAAAGGTATTTTTGTTTTTTTGTGATGAGTCGATGGGTTAGGATATTTGTGGAGGCAAGCATGTATCCAAGTATAATCTAAATGAGGTTGAAAGGTTGTGTTGATAGAAAACTATATGTATGTTAATATGTTAGAGAGTACGTGATTGTGCATGGGTGCTTATGGATGACATTTTCTACAAATTTTAGTTGTATGTGGATGGATTAAACAATTAAGTATTATCTGGTATTTGAAATATTTGCATATAGATTAAAACATCAAGCAATGCAAATGAAAAAGATAAATTTGTCATCAAATTGATAAAAAATATTGCAAATGGAAATAGAATGTTCTCATCTAGTTAGAAAATCACTATTTATATGGCTGATTTTACTTGATAAGTGAGATTTTGGAGACTTTCACTTGATATTTTTGAGGTTTTTATCACTAAATGACAACTGAGTTTACCATTAAACAACCAGCCAAAAGTTGTTTTCTGATGAATCAATAGTGGTTTACAGATGTAAAAATTGTTTGCAACTCAAATTTACAATATATATAGACTATCGACTAAAAATATCAAACTATCAATGAAACTATCGATCTTGTGCATATATCACAATTTTTTCTGAGACGATTAGTATAGATGATGGCAATTAATATGAGATTGTGCTAATTTTCTTGCTGATTTATTTGATGCATCTTTGGATTTTAGTAGTTAAGGTCCTTTGTATTTCATGAAATTATGTCGTAGTTGTAGTAAATTTTAAGGATAAAGCTAAAAGGATAGGGTTGCGAAAATTGAAGACAAAATTTATAGTGGAGAGAATGTAAATAATATTGCATGAGGATTTGTTAGTTTATGTGGGCTTACTTTCCAAAGTCCTAGGCACTCCAAGACTATGAGAGAAGCTGAGAATGTTGCAGAAAATGTTGCTCTTGATGTCCTCTTGGATAAAGCAGATGATGAACTCATGCAAACAAATGGGCTTATTTTAGCTAGTAAGTTGTTCTCTTCACTAAATTATAAATTTATATCTGTGTTGTATTGTTAATTTTTTATTTTTTATTGGAAAAAGGCATTAAGCCTATAATATATTATATATATCAAATAAGGATTACATAAGTCATAATTATAGTACTGGCAAGATAATATATTTGAAGGAAATATAAACAAGATAAAAATCTATTTGCAACCATTGTGTGATATGAACTTGTTAAAGCATGTACAAAATTGCACATTATATGTTAACATTGCTGCAATGATTTTTCTAGAACCAAAAAAACAAAAAAAATGAAACTTTTAAGTATCATTCTTCCATTAAACCTACAAAATTTGGAATACCAAAACCACTGCTCCCTTGGTTACCAACCCTTTGTACCACATTTGGATTTTCAAATAATCCAATGTTTTGTTCCTCCTCTGTATCACCGAGACGCATTGAAATTTTGTTGCATGCTGCTGGAACTTGCAGTGTTTTTGTTTGTTCCTCAACCACATCCTCGCTTCCTTATGCCATTTCCCCTTCATCATTTTCAGGAGACCCTACAACCAAATTTGTTAGTGTAACTACTCTCGGACCATGACAGATGTGGTGAGACAGAATAAAAGAAACAACAAAGTAAGTCTCTTTGCAATTATCCACCATTGTTGGGCCAAGAGTTTAAGCATGATTATTAAGAACCCTATACAATGACCACGGATTATCATTATGAAGACCCCTCTTTAAGGCAACATATACATCTTTGTATGCAATATTTTTCCTTACATAATTTTTTGGAAAATTCCCTCCAATATATGCTTTACCTTTCATCAATTTGTAAGATTGAATAGCCTAGAGTAATTCATCTTCCTCAATGAAATTAACCACAGTTGATTCCTTTACCATTAATGCTAAAATTTTGAAAGATTGCAGCAAGTCCATTGTGTTAGACAAGAAGATTGAGACCATCTGTGTAGGGAATAAAATCCTTGGTGAATCTGGGTAGAGAATGTTATAGCCAATTATGGTCTTAATGGTATCAAGCAAAATAGGATAGGATACCCTAAAAAATTTGGACAGCTGATAATCAGTGGCATCCTCTGAAAATGGAAGTTCACCCTCACAAATTTACACTTCTATCCTAAAATTTAGATGTCAATTCTCCATTGAGGACAAACGAGGATTACAATTACGAACCAAAGAAAGTAGAGGCTGATTTTTCATAGACAAATTGAAACGAAAAAGGCACAAGAAAGTTACCAAACACAATTTAAGATAACTTCTTGAGGATAAACTTTATCATCAAACCTAGATTTTTGTAGAAATTTACGATGCCTCTTCCATATTTCTAGAAGAAGAAGAAATCCACAACATTAGGAAAATTTAAAATATACAAATAGCATTCAATTTGTACAAATTTACATGTGTGGATAATAAACTTATGAATTATAAAGATAGGAAAACAAATTCTATGATTATTCACCTGTATTGGCATAGTATGATGATTTTAAATCCGTTGAACTTACACAACTTGTTTCATAAATTCTATAAATTTCAAAAACTTTTCTTCTACATGACCTACTTGCAAATTTTTATTCAATGTTTCTCATAGTCTTCATGCAAAAATATTTGTTCTAATATTACTTTTATAGTACTATAATATTTTCTAATATTGAGATGATAATACCGACCTTTGCAAAGAGCATGTGTATAGAAAAATTATCTCTCAAATTAAGGTAACGAGCCACCATTCTTTGCACTTCTGCTTGACAACTAAGCTCGATGTAGCCACCTCCTTTCATATTACCTTAGGTGATCAAATGCTTTGAATAGATATTATTGAAGGAGAAGAGGGTGATAATGCCTTAAATTATGAAGGTTCATTTTGGAACTTTGAAGATTTTAGTTATTGTCTGTCAAGAGGCACTTGATAGATAAAAGAGAAGAAGAGAGATCCTCTGAATTATTGTATGATTTACTAAAACAGTGAAGGGGTTGGTGCTCCTTGAGATTGGTGTCTCTAAATGAGGGGATGGTACTCCTTGAGTTGGTGCTCAAAAAGTAGCCTATAAGGCATTGTAAGCAGTGATTTTTGATATTAAGCCACTAAGGCAATTTAGGAGTGGTTTTTCTACCCCAGGAGGGTTTTCCACTCGGCAATTTTTGTGTCTCTCATTTGTGTGATTTATGTTTATCTTGCATAATCTTTCCTTCAATCATTTATGTTATTGTGCTCATTATGTTGGTCAATGCTCTGATACTTCAAGGTTGTTTAAAATTTTAAAGTCAATTTGCTCAAGTCTGTCATGCAAATTTAGATTGTGCAAATCTGATGCAAAATGTCTTTCATAAAGTGAATTAACTTCTGCATTTTGTGCTCATTATATGAATGCTCAAAAGTTTGTCAAAAGCAATTCAAAGTTGCATATTATGAAGCTTTATAGTTATGTTGATAAAGCACAACAAGATTGTTCAATAACTAAAACATCCAAAGTTCTAGTTATTCATGTTAACCTCAATAACATATCTCTTAAAATATTTGAATAAAGTAGAGTTGTGGATGCAAATAGATGCCCTAAGGTTGTATTTAAAGATGTTTTAAGTGAGAGAAAGTGTCGTGGATCATGCAAAACAATGGGTGGATGGAGAAATGACACATTCACTTGAATGCATGTCCTAATAATAGCAATTAAATAAAGGCATTCTTCGTCAATAAGTTTCACAAGTTTATGTGAGAATAAGCTTTAGGGAGAAAGAATAAATATTGCCTTGAGGGATTTAACCATACTTCTGACCATCAACAAAAGACCTATTTAGGGGCCAATATTTTTTGGAGAGCAAAGACTCTCATAGGTCAATTAAGGAGTAACTTACACTGTCTTTAGTGTGAAACATGAAGATGAAAAGACTAATAGAGTTATAAGAAAAGAGAGTTTGTGTCTTTCTGTAGATGGAACAATAAAAATAGATAATCACTTTATTTTGGGATGTAAAGCTCACAATAATATGAAGTCAAGTATACAAATAATTTAGCAACAACCTCACTACAAGATTTGTTCAATAAGAAAATTATGAGAATGATTCATTTTTTTTTTTAATCAAATTGAAAAGAATCAAATACACAAATAATCTAACTGTAATTGGTTTTAGTTTTATTGTATCAAACTAAATATTAAACCTTAGTTATTAGTGATAAATAACTAATAAACAATTAAGGATTAAATAACTAATCGTACCATAAGCATGAGGTTAACTATCATATCCACATAAAAATTCTAGTTAACAAATAAGCATGAGTTCCTCTTTCATAGCCTTTATCCAATCTTCACTCTTGCTGGCCTCATTGTAACTCTTTGGTTCTATTTCAGTTAGAAGACATGGGTTGAATTGATCATCATTTCCAGCATGTCTTGTTCTAGTTTGTATACCAAGATCTTTGCTTCCTATAATCTGATTTTCAAGGTGGTACTTCTAAACATACTTTCTTGGGGGTTTATTTAGAGTTCTTCCAACTACATCTTCTTCATTTTTTAATTTCTCTTCACCTTCATCATGATGTTCTTCAATCTGATTTTCTGATTTTTTCCTTGACTGTTGCAAATCTTCATCTATTCTCACATGTACACACTTAACTACTCTCTTGTGGAATTTGTTGAAACACTTATATGCTTTACTATGAGTTGAGTAGCCTAAGAATATTCCATTATCACATCTTACATCAAAGCTACCAAGCCCATCATCATATTTCTTAATGAAACACTTACTACAAAAAACTTTTAAGTATTTGAGAGAAGGTTTCTTACCATCCTATAGCTCATAAGGTGTCCTTTTGTTGTGCGCTCTTAGCTAGGCCCTATTTAGTGTGTATACTACTATATGAACAATCTCTTTCCAATAAACATTTGACAGGTTTGACTCATTAAGCATACTTCTTTCCATTTCTTCACACTTCTATTCTTCCTCTCAACAACTCTATTTTGTTGAGATGTTCGAGCAGCAGAGTATTGTCTTCTAATTCCATGTTGTTCACAATAGTCTTCAAAATGATTTGATGTGAATCCTCCACCATAGTCTGATCTTAAACATTTCAACTTGAAAGAGTTTAGTTTTATTGTATTTGTAACTGTAATTGGTTGAGAAACAATGTGGAAATTTTTTAGATGGCTACAAGAAAAAGTGTCTAATTTTAACAAATTAATAGTCAATATTATGGTTCTTGGGCCTCCTAGATGTGATGGTAGGGTCTGTTTTGACCCAAAATACTCTAAAATTATAGCTAACTTTGAGATCTAGCAACTACCTCCCAGCTTAAAACCCTTATAAGTATGGCCTCAAATGTCTGATTTGAACAAAAAAGATAAACTAACTTTCATGGATCTTTTGAACTCAATAGTGATCAAATTTACACAAGAAAGCTTTGATTATGAGCTATAGTACAAAGCTACATAGAGAAAACCCCTAAATCTAGTATTTATTTCAAGTTTTTTATTCTCTAGAACATCATTTGATGTAAGAGAAGATAATACTCAAATTTTCAAGATCTACCAAGATCTACAACCTAGATCTCTTGATTAATACTACCAAGAAGTAATCCCACAAGCCCTGATACCAAGTACTTGAGTTAATATAGAATACTATACACCATGCAAGATTCGATTGAAGATTGTAGCCACCAACTCCTTGTGTAGAATGGGCCATTTGCATCAACGATTTATGTTATTTATTTAGTTGTCAAATCACATAAATTGAGCTACAAAATTTACTTTCAAGTTTTCGACAATCTCTTACTAGGATCTAGGAGTGTAGAAAATGAAGAACAAAACCTGGAAATTGATTTTCTAGAACCCTAGTGAGGACCCATTCACCATTTGGAAAATGAGTCCTCGGTGAGGCCTAAAAGAGAACTTTTTGCAATAGGTACACAAAATTTGACCCTCTTAAAACCTACCTTTTTATTTCTATATTGGTTATGTTTGATTTTTTATTCTCATTTATGCATCATAGCCCTCATAATTGAGTGAAACTTGAAGAATAGGTTGCATCATAGTTTCCATCTTGACACACACCCCTATTTTTCTATATATTTGAGACATGAAGTGTTTAACACCACTACCTTTGAGCTGATAAGCATTGCCTTATGTCCTTGTCCCTACAACAACCAAAGTTCTAGATATTCCTTTTTTGATTTCACAAGAATCATCCTGAAACATAAGATTGTATCCTCTACTACACATCTATCCTACATTAAGAATATTATGTCAGAGACCCTTTACATAAAGAACATCATCTATTTTATGCTTGCCATCAAAACTAATTGAACCTTTTCCACAGATATTCATAGATGTATCATCACCAAATTTAACAAGACCACCATCACGCTTCTAAAGTTTTAAAAACTTACTCTTATCACCTGTCATATAATTTGAGCATCCATTATCAATTATCCATTAATTCCTCTCTTCTCTTGCATGAAAAGTAGTCACCATAGTTCCTTCAATGTTGTGACCTATTATCGAAGCACTTTCCTTCACACATCTTTCAGAATTAGTTCCAATATTTAGAGCCATGAGCAAACATTCATCACTATCATCATAAAGTATCTTAAATAACTAAATAATAAATGCAAGACCATTTAAAATAGATCTTGATCGTTTATTTTGTTTTTGTCGTTTTGCCTTCTGTCATGTCTGCGCATTCACTGTGGTTGGGAGTTGGTCAGAAAAATACGCCTTCTGCCTCTTCCTTCTTCAGCTAGTTCGATTTTTGATAGAGATAACCAACGGTAGAGTGGCTTTGAAATAGGGTATGGACATCCAAGTGAATAGAAGAAATCGGCATCACAAAGGAGATAGTAGAGGCGACATTGACTGCGAAACTCGGCCTAACTCACCTAGTAAGTGCTTTGCTTCTTTGTTTAGCTTGGATGCTCTTTATTTTCATTTTGCCTGCTCTATTTTGGGTGTGTTTACTTCATTTGGATACATCGGTTTGGTATTCTAAAATCAAGGGCTTTGTGCAAAATCAAATCATGGGTTTGTGACCACGTTTTTTTTTCAGCAATGATTTTTTAGAATTGTAGTCCTCCTGGTCGCATTCTTTTGTCAGACATTCTTGCAACCAACCCTTGAAATCTAGTAGTAGATGAGGACTACTATATATTTTCCTCAAAGTCCTTCTTTGACCCACAAAGTGTGTTAAATGTTAAAATTGTTTATTTATTCATAATTTGTGGCTTACAAAATTTCAATATGGAATGAGATATAGGATGTAGAACTAATTTAATATCCAAACTTTCATATCTAATTCCCACATAATTTTCTTGTAAATCACGAAAGTGTCAAAATGTTTGTAAAGTGAAGTTTGCAAATAATGTTTATAGTCAAAGTTGCATATTATGAAGCTTTATAGTTTGCATATGGGGAAAACCTAGAAACAGGCATCGTATGTGATTCTAAGATCAACTTTCCCATCTATTTGATATATATCAGGATCAATAGTGTGGCAGTCAGTACTGTTTCATGTCATGTCAGTAGTCTTGCCATCTTTGCATCCATATCAAAATCATTTTAAAAAAGTCAAGTATCACTCCAAAGCTTGGGGACAACATATGTATATCCACCAACTGTTCTAATTGTAATTGCATAAACCAACAGATGATATCATTGCTGGGAAATGCCCATCAAGATTTTGGAAATGATCAGATGAATTTTGATATGGAATAAAAGCATCTCAAGTTGTAGCATTGTAATCTAGAGAATAGACAAAAGAAATTGGGGCTCACAAAGTGGCTTCCTTATACTCCCGATCTGAACAGTACAAAAGACCATAAACATGCCAACACACATTACTTTTCAAATCATTTATAGGTGCACCAAGAAATAGAGCCAAATCCCTACTAGGAATCCAACTTTCCTTTTCAGCTAATACTTCCTCATCTTTCATCTTACGTTTCAAGAAACTCCTCTATGTCTTTTAACCTTCTTCTTGTTGAAGTGGATTCCCAGAAATATTTACATACTCCACCACCAAGTACAGTTACAAATACAATATTAGGTTCATGGCCTTTACAGAGTTTACATCTTGTTCCATTCTGGAGAATATCTGGTAGCATAACCCATCACGACCACCTCTCTCAGCGAGAGACATCTCATTCGGCTACATAGCCTCGTGGCTTGACCACCGAACTCTTGACCTCTTTGTCATATAGCTGCTCAACCTTCACCTTTTGCAAGATTCATCTCTTGAATCACAAAAACACAACCTCTTGGCCCATCTCTGGTTACTACCACACTCTCTCAACTATCCAACCTCTAGGCCAAACCTCCAACCTCTTGTCCAGTCCACTGCCCAGCCTCTCATCTAGCTCATTGCCCAGCCTCTCGGCCAACACCTAGGTAACCGCCGCGCTCTCTCGGCTACCCAACCTCTCGACTTGACCTTCAGCCTCTCAATCAGTCTGGTGCCCAACCTCTTGGCCAACACCCAAGTAAACACCATGCTCTCTTGAGTACCTAGCCTTTTGACCCAACCTCTAGCCTGCACCTAGCCTCTCAGCTAGTTCATTGCCCATCCTCTCGGTCAACACCCAAGTAACCGTTGCGCTCTGCCTTTATAGCTCCGCACCAAGAGAGACCTTTTTTTCTCTCTTTGACTATTCAACTACCGCACCCCTCTAGGGTTACACCTCGAGCCACTACCTTTGAGCTGATAAGCATTGCCTTATGTCCTTGTCCCTACAACAACCAAAGTTCTAAATATTCCTTTTTTGATTTCACAAGAATCATCCTGAAACATAAGATTGTATCCTCTACTACACATCTATCCTACATTAAGAATATTATGTCAGAGACCCTTTACATAAAGAACATCATCTATTTTATGCTTTCCATCAAAACTAATTGAACCTTTTCCACAGATCTTCATAGATGTATCATCACCAAATTTAACAAGACCACCATCACGCTTCTAAAGTTTAACAAACTTACTCTTATCACCTGTCATATAATTTGAGCATCCATTATCAATTATCCATTAATTCCTCTCTTCTCTTGCATGAAAAGTAGTCACCATAGTTCCTTCAATGTTGTGACCTATTATCGAAGCACTTTCCTTCACACATCTTTCAGAATTAGTTCCAATATTTAGAGCCATGAGCAAACATTCATCACTATCATCATAAACTATCTTAAATAACTAAATAATAAATGCAAGACCATTTAAAATAGATCTTGATCGTTTATTTTGTTTTTGTCATTTTGCCTTCTGTCATGTCCACGCATTCACTGTGGTTGGGAGTTGGTCAGAAAAATACGCCTTCTGCCTCTTCCTTCTTCAGCCAGTTCGATTGTTGATAGAGATAACCAACGGTAGAGTGGCTTTGAAATAGGGTATGGACATCCAAGTGAATAGAAGAAATCGGCATCACAAAGGAGATAGTAGAGGCGACGTTGACTGCGAAACTTGGCCTAACTCACCTAGTAAGTGCTTTGCTTCTTTGTTTAGCTTGGATGCTCTTTATTTTCATTTTTCCTGCTCTATTTTGGGTGTGTTTACTTCATTTGGATACATCGGTTTGGTATTCTAAAATCAAGGGCTTTGTGCAAAATCAAATCATGGGTTTGTGACCACGTTTTTTTTTCAGCAATGATTTTTTAGAATTGTAGTCCTCCTGGTCGCATTCTTTTGTCAGACATTCTTGCAACCAACCCTTGAAATCTAGTAGTAGATGAGGACTACTATATATTTTCCTCAAAGTCCTTCTTTGACCCACAAAGTGTGTTAAATGTTAAAATTGTTTATTTATTCATAATTTGTGGCTTACAAAATTTCAATATGGAATGAGATATAGGATGTAGAACTAATTTAATATCCAAAATTTCATATCTAATTCCCACATAATTTTCTTGTAAATCACGAAAGTGTCAAAATGTTTGTAAAGTGAAGTTTGCAAATAATGACCTATTGTCAAACATGACGCGGTCTAACCCTTTTATGTCATGGTATCCTAATATTTCACACAATTTGTTTTGAATGGTTAAGTGTTCGTTTCATTGACCTAGTTTATTTTTGTAGAGTTTCATTGCAAGAAAGGGCAATGTGGTGCCAATGATATAACAATTTCCTAGAACTAAAAATAACTAGAATGTTTCATTGCATGAGGTTAAACTATATTGCAACCAACCTTGTGACATACCACTTTTTGAAAAATAAATTGAACCAGAAAATAAAATTATTTTCTTCTAAAAAACTATACAATGAAATCTCTCATATTCACCTATAAAAATACATGGTCACTATATTTTTTCTACCAACGATACCATACTAATTTTCAACCCAAAATCTCAAAAATCTCATTTTTGAACACTGGTTTCCTACAACTTCATTGCTGCAACCCCTTCAAGATTTCTCTTTCTCTATTCTTGGGCATTGGATTTTCATACCTAGAGCTATAAGTTAATTTTAAAACCACTCCCAATATGGTGTTTAAAACCTCTTTCTAACTAAAATAAGGGTAAAAATTTATTTAATACAAAAAGGAGAAATATAAAGCAAGGGCATTACACATCCCTATCTATCTCCACTAATTGGTCTAACCACGGTCTACACTTTTGAAGAAAAAAAAACATGCAAGAATGTAACTCCCTACTGCATGTAGCAATCTCTCCTACAACATGTCCAGTGCCCAATTAATTTTCCAGCAGCACATGGAAATTTTATTTTGAGCCCAATATTAATTTACAACATTAAATATTTCAAATTCCAACTTTGGGTAGTTGGGTTTTTCCAATTTTCTTTTTTTTTTGGATTTTTAAGCATATTAAATGTGCAACTAAAAAAACTACCAAACTACATATTTTGAGCCAATAAATAAAAAATTGGTTACATATATTTGGCTCTAATTCTTTCCCAAAGATAATATTTAAGCATTAAACTACTCGACCAAATTAATAAAAAAAAATTTAAAATATACAAATAGCATTCAATTTGTACAAATTTACATGTGTGGATAATAAACTTATGAATTATAAAGATAGGAAAACAAATTCTATGATTATTCACCTGTATTGGCATAGTATGATGATTTTAAATCCGTTGAACTTACACAACTTGTTTCATAAATTCTATAAATTTCAAAAACTTTTCTTCTACATGACCTACTTGCAAATTTTTATTCAATGTTTCTCATAGTCTTCATGCAAAAATATTTGTTCTAATATTACTTTTATAGTACTATAATATTTTCTAATATTGAGATGATAATACCGACCTTTGCAAAGAGCATGTGTATAGAAAAATTGTCTCTCAAATTAAGGTAACGAGCCACCATTCTTTGCACTTCTGCTTGACAACTAAGCTCGATGTAGCCACCTCCTTTCATATTACCTTAGGTGATCAAATGCTTTGAATAGAGATTATTGAAGGAGAAGAGGGTGATAATGCTTGAAATTATGAAGGTTCATTTTGGAACTTTGAAGATTTTAGTTATTGTCTGTCAAGAGGCACTTGATAGATAAAAGAGAAACAGAGAGATCCTCTGAATTATTGTATGATTTACTAAAATAGTGAAGGGGTTGGTGCTCCTTGAGATTGGTGTCTCTAAATGAGGGGATGGTACTCCTTGAGTTGGTGCTCAAAAAGTAGCCTATAAGGCATTGTAAGCAGTGATTTTTGATATTAAGCCACTAAGGCAATTTAGGAGTGGTTTTTCTACCCCAGGAGGGTTTTCCACTCGGCAATTTTTGTGTCTCTCATTTGTGTGATTTATGTTTATCTTGCATAATCTTTCCTTCAATCATTTATGTTATTGTGCTCATTATGTTGGTCAATGCTCTGATACTTCAAGGTTGTTTAAAAGTTTAAAGTCAATTTGCTCAAGTCTGTCATGCAAATTTAGATTGTGCAAATCTGATGCAAAATGTCTTTCATAAAGTGAATTAACTTCTGCATTTTGTGCTCATTATATGAATGCTCAAAAGTTTTTCAAAAGCAAGTCAAAGTTGCATATTATGAAGCTTTATAGTTATTCCTCTTAACAATAGGAAGCTTTCTTGTCTGTCATGTAAAGTGAAGTTTGCCAATAATGACCTATTGTAAACCCAACTGGAAGATGGTATTCCTCAGAATGAGCTATCCAACGAATAAAATTTTAATATGTTCTGGTTTTATTATGTTTGTGTTTTTTTAGTTTTATTAAACATAGGTTTTTCACCGAAAATCAAGCTCTATGTTTTGCACATGTGGAAAAATAGTAGATTATCAAAATAAAATTTTAAAAAATATGTTTGTGTTGGGTATTGATGTCCTTGATCCATTAAAAAAAAAAAAAATGAATTTCAATACATAAAAAAAAAAAGTTATGTTGTATACAGTCCACCTATGTCTGAATTGCAATTGGTTTGACTGTGAACTTGATTAAGGAAAAAAATTTCAATAAAAAACTATGACACCAAATGAAAGTGCTAGATATCGTAGTTACAAATCTAAATTTGAAAAAATTAGAATTTTATCCTTCATACAAAAAAAGTTATGTTGTATACAGTGAGTGTCACTTTTTTAAAATGTTGTTTTTTGAAAAAAACCGGTTTTTGTGGGAGATGGAAATAAAAGTGCAATCTGATTCCAAAAATTTTGAAAAAAATATATTTAGAATCTACAGACAAAATTTGATGAGACTCTAGTTTGCATCATCTTCAAATTCCTCATGGTTTAATCGCTAAAGGTGCCCAAATGTGAAGATTTAGTTAAAAATAATAATTTCAATGTCTAGTTTGGCCAAAAATTGTAAACCACTATTGTTGGATCACCCTGTGCCACCTTGTTATTTAGGTTTGGAGTTTGTTGTGTAGGCATAATTTTTTCCTTAGGTAGTTGTGAAAATGGAAGTTCACCCTCACGAATTTACACTTCTATCCTAAAATTTAGATGTCAATTCTCCATTGAGGACAAACGAGGATTACAATTACGAACCAAAGAAAGTAGAGGCTGATTTTTCATAGACAAATTGAAACGAAAAAGGCACAAGAAAGTTACCAAACACAATTTAAGATAACTTCTTGAGGATAAACTTTATCATCAAACCTAGATTTTTGTAGAAATTTACGATGCCTCTTCCATATTTCCAGAAGAAGAAGAAATCCACAACACTTAAGCATATATCCAGATTGGAATCAGAATAAAGGCAGATTATAAAGGAATAGATATGTGTGATGGCCGCTGATTTTCATCATGAATGCAACACTGGAATCAAAAAATAATTCACACAGGATCTTATTATTGAAGCATGATTTGGAAGGGTCGTCATTGTAAATGAAGTCTATTACAAACTCCAAGAAAACCGTGTACTCTACATGCTGCGAAAGGAATACGATATATTTTCAATTGATCGACACCTGTTTGAAGTTTTTTGTAGTTGTAAGCTGAGTGTACTATAGTCCTTTACTACCATATGGTGAAATAACAATTGATTCTGGGAAATTAAATGACCACATATGCACATTTATTAATGAAAAAATGGAAATGAATTGGTGAGCACAAGTGGAAACGTCAAGTATATGCGTATCATTTTAAAGAATATTTAAAAATGTTGAAGCCCATTTAGCTCACCAAGACTTAATATAAATAGAAACTCAACAAGAGAAGTATCTTTACGGATTTTACATGCATATCAAAAGGATGGTGAATGCTCATACAATTTGAAATGAAAATTGATTAGATGACATCAACAACATAGATCCGCCATTAAAATATGACTGCAATCATTTATTTGGATGCTTTTTGAATCATTTCAAATCTTTGGAATAAAATAATATCAACGTTTCATCCTCAATAAGTCCTATAAAAATAAAACGTTAGAAAAATCAAAGAATTTTAAATTTTAAATTTCCATATAGCTATTGTGAAATGACCATTTTGGAAATTACATTGTTCTCCCTGCAAAAACCTCCATTTATCTACTCTTTTTGCAAGCCCTTATCTCACTTTGTGTTCAATTAATTTTTTTTGAAAATCCTGAGGGATATTATGAAGACTTTCTTCAAAAGTTACTTCTATTTGATCT
Source organism: Sequoiadendron giganteum (assembly GCA_007115665.2). Taxonomy (NCBI): domain Eukaryota; kingdom Viridiplantae; phylum Streptophyta; class Pinopsida; order Cupressales; family Cupressaceae; genus Sequoiadendron; species Sequoiadendron giganteum. Next base: position 275,578,183 of record CM021100.1, on the reverse strand, counting down.
TGCACACAAGCCAAATTTGCAAGATAATATGCTAGATGATTTCCCTCTCTCTATATATGAGTGATTTGGAAGCTTTCTAATGAATGAATTAGTTTCTATATTTGAACAAGAAAGTAATTAATTTTCCATGAGCAATGATTTTTCTCTCTGCAAGCATTAATTATTATTTGGCTATCTCCTTTAGCATGAAGATGTAAACAATTGTTATTTATTGCCATTTGAATCCTTAACAGAAGACGATGCACTTCTACATTATTATTTGTACCTGGAGCTAACTTTATCGATTTCACACAAAAAAAAATCCCCCTAAGTTTCTTAGTACAATACCTGCCCCTAATTTTCCAAGATTTCCTTTTGAGGCACCAAAAAAATTCAGTTTGACAAGACCAATTGAAGGAGGCTTCCATTTTATCTACTTCCTATCCACTTTGTTGTTTATTGGAACATGTAAGCTACCTTTAAAAGGAATGAATAAGTTGTGAAATTGTCTAAGCATCTTAGAATCCCAATCTGTGAAAATAGAGTCTACATGTTTATTCAAATGCACGAAAGAATTTGTAATTTCACAAATTGATGACTCCAACTTGGTTAAAACTTGATCCACAGTTGTGGGATGTTTTCTAGAAATTATTTTATTCCTTTCCCACCAAAGACACCATAAAATTGTAGATGGAATGATTTCCCAAATGCTAGCAAATAAGGATGTTTCATACAAGAGGGGCCAACTAGAGAACAAATCCCAAATTGAATTTGGAAGAGGAGCATTCCAATTTAATTTACTTTGACTGAGTTTCCAATAGCTATTTGAAAATGAGCATTGAAGAAATAGATGATTAACATCCTCTTCAAATGTGTCACACAATACACATTTGAAAGGTTTTGCAATTCCAATGGAGTGTAATCTAGCACTAGTTAAAATTTTATTTGTTAGAGCCAACCAAGAGAAGCAACTTACCTTTGGCAATATTGTAGAATTCCAACAAAAATATAGTGCTCTTTTTTGGTTTACCTGTGATTCCCTATTGAAAAAAGCGTTATACCCCAATTTTATTGTATAATGACCCATTTTTGATGGAGCCCAAATAATCTTGTCATTTTCATTTTTCACAAAGGTAACTCTCTCAGCTAACACATTGTTTAGACTCATTTGAACATCCTGAGGAAGATTAGGGTTTTCAAACTTTTTCCAAATTACCATTCCTGTAATATTTTCAATTTCATGGAATTAATTAATTACTTTTGAACCCCAAATTGGAGTTGTATAATGCTGAACTTGGTGGAATTCTTGGATTGATGCCAATGGTGGATGACCTTGCCAAGAATGTAACAAGAAATATGCCTTGACCCCACTATTTATTTCCCAAGTAATGTATGGTGTTATGATTTTCCTACATGTTACCAAAAAATTCCTGATAACAAAGCCTTGTAGAGGATCAAGAGCTGAAAAGATCCTTTTTGGAGATAGGGTATCAAGGTATTTTTTTCGCTTGATTTTACACCATTTTACATTTGGTTTTGAATACATATGCCAAACTAGTTTAGCACCTAATGATATGTTTCTTGTTAAATTGTGTATGCCAACCCCTCCATTTAACTTATCTTTATTGATAATTTATAAGGAAACTAGAGGGATTTTTTTTTGAACCATCCATATTGCCTCTCCAAAGAAAATTTCTTATTATTTTTACCACAAAAACTGCAACTATCATTGGAGCCTTTAGAACTTCCATATAATAATTTGGTATTGCTGAAATTTCTAATTTGACCAATAGTATCCTTCCATAAATGGATAACCACCTTCCCTTCCATCCTGCGATTCTTGATTGGATACTTTTTATAACACTATCCCAATAGAAAACCTTGTTTTCTCCAGTAAAGAAAGGGATGCCTATGTATTTTCTTGGCACCTTTGCCTCTTGAAAACCTAAAGTATTGATAATATTTTTCTTGACACTTGATGTTGAATTGAAAAGGAAAATCTTAGATTTAGACATATTTATATTTTGGTTAGTTGTTGAATTATAAATGTCAATTACTTTCTTAATATGCTTAGCTTCTGGAGCAGTGGCATTCCCAAATAATAAAGTATCATAAAAAAAAAGAGGATGGTTTGTTGTAATGTTAGTTGAGGGTATGTGCAGGATCATGATGGGCCAAAAAGTGGCAATATGTAAGTGATATGATGACCCATGTGGCTGACGACTTTTTTTTTACCCAAAATTGATGAAATCAAAAGGGTTTTTAAAAGTGATTCTCTGACTTCAACCAATATAAATTATGCTTTACTTTGAATTTAATAAATAATAGTTATTCATTTTCTATTTGAATTACGACTAAAGTCTTGATTGATAGGTTGATTGAAAAAAATCTATAGCTTTCAAATGGTATCACATTTTTTGAATCTAAAACATGTGTCACATTCTATGCTTCACATACTATAGGATTAAAAAAAAAAAATTAATTTCATGAAGTTTTGACCAAGTTAGGGTGGTCAGACATACGAGTTCTTATATTTTTTAAAAGTTGTAATAAAAAATTTATAATTAATTATTTACTTGGGAAAAAATTTAAAAAAATATGCATCACATCGAGACATGAGTCCTCTACTTATATCTAAACTATTATAAAACATAATTATCATTTTATTGTGGTTAGGGTGGTTAGACAGACACCTAATTCTTATTTTTTCCCTGAAATTTAAGTACGACTGCATTGAAATTTCAAATTTTCACCAAATAGATTTTTTTATTTTTTAAATAAACCTAGTAGTTTAGAAACTACATTCAGTTTTGTATAGATTATATTCTTACATATTTTTGAAATAATAAAGATAACTTATTCAAACTTTTAAGTCAAGTTGCATAACTCTGATTTTTTTGAATTTTATTGCCACTTAAGGGCTTGTTTTTTCCATGATGATCCTACACATACCCTTGAAGGAATTGAAATTCCCTTCCATCCACTCTGAACATGAATCTTGTGTATAAATGTACTCAAGGCTTATGCCAAAATAATAAAAAGAAACAGAGACAAAGGGTCTCCTTGTCTTATCCCTTGTGTTGAGCTGAAAAAGCTCGATGGCGACCCATTGATTAGGATTGAAAACTTTGCTCCATTTAAACAAGACAGAATCCATCTGCACATATTTGAATGAAATCCAATCTTGAATAATACTTGCATTAGGAAAGACCAATCTACTCTGTCATATGCCTTCAACATATCCAATTTAATTACTAAAGTAGGGATAGCATTCAAATGAATAGAATGTAAAATTTCATGAGCTACCAAGGCTCCCTCCATAGTTTCTCTTCTAGGAACAAAACCTCCTTACTCTTCATAAATTAATTTTGGAATAATAGGAAAAAGGCGCAAGTAGATTGTTTTTGTAAAGATTTTGTAGATCACATTGAATAATGAAATTGGTCCAAAATCTGAAAATGATTTAGGTGATGATGATTTTGGAATGAGGGCAATGTGGGTAACATTAAATTGCTTTTAACATTGTTCTTGATGTCCTAGATTCTTCTAATGCTCGTAGAAGATCATATGCAATGAAATCCTAGCATTTTTGGAAGAAAAGACTAGTGAAACCATCTAGCCTTGGAGCTTTATCTAGAGGCATTGAAAATAAAATAGCCTTTAACTCTTAAAGTGTGAAAGGCTTGAGTAAAAATTTATTATCCAATGTGGTCACTAAAGCTAGGATTTCTTCCAACAATTTTTCTCTCCCTTGCTACTTATGGAGATTGATAGATGGGGGTTGATAAAAAATGTTTAAAAAAATTTACACCTTCTGGTTGGATGTTAGATTCTCTGGTTAACACATTTCCTGAATTAATTTCTTGAATTGAGAAGATAGAGATTTTAGCCTTCTTGATTTTAGTTGATATGTGAAAGAATTTTGTATTTTTATCTCCTTCTTTCAACCACAGTTCACGGGATTTTTGCCTCCAATAAATTTCTTCACGAACAACTAATTCTTCCCATTCAGATTGCAAAATAGATTGTTCTTCATAAATATTTGAATTCAAACAATTGGAGATGACTTGAGCATTCATTTCTTCCAACTTCTTAAAAACTTTTTCCTTAGCATGAAATATATTTTTGAAAGCTAAATAATTCCATTCCTTAATTTTGGTTTTATGGAACCTTAATTTCATGCAAATTCTAAACATTAAAGTCCCTTGCACCGTAGGGGACATCAACCATCAATCTTTCAAGAGATATAAAAAATGTGGATGACAAAACCACATCCTCTCAAATTTAAAAGAATATTTTGAACAAGATGTGATTTTCTTTATATTAAAATCCAAAGAAATTGGAAAGTGATCATAACCATATAGAGGTAAAATTGAAGAATTTGCACCAAAATTCTCTGACAACCAAGAAGGATTGACTAAGAATCTATCAAGCCTCTTATAAATTTGACAAATATCCCTCCTTTTATGTATCCAAGTAAATTTACCATTATTACGTAAAATTTCAATAAGAGCATTATCCAGAACAAAATTATTGAAATCCCTAGCTAATATAACTTGTTCATCACAATAATTTTCAATAGCATTGCTTAACTCAACCCAAACTAGTTTCTTCCCCACAATAGAAGCGAGAGAATACACATTGAATAACAAGAAATGCAAATTAAAATGTGTTAATTTTAAAAGATGCCAATTTGATTCACTCGAGATGGAATCCAAAATCATTGTTGTTGGATTTCATAATGCTAAAAGACCACCAGAATCCCCCTGACCAAAAGATGTGCAAGCTTTCCATTTAGACCACTTTGAAATGATCAAATTGAAAATTTCCAAAGAAAGTTTAGTTTCTTGAAGAAGAACAATATTTTCCCCACAGGAATCAATTTTCTATTTGATTTGGGCTCTTTTGTTAGGGGTGTTTAAGCCCCTAAAATTCCAGGAAATTATTTTCATACCATTATCAGAGAGCAACAGGCTCTCAATCTTTTTTTGATATTTCCATCCAAAGTGGATTGTTTCCTTGATGCAATCTCCTCTTGAAGCTTAACAACATTTGATTTATGACCTCTTTTACTAGGAGATTTTTTGATAGGCGAAGAAGAAATTTTTGATTGTGAAATTGATGGAGTTGATGAGAAATCAAAATCTTCTGAACCAAGACCATCTTCCAAACTCAAATTTATGACATTAGATACCTTTGAAACTATTTTTTTGTCAACATCAAAGTTTGAAAAAGAGAAATATGGAGTTTTAGTTCTTTGAAATTCCTTCTCCAACGACTCAACAATTTCATGAATCAATTTAGAACCTACCATTGAGGTTATATGATTTGCTAAACCTTCAAGATTACCTATATCCAACATGGAATAGCCTAGGGAAAGAGGATGCTCCTTAAATTTATTCTCAGGATTTAAAACATTGAATCCCAATGATAGTTTCAAAGCACAACTTTGTAACTAATTGGAAGAAAAAAAATTAGCTAAAAGCAAGAGTATACTGAGGGTACTTTGAAATCTAGAAAATGGAGAAAAAAATTTACTGTCCCGAGATGATACAAAACAAACCTTAACCGGCCAGTGCAATTGAATGCATGTTGGGTGTTTCTTTAAAAAAGAAACATTAAGATAAAATGGGTTAGGAATAACCATTTTTTATATAAATTTGATCACAACAGACCAAAAAGAAAAGAATTTCCTTGAACTTTCAATAATCTCCATATTCTGCTCAAAGTTTTCCTTAACAAATGGGATCACCGAAAGAACAACATATGTATTATTAGATTTAGAATTTGGCGGCGAAGGAGGTGAACACAAATCAAAACCTTCATAACATTCATAACCTGGATGAACAAGGTAGTGACAATTATAACAATGGATATTAGGATCCTTGAATATTAAGAGCTGTTCCCAAATACCATGCTTAGATTTAATATTTAAAGAAGATGGAAAGGGTTTAGAAACATCAAACATAATACAAACCCTTACTAGTAATGAGGCTTTTTTAAAGAACTACAAATCTTGATGTATGAAAATGCCAAATTGATTTCCTAAAATTTCAACTAGTTGAGTTTCCCTATATTCAAGGGGAAAACCTTGAAATTGAACCCATTTTGGTACAAACTTCATCTTGTGTTGTGTTGGATGGAAATTTGGCATCCAAAGAGAAGTAAAAAGACCATAACCTTGCCACATCGAAGTTTTCTTTCAGAAAATAAAATTTCTTTCATCTTTAGAATCGAAAATGACAACAAAATAGTCTCCTCCATTATCAAGATAAAAAACCTAACAAGTCCCCTCCCAAGTTCGAAAAACCCAATCTTGTAAGAAATGAATGGCAGGAGAAAATTTACAGAACTTACAAATTAACGCTTTCTCCTGAAGATCATGAACTTGAGGGCATAAAACATCATCACTGAGGTAAACACACTGAACAACATGAGCAAAATATTTTGGCTTTTGATGCTTAGGTACCCTCTTGGAACTTTGAGAGGCCTTGACTCTTTTACCAGATATTTCTGGCTTATTCTGGCCCGATGGAACCCTGATATTGGAAGACTTTTGAGGATCCCTAAATAGATCAGAACTTAGGCCAATGGAACCCTAATTTTTTTATTGAGGATTCATGATTGGAGTAGAGTTTGGGAAGGAGGCCGGATAAATCTTCGGGGATGAATAATGGGGATGGAGTTAGGGTAAGTTGTGGGATGAGATTGCTTTGGATTGAAGGAACCTCTTTTGAAAAGAGGGATGGAATTTGGAAAAGTGAATGCAAGATTGCAACCGAAAATAACATCTGACCAATGCTTGTAATATAAAGAATTTGAAGAACCTGAAGATCTCTCCGACGAACCATAGCATGAACCATATAGATTGAAAACTGGTTGCTCCCGCTATTTATTTTTGATAGGATTTTTTTGAGGAATCCTTGCATTCGGATGAGGAGGAGGCTCAAAACCGTGAGATCAATGATGCATCCCGCAAACAACATAGGGGTGATCCCACAAATCTGGTTTACAATTTCCTAGAGGAACTAATTTTTGCTGAAATCACATATTTTTAGAAAATATAATGATTTAAGCCTTTTAAATTTCCATTTTAAGGATTCCAATTGAAGAGTATTTGGACAAACCACTTTAGATCAAACCCCCTTGGATAGAACCTCGCTAGTTTTAAACCATACCTATAAATGAGTCTCCTTTACACCTATCAAAATGCTATTAAAAAATCACTTTTGATTTACCTTTTGGGGGATCAAATGAAATCATTTAAAATTTATTTCAAATGATTATGGTAGTCCTCAAAATGAGCTATCCCATGAATATAATTTTAATATGTTTTAGTTTTATTATGTATGTGTTTTTTTACTTTTATTAAACATAGCTTTTTCATTGAAAATCAAGCTCTCGGTTTTGCACATGTGGAAAAATAGAAAATTATCAAAATAATTTTTTTTAAAATATGTTTGTGCTGGGTATTGATTTCCTTGATCCATTAAGAAAATAAAAAATGAATTTTGATACATACAGAAAAAATTATGTTGTATACAGTCCGCCTAGGTCTGAATTGTAATTGGTTTGACTTCGAAACTCTATTAAGGAAAAAATATTTGATAAAAAACTATGAGACCAAATGAAAGTGCTAGATATCATAGTTAAAAATGTAAATTTGAAAAAATTAGAATTTTATACTTCATACAAATTTTTTTATGTTGTATACGGTGAGCATCACTTTTTTAAAATGTTGTTTTATGAAAAAAAAAGTTTTCGTGGGAGATGGAAAAAAAAGTGCAATCTTATTCCAAAAAATTTGAAAAAAATATTTTTAGAATTTGCATACAAAATGTGATGAGACTCTAGTTTGCATCATCTTCAAATTCCTAACGGTTTAGTCGCTATAGGTATCTGAATGTGAAGATTTAGTTAAAAATAATAATTCTAGTGTCCAGTTTGGCCAAAAATTGTAAACCACTATTGTGAGATCACCCATAGTGCTTTTGGTTTGGAAAAGAGTCATTAGGGCTATAGGATAAGCCCATACTTTTATGGCTCAAGTTTTTTCTCCCCATCCCCTTCCAATTTTTTTTAATTGTGTTGTTAAATTTTGCAATTGCTACTTTAGTCTAATTGTCTGTGAGTGGTACGTTGTGGTATTTTGTATTGATTTGTGGTATTTTGATAGGTTTATTTATCTGTTGCTTTATCAATTTTTGTCATTGCTATTTCACTCTAATTTTCTAGTTTGTATTTTGAGGGAAGCCTACTATGAATTGTATCCTTAAACAAGGAATTAAGTACTTTTTGTCTTTGTTGAGTATTATTCTTTTGAATAGCACCCTATTGTGAATTAGGTCTCTTTGTGTGACTTGTTCATCTGAGGACATCTTACTATCTCTTTGTTGCTTTCTAAGATAATAAGAGTTCAAATATCCCACTTTTGGATGAATAGAATATGTAACTTTTTGTCATAATTTGCATATTTTTCAAATTTGTAAATTTCCATTCTATGATATATTTTCCTTCAAATTCACAAATTCACATAGGTTTACATTTAGACTTGACACTCATTGAGATGGACGTTACATGCTCAATGTTTCTGAATTTTAATGCTTTTATCACTCCCCACTTTAGAAGCCCCTATAATTTTAGCATTTGAGCACAGTTCATTTCAATGTATTGCTCTATTTGCTTCTAAGATTTCTCTTATTTTGGAAAACTCAATATAATTTAGTGCACAAGTAATTATTTGCTCCTGGGGTTCTGTTTCTTCAATTTAACTTTGAGAACTATTATTACAATACCTTTTGAATATTTTTAATCACATATTCAAATGTTGCAAGCCATCTCAATTGATTATTAAATTTTGCTTTCTATATTTTGATGGCAACTGAATTTTAAAAAAGAATTTACCAAATAGTTGGGTATGTGCAGGATCATGATGGGCCAAAAAGTGGCAATATGATGGGTATGTGGCTGATGACTTTTTTTTTTAACCCAAAATTGATGAAATTAAAAGGGTTTTTAAAGGAGATTCTCATCTTTCCACCAATATAAAGTATACTTTACTTTGAGTTTAATAAATAATTATTATTTATTTTCTATTGAATTATGACTAAAGTCTTGATTGATAGGTTGATTGAAAAAAATCTATAGCTTTCAAATAGTGTCACATTTTTTTAATCCAAAACACGTGTCACATTTTATGCTTCACATACTATAAGATTAAAAAAGAAAAAATTGAATTTCATGAAGTTTTGACCAAGTTAAGGTGGTCAGACATACAAGTCTTTATATTTTTTAAAAGTTATAATAAAAAAATTATAATTAATTATTTACTTGGAAAAAAATTACAAAAAAATATGCAGCACATCGAGACATGATTTCTCTAATTATAACTAAAATATTATAAAAAAAATAATCATTTTAATGTGGTTAGGGTGGTTAGACAGACACCTACTTCTTATTTTTTCCTTGAAATTTAAGTGCTACTGTATTCAAATTTCAAATTTTCACCAAATAAATTTTATTTTTTTGTAAATAAACCTAGTAGTTCAGAAACTAAATTCAATTTTCTACAAATTATATTCTTACATATTTTTGAAATAATATAGATAACTTATTCAAATTTTTATGTCAAGTTGCCTAACTCTAATTTTTCTAAATTTTTTTGCCACTTAAGGGCCTATTTTTTCCATGATGATCCTGCACATACCCAGTTCCTGATCTTTTTGATTGGCAAAGCCAAGGAATCTTATAAAAATTTACTTCGAAGATTTTCTGATTTATTTTTGTTTCTATTTGTTGTTTCACCATTTGTTTGTGTAATGTCCCCTTTATGGATTTATCTTTAGTATTTTAAATTTAGATATTCAAATAGATTATAACCAATAACTTTCAATGGTAATTTCTTAATCCTGTTCAGAGTTATCTTCAATGGCTAATATTGTCTCGATTATCGGATTAGATATTTACATAATATGTTAAGGAATTGTTGATAAGAATGAGCTTTATCTACTATGGATATGATGTATAATTTGCAATGGTAATTGTTCTAAGAACATACAAAGAGTCCACTTAATATGTATGTCGTTTATGATCTTATTATCTGATTACTTGCATTCGATTTTGTGGAGTAGGTATGTGTCCTTCCTTGGTCGTTGCATCTAAATATGGCTCTCTTAAAACATGTGAATATCCTCTATCTATGGGTCTAATATTCTTCATTATTGTACTGTCAAGATTTGAAAAAAACAAACACAAAACACAGAGTTGTTGCTATGTTTTCTAGTCAAGCTGGAAATACCCAAATCTTAAATGCGGAAACACAAGGGAGACATGCAACTTTGATTCTCTATTAATCAAACTGGAAATGACATAATAGAAAAAAAAAACTAAAAACAAAGCTATTCAAACTTTCTGGGAGTGATCAGAAGTTGTTCAACGAGACTGGTAATGATCAGGAGCTATCAACAACTCTTTGTTACAATACAAATGGAACTATCTGTTGTTCCTGAAAAACTCAGAGTGATCAAGAGCAATCAGCTACTCACTATAAACACTCTGCAACAACTTTGAACAATCCAGAGCTATCAACAGCTCCTTGCACAAAATGTTTTTTTTTGCTGCTGCAACTTCACTTCTTTCTAATAAACTTTTTTTTTGCTACAAAAGCTTCTTCAACTTTCTGACTTCTTCCAACTAACAGAATAATCTAACTTCAATCATTTTTCCCTAAAACAAACATTCCCTCTCAAAAATTCAAAATCACCCACCGTAGTAAATGTTGAATTCAAAATCAGCTACCTTAATAAATTATGGAGCTGTCAGGAGCTGCAGGGAGGATCCCCAAAATAGAGAGGCTCTTGATGGGTAGGTGAAGGTAGCAGGGGGTCTGACGGATGAGCAGAGGCTCAGAAGAAACATTAAATTCCAACATGTACAACCTATAACATTGATCAATCGGCCCTCTTGGAGCGTCATGATCTGCTAGTAATATTTATTATTACTCAAACTCTAATCCATGTTGATTCTTAAATTTTATTTTCCTTTTTATATGCTCATGTATCCTTCAAGAGACACATCCTTTGGACTGGTATGACCATCTAATTGGTCATGAATTTTAGTTTATACTTACCCATTGTTTGTTACGAGTAACTACCTATCTATTCTAATTGTTGCTTCATTTGATATTAATTGTTGTTATTTAATTAATCATTATGTTCTAGAGATCGCCGATTCTCTTCGCTGTTGTTTTATTGTTGTTTTAAACATTATTTGGCTTTTGCCTTTGCATTGTATTTAAACTTCTGCATTCAAGGGATCATTCTCCTCTTAGAACCACGTCCCTTCCTTATATAGGTCAATCTAAATTTATTTTTAATGAGATGTTTTGTTTATTTTGGACAAGCGATGATATATTATAATATTATATTGGGTGCTAGTGTTATTGACCATGAATCTTGAGTAATAAATTTTGGATATTATTATGTCGAGAGACGTTTTACAATGGCATTCGAGTGTGTTCATAAAAATTCTACCTTAAATAAAAAATAGTTCTTGAAATCATCACCCTTCATTTAAAAATCATTGATAATACATAATAAAAAAGAATAAAAGAGAATAGAGGAATTACAAAGAAAGGATAATATATTGTTTCTATGAGAGTCCCCGTATATTCTGCAAAAAATTTCTCTGCTCAAAAAAACTTCATAATCTCTCTGTTATGCTGCTCTTGTATAGCCACCATTAAACAATGTGGGAATGGAGGCCATGAACAGTAGCCAGGCACATTGAGATCTCGAAACCCGAGGAGGAAAGACTCCTTTACTCAGACTAGCCAATATACGAAACCCCACTACGATGGACTTCCATAAGAAAAATATACACAATGTTGAGCTTGTAGTTGCTTCTCACGATTTTCGTGGCCACCGTCATTGCCTTTGTTCACAGTATTGTAGCTATTTGGTTTTACAAGTGGATATACACATTTTAGAGAGAAACACATTGAAGTTTTTTTAACATGGAAGGGGATAGAGAGGAGGCCATCCATAATGCGAATGAAGAGTCTAAGGAGGTTGAGGAGGAGGAAGACATAGGAGCTTAGATTGCACCCATTATTAAGCTTGAAGAAGTTATGGTTACTATAGGACAAGAAAATGAAGATGTTCTGCTTGACATATAAGTTAAATTTCTTTCTTTTCTATTATCAATTATCATTTGAGATGATATGAATTTTAAGGTCCTTTGTGATGGAAGGGTTTCTAGGATTACTTGCTTATAATGTAAAATAAAATTTTCAAGTTTTGTTTGAATCAAGATTTTAAGTTCTTAGGTATGACTGGACATATCTACTATAGAAAAGCCTAATATAATAGAATCTAATAATGTTATATTGATTTTCACAGGCGTGATAATGGTTAATGGTGTTTTTTATCATATCGATTTGTTGTAAAATAGGAGACTAAACAACAATAGTCTTTCTAAATCATTTCCTACATCACAAGCCAACATGTCTAGCTTGTTGTTTTTGTTTGACCCTATTCTTTATTCATCTTTTATTTTCCATTTGGGTGCTTCTTTAGTGTAGGGTTTTGTTTTAGTATTTACTTGCATGCTCTATATTCAGAGACTTTTCCTACAACAATCTGAGTGGCTCGGTGCTTAGGACTCATGTTCGAACTGCCTATGTATGAGCAACCTTTTTTCTTATAATATCTTTACATCATGTTTTTCATGTTAATGAAATTATGTTTTAAAAGATAGCTATTATATATATTGAATTACTGAATCTGGAGTTTGGGTGTTCAAGATTTAAAAGTATTAGAGGAAACCCTTTGCTATGCGGAGAACAGTGGAGAATTATCCTAGAGAGTCTCTAGAACCCATGGTTTTCACTATGAATTAATCACAAGGTGAGGTGATTTCTGATGCTTTCCCACTATATACATTTGGTTCTTTTCCTTTAGTTAAATATCCCTTTTGTAGGTACGGTAAGGGTTGGAGATTCTAGAAAACATAAAGTGGCAGTATCTTTCGGTGTAAGTCTAGGTTTCTTATATGTAATGGGTTTTGGAATTGGGCTTTTCTTGTGGCAGAGACAAAGGCACAATCAACAATTTTTCTTTGATGAAAATGGTATGTGTCCAATCTCTCATGTCACCGATTTTATAAGGTCTCATATTGCAAATTTATTTTACTACCTATTCAGGTTATTATATTTAAGCACCAGGGAGGTTTCTCATTTAGAATTAGATGTGAACTTGTAGAGCAGCATGATCCAGAGGTTTGCTTGGGACATTTGAAGAGATTCCAATTCAAAGAACTCCAAATTGCTACCGATCATTTTAATAACAAGAATATTCTGGGTTGAAGAGGCTTTGGGAATGTTTACAAAGGATACCTACAAGATGGTTCTCATGTAGCTATAAAATGATTGAAGAATGCCAGTACTACAGGTGGAGAAGTTCAATTTCAGACAGAAGTGGAAATGATCAGCTTGGCTATACACAGAAATTTATTGAGACTGTGTGGTTTTGGCTAACTGCCCCTCTCTGTGGAGAGTAAGAATGCATAATAAACAGCTCTTTGGGCCTATCCCTATAGGATTTGGATTTCTGCCTAATCTCACAAGGCTTGAATTGGCCAAAAATAGGCTGAATGGCAGCATCCCACCTGATCTAAGACAAACCTCCAAAGTGTCTTTTCTGGATCTGTCCTACAATGAGATTCAAGATGACCTATCATCTGATATATGGAAAAAATTGACAATTCTACGGACCTTTTATGCTCCCAACAATAAGTTAGTTGATAGAATTCCAACTAATTTTAGAGTATGCCCAAGCCTGTTAGTGCTAGACTTGTCTAAGAATTATCTCCATCCCCCATATATTTTTTAATTTGCAACAGTAACCTACTTTGAAGATAATAGTTGTAAGAATGTATTCTATTAGTTGGAAGCTTATTTTTCCATGAATATTTATATTACTCATTCTACATTGGTGCATGCAAGGATTTAATTGTATTCTACAAACCATCAAATGGATAGTCTTATATATAAATATCTAATTCACATGTAAATATTGATTTGAAATTTTATTCTTCTTTGGGTTTTGATGTAGTAGCCTTCAAAAGCTTCCAGAATCAGCACCTTGTCTAATTAGTAAACATAACATAACCAAAAGAGAATGTTTTTACTATGACTACAACAGTACATTTCTAACAAATGTCATTACAATTTATAGTTATCAAAAATTACCAAAAAAAGTATGTGTAAGTGACACAAAAATAATAGCTGGTAACCAAGAAAAGAGCGGCACGAAAGAAGAAGTGGAGAAAAGATGGCAGAACAAAATGATGCATATTAATCATTGAAATGTCCCATGAATAAGTTAAGCTCTGCAGTACATAGCCTATGAATTTAGTTACTAAAGCCCTTCAATTTAAGCTATAAGTTCTACAAAACAGTGAAAAAATTCATATTTGAAATATAAGAAAATGTTCTTAACAATTAAATTATATTCTCTACTTTAGCATAAATGACTTGAAATTTCATTGGAAAAGAACCTATTTTCATTATATAACAAATTCATTAATGAAATAAAGATAAAATATTTAATGTAAAATTTTTAAACATGATTTGTTTTATCTATTATAAAAGTAAAGTTTATGGTAATATTTTTTCAATTGAAAGTTAAAGATTGAGGAATATCCATTTCACTAAAGTCAATTAAGATACAATTTATGTCTCATATCTTATACCGTAGCTTTAGAGATTTAATTAAGAAACATTCCAATAGCTTTAGAGATTTAATTACGAAATATAACATTACCTTAATAAATTGAACTACTCTCTTAATATTTTATGCGAATTTATGATTAAATTGTGATATCTAAAGCCACTTGGCAAGAATACAAATCAAGAAGGAAACATCATAAAATAGTAATAATTAATGACCTGAACATAACAAAACATGAATACAAGAGCGATAAAGTGTACAACATGACAGCAGATGAATAATCTTTCAAGATAATCAAATTGAAGAAAATTTCAGACCAACATGAGAACAACTAGTCTAAGATTTCATTAAAATTTAATACTAGAATACTATGAATGAACCATTATAAGACGCTGATGATTGTTTAAAATCATGCATAACTTGTAAGTTTGATAAATGAACTTAGAAGATGTGGAGAAAGGAGAGTTGGCCAAATGAATGTTTTATTTGAATAATAAAATTATAGAGAGAAAAAATATATATAGAGAGAGAGAGATAGAGGGAGAAATAAATATAAAGAGATAGAGAGATATATAGGGAGAGATAAAGAGGAAGAGATAAAGAGATAAGGAGGAGGAGAGAGGGAGAGAGAGAGATGGTGAGATAGAGTGATATAAAGATAGAGATATAAGGAGATATAGAGAAAGGGGGAGAAGAAGAGAGATAAAGAGAGAAAAATAGAGAGAATTAGAGAAAGACAAATAGAGATGTAGAGAGAACTAGAGAAAGACAAATAGAGATGTAGAGAGAAAGAGAGAGATGGGAAGACAAATGGAGAGAGAGGTTGAGATATAAAGATAGATAGGGGAATAGGGAGGGAGTAAAGAGAGGGAGAGATAGAGGGAGGGGAGAGAAAGGGAGAGGGATAGATAGAGGAGGGAGAGAGAAAGATGGAGAAGAGGGAGATATTGTAGAGAGGGAGAGAGAAGAACAGGGGGGAGAGGGAGAGACATAGATAGAGGGTGATATAGAGAGAGGGATAGGAAAAAATAAAGAGAAAGGGAGATAGATAGATAGATAGATAGGGAGATATATGTAGAGAAGGATATGGATAGAAAGAGATAGCTCAAGATGAGTGAGAGGGAGATCGAGTGAGAAATAAAGATAAAGATATAGAGTAGAAGAGATGGAGGGAGCGATGGAGTGAATAATATAGAGAATGAAGAATGGGGAGAGAGGGAAAGGATATCTATGTACTAGAAAAATAGATGTAGAGAGATATAGATAGAAATAGATTGAGAGAGGAATGAGAGAGAGAGAGGGGTAGACGTAGTGAGATATAGATAGAGAGGGGGGTGGGGAGATAGGGAGATAGAGATAGAGGGGGCAAGAGTGAGAGAGAAAGAAAGTGATATAGATAAGAAATAGAGAGGTTTCGATAGGTGAAAAGATAAAGAGATAGAGATAGAAGTAGGGAAGGAGAAAGAGGAAGTGTGTATATGAGTGAGAGATATATGGAGATGGGTATATATTTACAAATAGATAGAGAGAGAGGGAGAGTAGGGAGAAAAATAGCTAGAGGAGAGAGAAGTAGGGAGAAATAGAAAGAGAGAGTAATAAGGAGAGATGGATGAATAGGGATAGATATGATACTATAATATTATTTAATGTAATGTAATTTACAACTATCACTAATTGCAAATTCAATGTTATCAAGATGATATATCTCAACATATCCTATATATATTATTTAATAATATAAATAAGCTAGTAATAGAACAATCTAAAGTGGGTCCCATCCCTGCCAAGATTATCTTTTGTCTACTATAGTGATATATCCCTATATTATATTAAAATATTATTGTTTTTGTTTATTCATTGTAATGATCATAATCATAATAGTCATTAAATTTACAATTTTATATTTGATAATTATAATATTATTTTATATTTGTATTTATATTTATATTTATATTTTAATAAGTATACTATTATATTTGATAATTAAAATTATGATGATATTGAATGGTTAATATTTTTGTTATATGTATTTTTTTATCTTAATGTTACGATTTCCTAGACATAACAGTTTGATCAATATGGACTCCCCCTTCAATCATTCCATATCGAGAATGCATTCCAACTCCACACATAAAACTACTGTATATCTCTTTACGGCTTGTGCTAAAACGCATTTAATATTTATTTGCAACAAAGCGAGCTCAAACTGGCTTGTGCTAAAACGCATTTAATGTTTATTTGCAACAAAGCGAGCTCAAACAGGCTGGGATTTATTTCCGGTATAAATTATTGAATTTTCCTTAGCTTTCAAGCTAAACGGAAAAAAAAGGACTCAAATTTCCGAAAATAATACCAAAACCCTCAACATTTCCCGGCAAGAAATCAACGTTGAATCACTCAGAGCAATCTGCAACGACAAATAATTCAGAGCGCAAAAAATAATAGAATTGAGAAGAAACAAAAACGATTGTTTAATGTACTTTTTATTTTCAATTAATTATTAGATACAGTCAATGATGAATCTGTTTCTTGCATAGCCAGTTCCACCATGAACAAGGGTTTAAAGGTGGCCTGCAAGCAGAGAATCTCCCAACAACCAGACAGCAGTGGTAGCTGTAAAAACTCCACGGAACTAGCTGTTAGATTATACATTTTAACAAGTGTACGATTGCGGGGGCAGAAATGTAGGCTTCAAGCCGCCTTCGAACACAAAGTCAATACTTGATTGTTTCCTCAGAAGTCGTCTTTTGCATTAAATGCCTTCCGAAAGTAGAAGAACGAATATTTACGTACGTTTCTTGGGGTGAGGAGGGGGAGCTTTCCAAAGGTTATTGTTATGGTTAACAAGGCTAAATATTAGGGGAGAGGGGTTTATAGTGGTGTGAGGTCTAATATTAGGAATATAAATAGTTTTTTATGTCGTAATATATAATTGTAAAATAATTCATAAAATAAACAAAGTGAGTCAAATCAGTGTAGAGATATATTGTAGAAAACTTAATATATATGTACAATTACAGAGTTCATGACTGCGTAATGAAGAATAGAATAATACAATTGCATGATAGAATATCTTTGAAATGAAAACTAGTGAAACTACTTTCATATTTTAGAATTACAAACAAATATAAAAAACAAACTCAAGAGTTAATGCTTGTGCAATGAAGAAGAGAAGAATATAAGTGCATGGCAAAAAACCCTCCAAATGAGAACTATTAAGACCCTATCTAGATTTCATAAGAACAAACAAATATGAAAAGAAAATTGCAAATTGAATGATTGTGCAATGAAGAACAAAACAATATAACTACATGGCAGAATATCTTTCATATGAAACCAGTGAAATCTTTTTCATATTTCGTAATAACATATAACTATAAAAAGCAAATTGCAAAGTTAATGTTTGAGCAATGAAGAACACAAGAATATAAGTGCATGGGAAACATCCCTCCAAATGAGAACTAGACAAACCCTTTCCATATTTCATAGTAACAACCAAATATAAAATGAAAATTGCTAAGTGAATTATTGTGCACATTTGAATAACAAAATAATATAAGTGCAAGGCACAAAACCATCAAAATGAAAAACACTAAAACCCTTTTCATATTTCGTAATAACATGCAACTATAAAAATTTTTTGTAGAGATAATGTTTGTGCAATGAAGAACACAAGAATATAAGTGTATGGTAGAAAACACTCCAAATGAGAACCAATCAGACCCTTTCCATATTTCGTAGTAATAATCAAATATAAAAAGCAAATTGCAGATTGAATTATTGTGCAATGAATAGTAGAATAAAATGAGTGCAAGGAAAAATGTTATCAAATGAGAACTAGTGAAACCCTTTCATATTTCAGAATAACAAACTAATATAAAAAGAAAACTATGGATTGAACCCTATGTGTGCAATGAAGAACAAAATAGTATAAGTGCATGGCACAAAACCATTGAAATGAAAGTAGTAAAACCCTTTTCATATTTCGTACCAATAAACAAATATTCAAAGAAAATTGTGGAGTGAATATTTGCACAATGAAGAACAAAATAGTAGAAGTGAATGGAACAAAACTATTGACATGAAAATCAATTAAACCCTTTTTCATATTTCATACTATCAACCAAATATTCAAATCAAAATGCAGAGTGAATGTTTGTGCATTAAAGAAAAGAATAATAGAAGTGCATTGGCATAAAATCATTGACAGGAAAACCGGTAAAATCCTTATCATATATTGTAATACGAAACAAGGATAAAAAAAAAATGCAAAGTTAAACTTTGTGCAATAATAAACAGAATAATACAAGTGCATGTCAAAATATCATCAAAATGATAACTAGTGGAACCCTTTTCATATTTCATAGTAGCAAGTAAATATTAAATGCAAATTGCCGAGTAAAACTTTGTGCAATGAAGAACTTAAGAGTACAAGTGCATGGAGGAGTATCATCGAAATGAAAACTAGTAAAAACTTCTCATATTTCATAGTAGCAATCAAATATAAAGAGAAAATTGCACAATGAAAGTTTGTGCAATGAAGAATTGACTAATATAAGTGCATGGTAGCATATCATCAAATTAAAGATAATGGTATAGGTCTAGTGAGGTAAAAAACCTTACCTGAAAAAGAAAGGGAGCTTTCAAGAGTGCAAAGTTGAACAATGAATTGTGTAGAGTCGAACTATGAATCATGGAGAACTAAACATCTATGGGTGACTAATCAAATGAAGAGTCCATAACAAATGCAAACAAAAGGAATGAAAATGAACGAGATATGCGAGAATTTGGAGCATTGAATGAACCTTGATCTTCGAGTCATATGCTTATCAGGCTGAGTAAATGTAGAGGGACAAGTAAGGCAAGTTGCTGAGTGGAGCTAACAAAGGGGGTAGCGTGTGATTAATGCTCTCATTTAGGCATTTGAAGTCGCGAAGTGTTCGTGCGCCACAAGTTTGTTTGACCCAATGCCTAGTTTCATTCACATTGCCTTCAGACATGGACCTGCTTCACTATTAGGTGAACCCCAAAAAAGGGCCTATCAAGATTGCCATCGACCAATTGATACGTAACACGTGACGGGATGGCGAAAATGGAAACAAATTATTAGATACACACAAGATAGGGTGACATGCCAGACTTTATTATTTTTTATGTTTGAATCCACGTAGACCTCCAAAAATAAAGTGCACGACCCCTCCCCCTAATGTGTCAATGAAACAATTTATGTTGAGATAGTTCTAGTTAAGGCGAAGTACTAAAAATCAACGAAGTCGATCAGACTGTCATTACAGAGCATCACTTACCATCGCGTCACCTACCGTTCACATGGTTTGTCTGTTTTTTGTCTTCCTTTTTGCAGTCTGCTCCATTAAATCAAAGAAAAGCACAATTTCAACCTAACCCTTGTATTCTGTTATCGAAAAACATAATTTTAAAATTAATCAAATATGTACACCTGCATGCTTTATAAACACCACTATTTATACGCTCCTTAATTATCTTCCATTCACGTTATGGTCTGTATTTTCTCTTTGTCCTCGCACTCTGCTCTGTTCCCATCCAAGAGCACCACCATTTCCACTTTCCTGAATACCTTCTGTTCACGTGGTCGTCTGTATTTTGTCTTCGTCCTCGCACTCTGCACAACTCAATGTTTGCAGAGCTCACAATGGAATTGCTCAACATTTCGTGGATTTTCATGTTTATAATCATGCTTGTTTCAGGCTTTCTAGTTAGAAGGTCGAGAAAAAAATCTAAACAGCCGCCTAGGCCGATGCCCTTACCCATCATTGGCAACCTCCATTTAATTTCCCATCTCCCTCATAGATCCTTCTGCTCTCTTGCCCACAAATATGGCCCAATAATGACCCTCTACTTGGGTTCTCTCCCAACAGTCATCATATCATCTCCACAAGTTGCCAAACAAGTCCTCAAAACGCACAACCACGTATTTGCAAGCCGTCCTCCCATGAGAGATGACGACCATATCCTAAGCCCCCAGAAAGTTTCAATATCTCCTTATGGCCCATACTGGAAATTCATGCACAAAGTCCTCGTGTTGAATCTTCTTTCCCCCACGAGATTGAAATCCTTTGCTCCCCTAAGAGCCCAAGAAGTTTCTACCATGATACGCTCCATACTACATAAAGCCACCGAAAATGATAAGAGTGGTAGCAACCCACCTGTTGTAGATGTATCAAGGGAGGTGGGTATTCTCACTAATAATACCATCTGCAGAATGTCATTTGGGAAGATATGCAATGAAGACGAGCTAGGGGGAAGATTATTCAAGGATGTTTTGAATGATGTTCTTGATCTAGCAGGCGGCTTTAAATACAACGATTACATTCCCGTGATAGGTTGGCTTGATCTGTACGGTAATAGGTGAAAACAAGCCAAGCTTACTGAGATTTTTCATCTGTTTGTGGAGAGGATTGTAGATGAACACTTTGAAAGGAGGAATAAATGCAGTGGTTTGGAGATTGAGGACTTCGTGGATTTGCTGCTTTCTTTGTCTGAAGATGAATCCTTGGAGATCAGAATTACATGAGACCACATCAAGAAAGTTGTACTTGTATGTACACAAACCTAAAGTCTCTCTGAACTTTTTTCATACTTCTGTTTTAAGTGTTTTGTTTTTTATTCTTTAAAACCATTATGCCTGCTTAGGCCCAGTGTTGTTTGGAATCTATTGACCATTTGATCTACAGAATCTAAGTTTCATAGGTCTGATTTATTAAGTTGTAGTTAACTGTAGAAAAAAAGTTACTGATATAAAATAGTGAGGACATAATGGCATTTCTTCAATACTCACCGCGCTTCGAATTTGACGTTTACCCATGCCTCTTATATGAAATTTTTATGATGGGTGATCATTTAACGTCTCTTTATATAGATTGATATGTTATCTTCATGCTCTGTAGCAACATTTTAAGAGTTTGATTACTGTAGCTTATCTTTAGGCTTTTCTTAAAACTTGACCAGCATTTGATGCATTTTCTCAGGATTTGTTAGCGGCAGGCACAGATAGTTCTCGAGCTATATTAGAATGGGCAATGTCAGAATTGCTTAGAAATCCATCAGTAATGAAGATAGCTCAACAGGAACTTGAATCTGTAATTGGATTCAATCGTATGGTGGAAGAATCTGATCTTTCTCATCTTCAATACCTGCAATCAATAGTGAAAGAAACATTAAGACTTCACCCACCTGTTCCTTTGCTCCTTCCACATCTATCTATGGAACAATCCACAATAGAAGGATATCAAATACCAGAGAACACTCAAGCTTTTGTCAATGCTTGGGCTATTGCAAGAGATCCACTTGTTTGGGAACAACCCAATGAATTCAAGCCAGAAAGATTTTTGAAAAGCCAAATCAATCTCAAAGGTCAAGATTTTGAACTTATACCATTTGGTTCAGGCAGGAGAGCATGCCCTGGAATTAATTTGGCTTTATCTTTAATCCATCTTGGCCTCACACAACTATTGCACTGTTTCAATTGGAATCTTCCTCCAAAAATAACTCCAGAAAACTTGGATATGTCAGAAATATCTGGTGTACTTATCACGCATAAAACAGTGCATCTTTATGCCATTCCAATTCCCTGCCTTCCATTGGAACTCTTTGAACCAAAAGCCTTATCTGTGGAAAACAATAATTCACCGTAGTCTGTTAAGTACGTGGTTGCTTTTTAAAGATATACTTAAGCCGTCTGTGTCTGTATGGACGGGCCATGTCCTATAGTATGTTTTTAAATCTTAAAGTGTCACATAATGTTGAAATAAAGGGGATAGTCAATATTGTTTAGGGTTAGTAAGATATGATAGAAATAAATTTAGTGTATACCAATGACTTTACAATGTATGTGTAATAAGGTTACTGATTTGTCTGGTGGTTTTGGGGTTCTATTATGGTTTGTATTGGACTGTTGGTATTATTATAATTTCTTTTATTTTCTTGGCAGACAGTGTATTATTTATTTCTATGTAATTTTTTGCTCCATTGATTCAATATAAAAAATGTCTTAAAATTGGTTTTTATATTAAAGAAAGTAACTATATGAATGAAAGCTATCAATAGATAGCTGAAAAAACTAAAATTATTTTATTTCTAAAAGGTGGAATAGTGTTTGCAAATTAGTGTCCAAAACTGTCCAATTTTTTTTAGCAAACTAGCTTTTAACTAATGTGTTTTTCTTATAGAATTAAACTGAAGATGACTCTACAATTAAAAAATGATATTGTAAAGAGTGTAGAGATGATTAATAGTTGTACTCAATAAAATTGTAACATAGACGCTATCAAATTTTTTTCAACCAAATTTATATCACTTCCTTATAGAATTTTGTAGTGCTGATCATTTTTCTAATTTTTTGTTAAAAACAATGGTTTTTTTTTTATATGTAAATATTTGTATTAATTTTCAAAAAAAAAGATATTACATTCAACACAGAGATAGTCCAAAAGATTCTACAAACCTTGCCACCTAGACAAAACATCAAATTGAAAACCCTAAGCACCACCCTACAAATTCGACCATCCTAAGCTACCACCAAAAGGATGTGCAAGTTTAACAAAACAAAAAACACTTGCACAGACAAGCTGCCCCTCAATCGACCCATAGTATGTCGTCTACTATAAAGAAATCCCTAAAAATTCATCACCAATCCACACCGCCTAATGTTTCCAAAAACAAGAAGTGCTTCAATAAAATAAGTCTGCATCTGGCCATTTCATGATACCACCCAAGATCCTTGCCCTCGATGTCCAGAATAAATGGGAATAGTTCCACCGACTCCCCAGGAACGAGAGCCCTCATCAAGTCTCGTGCCCTCGACACCCCCACACCCGAAACAACTATTATAATCATGTCCATGGCGCCCTCCAAAAGATTCTCTCAAATCAATTTTCGTGCGATCAACATTGCCATTGCTCGCGGCATAGCCAAGTCCAGGAGTGAGGCAAGAAACTTGGCCACTATGTCGGCATTGGTCTGCCAACACTCAGACCCAAACATAAATTCCTCCCCAAGAAAAACCTTTGCCACACCAAGAACAAGCTCATCGCAAACCTTAAAGGTAGACTTCAATCGTCCATGTCGTAAGCGCTCGTAGAAAGCACAGAGCTTCCTACTAGACGAAAAGCTAATAGGGGACTCCATGAAATCCATTGAAGAGTATGAAGATTTCACACCACACGATGGCAATTTAAACACCAACCTGCATCCCATCTCACCATTCCCCACAACATTTGGACTAATCTATCTGGCCAAATTAAGAGGTCGAACGGATAACCAATATGATCTAATAACCTCCCAAGGGACATAAATGCTCACCATCGCCCGCATCTATCTCATTCATGCCAACCATGAATATGTCATCACCTCCAACGACACCAAAGCTGACCCCTCCCACATGGCAGTCGCAAAAGACATTGGAAGTCAGCAACCATTCTTCCTTGGATCCCAAATTAGCCAATCTATCCACCACCACATTGGCTTCTCTAAAAATATGCTTGATAGAGAATACCAAGAGATCTCGTGACAATTCCCATGCTTTGTCCAACAAGATCTGTAGCCTCCAATTCCCTAATCTTCCCTCCTTTAGAGCCTGAACCACCACCATCAAGTCGCCTTCCACTTCCACCTTTCTCAACTGCAATCTCTTACACAAGTTAAGTCCCCCAATAAGAGCATGAAGCTCAACCTGTGTGTTTGTCATGACAAGAAGACTTTCAGATTTCTCTGCTATCATTTTTCCCTTATCATCCCTAACACAACATCCCAAGCTAGCAATTCTCAAATTTCCTAGGGATGCCCCATAAAAATTCAATTTACACCACCCCATCTTTGGGGGTTCCCATTTTGCGTACCTCCTTGCCTCTTTCCTTTCACTTCTACTATAGGCACAAGGCTTTGGAAGGTCCAATCTAAACCAATTCCTTTGCATACTTGTATCCCATTCATCGAAACACCAATCACCCCCACTTTTAAGATTAACCCTCCCATTAACCACTTCAATAATCACAACTTTCAAGTGATTTATAAGGACTAGAAAAAATCTTTCTTTCTCTGTAAACAAGCATCTATTCCACTCTTTCCAAATCTCCCACATGACTAAGGAGGGGCTAAAAATCCAAAATTCATGGTAAAGGGAGTCCTTTTTCAGAACTGGCTAAGCATAAAAGAGAGAAAAAACATCATTGGGGAGGACACCACTCCAACCCAATATAGCACAAAGCCATTTCTAGCATGCTTGAGCAAAAGGGAAACCAACCAAAAGATGGTCCACATTTTCCTCAGCCCTCCAACACAATATGCACCTTGAAGGGCTTGCATAACCCAACATCTGAAACCTTTCAGCTGTTAGGATCCTCCTTCTTACTACCACCTAAGCAAAGGTCCCCCGCCTTCGAAAGACAAGCATTGTTCCAAGACAAATGGAGTGGTAAAATAGATGGCACCTCCTCCACACCCTACGAGATATATCCTTCTTTCGTTGTGTAATTCCCTATAGAGGATCCAACCCAGACCAATCGATCTACCTTAGGCCTAACAACTACAAGCCTTTTCTCCAATTCAAAACATGAAAGCCTCTCCTCCTCCACAAGAATCAGACCCAACTCAAACTGTTTCCAGAAAAATTCTAAGACATCATCCACCTGTTGCTCCTCTAAATAGTCACGAACATAGACTCCCCAAAGTTGTGACAAAATTTCCTTTGATCTGTTTAGCCCCAAAATTGACTCTAGCCTTGACCATCCACACCATGAGTCTTCCCAAATAATTTCATTCCTCCCATCATGAATATCCCAAGAAAGATAGTCAGGGATAACTTTAAGAAACCCCCCCCCTCCGCGAAGGTGTAAAATCCTGGTCAATATTTCCTTTTATTTGAAAAAATTAATAATTTTCCATCACGAATCTTATGCACATCATTAAAAAAATTGTAAAATCCTGGCGAATCTTAATGAATAATTGGTAAAAATAAATAATAACAATGGTGAAGCCTAGTGAATAATCACTAAAATGACTAATTATAATGGTGAATCTCTCCTCTAAAAAATTGCATAGTTGGTCGACGCACTTCTCCCATTTTTAATTTTTTTTTTTAATATTGAAGTAGTGGCCCGTGAGTGACAACCACTAGCGGGGTCAAGGGACAGTGGCTCCTGTGGGGGTCAGGGGAGTAGAGCCCCCTTGTGGGGGTCAAGGGAGCAATTCCCCCTCATGAGGTCCAGGGACAATGGCCCCAGCACGCTCCTGTCGCGATATAGGCGGGTTCGAGTGGAAGAGCCCCTTGCCACCAAGCGTAAATTCAGTACTGAAAATGCATTGGAGCGCACACAAATCAAATGTTTTTAAAAAATATCACTTGAAAAGTAAGACTAAATGAAACTTGAAAATTTTACCATCGATTAGCTTTTAAATTAGATGGCTGCAAGTTCATTCCATGAGCAAATATCGACATGCATGAACATCATTAGTGGAACACTTAGGGATGTCCCGCCGGTACGACAATGATTATGTATGTCATAAACTATTGGCACCAATGAACGGTGGAGATCAAACGGAGCTTTGATCGGATGTCTTTCCGGGAGCTTGGCATGAATATTGTAGATTCCCTTCATGATTCTCCAAAATAACATAAGCGGTGTACTTGTGCCTTGGTGGATGCTAGATGGAGTATGGAAACCTTATTGGCGTGAGTGAACATCATTGGTGGGAAACTTAGGGATGTCGCGCCGATACAACGATGATGACATATGTCATGAACTATTGGCAACAGTGAACGATGGAGATCAAATTTCGAGCCTCAAAAACCTTTTTAAAAGGCACATGCATATAAAGTCACGGAATTGACTTGTAGCCATTCAATTAAAAACCTAATCAATGGCAATAAATAAAAACCTATTGAAGGCTAAAATATCCATAAAATGAAAAGGTAAACTATTATTAGTGGTGATATTTCCCAAAAAATAATTGTAGGAATATAAAATTAATGGCGAATATAATTAATATTTGTAATTACAGTATAAACTACTGGCGAATACATTCCAATACGCATTGTTTAAAAAATAATGCAATGGCAAATTAATCGAGACAATTTTATTTTTTTTTGTAAAAACATGGCAATTCACCATCCTTTCTAACTTGTATTATTCGCCATTTTTGGAGGTCCCGATTTCAAATATTCGCCAATTGGCGAAGATTCGCCACTAAAATTTTCCCTGAAGATAGTCCAAAACCAGAGGACAACAAGCTTTGATAAAATTCCAGGCCCATGACCCATTTGGAAGATTTGTATCCCTCAAAATACAATCTGCATTATCCTCCTCCAAATACTTACACTGGATAATTCTAGCCCACTTAGAATGATTATGACTATATAGACCCCATATGAGCTTGGCACCCAAGGCCTTATTCTACTTTAGCAAATCATTGATCCCAATACCTCTCGATAGCTTTGATTTTTCTTGGTGTAATTACATGTGTTGTACCTTGTCCTAGGTCATAATTACACCTTAGTTAAGTTTACTTAGGGACCACATAGGAGGTAGCTAGAGAATTTCCACTTTTGGTGGACTTATCATGTTATTACTTTATCACTTCCACCTTTTGTGGACATATCATGTGATTAGCTCTCCACCTTTTGTGGGTGATCCACTATTTGTGGTGGTTATCACATTATCATTTTCCACTTTAGGTGGAGTGATAGCTTTTCACAGTTGTCTCATGCCATAAGATTACAACACTTGTCATAATCTTATGCCCTTTTATGATCTCACCTTGGCTATATAACCAAGGCGTCTCTCTCATTGTAAACAATCAATCATCTCATATCATAATCATATTGATGAGAATACAGTTTACTCCTATCACATTATTCTCTCTTCTTTGTGCTTTCCAGTTGGTCCATAGATCTTGGCAGCCATAGCCAATTCTAACATGGTATCAGAGCGAGTTGGGTGCCATTGGAGAGTCTTTTTTTGAGGAGATGTACCAGATTTGGGGATGGTCCATTTTTGGCTCTTTATTGCAAGTTTATATTGGATTTTGCTGGTGCAAATCTAATCTCACCATTGCACCCGGAAGGTTCGAGAAAGTTGATTTTTCCTTTTGTTTCATCCAAAGCGGACTTACGAGGCCAAATCTATGAGAGTTTGAAGCTGAATTGTGGTTGCCAAATCCAAAAGGTAGCTGCATTTTTGGAGCATTTTGGGTCAAATCCGACCCTGCCATCACGTCCAAAAGGGCCAAAAACCCTAAGATTGACTATCCATTCATCCAAATCAAAGCAGTTGTCCAGTGAGGCAAAAAAAATTGCCTAGAGAGTCATCTCGCCCCCCAGGTCATCATGATGACAGACGGTACGATTTTGCAAAAATAAATATTTTTTTTTTTTTTTAAAATTGAATTTTTTTTTTTTAATTTTTAATTTGAGGTGAATAACTTGTTTTTGTAAGAGTTTTTTTGGAAAATCAAAAATATTTCTACGGATTTTTTAGTCCACGGTACCTTCTGGTACCCGCAGGCGGTACCCGCGAGGTCCCCAATAGTCGCCATGTGGCGGAACTGTCGTGGCTGGCCTGCGGCCCCACCACCACCGACTGACAAATATACCCTGCGGTCAACATTCAAATGATCGGTGAAAAAATCCGGCAAACAACTACGTCCGGCGGCAGAAAGATTTTGGGGAATCTTCATAAGATTCAATTATTTGCTAGAGGAAGAATATTCCGGCAGACCAATTTTCCAGCAGGGGCTTTTTTTTCTTCCGATAACGAGCAAGAAACCGTCAATTTTAAGCCCTTAAACTGCCCACGTCAGTGACACCTCATTGCTGACATCATCATTTTCTTAAAAAATTTGCCCCCCTCACCAATGGAGTTTTTGTATTTGCAGTCCTACTTTGAAGGGTCATAAATCGATTAGTTTGGCTCCTTTGTTCAAGCAATTTTTTTTTATTTAGGCTATTTTTTTGTGCTCTTCGTAGTGGTGCAATCAAGTTTTGCTTTTAGCTTCTAGTTTTTCTAGAAATTTCAGATTCTCACAGGTTTTGTTGCTTCGTCCTCATTTTGGGAACTTCGGGAGCTAATATCTTGCTCCTACAGTAACATTTTTGGGTGAATTTTTTTGAAAGTGCATGATTTTTTGTGTACTTCTCAATGGTATGATCAAAATTGATTTGATTTTGTACCAAAAATTGTACTTGAATTTGTGGCCTATTTTGATATCTGCATGTACCGAGATCAAAGTCCACTTTGTTGTTTTGGCAAGTGGCAATTGTAAATGCACTAAATATAAAGTGCCAAATCAAATATTTCTTGGGGGATTCTTTGATTGAGTGAATTTGGGGGGGTAATCTTGTGGTTGATTCATTTGTGTTGATCATTTGAGGAGGTATCATGGGTTTTTATATTCATCCTTATGTGGTAATGTTGAATAAGGATAATTATAATTCTTGGAAGAAAGGTATCCTGACACATCTCAGGTGGCTTAAGCTTTTTCCATACCTCTATGGCCTCATACTTGAACCAGACACACCTTGGAAGCAATTAGTTTGGGGTGATAATAATGATCACATTGTAGGATTAATTGGTACATATATTGGTGTTGGTATTCTTGTGGAGATCTCAGATATCAAGTGCCCATACACACTTTGGACCAAGATTTGGGAATTTTTGGAGACCATCATATCTCTCCATTCCCAGATGATCCTACTGTAGATTATTTAAATCCCCTTGATGATGTTGATAATGTACCCTATGATAATGATACTTTATAGGAGCTTGAGTATAATAAATGTCTTAAATGTCCAGTTGAAAAAGAGACTTCTCTTCTTGCTTCTCCTCCTCCTATTGAGATCATATCCTCATTTATTGTTGCATTTGATGATGCTTGTGATTCCACAGTTTTGGTTCCTTGTGATTCAGTGCAGGATATACATTGTCTTCCAGATATGGCTACTTTGGATGGCTTCTTCACAGGTATTTCAGACTTGTTTGTGGAGTCTCATCTTGCGGATTTGGTGGACATTATTGATGACATTCATCCTCTCTTTGATGATGATGCTCCTTCTTCAGTTGTTGCGATGGAACACTCTGACCCTCTTGTTCATTCTCTACATGATCAATCTTTGCAGTTTGGCATGAGTGTGGATACTATTGGACAATATTTGGAGGAGGCTTCTTCGTCTTTAGAGGGGATATCTTTCTCTTTGGATCATGTTCTACATTCTTCTCTACTAGATGTTGGATTGTACTCTTCAGGAGTGTGGCCTAGAATGCTTGTTTGGAGTGTGTCAGGTTTTCGCATCAACATGTAGACACTTGAGAATTCTTCAGAGACATCATCCATCATCCATATTCCTGACATTCTGCATACATTCATGATTTTGTTTCTTCCGAAGGGGAGGAAATTTGTTTGCTGAGATTTGATCATCTTCAGCATTCAATGTCGAGCTTCTACCATCATTGCAGGAGACTCAACAATGAGGGGAGCTACCTTGTCTCTCTTGTACTTCACTCTTATGGGGGGTATTTTTCCTCACATGGGGTTTTTACCTTCTCATGCATCATTGAGAGAATTTCATTATTGTATTACATCTCTCTTTTGGGGAGTATTTTTATCCCACTGGGTTTTTTCCTTTTCTCCATTTCTGAGAGATTGCATTGAACTTGTTCATGGGTTCCTAACATGGCCTAGTTGTCAGGACCCATCTTGCATTGTTTTATTTTGTGTACATTCTCCCTAAGTTGCACTTAAAGGGGGATGTTGGTGAAATTAAATCTGATGTACCTTGTCCTAGGTCATAATTACACCTTAGTTAAGTTTACTTAGGGATCACATAGGAGGTAGTTGGAGAATTTCCACTTTTGGTGGACTTATCTTGTTATTACTTTATCACTTCCACCTTTTGTGGACATATCATGTGATTAGATCTCCACCTTTTGTGGGTGATCCACTATTTGTAGTGGTTATCACATTATCATTTTCCACTTTAGGTGGAGTGATAGCTTTTCCTAGTTGTCTCATGTCATAGGATTACGAAACTTGTCATAATCTTATGCTCTTCTATTTTCTCACCTTGGCTATATAACCAAGGGGTCTCTCTCATTGTAAATAATCAATCATCTCATATCATAATCATATTGATGAGAATACAGTTTATTCGTATCACATTATTCTCTCTTCTTTGTGCTTTCCATTTGGTCCATAGATCTTGGTAGCTATAGCCAATTCTAACATGGTATCAGAGCGGGTTGGGTGCCATTGGAGAGTCTTTTTTTTAAGAGAGGTACCAGATTTGGGGATGGTCCATTTTTGGCTCTTTATTGCAATTTTATATTGGATTTTGTTGGTGCAAATCTAATCTCACCATTGCATCCGAAAGCTTTGAGAAATTCAATTGTGCTTTTTTTTTCATCCAAAGCGGACTTATGAGGCCAAATCTATGAGGGTTTGAAGTTGAATTGTGGTTGCCAGATCCAGAAGGTAACTGCATTTTTGGAGCATTTTGGGTCAAATCCGACCCTGCCATCACGTCAAAAAGGGCCAAAAACCCTAAGATTGACTATCCATTCGTCCAAATCAATGCAATTGTCCGGTGAGGCGAAAAAAAATTTCCTAGAGAGTCATAATGTCCCCCAGGTCATCATGATGATGGATGGTACGATTTTGCAAAACTAAATATTTGATTTTTTTAAAAATTTTGAATTTTTTTTTTAATTTTTAATTTCAGGCAAACAACTTGTTTTTGTAAAAGTTTATTTGGAAAATCAAAAAGGAAAAAAATAAAATCAAAAATATTTCTACGGATTTTTCAGTCCACGGTACCTTCTAGTACCTGCAGGCAGTACTCGCGGGGTCCTCAACAACCGCCATGTGGCGGAACTGCTATTGTTGGCCTACGGCCCCACCACCCGGGCTCCCACCACTATCGGTTGACAAATATACCTGGCGGTCAACATTGAAATGACCGGAGAAAAAATTCGGCAAACAACTACGACCGGCGGCAGAAAAGATTTCAAGGAATCTTCATAAGATTTTGTTATTTGCTAGAGGAAGAATATTTCGGCCGACCAATTTTTTGACAGGGGCTTTTTTTTTCGGTAACGAGTGGGAAACTGTCAATTTTAAGCACTTGAACTGCCCACGTCATTGGCATGTCATTTCCAATGTCATCATTTTCTTAAAAAAATTGCCCCCCTCACTAATGGAGTTTTTGAATTTGCGGTCCGACTTTGAAGGCTCAAAACTCGGTCAGTTTGACTCCTTTGTTTGAGCAATTTTTTTTAATTTAGGCTAATGTTTCATGCTTTTTGTAGTGGTGCAATCAGGTTTTGGTTTTGGCTTCTAGTTTTTCTAGAAATTTCAGATTCTCACAAGTTTTGTTGCTTCATCCTCATTTTGGGAACTTCGGGAGCTCATATCTTACTCCTACGGTAACATTTTTGGGTGAATGTTTTTGAAAGTGCATGATTTTTTGTGCACTTCTCAGTTGTATGATCAAATTGATCTTATTTTGTACCAAAAAATGTACTTCAATCTGTGGCCTATTTTGGCATCTGCATGTACCAAGATCAAAGTCCACTTTGTTGTTTTGGCAAGTGGCAATTTTAAATCCACTAAATATAAAGTGCCAAATCAAATATTTCTTGGGGGGTTGTTTGATTGAGTGAATTTGGGGGGGTAATCTTGTGGTTGATTCATTTGTGTTGATCATTTGAGGAGGTATCATGGGTTTTTATATTCATCCTTATGTGGTAATGTTGAATAAGGATAATTATGAGTCTTGGAAGAAAGGTATCCTGACACATCTCAGGTGGCTTAAGCTTTTTCCATACCTCTATGGGCTCATACCTGAACCAGACACACCTTGGAAGCAATCAGTTTGGGGAGATAATAATGATCACATTGTAGGATTATTTGGTACATATATTGGTGTTGATATTCCTGTGGAGATCTCAGATATCAAGTGCCCATACACACTTTGGACCAAGATTTAGAATATTTTTGGAGACCATCATATCTCTCCATTCCCAGATGATCCTATTGTAGATTATTTAAATCCCCTTAATGATGTTGATAATGTACACTATGATGATGATACTTTTGAGGAGCTTGAGTACAATAAATGTCTTGAATGTCTAGTTCAAAAAGAGACTTCTCTTCTTGCTTCTGCTCCTCCTATTGAGATCATATCCTCATTTATTGTTGCATTTGATGATGCTTGCGATTCCATAGTTTTGTTTCCTTGTGATTCAGTGCAGCAGGATATACATTGTCTTCTAGATGTGCCTACTTTGGATGGCTTCTTGACAGGTATTTCAGACTTGTTTGTGGAGTCTCATCTTGCAGATTTGGGGGACACTATTGATGACATTCATCCTCTCTTTGATGATGATGCTCCTTCTTTAGTTGTTGCGATGGAACACTCTAACCCTCTTGTTCATTCTCTACATGATCATTCTTTGCAGTTTGGCATGAGTGTGGATACTTTTGGACAATATTTGGAGGAGGCTTCTTTGTCTTTAGAGGGGATATCTTTCTCTTTGGATAATGTTCTACATTCTTCTCTACTAGATGTTGGATTGTACTCTTCAACAGTGTGGCCTAGAATGCCTATTTGGAGTGTGTCATATTTTTGCATCAACATGGAGACACTTGAGAATTCTTCAGAGACATCATCCATCATCCATATTCCTGACATCCTGCATGCATTCATGGTTTTGTTTCTTCCAAAGGGGAGGAATGTTGTTTGGCGAGATTGGATCATCTTCAGCATTCAATGTCAAGCTTCTACCATCATTGCAGGAGACTCAACAATGAGGGGGGGCTCCCTTGTCTCTCTTCTACTTCTCTCTTATGGGGGATCTTTTTCCTCACATGGGGTTTTTACCTTCTCATGCATCATTGAGAGCATTTCATTATTGTATTACATCTCTCTTTTGGGGAGGACTTTTGTCCCACTCGGTTTTCTCCTTTTCTCCATTTGTGAGAGATTGCATTGAATTTGTTCATGGGTACCTAACATGGCCTAGTTGTCAAGACCCATCTTGCATTGTTTTATTTTTTGTACATTCTCCCTAAGTTGCACTTAAGGGGGGGTGTTGGTGTAGTTACATGTGATCTACCTTGTCCTAGGTCATAATTACACCTTAGTTAAGTTTACTTAGGGATCACATAGGAGGTAGTTGGAGAATTTCCACTTTTGGTGGACTTATCCTGTTATAATATTTTTGCTCACATGTCAATGGGGTTCGAGCGAACATAGGGTTCGGTTGAACCCTGTGGTTCGACCAAACCATGTTAAAGGATCGATCGAACAATTTGGTTCAACCGAACCCCTTCACTTTGTGTAGAGGGAAAAAACAACTTTTCCCTTCCTCCACAAAAGTGTTCACCACTTATGTGGGTTCACCCGAGTAATGAGGGTACTTACTAAGTTGGAAACAAGACTCACATGTGCTTTTGTTTCATTGTAGGTTTCAATTCACATAGAAATATCAATGGAAAAATTCATGAGGTTGATAAGGGAAGGATTGAAATGGACATCACAAGGGAAGAGGTCAGGTGTGGGCATGTGTGTCACTTGAACCTTGAGGAAGTATAAATTTTTAGAAGTGCCTTCGATGAGTGACTAAAAAATGCAGTGAATGATGTTGCCAAATCTACAAGGCAAAGAGGACCACAACAGCTCAACCCTCAATGGGAGGATGTGGTAAATCTAGATGCTAAGGAAAAAGAGGTGATGTTAAATGACCAAGCATGGGTAGAAGAAGTCCAACAATATGAATTTAGGCTACCTAACGAAGGTGATAATGAGGAGTAATTGGTTATCCTATCGGGGCGTATGTTCGAATACAGATCCTTTTTTTTCTAAATCAAGATGGGCTTATATTTTGTATATGTAGGTACAACCTATATTTTTTGTAAAGGATACTCATGTAAAGAAAATATGAAGCAAAACCAATCCTGTATTTTTTGCTACTCCAACTCGATGAACTACACTAGCAGTCCAATGTAAACTTCGACATGCTATATTCAATATAGGAAAAGAAAAAATTCTAGTAAACTAATTCTAACATTAGTTTAATTCTAGCAATCTAAAAATTTCTAGAAAACTAACTTTTAACTAACGTGTGTGTTTGTATACATACATATATGCATGCATGCATGCATGCATACATACATATATGATCCAACAATGGGATAGTGTTATGGGTGGAATGATGATATTTTAGAAACACAAACATCATCACTAGGTTTTGTTAATAATGTTTGAGTAAAATCATTAATCAATTGTGGGATTTTTGGTATTAGGTGTGGAGTATTTGGTTGATGAGGACATCTAGATGTTATGGTGTTTAGATATCGACTAGTAGTGTCCTCTTCTGGTTCTAGAGGTGGGAGGTTTAGAAGAGTTAAGAGATTGAAGAAGAATGAGAATTTACATGGGAGAAAAGGGAAACCATAGAAGAGGCATGGGTATGTGTAGGATCATCATGGAAAAAATAGGCCCTTAAATGGCGATGAAAATTCTGGAAAATCAGAGTTAGGAAATTTGACGAGAAAATTTGAATAAGTTATCTATATTATTTCAAAAATATGTAAGAATAGACTCTATAGAAAATTGAATGTAGTTTCTAAACTACTAGGTTTATTTTTATTTTTTAAATCTATTAGGTGAAAATTTGAAATTTCAATGCAGTAGTACTTAAATTTCAAGGAAAAATAAGAAGTAGGTGTATGTATGACCAACCTAACCACAATAAAATGATAATATTTTTTTATAATATTTTAGATATAAGTAGAGGACTCATGTCCTGATGTGCTGTATATTTTTTTATAATTTTTTTACAATTAAATAATTAATTATAATTTTTTATTACAACTTTTAAAAAATATAAAAAACTCGTATGTCTAACCACCTTAATTTGGTCAAAACTTCATGAAATTATTATTGTTTTAAATACTATAGTATGTGAAGCATATAATGTGATGCATGTTTCAGATTCAAAAAATGTGATACCATTTGAAAGCTATAGATGTTTTTCAATCAACCTATCAATCAGGAATTTAGTCGTAATTCAAATAGAAAATGAATAATAATAATTTATTAAATTCAATGTAAATTAATATTTATATTGGTGGAAATTTAAGAATCTCCTTTAAAAACCCTTTTCGTTTCATCAATTTTTGGTTAAAAAAGTCATCAGCCACATGGGCCATCATATCACTTACATATAAATAACTTTTTGGCCCATCATGATCCTACATAAACCTCCATGGCTTAAGCAAGTGAATGATCACTAATTTCATGGCTTATGTAGATAAATATATAAAATCCCATTAATTAAGATAATGGTTTATTGAAATATAAGAACTTATCAAAGAAATGGATCGTGTTCCAAGCATTGGCATAAGGGTAACTATGGATAATTTGTTACTTGATTTTTTGGGAAAATATGTTTTAACCTTTCATCCTAATGTTCATTTTGACATATTTGTACACACTTTCTATTTAATCTTTTAGTAATTTTGCCTTCTTATCCAGAGTTAGCATCTAATTTCGAGGATTGGTAGACTTTTTCTTTTAGTGAATTTTATCTTCTCATGAGGAGTTATAAGTCCCAATTTGAGGTGTCATGTATTTGATCTATGTCAAATTCTAGTGGTGTGTGTAAGGTCAATATTAAGGGAGCTACATATGATAGATTTTATGACATGTAAGAGCATGTAAGAGGAAGGTTGAATTAAAATCTTGAGTAGCTTTGTGACAACTTGGTAAACTTGTCATGGAACATCTTTTGAATTTGGAATGAGGATAAATTAGGGTTCCAAAGGTTGGGTGGTCAAATATGAAATATCATGACATTATAAGTTGAGTAATGAATATGCTAAATTAGCTAGGAAGACCAAGGAAGCGCATTGAAATTTAAACCCATAAATTTATTTTCCATACCTCTAATGGTTTCCAAATCATTTTCCTAAACCATTCACCATTTCCATTTTTTAGCTCATTTATTTATCGATGTTTAGATTTTTATTTTGTATGGTTTATTTGTAGGTATTGTTATGCTACTGAATTTACTATAGTTTTATATTTTTGTGATACTCCTATAATATCTTGTTCTACAAGTGTATTATATTCCATTGGTTTATTAAATAATAAATCAAGTTGCTTTGGAGTGTGGGGCTTTTCTCTTGAAAGTTTTTCCCCGTGTACATTTGTGGTATGATATATTTTTTTTAATGTTCATATATGTTTGTACTATCCTTAGTAGTAAGGATTAAATAATTTGCACAACGCTCTCCTCGTTAGATTGGTGTATGAAGAATTTATGTGTAACTTCATTTTACAATCTAAGGAACATCAAGGGAGAGTAATTCCATTAACATAACTCAAAATATTATCCACACTCCCATATTATCCAATGCCACTAGGTCTTTCATTCTACATGATCATGTCAAGAATTCATTCAATAGTTTGAGGTCTATTTCAACTACTTATAGGACCATATCCATGAAACAAAGCAGATAAAAATCTACTTATAAACGGTAATGAAGGAGCTAGAAAAATGGCTAAACGTTTCACTTCTAGATGAGGTCTCTTATTTCTTTTGACTTCTACAACTATGAGGAGGCATATTTAGATTAAGTGGTTGAGGTTACTCCATCTACTTATCTTGTTTCATTTGATAAATGTATTAAAAATGGGAAGGTAGATATATTGAGGCCTACATCTCAATCTTGGTAGGTCGTTCATATTTTTTTTGAGCTAGGTGGTAGGCATATGGATATACATTAAACTATGTTTCTCTTGTTTTATTAATTGGTGGGCATATGGTATACATTTTACTCTATTTTAGTATTTTTGAAGGGTCTTTTTATTGTTCCTTTGGGTTGTATTAGATTCTTTTACTTTTTTCTTACATAATCTATGTAATTTTATGGTTGATACTACATCATCCAAAAAAATGAAGGTATTTTGTAGACCTAGTGGCTTGTGGCCACCAACATCCTAGGCGTAATCCCTTTTTGTTGGTGATTAGTTTCTCCTTGAAGTTATTATTTATAATTAAATTTTCATATAAAAGTGGAATAGTGTGTCAAGAATCATATATCTCAACATATTACATATAAATTATAGTGTCGTAAATTGTCACACGAAAATTTCGCAGTAGGTTTAGCTCCCTCTATTTTCTTAGACCTAATTATGTATTTAATTTTCCCATTTTTTAAATATCTTTGGAAATTGAGAGATGGAATTGAAAATAAAGATTTAATATTTAATGTCAATATTTAAGGCCCCAAGGGATGAGCCTAGACTAGGGAAACCAGTGCCCCTATATAGGCTATTTTGGCCCTAGTTTGAATATGTCAGTATTGGTATTTTAATATTTAAAAATTTGAGTTTTATTTTTCAACTATTCATAATTGGTTTTAGGTAAAGGGTGATCCCACAATAGTGGTTTACAATTTTTGGCCAAATTAGACATCAAAATTATTATTTTTAACTAAATCTTCACATTCGGGCACCTATAGCGTCTAAACTGTGAGGAATTTGAAATGATGCAAACTAGAGTCTCATCACATTTTGTCTGTAGATTCTAAAAATATTGTTTTCAAAAATTTTGGAATAAGATTGCACTTCTTTTTCCATCTCCCACGAAAACTGGTTTTTTTTAGAAAACAACATTTTAAAAAAGTGACGCTCACCGTATACAACATAACTTTTTTTGTATGAAGGATAAAATTCTATTTTTTTTAAATTTAGATTTGTAACTACGATATCTAGCACTTTCATTTGGTCTCATAGTTTTTTATTGAATATTTATTAATTAATAGAGTTTTGAAGTCAAACCAATTGCAATTCAGACATAGGCAGACTGTATACAACATAACGTTTTTTGTATCTATCGAAATTCAATTTATTTTTTTTTTAATGGATCAAGGAAATCAATACCCAGCACAAACATATTTTAAAAAAATTATTTTGATAATTTGTTATTTTTCCACATGTGCAAAACAGAGAGCTTGATTTTCATTGAAAAACCTATGTTTAATAAAACTAAAAAAACACATACATAATAAAACCAAAACATATTAAAATTATATTCGTGGGATAGCTCATTTTGAGGAATACCATAATCATTTTAAATAAATTCATTTGATCCACCAAAAGGTAAATCAAAAGTGATTTTTAATCAGCATTTTGATAGGTGTAAAGGAGACTCATTTATAGATATGGTTTAAAAATAGCGATGTTCTATCCAAGGGGGTTTGATCTAAGGTGATTTGATCAAAACCTCTTCAATTTCAATCCTTAAAATGGAAATTAGAAGAATTACATATAAATAAAATTATTTTTCACCATTTAAAACCTTATAAAATCTATTGAGAAAATTAAAGATCCTAAAATGAATCGAGGAAAATTCAAGGGCATAATGAGAAACATTATTATAACACTTTCATCAATTATCATGATTAATCATGTCAAATTATGAACATGTATCTAGTCATCCTATACATGCTAGCTACAACAATCAATTATATTTTGTGAACTAACCTCTTGTAGGTCTATCAAGCAATAAAGGCATCATCAATCCAAATTTGTGGCAACTTGTGGTGTGACATCACTTCACCAAGGATTTCATATCAAGTTAAAATTTTCATTTGTCACTTATCATTTATCATTTCAATCAATTATTATAATGGCATTTGTCTTACCTAGGGTATGCCCTCTTGATAACCATTAACCACTATACTTGGATGTAGAAACAAAAAAATAGGGTTTGACTTGGGCAAGACCCTATACAAAATGAACTTTGAACCCCCTCTTTTCATGTGTGTAGGTTAGATATGAAAGTTTTAGTAAAAGATAATAACAAAAAACATAGAGTAGACCATAACATACATCTAAGAATTTTTAGATTTGAAAAAGAAACATCCTATTCTAGGGAACCCAACACCCCTATCCCTATAATTTACCCTCATATTTCAATCATAGGACCCTCTCTATATCTCATTCTTAGGTCTAAAGTTGTTATGTGGTTTTCTATTTGTATCTGTGTGATAGATTAAGTTTTTAGATCTAGGGTTGTATACCAAATGATCTTATTAAAATACACATCAAATTTATCATCCCTACAACACACAAAATAGACACAAGACCATAAAATATTGGCTCTCCATTCTGCTAGCAAGCCAATTATCAACCCTAGGTTGTTTTGTGTCCAAATGTGATGTTAAGTGAAAAGAGGTTAATCTTAGTTGTATCTAGAATCACTTTTCCTACATCACATTTTTGTGAAGTTGACATATCCTACACTTGCAATTTCCTCATTTTTATTAGCATAAATTTTGAAAATTAATAAATAAATATAGATGCTTTGAAGATCTTGTTTTTATTTATATTTTTTTCATTTATCATTAATATGTATTTGTGTTCTTTAATCATGATACATTAAAGGAGAAATTAAAAATAATTTGAATTAACTTGCATAATTTCATATATGATTTCTCATTGTTTAGGGCTTGATCCAAGTTATATAAATTGAAATCTAACTAAAATATTAGGTTTAAATTTTTCAAATTTTCATACACATTTTATTGATAAATATTAAAATAGTGAATAATTACATATTGTTTTCTTTTCAAAAGATAAAAAATTATTTCTCTTTTTTCAAATTTTCTAGAAAAAATCAATCAAATACAACATTTAAATTCAAAAAACCATCATAGGAACATATTTCATTTCTCTAAAAATATGATAGTAAAGATCAAATTCAATATGATAATGGCAACAATAAGTTTCAAAAACCTTTTTTTCCTTCACATAATGTGGCCTTAACATTTGAAACATTGTTTGTTCAATATTTATGTGAGTATTTCCATCACAAAACATCACATACATCTCATTTTGTGTTATATATAACCAATGTTTTGTTTGTAGTTCAAAATTGTCTATCATGATCCTATATTTTGGAACATCTATCTTATTTGATGAGGGATGAGTAGGATCATGCTTAAAAATTGAGATCAAGTTCCTAACACCATATTCAATTCTATTAGAATGAGGATCCCTACACATCAACGACCAATTCACTTCTACAATACTATCATCTAGAACATTTCTCCTTTTCTGATATCTTTTTAGTGTCTTTCTACTTAAGACAATTTCACTTGAAAGTGAAGAGAGTTGATGCTTTCTTGAAATTTGTGGACTTACAATACATTTCAACATCACTCTTTTTGAAATGTTCAATTATTGGTTGATCAAGATTATTTCCCAATGAAATTGAAACCTTTTTTAACATTTTCAGCAATATCTTTTTCTAGGTTTCATATTTTCCTTTCTTTTTGTGAAATCTACACTCAACAATTGTAATGGATATTTTAGGTCATCATGAAGAAACAATGTTGATAACAGTTGGTCTTGACCAAGTGTATCATGATTTTTGAAATAAGCCTTAATTATTTTCTTTAAAGTTCTTGTCAATGCCCTCTTAGTAGTTTGAGTAGGTTGATTAGCATAAAATTTCAATTTCTCTATATTCATTTCAAGTAAATGATCTATATTTTTGTAAGAATTTTTTCTCTTTACCTCTTTAATTAGATTCATAGTATGAATATCAATAGAAGAAAACGATCTTGACCCCTATCCAAAATCAAAGTGTTTATGGGCCTCCTCTCTAACATCATTTTTTTTCATTGGGTCTCCTCCCTAATATCAACTATGTGTTCTTCAACCTCCTCTACTCCAGTAACTAAATTAGACAAGACATCTACTCTAGTTTTCGTATGTTGAGCCCATACACATAAAAGAGAATATTTTAGGATATATAAAACTTAGATTATTAAACGATGGATAAAGAATGAAGGTGATTATGAGTGGGTATGTGCAGGATCATGATGCGCCAAAAAATGGCGATATGTAAGTGATATGATAGCCTGTGTGGTTGATGACTTTTTTTTATCCCAAAATTCATGAAATGAAAAGGGTTTTTAAAGGAGATTCTTAGATTTCCACCTATATAAATTACTCTTTACTTTGAATTTAATAAATCATCATTATTCATTTTCTATTTGAATTATGACTAAAGTCCTAATTGAAAAAAATCTATAGCTTTAAAACAGTATCACATTTTTTTAATGCAAAACATGCGTCACATTCTATGCTTCACATACTATAGGATTAAAAAAAAAAAAACATTTATGAAGTTTTGACCAAGTTAAGGTGGTTAGACATATGAGTTTTTATATTTTTTAAAAGTTGTAATAAAATAATCATAATTAATTATTTAATTGGAAAAAAATTACAAAAAAATATGCATCACATCAAGACATGAGTCCTCTACTTATGTCTAAAATATTATAAAAAAAATATTATCATTTTATTGTAGTTAGGGTGGTTAGACAAACACCTACTTCTTATTTTTTCCCTGAAATATAAGTATTACTACATTGAAATTTTAAATTTTCACCAAATAGATTTTTTTTTTTATAAATAAACCTAATAGTTTGGAAACTAAATTCAATTTTCTACAGATTATATTGTTACATTTTTTTTTTTAAATATAGATAAGTTATTCAAAATTTTACGTCAAGTTGCCTAACTCTAATTTTCTGAGTTTTTTTTGCACATACCCGAGTTCAAAATGAGAAAATGTTAGGGATGTAGTATTCATCAAGTTACTTTTTTCTCCAACTTTGAATTACAATTAAACCACCAATCAAGCATGCATGTCAAAGTATTTAAAAGAAGAGAAAATGAATATGTAAATGGAAAAAAAAGATCTAGAATGATATGCCCATATGTCAATGGTCATGTGTACAAGTTCCCTCTAGGGTATGTGCAAGATCATCATGGAAAAAATAGGCCCTTAAGTGGCAATGAAAATTCAAAAAATCAGAGTTCGGCAACTTGACGTAAAAATTTAAATGTTATCTATATTATTT
The DNA here is from genome assembly GCA_007115665.2 of Sequoiadendron giganteum. Lineage (NCBI taxonomy): Eukaryota > Viridiplantae > Streptophyta > Pinopsida > Cupressales > Cupressaceae > Sequoiadendron > Sequoiadendron giganteum. The sequence continues at coordinate 275,535,503 of CM021100.1, read as the reverse complement.
CAAAAATATGTAAGAATAGAATTTTTAGAAAATTTAATGTAGTTTCTAAAATATTAGGTTTATTTTAAAAAAAACAAATTTATTTGGTGAAAATTGAAATTTCAATGCAGTAGTACTTAAATTTCAGGGAAAAAATAAGATGTAGGTGTCTATCTTACCACCCTAACCACAATAAAATGATAATATTTTTTTTCATAATATTTTAGATATAAGTAGAGGACTCATGTCCCGATGCGATGCATATTTTTTTGTAATTTTTTTCTAAGTAAATAATTAATTATGAATTTTTTATTACAAATTTTAAAAAATATAAAAACTCGTATGTCTAACCACCTTAACTTGGTCAAAACTTCATGAAATTCATTTTTTTTTTTAATCCTATAGTATGCAAAGCATAGAATGTGACAGATATTTTAGATTAAAAAAATATGATACCATTTGAAAGCTAGAGATTTTTTTCAATCAACCTATTAATTAGGACTTTATTCATAATTCAGATAGAAATTGAATAATAATTATTTATTAAAATCAAACTAAAGAATAATTTATATTGGTAGAAAGTTGAGAATCTCCTTTAAAAACCCTTTTCATTCTATCAATTTTGGGTAAATATAAAGTCGTTAGCCACATGGGCCATCATATCACATACATATCGCCACTTTTTGGTCCATCATGATCCTGCACATACCCTTAGATAACTTCTTATTATATTATCCTATTTATGTTTTTGATTAAGTAATTAGGGATTTTGAAAGGGTCCTTATCCCTTTTACAACCAAAAGATTTATCAATAACCATAACAAGACAAAGAACAACAACAAGAAGAAACAACAATAGGAAACTGTTCTCATTTCCAATAGAATAGCAAGGAAGAACAAGAAATAGTGCCAACAAGTCAAGGTAGAAGGCCACACACAAAGTAGAACAACAAAATACTAGTAGCAAAGAGGAGCCACCAACAAGAAAAAACCTAGAAGCAGCTAAAGAGGCACATCTTTAGCACTTGATCTAGGAACCATAAAATTTGTTAAATGAAACAATAACCTTCTTAGACTTATTTCTATTCAAAACTATCCACACTAAATCAAAAACAATATTAGAAATAGTTATATCTAAAGGGAATGAATCCCCTTTGAAGTTAACAATTAAAAAAATATTGGAGTATCATCTAATAGAAACCTTAAATAAGCTCATTAACAACTACTTTTAGCTAATTTTTCAAATTATGAAAATGTGAGATTGATTCTCAGATGAACAAGATAAATTATATTCCTTAAAAATACTCAAAATGAATTGGTTAATTATTTTCATTAACTCCATTTAGAAAAAAACCTAAAAATTGATTAATAAAATAATTTGGAATGATTAATGCAACCAACGCTAACAAGAGGTGGAAAAACCAAATAAAGTATATACCAAGAATCCCTTAGCCATAATAAATGAGTAATCACCTCTATATTTGGCCACTCAAGCATTAGAATATTGAATGTGTGGACATGAAAATCTGCAAATGAGACCTAAACAATTTCATGTTGTTAGCACAAAAGTTAGTTTAAATCAGCAAACTTAAACATCCCTATGAAATATTTAACCATGTTAAACAATGCAACTAATGAAAACAATGCAAGCTAAACAAAAGCATATGCAAACATGATTAACAACTATCTCATAATGGATTGGTGCCACTCTGTCATGTAGGATACAACCCTTTCCCAATCCATGATAAGCAAAATATGCCAAATGAAAGATGATGATAGTGATGTTGTGATGAAGAGAAAGATTAGTTCTCACATGTAGAGAGTAACCTTGCATCAAATGTGTTGTCAAATTGTGTTGTTGTGATGAGCAAGATTAGTTCTCTTATGTGGAGAGTAACCTTGCATGAAAAAAGTGTTGTGGTTTGAAGGAGACAATCCTTCAACTTATAGCTGACCATGAAGAGAGGAGAGGCCAAATTGATGAATGTGGGATCATTCATGGGCCAATGATAAGGTGCCACTTGTCAAGGTGTGAGAGGGTGAGGAATGTGCAAGTCTTGGCCAATGTGCCCATTCAAATTTGAAAATGGCCAATAAATGCATGTTGTTGAGGGTTTTGGGGCGAATTATCTTTGTCCAAAAAAGTCAAAGATGAGAGTTATTGAGGGAAATTAAGTCTTTTTAATAAATCAAATAAATTGATTTATTGGTGCAAGTGGGTGGGTTAGTTAGGAGTTTGGATTTGACTCTAGTTGAGTCAAAAGCTAGAGAATGGTAATTATGTTTAGAAGTTAATTAAATTTAGATTAATTAACTTGAGGAATTTTAGGGATTTGATATTTGATTTAAATAAGTTTGATTTATCAAATCAAATAAGAAGAACTTAGGACTTAATGAAATAATTTGATTTATTTAATTAAGTCTGATGAACCTTAGGATTTAATCAATAAATTATTTTGACTGATTAATAGAAGAAATAAATGTTAATTAGAGCAGGATGCATGATGCATGGTGTTAGTTTTGCATGTCTACATTTTTCCCCTCTTTGGAGCAATGTACTTGTTGCATTGATTCAAAGAATGATGCTGCCGACATCGAAATTAAAAAATTCTTTAGTTTTTTCAGATGCCCCAGTGGAAATAAGTACATTAGTACATTGCCCCCTCAAGAGATTGAGCGAAATGATTCGATTTGAGGTGGATCTCATGACAAAGAGGTTCAAAATGGATGTATGGATTGCGAGAGTATATGATCTATATGATAAAGATGATGTAAATGAGATGTTTGAAAGATGCTTAGAATAACAAATCTATATTATCTTAAACATCTTAAATGATTATGCAATGCATGTGAGATGGATGAGATGGATGATGTTGTCCTATAATGATATGACGTGATTATGCAAGATGAGAGGATGAATGTAGGATGGATGCATTGTTAGCATGAAAGAGGATAGAAGAATGAGAGGGACCAACCCTTAAATTTGAGAAGATGAAGAAGTCCAACAAGTCCTCTAGTCATGGAGACTTTATTGGATATGATGATGAATGATGATGATGTATTGCTTATCCAAGTATGGGAAAAGAGCATACCTTTCTTTATGTTTGATAACACACGTAGGTGCAATGCATCAAGGTATTAAGAACCAGGATGGCGTGGCGCCTAGTGTGATGGACTTTGACTCGTCAAACAGATAGGAGTACTCTTGTTCACACTTGACAAATGAAACCTTATTCAGAATGCAGTTCAAATATCCTAAACATCTCGGGCCAAAACATAAGTAGGCAAGCCTGCTTATGTGGTCAACAAGACACTTAAAACATCTTTCCTACAAACAAACAAAGTATGCCTAACGAAGCTATTTTACAAGAATATCAACAAGAACAGCAGATAAAAAGATAATGATCATTGCCCCATTCCTTTCTCTCTAAATCTGTTTTGTTTAGGCATCATCGACAGGTCCTTGGAATGAGCGCAAAATAAGATAAGTCTAAAAGACCAAGATAAAGTAAACAAACAAGCTAATGTTCTTCATACCGTTAGCCAAGGCTAAACTAATGTGGGGTACCTGATGCTTATGTCCATCACAGGAAAGCTTCATCCTAGGACATGTAGTGATCAGGGTTTTAGTGAGATTGATTTGGGTGATAAGCTATTGACATTCCAAGTTGACCAACTTGCTTGCTGACTGATCTAGGCTTTCAAGACTCTAACGATTAGGTGTTCACTTTGGAACCTGCTAAACTTGCTAATGATTTCCTCACCAAAGGGTGAAGGTGATGATTGATTTTATTATAAGCAATGTTTATTGCGGGTGAAAGCGGGATGAGACGAGTGCACCATTTTGGGTTTTTCAAATGTTTTTAGGCTGTTTTTGGTATTTTTGAGATGTTTTGCAAATGTTTTTGGTATTTTGTGTTTCGGGGGCCGATCCAAGATGGCCTTGCCTATGTTTAAGCTCAGAGATGACGTAGTTCGGACTCCAATTGACTTGACTGCTAATGAGATTGATGGGAAAACGGATTGCCATTACGACAGACGCCTAAAATCCTAAAATGTGAAAAAGATGGACAATCAAATGCCCCTGCGACAGACGCCTAACTAGATGGGCAAACATATGTCATTGCAATGGACGCCTAAAATCCTAAAATGTAAACTAGATGGACAGGGTACCCCTGCGATGGATGCCTAACTAGATGGGCAGGCGGATGTCATTGCGACAGACGCCTAAAATCCTAAAATGTGAAAAAGATGGAAAAATGAATGCCTCTTTGACGGACGCATAACTAGATGGGTAGACGGATGTCATTACGACGGACGCCTAAAATCCTAAAATGTAAACTAGATGGACAAACGAATGCCCCTACGACAAACGCCTAACTAGATGGGCAGACAGATGTCATTGTGACGGACGCCTAAAATCCTAAAATGTAAACTAGATGGAAAAACGAATGCCCCTGCGATAGACGCCTAACTAGATGGGCAGACAGATGTCATTGCGATGGACGCCTAAAATCCTAAAATGTAAACTGGATGGGCAAACAGATTGCCATTGCGACGGTCGCCTAAGGACTGACCCTAACTGTAAAATAAATGGGCAAACGGATTGCCAATGCGACGGACGCCTAAAGGACTGACCCTAACTGTCTCGGTGGATGATCAAAGATCAACCTTGCCTATGCTCAAGCTTAGAGATGATGTAGTTTGACAAGGTGGAAGATTGAAAAGACTCAATGATGAATTTCTTGAAGATTTTCTGATATTCTAACATGTTTTTGGATTTTTGAAAGTTTTGAATGTTTTTGATTTTTTATTTTTCTTTTTTGAATGTTTTTGATTTTTGATTTTTCTTTTTTGAATGTTTTTGAGTTTTTTTGATGAATTTTTTGAATGTTTTTGGATTTTTGCATGATTTTGACAATTTGGATGATATGCAATGACGATATCAGTGCTCTATTTTTTTGGATTTTGTTGAAAACCAAGCTCAATGTTGATTGATCAAATCAATGGATTGATAGTTTGACTAAGTGTATTAAGTCAAACAAAAGTGATAATGCACTTGTAAACTCTAGGAAGTTGTGTTATCCTAGAATAAACTCCTACAAAAAAGATAATTTGGCTAGGTGTGTTAAGCCAAATGAGGTGATTATGGATTTGATAATTTGGCTAATTGTATTAAGCCAAACAAGATGATAATGAACTTGTAAACCCAAGGAAGTTGTGTTATCCTAGAGTAAACTCGTACAAAAAGGATAATTTGCCTAGGTGTGTTAAGCCAAACAAGGTGATTATGGATTTGATAATTTGGTTAAGTGTGTTAAGCCAAACAGAGTGATGATAATGAACTTATAAACCCAAGTAAGTTGTGTTATCCTAGAGTAAACTTGTTCACAAGATGATAATTTGACTAAGTGTGTTGAGTCAAACAAGGTGATAATTGACTGGATTCGATTGATCAAGATTGATGAAGCTTGGCTTGGAACAAAAAAAAAAATTTTGATGATTTGATGTGATGTTGATGCACAAGTTAGATGTGACTGATATCGATTGCTTGGATTGATGTTCAATGAAAGATAAAACTTGATGAGGAACATCATCTCGTCAAAATATGCCATGGGCTAGTGACTTGGATTCTTGGTTCACAAATGCTTTGACCAATTTGATTTCATGTTTTCCAATGTTCGGATCACCACATAAGTGTGAAGATATAGTTCAAGATTTATTCCCGATGTGAGATGTAAATATTTGCCCCCAATGTCTAGCAATGTTTGAATGGCCATGGGTGGATTGGATATGGATTATCTTGTGATAAGATAAGGGTGGTCAAAATAGAGGATTCTCATTTGGATAATGCATCAAGGCTCAGATAGCATTGGGTAGGATAGGATCAATGAAAATGACCCATGTCAAGATGTTTACCATAAATAAGTGTAAAGTGTGCACCAAATTTTCATTAAGATTAAGATACCTTGGAGTATGGATGCAAATGGATGAAAATGGATTGGATAAATGGTTCATGGATGAACGAATGATATGGCCGAAATGTTGGATTTATTATGGATGTGATAAGATGCTTTCCATTGAAATAGTGCACGTGGATGCCCAATTCTACACATGACGCCTGTTTGCCAAGTTTTCATCATCGTATATGTCCAAAGTGCCATCGAAGTGGTTTTCACTAGAGGACGATTTTTTTCTTTTTTCTTTTCATTATTTTTTTATTTTTTTGGATTTTTTTATTTTTTGATTTTTTTTGTTTGTCACCAAGATGCCTGTTTGCCAGGTTTTCATCAAGGTAACCATTTTTTCAAGACATTTTTTTTTTTTTTTTGTATTTTCCAAGAGATTTTAGGCTGATGTTGAACCACCTGGTGGTGCTGATGTTGATGCCCTTGTCATAATGTGCCATCGGTAGCCTGCTTGAAAAAGTTGTTTTGCCAAGATACGTGCACTTGAATGCAACTTTTCAGATCCCTGATCTACTTTGATAATACCGAAGTTAACTCTATCTTTGTGCCCACATCGTGATAGAGTGCCTTTTGAATCCTTATGATGAAGAGTCATTGCCAACACATGGTTAATGAAAGAATTGGATATCATGTATGGAGGCGTGGATGGAGTGTGTTTAGGAGTAAAAGATGGATTGGTTGATAGTTTGGAACCTCTGACTCTCCAAACTTGGGAAGATGAGCAATGATGGTTGGATACAAAAGTGTGCATGGAATTAGGACCAACCGCTTGATATACTTTGTACGTCGCTTGAGCAGCCTGTTTTTTCCTTTGTGGACGTATTTGATGGATATTTTTCCCTTTCTGATTTTTCCCCATAGTTTCTTTGACTAATGGAATTTGATAGGGATAGTCTTTCTTTTTATTTTTTGCTATCCATATATATTTGATTTGTCCTTCATGCTTCTTAGCTTCTTTTCTTTGATTCAAATATCTCTTTTGATGTTGGTCCCAATTTGTGGATGGGGTGATGGGTGGATGAAGATTTCTGACGTGGCGGGTTGTAGTATTGGCATTGGTTTCATCATAAGGATTCTTCGTGCTCCCTATGTTGATGTTTGCTCGAGATGAAGTTGCCCCCAATTTTGTGGAAATATTACTGATATGTTTATATTCCTTGATTGTCGAATAATCAAGTCCTTGACGCTTAGGATTGCCAACAATCTGCACTAATTCTAGGATACCTTGTTCATGCAAACCTAATCCCTTACCTTAATAACTCAAGTACTCAAAAATCTTATGTCCAATAGGATATGATGTACCTTGGAAACAAGGTGCTACTCTTTCTCTGCTCTGTCATGGACCTTCAAAAGTGTTAGCTTCTTTATTGATGAGATAGCTTGCCCTAAGAAAAGTAAGTGATCCAATTTTATAACTGATAGGATCCTCCACATGTGGGATGAATTCCTGATTGATATCTTTAGCTTGATCTTGTGAAATATCAAATTGTACTGCTTCTTCAAGAAGTGTTGATGCTTCATTGTCCACACAAAAGTCTTCCTCATGACTCACTTCACAAGATGTTTCTGATTCATGACTTATGTAGAAGCCTTCTTCATGACCCATTTTTAATATGTCTCTGCATTTGTCCATATCTTGACCATGTTTATAAATGTTAAGAGTAAGAGACTCTTGTTCCTTGGTAATGATGTCAAGAGTATGAGACTCTTGTTTTGAATGACGATAATCTATGTGTCCATCCAAAGAAAGCATCTCATGGGTAGATGGACGAGTGTGTGCTATATGGATATGATCATCATTTGCGACATCTTGTATAGATAAAAGAGTTCCCATTAGATCATTGTAGTATCTTGGAGATACAAATTCTTGATTTTGACTAGTTTTAGAATTGCGTTCAATATGTTTTGGATCAAGTTCTTGACATGGGTTGATTTCAAAGGATGGATTGCTTAGAAGGGATTCTTGGACATTGTCCTTAGGCATGGGAAGTGGCTTAATATCTTCTTGATCTTTGAATGGATTTGGATCAAATGTTCAGCTAGGGATTTCTTCAATATCTATAACCATGAGGTCAAGGGATGTCGATATGTCATTGGAAGGGCCATTGCTAGACCTTGATGAAAGATTTCGATCATGCTTTGGAATACGTTCTTGAGATATGTTCTCTAACTCATAAGGCGATGTAGAGACATTTTTGATATGATCATTGGTGGATGGATCGTAGCTTATGTCAATGGGATCAAATAATTTCAACACATCTTGAAATAGATCACTAAAAAGTGGCTCTTGATGAATGTTGAGTTGATCACTGGATGGGGTAGAAGCATCTTCATGATCTTGAACATTATTTTTAACAATTGTGGAAGAGAGATTACCAATGTCTTCAACCATAGGATCAAGTGATGTTGACATTTCTTGAATTTGATCATTGTTGGATATTTTTGGTGGATTTTGATCGTGATTGAAAAGTAGCTCTTGGTGTATGTTGATTTGATCATTGGTTGAGGTGGAAACATCTTCAAGGTGCTTATTGATAGATTCATCTTGATTTTTGATTTCAACAATTGTGGTGGGAATCTATTGCAAGCTTTGTTGAGCGAGTAATGCCTGTGTTTTTTGTTGAGCCAACAATGCTTGTTGTTGGTTGTGTTGATGTTGTTGCACAAACAACGCTTGTTGTTGGTCGTATTGCTACTGTAATTGGTAGTCTTGTAAGGATTTTTGATACACTTCTTGTTGTGCTTGCAATTGAGCTTGGTATTGTCTTGTGCTTGTGCTTGCTGAGCTTGGAATTGTGCTCGTGCTTGAGCGTGTGCTTGTTGGATTGCTTGTGCCATCTAAGCGGCATGTGCGACTTGTTGGTTTTGCTCAATTATTTTCATTAACTCCATTTAGAAAAAACCTAAAAAGTGATTAATAAAATAATTTGGAATGATTAATGCAACCAACGCTAACAAGAGGTGGCAAAACCAAGAAGTAAAAACTGAATAAAGTATATACCAAGAATCCCTTAGCCATAATAAATGAGTAATCACCTCTATATTTGGCCACTCAAGCATTAGAATATTGAATTCTTATATAGTGAGGAAGAAATTAAAAATCAAGCTGAAGGGTGTTAAACTATAAGAGAATACTACTATGGAAGCTAATACATAAACGTATCCTCCTTAGGTACTTCTTCATAACATGTAATACAACCATCTCTACATCATGCTTCAATTGTAGATGTAGTCTAACCAAATAGCCAACAAGAGCACATCAATATGGGGCTAAGGAAAATTTTGACTAGGCTCCTCTTAAAGGTACTATAGAAGAAAATAAGGACCTAGCTACAACGTAATACAAGACACCTACTAAAGAGAAAGATGAGGTTGGTATGAAAATTGCTAAGAAAGATAAATCTAGAACCAATCTAGGAAGTGATATTAGCTTCTATGAAAAGATAGAGGAGATTATAATAGAACATAAAATAACTTAAAATTCATGTGACAATCTATCTTCTATAGAGAGGAATCTAACAAAAGTGTTCACTTCTCCTTATAGATCTCTCACCTCATAAGAGATAGTACCGCCAAGAATATATTCTCAAGTCCAAGTCCACTACCTTATGCTCCACCTACTCATGTATACCAAAATTCGTCACCAACTTCCTCATCTTAAAATATAAAGTAGGAAAACTATTCAATATCGGACCACCCAAACAATAACTACAATGGATATACATGTATGATTATTTTTTTGGATTCTATAGTGTAGAAAAGAAGAAGGAAATATGGTGGACTAGGTACTAACACATTAAGTGTTAAGGTAACTTAATGAATTTGTTCTTGAAGCACCACAAAAACCCAAAATAGTAAGATTAATTTCTACCGTCATCATAGAATCAATCATGCAGCTCAAGAAAAGTATATAGTTAACCAAACCACTATAATATGATAAGGAAGAACTTAGACACATGCAAATAGTGGGCAATCTAATATTGAAAGAAAAAATAGGCATAAAACATGGGAGGTAGAAAAGAGAATTCTCCAAAGGGTCATATCCACTATCATGGAATGTATAAATAAATATAAAAAAATCAAGGAATAAATTAAGACCCAAGTAGGTGAGTTAATGATATTTAATAAATTTAAATGGTCCCATATATTTCATTGCACTAAAACCTACTCTAAAATATTGAAATAAATGAACAAATATTCAAAGTGTAATGCATGAAAATAAAGCATGAACATGTGTGAAAATAGATAAATATTTAATATAAAATATTTAAGCATGTGTAAGTAAAAGAACATGCAAATCCTTAATAAAACTATAATTTGTTTTGAACATTACAACTTTAATAATTAATTATTATTTATTTATGGTACATGTATACAATACATTCTAAATTCCTAATTTATGTGTGTACATTTAACTCAAATTATAATAATTAAGGAAAGTAAATAGGGGCTAGAGTTCAGGGTTTAAGAATTAGGATTTAGGACTAGGGATGTTTTGAGGATAGCCAAATTACACGTCTCCATTGGGGGAGGGTCCTAGATAGAACATAGGGTTTATCATATCTAGATGCACTTGGCAAGTAAGGCACAAAAATATAGTAGAAATAAATTTCATTTGTTAATTTCAAAGTGGACTTGAGAATTTAGCCAAAACATCTAATAATAGATTTAGCTTGAAATAATATTTAGGGTTTAGGAATTAGGCTTTCTAGAGTAAATAGGGTTTAGGGTTTATTCAAGTAGACTTAGGGAACATAATGGTTTTAGTAGAGGACTTAGGAATTGTAATGGGATCCACAACATTTAAATAAATGAATACATTTAAAAGATGTGCGTGAATTGAAATAATGACTTCAATTAACAACAATTTGATCTTATTGATCCTAATCTTATCTAGAAGATGAGTTAATTAAAAAAAATCATAATTTATAATATAAAATTATATACATATCTTTTATCTAAGAATAATATCTTTGTATCATTTCTTCATGTAATTTTTGTTCCCTTTTTGCTAAATGATATTGTGCAGCCCTATATTCCCTTGTCCTTTTATTTCCCATTCATTTTTTTGAAAAATATGATCTCAATAATTTCTTTGCCAATTTCATCTTCCAAATTTGTAAAGCACTTGGAGGAAATGATCTTTCGAATACACCTAGCAAATTTTCCTTTATTTTTTGATATTGAAATCAAAAAATATGACCTTGTATATATGCATGTAAGTCAAATTGTTTTTTTTGAAATATCAGCTAAATTGTCCTTTGATCAAAGGTCAACCACTAAAATTATATAAATATTATTTTATTAAATGACCTTCATTCGAAGGCACTTAAATAATAGTTTTTTGTTGATCAACATACCCTTCATTAAAATGTATCCTCAAACAAAGATACATGCAAATGAAGCTGACACCTACAATCAAAGGTACCTTTGAATGAAGTACATTTGAACGAAGGGCATTTGAATGAAGGGACTTAGGAAGACATTTTTTGATGCTTGATTCAAAATTTTCTCAGAAATCTAGTTTCAAATCTTAGATTGGACATTCAAATTTAATTAACTTAACAAGATGATATGCAAGATCATAGTCCTCGAAATAAGCTTTCCAACAAGTATAATTTTTATATGTTTTTATTTTATTATGTATTCACTTTACAATTTTTATAAAACATAGGTTGTTCACTAAACATCAAGTTCTTCATTCTACATAGGTGGAAAAATAGTAAACCATTAAAAAAATCCAAAATGTACCTTTACACTCGGTATTGATGTCCTTGTTTCACCAAAAAAAAATTAAATGTCCATATATACACAACAAATTATGCTTGATGATATAGCTCTATTCCAATTTATAGCTAGCCAAAATTCAAATAATAATTTAAAAAAGGTGTAAAAAATATGAAAAAATATACATACACTAGATATTGATGTTAAAAATTTATATTTTAAAATAAGAATTTAATCCAAGTGCTAGAAAAAACTTATGCTTGACAACATAAACATTACTTTCTAAAAATGTTGTTTACTATTAAAAACTAGTTATTAAAGAATATGTTGAAAGATTCATGATTTTATATATATATAATCTACATCCAAATCACCAAAAATGACTAGTTTGTATCATCTTCAAATTTTTAATTTGGTTTAGTGGCTATAGGTCTAAAAAAGTGAAGATTTAGTTAAAAATATTGATATCAATGTCCATCTTGGCCAAAAAGTGGGACTCGTTATTGTGGGATTACATGTACAAGATATAATTCATACAAGAAAATGACTCAATCTCTCATTCCTATCTAGTCATAAAAATACAAGTAAAACTATAAAATAACCATAATCATTGTGAGTCTCTGGCTGCCACTAACCCCAACAGTCATTAGAAAACCAAGGGACGGGAACATGGCTCATGTGCTTTTTTGCCAAACCATACAGCTTAAGCATCCCAAAAACTCTTCCTAACATGAGTAATATCTAATCCTACACAAGAAGCCTAGCAACCTAGAAATGGTTTGTGAAACAATGGAAAATGGGTTTTGTTTCGTATGGTTTACAACATAGAGAAAAACCCACTTTCACAATTATCTCATCGAAGGGAAACCCTAAAGATATCATTCTAAAGTATGCAAAGGGGAAATAGATCTTGTAACAAGGTTGTCCTAAGGTATGATTTATGATTACAAGAGGGGTTCACCATGAATCTAGGGCTTGGAAAGATCAATGAAATGCAATATCTAATGCTTAACCCTAATATGATGTAATACTTGACTAAATAACCTAGTAAAGCTTGTAAATATTGTCAAGCAGGGGCTTTTTTTTTTAGGTAACGAGTGGAAAACTGTCAATTTTAAGCCCTTGAATTGCCGACGTCAGTGACATGTCATTGCTGATGTCATCATTTTCTTAAAAAAATTGCCCCCCTCACCAATGGAGTTTTTGAATTTGCGGTCCGACTTTGAAGGCTCCTAACTCGGTCAGTTTGGCTCCTTTGTTCAAGCAAATTTTTTTTTATTTAGGCTAAGTTTTCATGCTCTTCACAGTGGTGCAATCAGGTTTTGGTTTTGGCTTCTATCTTTTTCCAGAAATTTCAGATTCTCACAGGTTTTGTTGCTTCGTCCTCATTTTGGGAACTTCGGGAGCTCATATCTTGATCCTACGGTAACATTTTTGGGTGAATTTTTTTGAAACTGCATGATTTTTCGTATACTTCTCAGTGGTATGATCAAATTGATATGATTTTGTACCAAAAATTGTACTTGAATCTATGGCCTATTTTGGCATCTGCATGTACCACGATCAAAGTCCACTTTGTTGTTTTGGCAATTGGCAATTGTAAATCCGCTAAATATAAAGTGCCAAATCAAATATTTCTTGGGGGGTTGTTTGATTGAGTGAATTTGGGGGGGTAATCTTGTGGTTGATTCATTTGTGTTGATCATTTGAGGAGGTATCATGGGTTTTTATATTCATCCTTATGTGGTAATGTTGAATAAGGATAATTATGAGTCTCTGAAGAAAGGTATCCTGACACATCTCAGGTGGCTTAAGATTTTGCCATACCTCTATGGGATCATACCTAAACCAAACACACCTTGGAAGCAATCAGTTTGGGGTGATAATAATGATCACATTGTAGGATTAATTGGTACATATATTGGTGTTTATATTCCTGTGGAGATATCAGATATCAAGTGCCCATACACACTTTAGACCCAAGATTTGGGAGATTTTTGGAGACCATCATATCTCTCCATTCCCAGATGATTCTGTTGTAGATTATTTAAATCCCCTTAATGATGTTGATAATGTACCCTATGATGATGATACATTAGAGGAGCTTGAGTATAATAAATGTCTTGAATGTCTAGTTGAAAAAGATACTTCTCTTCTTTCTTCTCCTCCTCCTATTGAGATCATATCCTCATTTATTGTTGCATTTGATGATGCTTGTGATTCCACAGTTTTGGTTCCTTGTGATTCAGTGCAGTAGGATATACATTTTCTTCCAGATGTGGCTACTTTGGATGGCTTCTTGATAGGTATTTTAGACTTGTTTGTGGACTCTCATGTTGCAGATTTTGGGGACACCATTGATGACATTCATCCTCTCTTTGATGATGATGCTCCTTCTTCAGTTGTTGTGATGGAACACTCTGACCCTTTTGTTCATTCTCTACATGATCATTCTTTGCAATTTGGCATGAGTGTGGATACTTTGGACAATATTTGGAGGAGGCTTCTTTGTCTTTAGAGGGGATATATTTCTCTTTGGATCATGTTCTACATTCTTCTCTACTAGATGTTGGATTGTATTCTTTAGCAATGTGGCCTAGAATGCCTGTTTGGAGTGTGTCAGATTTTTGCATCAACATGGAGACACTTGAGAATTATTCAGAGACATCATCCATCATCCATATTCCTAACATCCTGCATACATTCATGGTTTTGTTTCTTCTGAAGGGAAGGAACGTTGTTTGGCGAGATTGGATCATCTTCAACATTCAATGTCGAGCTTCTACCATCATTGCAGGAGACTCAACAATGAGGGGGGGCTGCCTTGTCTCTCTTCTACTTCTCTCTTATGGGGGATCTTTTTCCTCACATGGGGTTTTTACCTTCTCATGCATCATTGAGAGAATTTCATTATTGTATTACATCTCTCTTTTGGGGAGGATTTTTTTCCCACTGGGATTTCGCCTTTTCTCCATTTGTGAGAGATTGCATTGAATTTGTTCATGGGTACCTAACATGGCCTAGTTGTCAGGACCAATCTTGCATTGTTTTATTTTGTGTACATTCTCCCTAAGTTGCACTTAAGGGGGGGTGTTTGTGTAATTAAATGTTTTGTACCTTGTCCTAGGTCATAATTACACCTTAGTTAAGTTTACTTAGGGATCACATAGGAGGTAGTTGGAGAATTTCCACTTTTGGTGGACTTATCATTTTATTACTTTATAACATCAAGGAGGGGTAAAATTTTTATTGAATCAAGGAAACATTACAAATCAAGGGCATTAAATGGCCCTATCAAGTTCAACCAAGTGATCTAATTGATGAGACAAATCAGGGGGTAGTTGACCCCAATCAACCAAATTCCAATCATGAATATGCTCAGAAACCCATTTAGCCAAGCAATCCCATTCCATTCATGAGTAATATGAGTGAAAATAATATACTCCAAAGAAGCATAGAGAGTGAGAATTTGTTCAACAATCAAAGCCAGTTGCCAGCTCACATCATCCAAATACTTCCTTTTTAGTAAGTTCACCACAACCTATGAGTCAACCTCACATATGATCCTTCACCATCCCAATTGACTGCCCCGCTCCAAAGCCAGTAAAATGGCCTGAGCCTCCATAAGATTATTAGAATGAAGACCCTTATACACGGAGAAGATAAACTGGACATCTCTAGAGAAATCCCTACCAACACCCCCAATGCCAACATGACCCAGATTTCCACGAGAAGAGCCATCTGAGTTGATTTTTAGGACTCCATGAGGAGGAGGGGTCCATCTTCGCTCCCTATTCACCTTTGGGGTAGGATGTCTACATTTGTTGCGCATGAGATGCTTTTGTGGAGGAGGAAGATGAAGATGGTTACAACAACCAACATCACGAGGGTCCACCAGCACAGTCATATCACACTTAGCTGCAATAGTTTCCCCTAATGAGTGAAGAATTTTTTGCCATAGGTGAGGGGCCCGCAACAACGAATCCTGAAAAATCTGCCTATTCCTCTCCAACCATAGGTTCCAAATAATATAGGAAGGTCCAAGATCCCAAGCATCTTGAAGAAAGGAGGTAGAAATAGGGGCCCTACCCCACCTTTCCCCAAACTCAACCAAAGAGGAAGCATGCCAGCAGGCCGTATTCCACACTCCCCACTAGAAATGCTAGATCTCTCTAGCATAGGAACATTGGAAGAAGAGATGGGAAACACTGTCTTCACAGCCATGACACAAAATGCACATAGAGGGACCATAGAAACCATGATTACATAAGTTATCCCAAGTAAGACTACGATTTTGAGCAACTAACCACATAAAGAAGTTGCACTTGGGCTAGGACAACTTGTGCCAAAATTGCTTCCACCAGGGGACCTCAATGTCCCCAAACAACTGTCTACCTAACTGCTTATAGCCAGCCGCCACAGAGTACTTTCCAGACAACTCTGAACCATCCCAAGCCAAGACATTAGGTCCCCTCAAGGAATTACAAGCACAAGAAGCCAGAAGCAGGGCAAGCTCATGCCTATCTCCCTGAGATCCACTAGGTGGCCACTCTGAAGGCTGCTTCTAGCGAAAACTTATAACTAAACCACCATGTTGCTCAACCTTATAATGCTCCACAATATCCTAGCCAGCCGCAACAAAAACATCACAAAGGGGTTGAAGGTGGGGAAAAGAAGAGAGAATAGGAGGGTGACCATCCCTAGAATTAGACCAAAAAAGAGCCTGTGACCCCGAATGAAAGATCCAAAAAAGTGCACACTTAATCAATTGTGCCCCCACTTTCAAAGTATGCCAAATCATAGAACCACTCCCTTCTAGAGGGTCGTGAGGAACCTCAAAAGAAGCGACACCCCGAAGATATTTATGGTTGAGAATACAAGCCAATAACTAATTTTGATTAGTACACCAATGCCAGTAAAGCTTGACAGCAAGAGCTTTCCCATTCAGAATAGCAGAGTGTAAACCAAGACCACCCTCCTACTTTGGCCTACACATAGAATCCCACTTAACAAGGCTCCACTTAGAAGACAATAGATTACTGCTCCACAAAAATTGATGAGAAAGAGCATCAAATTTCTTAAGGAAATACATAGGAGTGGCTTGAACAAAGCACCTATATATGGGAAGGGCCTGGATAGTAGACTTAAGAAGAGTCACTTGAGTAGCAGTAGACAACCAACGATGGGTTCAATGAGTAACCTTTCGCCTAAGCTTATCGCATCAGCTACTAGGAGGATCTTGGTTGACGACCAACGGAAAGAGGAATACCCAAGTAGACAAAGGGAAGAGACCCAATTTGGAACCGCAGAATAGCTGCAATCCTCTGTTAGATAGCTTGAGGAGTATTAAAAAATAATATAGAGGACTTCTGCTCATTGACTTTCTGGCTTGAAGCCACCAGATAGTTGTCCAAAGCTGCCCTAAAGGACTCAGCCTCCCTAATGCGAGCCAGTCCCATAAGAGAGGTGTCATCCATAAATTGAAGATGAGAAAGTGAAGATAGGCCCATCCCCCACTGCCACCCATGAATCAATCCCTAAGAAACTCGAGACTTAAGAAGCTGGCCCAGCCTCTCTGCCAAAATAATAAACAAGTAAGGAGAGAGTGGATCTCCCTAATGAAGGACCCCAGAAGCCCCAAAAAGCTCTGACGGCTCCCCATTCACAATAATCAAAAAAGTAGAGGAGGTCATGCAGCTCAAAATCCAGCTCACCCAATCAAAGGAAAAGCCAAAGGCCAAAAGAATCTTCTAAAGAAAACTCCATTTAACTCTATCATAAGATTTGGCCATATCCAACTTAATAAACATAGACCTATCATGCGAGGTTTCCATGGAATAAATAACTTCAGACGCAACCACCACCCCATCCAGAGTTTGACGACCAGCCACAAAGCCACCTTGCTCCTCAGAAATGATCACAGGCAAACAAGATTTAAGCCTCTCAGCAATGAACTTCATAATAATCTTGTACACCACATTACAGAGTGCAATAAGTCTAAAGAGGTCAAGCCTGTCAGCACCTTCCTTCTTAGGAATGAGAACCAAAAAAGTAGTATTCAGGGCATGAACCATCTGCTTACTATGGAGAGACTCACGAACCACCTCCAATAAATCCAACTTCACAATATCCCAAAATTCCTAGAAAAACTCAACTAGGAAACCATCAGGGCCAGGGGCTTTCCCCTTATTCATCCCAAACACAACCTCCTCCACTTCTGACAAACTCACCTAGCAAGTAAGAGAAGCATTCAACTCATTAGAAATTAATGAGGGAATGCAATCAAGCACCATATTCTCATCCGCATCAGCAGTAAGTGAATCCTCGGTGAACAGATTAGAGTAGAACTGACGAGCCTCTCTAGACAAAGCCTGATGTGAAGAGATCGAAAGACCCTCCGAGTTAACAAGAGAGGAAATAAAACACTTATTCCAACGAGCTTGAACTGAATGATGGAAAAAAGCAGTATTCCTGTCACCCTCTTGAAGCCAATCAATCCTTGCCTTTTGTTTCTAGAAAATCTCTTTATGAAGTTCCCACTCCTCCACCAACTTTAGAGCCTGGGCCTCAGCATGTCCAAGAGCCTTCGAGAAACCCAAACCCTGAATCTTGTGAGTAATGACAGCAAGGTGGTCTTGTGCTTCTCTTTTCCTGGCCCAAAAATTACCAAAACATGACCTATTCCATCACTTAAGATGATACTTGACATATTGCAGCTTCTTAATAAGAGAATACACAGTTGTACCATATGTAGGGGTGCCATCCTGCCACCACTGAGCAACAAGATCACCCAAAGACGGATCACACAGCCACATAAGCTAAAATTTGAAAGGAGGATTCTTTGGATTTGGGAAAGCAGAAGTCGAAAGCTTAATTGGCCAATGATCAGAGCCACACCAGTCAAGAATCTCAGAGTAGATAACCGAGCTACCTCTAACCCAAGAGCAAGAGATAAAGAAATGATCAAGCCATTGGGAAATCGCTTCAAACCCACTCCGTCTATTATTCCAAGTGAATATTCCGTTAGAGGATTTAACATCCACCAGAGCAAGAGAGTCCACATTACTCCAAAATAGATCAGAAGCAGGACCAAGCTGAGGCAACCCTCCCCTTTTCTCCTCCAAACTCAACACAACGTTGAAATCACCAACTAAGATCCAAGGCAAAAAGGTGGCACAAGACCTCACATACCTGATATGGGCCCAAAGCTAGACTTTACCACGAATGTCAATTGGAGGATAGACATTACTAACCAAAATAGTCTCCCCAGATTCCAACATCGAAGCCACCACCGAAATAGCAGATTGGCTTGAAATCCACCAACGAGGAACAACCTTATGAGGATTCCAAAAAAGAGACAGACCACCAGAGGTTCCCCTAGACCCAATACATTGACACTGGCCAGAAGACAAAATACGAGGAGCATGCTGAAGCATAAGATCCACCTGAAGCTTAGTTTCCTGAACACAAAAGATATTTGGAGACTAAACAACAATCAAATCTTGAATAGCCTTTTGATGGGAGGCGTTATTCAACCCCCTTGCATTCCATGAGAGAATAATCATGAAGACAGTTGACAGAAGTGGGCCTCAAGGGTTTTAACAGACCCAGATTCCACCAAAAAATCCCCAGTAGATTTAAGCTTGTCTGCATCCTTCTTACGACCAGCTTTCAACGAATTTTCAAAATGCCCCTTCTTGAGAGGGCGTTGCAGAACCCCCAAAGCAGGAGACGCTCCCCGACTTTTACCTGAAGTAAACACTGCCTAGCTAAATCTGCTAAAACAATATCATCTTGCTCATCTGCAACAGCCCCAGGAGGCTCCAAAATCCCTTGCTCCAATACCAGAGAGATATTATGAACAACAATTGCCTGCTCCAGCCCTGAATCCAACCCAACATCCATACTAGTTGCCCTGGAATGAAACTCAATAGGAATCCCTTCCTCCAAAACCTAATTATCCAGGACCTCAAACCGGTTAAAACCCTCATCGCTTTGTCTGTCCTTAAAGGTTCGCTTCTGACCCCTCCCTTTGTTTCTCTACTTAACAAGAATGAAGCCATCCTTATCAAACCCACCCATAACTACTGACACCTTGCCTTTATCATGTGATCCACTATTTGTGGTGGTTATCACATTATCATTTTCCACTTTAGGTGGAGTGATAGCTTTTCATAGTTGTCTCTTGTCATAATCTTATGCCCTTCTATGTTCTCACCTTGGCTATATAACCAAGGGTTCTCTTTCATTGTAAACAATCAATCATCTAATATCATAATCATATTGATGAGACTACAGTTTATTCTTATCACATTATTCTCTCTTCTTTGTGCTTTCCATTTGGTCCATAGATCTTGGCAGCCATAGCCAATTCTAACAAATTTATAGATCGCCTCCTAGGAGATCAACATAAAATTATTCTAATCTTAGGTACCTTTTGAAAAGAACCTATGCATAATTTGGTTCAACTATGCCACTCTAAAGGAAGGCAAAGCCAAACATGAAAACAGGTAGATCGATAAAGCAACAACTATTGCTTTCAACATCATAATTCTCCCCGCCCAAGATAACATTTTCCCGCTCCAGGAAGACAACCGCCCATTGACCTTACTGATCAAATTCTCACATGGCTTCCCTGTCCTCACCCCTTTGTCAATCGAGAGACCTAGATAAGTCATTGGAAGTTCACCAATCCTAAAGTTCAGAGTTGTCACAATTTGTTCTGGCACCCTCTGCTCTATGTTTAAGAAGAAAGTTTTTTATTTCGCCCGACTCACTTGTTTCCCCAAGGCCTTCTTATAACCCTACAAAATTATTTTCAAAAACTCCACCTCTCAAGCATTTGGACAAGAAAAAGCACAATGTATCATCAAAAAATTGTTGTTGCGACAACAAAGGAACCCTGCTTGTTACCTGAATACCTTGAAGAAAACCACGCTCAACCACCCAACTCAACGACCTCCTTAGAGCTTCTGCCATTAAAATATATAAGAAGAGAAAAATTGGGTCTCCTTGTCTCTGGCCCCTAGACACTTCAAAGAAGCCTGAAGGTTCTCCATTAACCAAGATCAAGAAACGAGGGGTAGAGATAGAATTAAATATCTAGGAAACCCAAGACTTATCAAAACCAAAAGCTTCCAGTACCTTACACATGAAATTCCAATCCACCATATCATATGCCTTGAAAATATCAAGCTTCACCACCATGCCAGGCCTTCTACTAGATAGAAGAGAATGAATAGCCTCCTGTGCAATTATGACAACATCAAAAATAGATCTTCCTGGGATGAACCCAGTTTGTTCCTCTAAGATGAGACCCAAGATAATCTCCTTGAGAAGATTTGCCATCACCTTTGCCTAAATTTTATAAAGAGTATTGCACAAGGAAATCGACCTAAACTCATCCAAGGACGTCACTTTATCCTCCTTCGAGATTAAGGCTAGGAAATTTTTATTCACTTCCCCTAGCAAAGAACTAGAAGAGCATGATTCTTCCAATTCCAATGCCACCTCTTGACCCACCACATGCCAGAATACCTGGAAAAAACAAGTAGGAAATCCATCCGGACTAGGAGCCTTATCAAGGTGCATCTAAAAAGTTGCCTTCCTTACTTCCTCCAACGTGAAAGAACTCATTAAGATCATATTATGCTCTAGAGACACCAAGGCTGAAATTATATGCAATAACATGTTTTGTTGGGTTAAATTGGAGCCCTCTAAGTTATTAAGGATTCGCTGGAAGTACTTAGCTACCAAGCTTGCCACCTCTTCCTGACCTTCCATCAACACACCATCCTTTGTTTGTAGACAAGCAATTTTGTTTCTTTCTCTCTGCATTCTAGTTGAGTTATGAATTGTTTTTGAGTTGCAATCCCCTTCTTTGATCCATGTATCATAGGATTTCTAATGCTAGAACACTTCCTCCTTGGATAGAACCTCCTCCCATTCCTTCATGAGCTGCTTTTATTTTTTTAAAAGAGGCTCATCCATCCCCATTGAAAGGACTCAATTATTCACTTCGGCCAGTTTAGCCTCAAGGTGATGCTTCTCCTCAAAGATGTTACCAAATAATTCTCTGTTCCATATCAGAATTTTTAGTTTCAAGCCTTTCAGTTTGCACACCACCTTAAAAAAGCCATTCCCAATCACCTGCTGCTCCTACCACCATTCCTTTACTTTGTCCCAAAATGATGGATCCCGAAGCCACATTTTTTCAAATCAAAAAGGGCATTTCAGAAGCTTCTACTCTCCAAGAATCTCTAAGAAGATCAAATAATGGTCTGAACCTTAAAACAGTAGGATCTTTCCCTCTAGTGAAAACGAAAACACTGATAAATCCCCACTGAAAAAAAATCTATCCAATTTCTCAGCAATCCCACTAAAGCCCTTCCTTTTATTCATCAAAGTCAATGCACCATTAGCCAGCTGGATATCCAATAAAGAATTTGCATTTACGAAATCTTTAAAATTGGTCTGAGACTCTAATTTATTTCTTACACCACCATGCTTATCCTCCACCTTCAAAATCACAATGAATTCACCTCCAAGTATACAAACCCTATCTGGATGAGACTGTATAAAAGCCCCTATGTTCATCCAAACCTTACACTTCTGGATACAATTTGAAGACCCATACACATTTAGCAAAAGAAACTCCAAATTAGATTTTGGGCTCTTTACCTTACTTTCCAGCCACCACCTTCCCACAACCACTTCCTCTAATGCAACTAACTAAGAGAACCACATGGTTATGATCCCACTGAAGCCCCAAGAGAGACTACTATAGAAAATCACCAAGCCTTAATTTTCACTTTCAAACATCCTAACTCTTCGCATTTCAATTTTGAATCTTGTATCAAGACACTCTCCACCTTACTACCTTCCATCAAATGTCTAAGAAAACATTTTTTTTTAGGGGCTTTTAAGCCCCTGACATTCCAGCTAAGGATCCTAATTACTCCCCGAGATGGGTAACGCCCTTCCCTGATCACAAATGCATGGTAATTTTCTGCTGGCCAACTACCCTTACAACAATAGACCTTCATTATTTATTAGTCTTCATCCCTACTTTCTTCTTGTCACCACAAACAAGAGTCACTTTCCTAGCCCCTTGCTGCAGAACACCCAATTTATTTTGTGCTTTCTATTTGTCACTTTCGATAGGGTAGGAAACTTTCTCTAAAGGTAAGGTAAGGTCCAACTCCATAATCCTCTCTTCCACACCCCGATCCTCTACCAAATTCACCTCCATCATAGGATGCACAACCCAAGGTGTGTCCCCAAAAATAACCATTTGGAGGTTTTTCTCATCCTCCCAATCCTTGTTTTCCAAATCTGGCTCTTGAACTTCATATTTGGATTCAAAATTCATCTCCTCACTGACGTCGACCATACTTCTAAGCTCATTGCCAACTTCCATTATTTTTTCCCATTCATTAAGCTCTTGATCCAGGATGGTAACATTAGCCTTTAAAGAGGTAATTCCCTCATCTTCCACCCAATTCTCTTCCAAAGGAATCAATCCCAAGGGAAATCCCCCTCATATTATGTTAGAGGAAAATCCAACTTCTAGTTCTCTACATCATTCATAGCCCTTGAATGAGTCAAGTTGCCTAGAGTAGGATCGAGCGACAACCCCTTCAAAGATCCTTCACCTAAATCCACAACCTCTTTCCCCTTCGACATAGGTTTTAGGTGACCCTTTAAACCTTCTCGCTCCCACATTTTTAAAACAGTCCTTTGACATTGTGACCATTTCCAAGAGACCCTTTGAGCCCATTTAACCCCTTTGATGGCTAGTTCCATTTTATCCCACAACTCATTCCAAGGCGTAATTTCTATTAATATTCTCATCAGACCTTCATTTCCATCATTGATGGCAACCTCATCCGAGCATATAAAAAAACCCAGGGCTCTGCCAAGCCATTCAAAAACCTCTAGAGACTACAAATCTAAAGGAAGATTATCTATTTCCACCCAAACCCTCATTCTCTCTTGGGTGTACCTTAAAGGATCAAAGTACCTTGTCCAAGCTAAATAGTAAAACCCATGTCCATCCATAGTAAGAGAAGAGGAGTTCAAAATTTCTAACCTCAATTCACAAGAAACACATTCAACTAGGAGGAATTTGTTTGCCATAAACTAGATGCTCACTCTATCTTGCCAATTTTCCTTCAACCATTGTCTCATTCGAGTTTTGGTGCAGCTACCACCACACCATTTCACAAATAAATACCTACTTTCCAAAGATGATTGTCTAGCTCCCAGCAAAGAGTCGGGAATCTCTTGAAAAATACGTATTTTCCTTCCCAACCCAAGATCTGCCATCTTTTCTTTAGAAGAATGGTCTTGGGGCACCACCTTAGGACACTTCTCGACCCACTACATCTTTGTCTCCGCTACAACCTTATGTTTAGTGGGCCTTTCATCTTTTTCTTTCCTTGACGATTCTGGACACGACTTGAATGCCCCTCTTGATGACGCTTCTGACAGTTCCCCCCTTACCCCAGAGGTGTGCACTTTATTTTCCCGAATTCAAAGAAATTTGGTGATTTCTCCCTTCAAAGCCTCCATCTTGAAACTAATGGAAAATCCTTGTGCAACCATCGTTGAGGGTCATATCTTGGTTTCGTTGGCCATTTAGGGTTTCTTTCATTATCCTTTGGAGAAAACCTCCAGTCCCGACCAAGGTAGTCATTATCTTGATGATTTGAATGGGGCCCCTAAGGCTTCTTCACAATCCTTCTTTGTTCCTACAATGATGACCATTCTTTCTTTTCATCTCTCACCAGCGACCCTAAATCATAGATTTTTCTTCGTCTACGAGCTCGCATAGCTTCTAAATCATTCCTAAATTCCGAGTTAACACAAAGCTTGTTAAAAAAATGTTGTTGATATAGTATTAAATATGATTATAAATTAATTGTATACATAAAATATTTAGAACTAATTTATTAAAAATTAACATAATTTTAATGTTATCTTGATTATAATTGATTTTTCTATCCAAATATTAAAGATAAGTTTTTTATATAATTTTAAATAATAAAATTTTATTCATTTTATGCAAAAATCCATTTTATCTCTTACTTTTTCATTTTCAGCAATAATATTAGTTTTATGTAACAATGTAAATTATTTGTTTTTATTTTTTCATTTTAATCATATAAAAAAAAAAAAAAAAATTAATTTAATTTTATGAAAATTAATATTGTAGCTAATAGTGGCATGGGTGGATGGTTAAGTTGTTGTGTTGTTATTCTATCATCAAGATTCAAACCACATTGGGGGTGTAATTGTTGAGAATTTCTAGAGGGGATGAGTCCCATATTTGTGACCTCACTGGTCAATGTGTATATGTATATTTTTAATAATTTTAATTTTTTATTTGAATTTGTGAACCCCAATCCTATACGTGCACAAACACAACAAAAAAACACATGGCTAGGTTCATATGCAAGATAAAACAATGATTCCCCATGAAATCCATTTACAAATACTCAAAATAGGAAAATGAAGAAATAAAACATAAAGGACAAGTGAAATCCTAATTAAATATGCAAACTCTTGATCCCATGGGGGAGTTGGTGCCAATTGGTGTGTCGAAATTGGCCCTTTCCCAACTACTTTGTAAGCTCTTTGATTATTTTTGGATGATTTAATCTCCTTGATGATATTTTGGCATAACCTAGCTATGAAATGGACAAAATTAACTCTCAATGTGAAGAGAGTAACTTTGTTCTAAGTGTTGATGAGGATGAAGTTGAGTACAGTAAGTTTATTCAAATTGTGGATATTAGAATGAGAGGAATAATCTCTCATTTATAGATTTCAAATTGGAAGAATGATCAATATTTGAGCAATGTGAGAAAAACTACAAACCAATGAAACAAAGCCACTTGTCCACATGTGATTGGAGGAAGAATGAACACATTTTGGTCAATGTGCATGATAAATGCTATTGGACTCAAATTTGAATTTTGAATGTAACATGTTGGAGGGAGAAGGAAATGGAGTTAATGTCACTTGGCTCAATGCACAAGGACATGTAAGATGAGTCAATGCTTTTATGGAAGGACCAATTCCACTTGAATTTTGAATTCAAATTTGAGGGAATATTCCTCATTTATTCCATGTTAAGAGAAAATAGGTAATTAAATAAATCAAAGTAATTGATTTGTTGTGAAAGTTGCATTCTCTAGAGGATGTGACATAGATTAAGATTAAATTAATTAAAGATTAATTATTTTAAAGAGAGATTAGGGGATGTGACAACTTGGACTTGAATTTATGAGTTAATTTAAATCAAGAATTGTGAAGAGAGATTTAATATAATAAATGATTTGATTTATTTAACTAAAGGGGACAAGGTTAGATTAAATTAAATAAGGTATAATTTATTAAATTTAGTAAGAATTTAGGGATTTAATCAAATAAGATGAATTATTTAATTAAAGAGGGATATGAGGGTTAATTAAACAAAATGATTTGTTTAATTAATAAAGGAGAATGACTTAATCAGATAAATTTGATTTATTTAATTAAGAGAGGGAATATGATGAATTTAATCAAATAAAGATTATTTAATTAAATTGATTAGTAAAGGAGATGATTCAGGATGAAATGGTCTTAGTAAATCAGGATCCAGTGTGTCAGATCAAATTGTTTATTTTCCATGTCTACAGAATTTATCTTTAATATGTGGGTTATATTTTGGTTGTGATTAAGATAGTCACTTGTTGGCTATATGATAATTTTTATCTAGATAATTAGGTGTCTTGGTACTATTATAGATCAACATAACTAGCATACCTATCTTTAGAAAAAGCTATGTAAAAGACACAAATATATATTCTGAAATTGATTACACCCAATTTTTATTTAAGTAAAATAAACACTTCAAAAATGATATCGCTCATCTTTTGTATTTTTTTTTTCTAAAGTTCAATATACTAATATTAATCTCATATATATGTGAAAAGTTAATTTTTTGGGGATAGCTCATTCAAGGATTTGGTTGTGTGCACGAGGGTTTCATATCATGTTTGAAAACATACAGGTGTGAACGTGGCAACCCTTAGTGGGGAGATGTTGTGCTCCCCCACACAAGTTTGTATTGTGTAAGTGCCCTTGTTACTCCGGTGTTTTTATGATTTTCACCTTCTTTGTTTGTCTTTCTCGCATGTGTGTTTTTTGTTTTAAGTCTTGTCATAACCTGACCTTGGGTTGGTTTTGATCTCAACTCCTCCCTCCATTTATGGACGGAAGTACAGGTGAACCTAGCCCCAACCCCAATATTGTTAACCATGATTGCTCGGTGAACCCTCAAATCAGTGTGCAAAAATTATTCAAGGAAGCATTGGCAGAAGATGGTTTAGAGGTTCTTGCGGAGGAAAAATAAAAGATGTAAATTAAAATATTTTGCAATTTTTTTTCCACCGTCAACTCTAACAAAGTACCGACAAGAAAGTAAATAGATAACTAGCTTATTAAAATATCAG
Source organism: Sequoiadendron giganteum (assembly GCA_007115665.2). Lineage (NCBI taxonomy): Eukaryota > Viridiplantae > Streptophyta > Pinopsida > Cupressales > Cupressaceae > Sequoiadendron > Sequoiadendron giganteum. The sequence goes on along the minus strand of CM021100.1, from coordinate 275,508,329 downwards.
CAAAAAAATTTGGGGTTTTGGTTAAATTTTGTAGAATGATCCAACATGGTTTATTTGTCATATTCCTAGAGAATAACATTATGCAGAGAAACATATTAGAAAAACTCTACTGGAACCTTGGTGGGTGTGCATTTAGGGAACTCTCCTAGTCTTTGACCACCATTGTAGAGGAGATTTTAGCCCTCTCATGCCCTAGGTGGGTGGTTGTAAAGAATCTACAGCAGGAATTCTAGAAAAATATTCTGCAAATTTTAGCCCCATAGGCACCATTGTGCATATAGATGAGGTGAAAGCTACCCTACCACATCTTGATGCACGATCGTTAGTATCTCTTAATTCGAGCATTGAAATCCCTACTAACATAGTTATCAAAGAAGAAGATAACTTGTTTGTTTGCCCTCTTGAAATCCTGGGAGCGCTAAGTGCTTGCTATCTCTATCACAGAGAAGGCCATGTCAAGAAAAATTGCCCTATCATCAAGAAAAAAGGATTTAATACAAGAGCACACAACCCCCCACGTTTGCTCCTACTTCTTCTCATATTATTTTTGACTCTCAACCCACGTCGATTGAAAACCCGAGGGAAGTGGTTTCGATGGCGGAAAACTTGGGCAAGAAGAGATCACTTTTTCTTGAACTTCCTTCAAACCACTCGTCATCGATAAGGGGTGGCGAAGAATCTATGGAAGTTGGGTTGGCTGAGAGGTGCGAGAAATTCTAGACTCATTCTCTTCAGAGTTCCCAAGAAGTGACACCCCTTCACAATTCTTTTGTTGCTCTTTCTCAAGATGGTGGCGATGGAGGTTGTGCCTCAGTTGGTGTTGGAAAAATGGAAGCTTCTTCTTTGTCCCGTTGCATTGCTAAAAGCCCTAACCTCATTGAGAAGCTAAATGCTCAACAACTAGCTATGAGGGGAATCAAGTAGAGAATTGAAGAAAATATGGCAAAGCGATATGACTCTAACGTTGAACCCAAAACTTCCCTCTTCCAAATCAATAAAGAAGCTAATCAGTTTAACCTTAATCTAGTAAAAAATGATAAGAATCAGGTTCAGGCTGATAGTTTATTTGTGAATGGTGAAGGGCTTGCATTGGGTGTGGCCAAAACTATAGTAATAGAGGGCGAGCTACTGTTGATTTCTCTAGTACCCCTCAAAATTATGATACCCGAGATCGAGAGAATGCAACTAGTTGTATTCTATCAAATCCTAACTAGGGCTAAAATGGAGGGGACAAAAATGGTAAGACCGATGGGTCGGCTCTTCCAAAACAAGCTAAGGCCTCCTCAGGTGAGGACTCTTGCACCCTTCATGAGAAAACTATCAACCCAGATCTGACCCTTAGCAATAAGCATGCAAGTAACCCTCAAGATCATATATGTAATAAAGAAACTATCAAAGAAAAAGAAAAAGAAAAATAAAAATAAAATCAATCAAAATTTAAGGAAAATGAAAAGGATAATAAAGAGACCCCCATTATCAAAGGGTGTAAAAATAAGGAGGGTGGCATTGAGGGATATGATCTTGAGCCTATGAAACACAAGAAAGGCCTAGGGAGGCCAAGGAAACATAGAATTCTTATTGGCGTACCCAAGAAACTAGGTCTAACCATGACAAAGATAAAAAAATCAGTATAGTTCTCTAGTCTCGAACGACAAAAAAGTTAGAGGCTGAGGATAAATTACCCAAATGTTTTGAAATATTCAAAGGAGATCAAGGGGGCATAAACATGACTTCCAAAAATGAATCTTAAATGCATGTCTTGGAATGTTAGGGGACTAGAGTCCTTGGATAGGAAATATATAGAAAGAAAGTATCTGAACCTCGAGAAGGATTTTGTGTTGCTGCAAGAAACTAAAGCAACTCGATTCACCTTGGAAATGAATCTCAAGTTTATTTGGAACTACTCTAAAGATTTTTCCACCACACATGAAAAAGGTAGGGAGGCTACCATCCTGGTGGCCAACCATTGGACTCAATACATTATTGGGAGTGGATCCTCACCCTACAACAAAATTGTCTGGGTAAAGCTTGAAAGAGAGGGTACAATTTTTGAGATCTTCTATGTCTATGCCCCCAATGGCCATAGGGAGAGATATAGCCTATGACAATGGCTTGCAGGAATGGATGATATCCACTATATTTTTGGAGGTGACTTCAATATGGTTGAGCAAGATGAGAAAAAATGGGGAGGGGCCAACTTGGCATGGAAAGGAAACAAAAGGAACTTCTAGTTGAGGTGTAAAAGCACGATGAGGCTAGAAAACCTTATGGAAGGTTGTAACAAGTAGTGTAATGGGGTTTAGTTCTCATGGTGTAATGCCTAGAAAGGGGAAGGTAGGATTTATTGCAGTCTAGATAGATTCTATGCCAATAAAGATGTTTCTAAATTTTTCCCAAATGACACTGGGGTAAGGGTACAGGTCTATCCCTATACCCTCTATGATCACCACCCCATCATCACAAACCTCACTAGTTGCATCAATCCCTCATCTGGAGCAAGAAAAGAGAAAATATTCATGCTCAACACCTATCTCTTAAAAGATAGTGATTGTAGGGAGGCTATTACTTCCTCGAGGGAAATAAACAAGTGAATGTTCAAAGAGGATACAACTATTGAGCAATAGAATTCTAATGTAAAAGGACAGAGGTCCATCATCCAAATAATTGGGAAGCAGGCCATGGACACAAGGCAAGAAGAAAAATACCTACAGGATAGCCTCCTTAAGGCACAAATCAAGTTGCAAGCTAATCCTAGGGATGTGGAGCTTTGTGATTGGCTAATTCTTGCGAGGGATAGCGTGTGAAATTTTTAGGATCACAAGGTGTGTGGATAGAAGGTTAGAGAAAAACTAAGTTGGCTAAGTTGTGGAGATAAAGGATAAAAATTATTCTTCAACTATCTAAGGGAAAAGAAAGTGAAGGAGCAGGTGGGTCAAATTTGGGATGGGGAACAACTCTGTGCCACCCAAGAAGAATTTTTGGATCGCTTCCACTCTTTCTTCAAAGAGTTATTCTCTTTAGAATATGTGTATGGGAAGGGTATAAGGGCCAGATCCATCATCAAAGAGTTGATACCAAAGATGATTGTTGAAGAAGACTGTCTGAAGCTTGAAGGTGATATCACCAAAAGTGAGATAGTTAATTCAATGACATCTATGAGCAATGATAAGTCCCTAGGATGGGATGGTTTCCCTATGTAATTCTATAAATAATTCTCTGAATGGGTATGTGATGACCTCCTTTAAGTATATAGGGAGGCTCTAGAAAAAATGATCATTGGGGAAGACATCAACAAAGAAATTATCAAACTTCTCCCAAAGGGAGGAGATAGGACCCTAGTGAAAAATGGAGACCTATAACTCTATTGAATATCTCATATAAAATTTTGGCCAAGGTAATTGCATCATTGCTGGTCAATATTTTCCAAAATTTCATAAACAACACCTAAGCAAGGTTTATAAAAGGTAGGTAGATTCTTGAAAACCTCATCACAAGCTAGGAAGCCCTGGAATGGGCCAAGAACTCTAACCAAAATGTAGGAATGGTCCTCTTGGAATTTGAAAAAGCATATGATAAGGTGGAGTGGGATTTTCTAAGGATAGCGCTTCATGCTTTTTGGTTTTCTTCCAAATTCTATAATATGGTAGACACTCTCCTAAAAGATGAAACAACACAAGTTGAAGTGAATGGTATGCTAATAGAAAAAATCTTAAGCTAGAGAGATCCATCTATCAAGGCTACCCATTGGCTCCAACCTTATTTGGCATAGCCTTAGATGCACTGCATTATCTATTGAGAGATAACACTCTCTCCCCCAAGGCAAAGGGGATATGTCTTCGTAATCAATATGAACTAATCAATGTAAAATTTATAGATGATACCTCCATCTTTGCGAACCTTGAGCAAAGTAACTTGGAATCCTTAATGAAGAAATGTGATCTCTTTTGTCTTGTCTCGGGTGTTGAGCCTTCCAAGGCCATGTCCACCTTTCTAGGATGGGAAGAGAAACTGCTTGACTAGTTGGAGAGATGGTTTTTGGTGGGGAGAACCAAAAAATATTGTGATATACTTGGGAATCTCATTTGACGCAAGCCGAGATCTCAAGGAAATGTGGAACTGGGTCAATTCCAAGATTGAGAAAAAGTTAAGTGGGTGGAATAGACAATACCTCTCCATGGCTGGTAGAATATGAGTATGTCAAAAATTACTAGCCTCCTACAACATCTATTTTTCCTCTATCTCATTCTTCAATAGTTACCAGGTTAATGACATATAGAAAAGAATCAAAAGTTTCCTCTGGTTGGATGGTAAACGGAAAAAATAAAAAAAACACCCAGTCAAGTGGGAGTGGTGTTGCCTAAGAAAACATCAGGGGGCATTGGTTTCAAAGATCTTAGACTGCACTTGGGGGATTGCACTAGTTGCTAAATTGATCCTAAAGTCGTTGAAAGAAAATGAGCCCTAGAAAGTGTTGGTAAAAAAAATATCACTCAAGTAGTGCCAAAATAGGCTAACGCATGGAAATCTCTACCCCTATGTGTCATTCTCCTCGGTAAGCACCTAATGGTCCCGATAGGGTCCATTTTATTTAAAAGCCCGTGGAAGGCTTGGGAACTAACAAAGAACAATGTGTGTCTTAAAAATAGTAACATAACTCTTGAAATTAATGTAAAATATTTCTCTCATAGCTCCATATGATGGAACCTAGAGCATAATGATAAAAAACTTGCACTGCTCCAAGGCTGTTTGGTTAAAAAGTGGCACAACATAGGTATCAAAATATTTGTAGATATCACCTCGAATGGAAACCTGATAAGCTAGGACAACATTTGGGAAAGGTTTGATTTACTTGACTCTAATTCCAAAACTTACTCTACAATTTTGGAAGAATGTAGAGATGCATGCTTTCCCAGGATTGTGGAAGAAGACTATGATGTTGCTAATAGTTTTACATGGAAAGATGGCTCTTCTTTAAATCGTATTAAAGCTAAAGTTATTTATAATGAGCTAAATAGGAATGAATCTATTCTTGAGCATGTAAATAAATGCTAGGATATTTCTTTAAACACTAATGAACGAAAAAAAATTATTTCCAGTGTTTGGCACTGTTCAATGGAGCCCAAAAAGGCTTGTTTCAGATGGTTAGTCATTTTGTGAAAAATACCTTTCAGAAAAAACTTTTTGGACCTGGATATTTGCAACATCTATAGGATGCCAAAAAAAATTAGACATATTCTCTTTGATTGTTTGTATGCAAAAGAAATCTGAAACTTATTCTCTCATAAATTGAAAATATGGAATAAGGATGGTAAAATCAATTGGCAAGATTTTCTTTTTAATGATCTTAAAATAAATTCTGAATGCAAATTATTTTGGAATCTACTAACTAATGAGATTTTATGTCATATTAGGAAGGCGAGAATCAATTAAAAATTTATGGGAGTAAAGAGGGTACTTACTAAGTTGGAAAAAAGACTCACATGTGCTTTTGTTTCATTGTAGGTTTCAATTCACATAGAAATATCAATGGAAAAATTCATGAGGTTGATAAGGGAAGGATTGAAATGGACATCACAAGGGAAGAGGTTAGGTGTGGGCCAGCGTGTCACTTGAACCTTGAGGAAGTAGAACTTTTTAGAAGCGTCTTCAATGAGCGACTACACAATGCGGTCAATGATGTTGCCAAACCTACAAGACAAAGAGGACCCCAATAGCTGAACCCCCAATGGGAGGATGTGGTAAATCTAGATGCTAAGGCAGAAGAGGTTATGTTAAATGACCAAGCATGGGTAGAAGAAGACCAACAATATGAAGTTAGGTTACCTAATGAAGGTCATAATGAGGAGTAATCGCTTAACCTATTGGGGTGTATGGTCGAATATGGATCCTTTTTCATTTTTTTGTAAATCAAGATGGGCTTATATTTTGTATATGTAGGTACAACCTATATTTTTTGTAAAGGATACTCATGTAAAGAAAATATGAAGTAAAACCAATCCTATATTTTTTGCTACTCCAACTTGATGAACTACACTAGCAGTCCAATGTAAACTTCGACATGCTATATTCAATACAAGAAAAAACATTTTTCTAGTAAACTAATTCTAACATTAGTTTAATTCTAGCAATCTAAAAATTTCTAGAAAAATAACTTTTAACTAACGTGTGTGTTTGTATACATACATATATACATGCATGCATGCATGCATACGTACATATATGATCCAACAATGGGCTAGTGTTATGGCTGGAATGATGATATTTTAGAAACACAAACATCATCACTAGGTTGTGTTAATAATCTTTGAGTAAAATCATTAATCAATTGTGGGCTTTGTGGTATTCGATGTGGGGTATTTGGTTGATGAGGACATCTAGATGTTATGGTGGTTGTATATCGACTAGTAGTGTCCTCTTCTGGTTCTAGAGGTGGGAGGTTTAGAAGAGTTAAGAGATTGAAGAAGAATGAGAATTTACGTGAGAGAAAAGGGAAACCATAGAAGAGGCATGGGTATGTGTAGGATCATCATGAAAAAAATAGGCCCTTAAGTGGCGATGAAAATTCTGGAAAATCAGAGTTAGGAAATTTGATGAGAAAGTTTGAATAAGTTATCTATATTATTTAAAAAATATGTAAGAATAGAATCTATAGAAAATTGAATGTAGTTTCTAAACTACTAGGTTTATTTTTATTTTTTAAATCTATTTGGTGAAAATTTGAAATTTCAATGAGTAGTACTTAAATTTCAAGGAAAAATAAGAAGTAGGTGTATGTATGACCAACCTAACCACAATAAAATGATAATATTTTTTTATAAGATTTTATATATAAGTAGAGGACTCATGTCTTGATGTTCTATATATTTTTTTGTAATTTTTTTAGAATTAAATAATTAATTGTAATTTTTTTACTACAACTTTTAAAAAATATAAAAAACTCATATGTCTAACCACCTTAACTTGGTCAAAACTTCATGAAATTATTATTTTTTTAAATACTATAGTATGCGAAGCATAGAATGTGATGCATGTTTTAGATTCAAAAAATGTGATACCATTTGAAAGCTATAGATGTTTTTCAATCAACCTATCAATCAGGACTTTAGTCGTAATTCAAATAGAAAATGAATAATAATAATTTATTAACTTCAATGTAAAGTAATATTTATATTGGTGGAGATTGGAGAATCTCCTTTAAAAACCCTTTTTGTTTCATCAATTTTGGGTTAAAAAAGTCATCAGCCACATGGGCCATCATATCACTTACATATCACTACTTTTTGGCCCATCATGATCCTGCATAAACCTGCATGGCTTAAGCAAATGAATGATCACTAATTTCATGGATTATGTAGATAAATATATAAAATCCCGTTAATTAAGATAATGGTTTATTGAAATATAAGAACTTATCAAAGAAATGGATCGTGTTCCAAGCATTGGCATAAAGGTAACTATGGATAATTTGTTACCTGATTTTTTGGGAAAATATGTTTTAACCTTTCATTCCTAATGTTCATTTTGACATATATGTACACACTTTCTATTTAATCATCTAGTAATTTTGTCTTCTTATGGAGAGTTAGCATCCCATTTTGAGGATTGGTTGACTTTTTCTTTTAGTGAATTTTATCTTCTCATTAGGAGTTATAAGTGCCAATTTGAGGTGTCATGTATTGGATTTATGTCAACTTCTAGTGGTGTGTGTAAGGTCAATACTAAGGGAGCTACATATGATAGATTTTATGACATGTGAGAGCATGTAAGAGGATGTTTTTTATTAAAATCTTGAGTAGCTTTGTGACAACTTGGTAAACTTTTCATGGAATATCTTTTGAATTTGAAATGAGGATAAATTAGGGTTCCAAAGGTTGGGTGGTCAAATCTGAAAAATCATGACATAATAAGTTGAGTAATGAATATGCTAAATTAGCTAGAAATACCAAGGAAGTGCATTGAAATTTAAACCCATAAATTTATTTTCCATACCTCTAATGATTAGCAAATTATTTTCCTAAACCATTCACCATTTCCATTTTTTAGCTCATTTATTTATCGATGTTTAGATTTTTATTTTGTATGGTTTATTTGTAGGTATTGTTATGCTACTGAATTTACTCTAGTTTTATATTTTTGTGATACTCCTATAATATCTTGTTCTACAAGTATATTATATTCCATTGGTTTATTAAATAATAAATCGGGTTGCTTTGGAGTATAGGGCTTTTCTCTTGAAAGATTTTCCCCATGTGCATTTGTGGTATGATATTTTTTTTTTAATGTTCATATATGTTTGTACTATCTATAGTAGTAAGGATTAAATAATTTGCACAATGCTCTCCTCGTTAGATTGGTGTATGAATAATTTATGTGTAACTTCAATTTACAATCTAAGGAACATCAAGGGAGAGTAATTCCATTAACATAACTCAAAATATTATCCACACTCCCATATTATCCAATGCCACTAGGTCTTTCATCCTGCATGATCATGTCAAGAATTTCATTCAATAGTTTGAGGTCTATTTCAACTACTTATAGGACCATATCCATGTAACAAATCAGATAAAAATCTACTTATAAACGGTAATGAAGGAGCTAGAAAAATGGCTAAATGTTTCACTTCTAGATGACGTCTCTTATTTCTTTTGATTTCTACAACTATGAGGAGGAATATTTAGATTAAGTGGTTGAGGTTACTCCATCTACTTATCTTGTTTCATTTGATAAATGTATTAAAAAATGGGAAGGTAGATAGATTGAGGCCTAAATCTCAATCTTGGTAGGTCGTTCATTTTTTTTTTGAGCTAGGTGGTAGGCATATTGATATACATTAAACTATGTTTCTCTTGTTTTATTAATTGGTGGGCATATGGTATACATTTTACTCTATTTTATTATTTTTGAAGGGTCTTTTTATTGTTCCTTTGGGTTGTATTAGATTCTTTTACATATTCTATGTAATTTTATGGTTGATACTACATAAAAAAAAATGAAGGTATTTTGTAGACCTAGTGGCTTGTGGCCACCAACATCCTAGGCTTAATCCCTTTTTGTTGGTGATTAGTTTCTCCTTGAAGTTATTATTTATAATTAAATTTTCATATAAAAGTGGAATAGTGTGTCAAGAATCATATATCTCAACATATTACATATAAATTATAGTGTTGTAAACTATCACACGACAATTTCACACTAGGTTTAGCTCCCTCTATTTTCTTAGACCTCATTATGTATTTACTTTTCCCATTTTTTAAATATATTTGGAAATTGAGGGATGAAATTGAAAATAAAGATTTAATATTTAATGTCAATGTTTAAGGCCCTAAGGGATGAGCCTAGACTAGGGAAACCAGTGCCCCTATCTAGGTTATTTTGGCCCTAGTTTGAATATGTCAGTATTGGTATTTTAATATTTAAAAAATTGAGTTTTATTTGTCAACTATTGGTAATTGGTTTTTGGTATTTATTAGAAGAATTACATATAAATAAAATTATTTTTCACCATTTAAAACCTTAGAAAATCTATTGAGAAAATTGAAGATCCTAAAATGAATCAAGGAAAATTCAAGGGCATAATGAGAAACATTATTATAACACTTTCATCAATTATCATGATTAATCATGTCAAATTATGAAGATGTATTTAGTCATCCTATACATGCTAGCTACAACAATCAATTATATTTTGTGAACTAACCTCTTGTAGGTCTATCAAGCAATAAAGGCATCCATCAATCCAAATTTGTGGCAACTTGTGGTGTGACATCACTTCATCAAGTATTTCATATCAAGTTAAAATTTTCATTTGTCACTTATCATTTATCATTTCAGTCAATTATTATTTTGGCATATGTCTGACCTAGGGTATTCCCTCTTGATAAGCATTAACCACTATACTTGGATGTAGAAACAAAAAAATAGGGTTTGACTTGGGCAAGACCCTATACAAAATGAACTTTGAACCCCCTCTTTTCATGTGTGCATGTTAGATATGAAATTTTTAGTAAAAGATAATAACAAAAAACATAGAGTAGACCATAACATACATCTAAGAATTTTTAGATCTGAAAAATAAGCATCCTATTCTAGGGAACCCAACACCCCTATCCCTGTAGTTTACCCTCATATTTCAATCATAGGAACCTCTCTATATCTCCTTACATCTAAAGTTGTTATGTGGTTTTCTATTTGTATCTGTGTGATAGATTATTTTTTTAGATCTAGGGTTGTATACCAAATAATCTTATTAAAATACACATCAAATTTATCATCCCTACAACACACAAAATAGACACAAGACCATAAAATATTGGCTCTCCATTCTGCTAGCAAGCCAATTATCAACCCTAGGTTGTTTTGTGTCCAAATGTGATGTTAAGTGAAAAGAGGTTAATCTTAGTTGTATCTAGAATAACTTTTCCTACATCACATTTTTGTGAAGTTGACACATCCTACACTTGCAATTTCCTCATTTTTATTAGCATAAATTTTGAAAATTAATAAAAAAATATAGATGCTTTGAAGATCTTGTTTTTATTTATATTTTTTTCATGTATCATCAATATGTATTTGTGTTCTTTAATCATGATACATTAAAGGAGAAATTAAAAATAATTTGAATTAATTTGCATAATTTCATATATGATTTCTCGTTGTTTAGGGCTTGATCCAAGTTATATAAATTGAAATCTAACTAAAATATTAGGTTGTTTAAATTTTTCAAAGTTTCATACACATTTTATTGATAAATATTAAAAAAGTGAATAATTACATATTGTTTTCTTTTCAAAAGATAAAAAATTATTTCTTTTTTTTCAATATTTCTAGAAAACATCAATCAAATACAACATTTATATTCAAAAAACCATCATAGGAACATATTTCATTTCTCTAAAAATATGATAGTAAAGATCAAATTCAATATGATAATGACAATAATAAGTTTCAAAAACCTTTTTTTCCTTCACATAATGTGGCCTTAACATTTGAAACATTGTTTGTTTAATATTTACGTGAGTATTTACATCACAAAACATGACATACATCTCATGTTCTGTTATATATAACCAATGTTTTGTTTGTAGTTCAAAATTGTCTATCATGATCCTATGTTTTGGAACATCTATCTTATTTTATGAGGGATGCATACGATCATGCTTAAAAATTGAGTTCAAGTTCCTAACACCATATTCAATTCTATTAGAATGAGGATCCCTACACATCAATGGCCAATTCACTTCTGCAATACTATCATTTGGAACCTTTCTCCTTTTCTCATATCTTTTTAGTGTCTTTCTACTTAAGACAATTTCACTTGAAAGTGAAGAGATGCTTTCTTGAAATTTGTGGACTTATAATACATTTCAACATCACTCTTCTTGAAATGTTCAATTATTGGTTGATCAAGATTATTTCCCAAAGACATTGAAACCTTTTTTAACATTTTCAACAATATCTTTTTCTAGGTTTCAAATTTTCCTTTCTTTTTTTGAAATCTACACTCACCAATTGTAATGGATATTTTAGGTCATCATGAAGAAACAATTTTGATAACAGTTGGTCTTGACCAAGTGTATCATGAATTTTGAAATAAGCCTTAATTATTTCCTTTAAAGTTCTTTTCAATGCCCTCTTAGTAGTTTGAGTAGGTTGATTAGCATAAAATTTCAATTTCTCTATATTCATTTCAAGTAAATGATCTATATTTTTGTAAGAATTTTTCTCTTTACCTCTTTAATTAGATTCATAGTATGAATATAAGTAGAAGAAAATGATCTTGACCCCTATCCAAAATTAAAGTGTTTATGGGCCTCCTCTCTAACAACATTTTTTTTTCATTGGGTCTCCTCCCTAATATCAACTATGTGTTCTTCAACCTCCTCTACTCCAGTAACTAAATTAGACAAGGCATCTACTCTAGTTTTTGTATGTTGAGCCCCTACACATAAAAGAGAATATTTTAGGATATATAAAACTTAGATTATTAAACTATGGATAAAGAATCAAGGCGATTATGAGTGGGTATGTGCAAGATCATGATGGGCCAAAAAATGGTGATATGTAAGTGATATGATACCCTGTGTGGCTGACGACTTTTATTTTACCCAAAATTCATGAAATGAAAAGGGTTTTTAAAAGAGATTCTTAGATTTCCACCTATATAAATTATGCTTTACTTTTGAATTTAATAAATAATTATTATTCATTTTCTATTTGAAATATGACTAAAGTCCTGATTGAAATAAATCTATATCTTTAAAACAGTATCACATTTTTTGAATGCAAAACATGTGTCACATTCTATGCTTCACATACTATAGGATTAAAAAAAAAAAAAAAATTATGAAGTTTTGACCAAGTTAAGGTGGTCAGACATATGAGTTTTTATATTTTTTAAAAGTTGTAATAAAAAATTCATAATTAATTTTTTACTTGGAAAACAATTAAAAAAAATATGCATCAGATCAAAACATGAGTCCTCTACTTATGTCTAAAATCCTATAAAAAAATATTATCATTTTATTGTAGTCAGGGTGGTTAGACAAACACCTACTTCTTATTTTTTCCCTGAAATATAAGTACTACTCCATTGTAATTTTAAATTTTCACCAAATAGATTTTTATTTTTTTTAAATAAACCTAATAGTTTAGAAACTAAATTCAATTTTTTATAGATTATATTGTTACATATTTTTTTTAAAATATAGATAAGTTATTCAAAATTTTACATGAAGTTACCTAACTCTTATTTTCTGAGTTTTTTTCTCCACTTAAGGGCCTGCTTTTTCCATGAAGGGACTTAGGAAGACATTTTTTGATGCCTGATTCAAAATTTTCTCAGAAAATCTAGTTTCAAATCTTAGATTGGACATTCAAATTTATTTAACTTAACAAGATGATATGCAAGATCATAGTCCTCGAAATAAGCTTTCCAACAAGTATAATTTTTATATGTTTTTATTTTATTATGTATTCACTTTACAATTTTTATAAAACATAGGTTGTTCACTAAACATCAAGTTCTTCATTCTACGTAGGTGGAAAAATAGTAAACCATAAAAAAAATCCAAAATGTACCTTTACACTCGGTATCGATGTCCTTGTTTCACCAAAAAAAAACTAAATGTCCATATATACACAACAAGTTATGCTTGATGATATACCTCTATTCCAATATATAGCTACCCAAAATTTAAATAATAATTAAAAAAATGTGTAAAAAATATGAAAAAATATCCATACACTAGATATTGATGTTAAAAATTTATATTTTAAAATAAGAATTTAATCCAAGTGCTAGAAAAAACTTATGCTTGACAACATAAACATTACTTTCTAAAAATGTTGTTTACTATTAAAAACTAGTTATTAAAGAATATGTTGAAAGATTCATGATTTATTTTATATATATATATATATATATATATATATATAATCTACATCCAAATCACCAAAAATGACTAGTTTGTATCATCTTCAAATTTTTAATTTGGTTTAGTGGCTATAGGTCTAAAAAAGTGAAGATTTAGTTAAAAATATTGATATCAATGTCCATCTTGGCCAAAAAGTGGGACTCATTATTGTGGGATTACCTGTACAAGATATAATTCATACGAAAAAATGACTCAATCTCTCATTCCTATCTAGTCATAAAAATACAAGTAAAATTATAAAAAAACCATACTCATTGTGAGTCTCCAGCCGCCACTAACCCCAATAGTCATTAGAAAACCAAGAGACGAGAACATGGCTCATGTGATTTTTTGCCAAACCATAAAGCTTAAGCATCCCAAAAACTCTTCCTATCATGAGTAATATCTAATCCTACACAAGAATCCTAGCAACCTAGAAATGGTTGGTGAAACAATGGAAAATAGGTTTTCTTTCGTATGGTTTAGAACATAGAGCAAAACCCACTTTCACAATTATGTCATCGAAGGGAAACCCTAAAGATATCAATCTAAAGTATGAAAAGAGGAAAGAGATCTTGTAACAAGGTTGTCCTAAGCTATGATTTATGATTACAAGAGGGGTTCACCATGAATCTAGGGCTTGGAAATATCAATGAAATGCAATATCTAATGCTTAACCCTAATATGATGTAATACTTGACTAAATGATCTAGTAAAGCTTGTAAATCAGAATAGAAAGGTGAGATATTAGAAGTGTGCATTTTGAAATCTACATAAGACTGGAATGAGCTCTGAAACATTGAAAATCTTGAAATTTTGGCCTACTAGGACTCATACACTAGTTTGGGCATATCGGTCCCAAATTTGGGTTTCTGTGCAGAAAGTAAAATCTAGAAAATGGGTGTCTAAAACTTCAAAAACCTAGAGAAATACCTATAGTGGGACTCATATTCCACTTTAAAAATATAATTTCTAGTGTGATTATTTTTAATTTTATGGTCCGATCCTACTGTCCAATCTCTTCTCTCTTTGCCACACTTTGTTTTTGGATTTGAAACCTTGACTTCAAACCTATAGAAGTTTTTATGTGACCTTGCAAGTGATGAGACAACTCCAAAAAATTCATTCAACCTTGTAACCTAATATTTAAAGATCCTTCATTCTCCAAGAGACCTGGACCTTCAATCACAATGTAAAGAGGAGAAAAACTTGTTGATTGTTAGTGAATAGGGGTATTCCTTGGTCAAACCCCTTTTAGGTAATTAAACCAAAAGATGAGATAATGAGATAAGAACATGAAAAATGAAACATGGAACATGGAAAATGAACAATGATACCTTGAATTATTGCATGTAAATTATGTCTTGTAAACCTACAATCTAACATGAAATGGCCATGAAGGATGTAGACCTAGATCTTGAAATAAGAGCAGAACAATGCTTGATCTTGGATCTTGAATGCAACACCATAAAACTAGATCAATGACATGCTTGATGCTTGATATACTTAACATGATGATGTATCTTGAATTATTGTAACAATTGATGAAGAATTCTTCCCTTGAATACTGTAGAAATGATCTTGAATGCTCTCTTGATGCTCTTGTAAAGTCTTGGAATGATTAATTCTTGAGTGATTGACTTGATATCATGAATTATTATGTGAAATAATTATTTGAGAAATTATTTATATAGGCAATACATCTAATATCTTGTTAATTAGATCACACAGGTCGACATCCGTGAAATTTGAACTTAAAAACCAGATTTTCCTGCTCAAAACCCTAAAAAAGGGCCCAAATGGGACTCATACACAACACCTCGCATATGGGTCGCACTTGGTTGGGAGTAATACACCCAAGGTGGAATATGGGTCCCATAGTGCCTTTTTAGAGAGAGAAAGTGTCACGGAGTTAAGAAATCAAGTTTATTTATTGATATTGTCAATATTTTGATTGAAATATGCCTTGGGATGCACAATATAGGCCCTTATGGACCTATCAATGATGATATTAAGGTCATAAATGTAAGATGGCTCATAATTAAGCATGGAAGTGTAAATAAATATACTTCGCAACATCAAATTAAGGAAAATATAGGTCTTTTTAGCTTAAAAGGGGTCTTAAATTCAATGTGAAAGTGCACAAGAAATTACAACACTAGATTAGGTCCATTTAGTTTACAATCCTCCTAAATTTAATGTAAATGTGTAAGTAAATACACTTTACAATCCTAAATTAAGGAAAATTTAGGTTTATTTAGGTTAAAAAGGGCCCAAGACCTAATGTGAATGTGTAAAACACATTACAACACTAAATCAAGGTGATATTAAGTCCAATTTGTCATTAATTATTCCCAAATCAAGCAAGGAAAAGGCATAATTTTTTCATTCTACATTTAGCCCCCACTTTAGTGAGAGCATGAACTTTCTTCAAATTTGCACTAAAGTAAACATTCAAGAGGGATCCAAGTGTACCAATGAGGATGGTCTAGGATGATAAAGATCAAGGGAGTGGTCAAGTTCCTAGGATTCGAGATCCTACATCAAATCGACATAAGCACAAAAGGACATGCACGAGGTGTAGGATATGCAACATGACAAGATACACAAACATGCAATGTCAATTATCAAAAGAAAGAAAGAAAAAGAAAAAAAAGAGGCAGATCAAGCCTTGACAATTTTTCCAACTCAGTGTGCATCAGATCTAGGTTGCTTGTCCAAAGGTGCATGATCACTTTGAGGCAACAGAACATTAGGTTGTTTTTTGGGTGAGTAATCCAAGAAGGTGAGACAAATACAAACACGAATGATATGTGGTCACACGACATATGGAAAATTCATCACCAACAATTCACCGAAGGAAAATTCACCACCATGGAAAAATCACTTATAGAAAATTCACCACCAAGTAAAATTCACCGCGGCAGAAAATTAACCACATTAATATTTTTAATAAAATCATTTTTTTTTAAATATATATTAAAAAATATTAATGCGGTTAATTTTTCAGGGTGGTGAATTGTTGGTGGTGAATTTTCCATGGCACTGAATTGTTGACAGTGAATTGTTGG
This sequence comes from Sequoiadendron giganteum, assembly GCA_007115665.2. NCBI lineage: Eukaryota > Viridiplantae > Streptophyta > Pinopsida > Cupressales > Cupressaceae > Sequoiadendron > Sequoiadendron giganteum. Next base: position 275,491,843 of record CM021100.1, on the reverse strand, counting down.
CGATGAATTTTCCTAGAGTTGTGCTCACACACACACAAGTGGCTAAGGGAAAGTCATGCCTCGAATCGACTTCCAATCAAACCATACCAAAGTTATACCTCCTAATAAATTTGATAAGTTTCCACACAAAAATGAGCTTCGAGCTTCATGAGGCAAGAAAAACTCTGTATGCTTGGAGCTCATGAACAAACAAGATGGCTCCATAGGCATGCGAAGTGTGTTATGCAAGGTGGCCATATAACCAAAATTTTAAATGAAAAATAGTGTAAGGTATGTTCAAAGGGATTTTCTTAGTTCATGTAAGGTCTCTTCTTAGGGGAAATTGTGCCTACTGTCTCTAAGAGAAGAAAATTCAGAGAAATATCATGCTCTCGAAGGAAATCAAACATAGTGATGCCACCAAAAAAATGAAACATCACAAGAAGAAATAAAATCACACAATGAAACATGAGTGTCATTGTATGCCCCCACTTTAAAGTGGTTTCTAACATCATTTTTGTGAGAAATTTCTTTAAAGTAGACAAAGACATGAAATCTTATTCGAAAAGCCCTATGCCAAGTCATGTATTTCCAATAATTTACATCATTAAAAGAGAATGGATTGCCCCCAAAATGCATAACTTAGTACATCACATGTGATCTGACTTAAGACATTTCATCAACATCCCAAGCTTTCTCATATATATACATGAAATATGGTCAACTATCCAAAAGAGACAACAACACATGACATACAAGGTTCCAAGGCTTCCTAACCCCTTACCCCAAATTAGTGCAAAACAAGGATGAGTCGAATAGGATAAGTTTCAATTAGAGGAAGTAGGTGCTTCAACACAAGGAAGAGCACCACAATCCTTAAGATGTTGGATTTTGTTACTCAAAGCATTACATTGATTAGTAGAATGACCATGAAATCTATGATATGCACAAAATGAAGTCTTGTAGTAAAATTTCTTCCGTGTTCTTTGAAGGAGAGATATCAAATGATCTCGAAGGATTCTTCACAAGATACCTTCTTGATGTAAAGAAGATGTTCCTTTATTTTATGAAAAAGATATCTCTTGCTTAGTATTAGATGTCATACTTTCACAAGACTCATTAGATTGTGAGATTTTTCCCTCTCCATTGTAGGAGGGTGTAAAATCTATCGAATTCGAATCATTAGTGTTTTGTGTGATGTCATTTACATTAAGCGAATATTTCTCTATTTCTTTCATTTCTTTCAAAGGACAACAATCAAGACCACTAGTGTCTATTATTTCAGGATGCACTAATGTTAAAGTTGGCTTGAGAGGATGCTTTGTAATAGTGTTAATGTTAAGCAAAGGCTTATTTATGTCTTTCAAGGGGAAATAACAAAGACCACTAGTATTTTCTTGTGTCTGAGGCTCTATACAGACATAGATACCTTGTTCTCTAGAACCATATCCTTTTCCACTATATCCAAGTTGTTTCATAAGTTCATAACCTTTTCCATAAAGATTTTTCATTTCTTTTGGATTAGGTGGTTTTTCATAGTCTATCTCTATTGTATAATTTTCTTCTTCCTCTAAAGTCGTTGAGGTGGATGCTTTTGAAGGGTCTTTCAAATTTTGTGTTGAAAATACTGCTTTTCTTTTCCATTTTTAGAGTTTGTTTAGGATCTTGTATTCTCCCATGAATGTTGGTTCAAAATCTAAGGAACCCTAATCATCTTCTAATAGCTTCGTGACTTCCTCAATATGTTTTTCTTTGTCTTTTTGTTGCTCAGGTTCTACTTGTGTAGTTGGTGCTAATGTTTTCAAAGGATTTTCCTTGCCTTTATTAATTTTCAAACAACTGTTTGGGTCAGGTTTAGCTTTGAGCATGTGCACTTTTTTGTTGTAAATATATTTCATTTTATAGTAAAGAGTAGAAGGAACCCCATTTATTTCATGAATCCATGGTCTTCCTAAAAGAATATTATATGATAGATCATGAGCCATAACATGGATTTTTGTTTCTAATGTGATGTTTCCAGTTGTAACAGGAAAAGTAATCACACCAAGTGGTTGTTTTCCTAAATAATCAAATCCACGAATAGATAAAGAATCGGGTTGAATTTTTTATTTATCCACACCAAGTCTATCCAAAAAATTTATGCTACACACATTAAGAGTGAAGCCATTTTCAACAAGGGTTCTCTTTATTCATGTTTTATAGTATTTAGGTATTATCATGAAAGCATCATTTTGTTTTTGCAATTTCAAAGGAGGGAGCTCACTTTGGTGGAAAACAATGTTAACATTTATTCCTTGAATCATGGCTGCTATGTCATTCGGTTGTGCATTAGAAGGGATGAGATCTTGTTATAAAGAACTTTGAATCATGTTGTGATAATGAGGGGAAGCTTGGATGAGGTACCATAATGATATCTTAGTATGAGTATTCTTTAGTTCAACAAGATTGTACTCCTTTTCAATAAATGTGAAGGAAAACAAGGGGCACTAGGCTAGATAGGGTTAGGAAATGGGAGGGATGTTGAAGGTTTTTTTTAAGGTTGTATAATGTTTCAAGTGTTTTATGTATGAGCAATGGTATTATGACTCAGTTGTTGTGACACAATATTCTTAGTTGGATAAAGGACAAGTTCAGGTTTGTTTTGAGTTTGAGGTTTGTGGGAAGGTGGTTAAAGGATGAGTTGAGGTTGAATACTATTAACATCCCTTAGTGAAGGAGATTCTAATGTTACTTCATCATCTTCATATAAGGAAACTATATCCCTATTTTCAATGTGTAGATGGTGAAAACTTGCAAATGGTTAGAAAACCTTCAAAACACACACACAACATTTTAGTATGGTTAGTTTTCTAAACAAAACAAACAACATCTCCATAGAATAATCCAACATGCTTGCATAATGACATAACAAACTAACTTAGTTGAAAGCAAGAAGACATATTAGATATCTATTCTATGATGGATTGGTGCTCTTTGAATATGTGAAAGAGCCCTTTCCCATTCCTTGATAAGCCGAATTAGGTGATAGACAATGAGATGCTCTTGAGCTCAAGTTGCCTATAGTGATAGTGCTCAAATGTGGATGTCTAAATGAGAGAAAATGCCTTGCATTTATAGGAGAAGTTGAGAGAGTAGAAACCAAAATTGAGAGATGTGGGACTAAATCCCATCCAATAGGAGAGAGCCACTTGTAATAATGGGATTGGCCTAAGCTTGTGCAAGTTTTGGCCAATGTGCCCCTTCAAATTTGAAAATGGCCATAAATGCATGTGGTTGAGGGGTTTTGGGGGGAATTGTGTTTGTCCAAAAGGTCAAACATGAGAGTTAATGAGGGAAAATAGGTCTTTTTAATAAATCAAATAAAGTGATTTATTGTGCAAGTGGGTGGGTTAGTTAAGAGTTTAGATATGACTCTAGTTGAGTCAAAAGCTAGAGAATGGGAATTATGATTAGAAGTTAATTAATTTAGATTAATTAACTTGGGGGATTTTAGGGATTTGCTATTTGATTTAAATCAATCTGATTTATTGAATCAAATAAGAAGAACTTTAAGAAATAATTTGATTTATTTAATAAAGCCCGATGAAGGTTAGGGATTTAATCAATAAATTATTTTAATTGATTAATAGAAGAAATGAATGTAAATTAGAGCGGGATGCATGATGCATGATGTTAGTTTTCCATGTCTGTATTTTGCCCCTCTTTGAGGCAATGTACTTGTTGCATTGGTTCAAAGAATGATGCCGCTGACATCGAAATTAAAAAAATTCTGATTTTTCAGATGCCCCAATGAAAAGAAGTATGTTATTACATCGCCCACTCAAGAGATCAAGCAAAAATATTGAGGTTGATTTCGCGACGAAGAGGTTCAAAATGAATGTATGGATGGTTAGACGATATGATCTATATGATAATGATGATGAAAGTGAGATGTTTGAAGATGCTTAGAATAACAAATTTATATTATCCTAAACAACTTAGATGATTATGAAATGAGATGTTTGGATGCAGGATGGATGATGTTGTGCTATGATGATATGAAATGATTATGAAAGATGCAAGATGGATGCAAGGTGGATGCATTGTTAGTGCGAAAGAGGATAGAAGAATGAGAGGAATAAGCCCCTTGAATTCAAGAAGATGCAGAAGTCCAACAAGTCTATTAGTCATTGAGACTTTATTGGATATGATGACGAATGATGATGATGTATTGCTTATCCAAGGATGGGAAAAGAGCATACCTTTCTTTATGTTTGATAACACACATAGGTGCGATGCATCAAGGTATTAAGAACCAGGATGGCATGGCTCCTAGTGTGATGGACTTTGACTCGTCAAACAGATAGGAGTACTCTTGTTCACACTTGACAAACATGACCTTATTCAGAATGTAGTTCAGATATTCTTAACATCTCGGGCCAAAACATAAAAAGGAAAGCCTTCTTATGTGGTCAACACGACACTTAAAACACTTTCCTACAAACAAACAAAGTACGCCTAACAGATTTATTTTACAAGAATATCTAACAAGCACAACAGATAAAAAGATAATGATCATTGCCCCATTCCTTTCTCTCTAAACCTGTTTTGTTTAGGCATCATCGAGAGGTCCTTGGAATGAGTGCAAACTAAGATAAGTCAGCAAAGACAAAAATAAAGTAAACAAACAAGCTGATGTTCTTTGTACCGCTAGCCAAGGCTAAACTACTGTGAGGTACCTGACGCTTATGTCCATCGCAAGAAAGCTTCATCCTAGGACATGTTATGATAAGGGTTTTGATGGGACTGATTGGGTGATAAGCTATTGATACTCCGAGTTGACCAACTTGCTTGCTTACTGACTTAGGCTTAAGACTCTAACGATTAGGTGTTCACTTTAGAACCTACTGAACTTGCTTCTGACTGACTCACCAAAGGGTGAAGGTGACGATTGACTTTATTATGAGTGATGACAATCACAGGTGAAAGCGAGATGAAATGGATGCACCATTTTGGGTTTTTTTCAAATGTTTTGAGGCTGTTTTGGGAATTTTGAGACGTTTTACAAATGTTTTTTGTATTTTCAAGATTTTTTTGAATGTTTTTGAATGTTTTTGAATTTTTTGATGAATTTTTGACAATGTGATGATATGTGATGACGATATCAGTGCTCTGTTTTGGGATTTTGTTGAAAATAAAGCTTAATGTTGATCGATCGGATTGATGGATTGATAGTTTCAATAAGTGTGTTAAGTCAAACAAAAGTGATAATGCACTCGTAAACTTCAGGAAGTTGTGTTATCCCAAAGTAAACTCATACAAGATGGTAGTTTTACTAAGTGCGTTAAGTCAAACGAGGTGATAATTGATTTGATAATTTGACTAAGTGTGTTAAGTCAAATAAGATGATAATGCACTTGTAAACTCTAGGAAGTTGTGTTATCCTAGAGTAAGCTAGTGCACAAGATGATAGTTTGGCTAGGTGTATTAAGCCAAACAAGGTGCTGATTGATTGGATTGATCAAGATTGATGAAGCTTGATGAAGCTTGATTTGGAACAAAATTGTTTTGATGATTTGATGTGACGCTGACATGCAAGTTAGATGCGATTGATATGGATTGTTTGGATCGATGTTCGATGAGAGATAAAGCTTGGTGAGGAATGCCTTCTTGTCAAAATATGCCATGCACTAGTGATTTGGATTTGTGCTCACAAATGCTTTGGCCAGTTTGATTTCACGTTTTTCAATGCTTGGATCACCACATAAGTTTGAGGATATAGATCAAGATTCATTCTCGAAGCAAGATGCGGATATTTTCCCCCAGTGTCTAGCAATGTTTAAACAGCCATGGGTAAATTCCTGGACGAATGGATATAGATACGGTAAGCATGTAGAGGATGCCAAGGATTATCTTGTGATAAGATAAGGTTTTCGAATAAAGGATGCTCATTTGGATAATTCTTCAAGGCTTAGATAATGTTGGGTAGGATGGGATCAGTGAAAATGACCCATGTCAAGATGTCTACCATAAGCAAGTGTAAAGCGTGCACCGAACCTTCATCAAGATCAAGATAAGGTAGATAGATGGTAATGGGTTGGATAACCGATTCGTGGATGAACAAATGATATGGATGGAAAGATGGCTTTAGTATGGATGCGATGAGATGCTTTCTCCTGAACTGGCACACGTAGATGCTCGATTCTACACATGACGCCTGTTTGCCAGGTTTTCATCATGCTACTTGTCCAAAGTGCCACCGAGGCGGTTTTTGCTGGAGGATGATTTTTATCTTTACTGCTTCCAATCCTTTTTCTGATTTTTTTTTGGATTTTTATTATTTTTGATTTTTTTGTTGTCGCCAAGATGCTTGTTTGCCAGATTTTCATCAAGGTAACCATTTTTTGAGGACATTTTCTGATTTTTTTGTATTTTTTGAAAGATTTTAGGCTGATGTTGAACCATCTAGTACTACTGACATTGATGCTTCTATCATAATGTGCCATCGATATCCTTCTTGAAGAAGCTGCTTTGCCAAGACACGTGCACTTGAAAGAAAATTTTGAGAAATTTGTTTTGCTTTGTTGATATCGAAGTTAACTTTGTCTTGGTGTGCACATCATGTTAGAGTGCCTTCTGAATCCTTATGATGAAGGGTTGTTTCCAACACATGGTCAATGAAAGAATTGAATATCATGCATGGAGGTGTGGATGGAATGTGTTTAGGAGTAAAAAATGGATTAGCTAATAGTTTGGAACTTTTGACTCTCCAAACTTGGGAAGATGAGTGATTATGGATGGATACGGAAGTGTGTGTGGAATTAGGACCAACTATTCGATATACTTTGTATGTCATTTGAGAAGATTTATTTTTCCTTTGTGGACATCTTTGATGGATACTTTTCCCTTTTTGATTTTGCCCCATAGTTTCTTTTACTAATGTAGTTTGATAGGGATAGTCTTTCTTTGTCTTTGGTATCCATATATATTTGATTTGTCTGATATGCTTCTTAGCTTCTCTTTCTTTAATGGCGTTCTTCGTGCTTTGATTCAGATCTTTCCTCTATTTTTGGTCCCAATTCGTGGATGGGGTGACAGGTGGATGAAGATTCATGATGTGGCAGATCATAGTATTGGCATTGGTTTCATCATAAGGATCCTTTGTGCCCCCTATATTGACATTTGTTTGAGATGAAGTTGCCCCCAGTTTTATGGAAAGATCACTGATATGTTTATATTCCTTGGTTGTCGAATAACCAAGGCCTTGATTCTTAGGATTGCCAACAATTTGCACCAGTTCCAAGATACCCTGTTGATGTAGGCCTAACCCTCTTCCTTGATAATTCATATGTTCAAACATTTTGTTTGCAATAAGACATGATTTACCTTGGAAACAAGGTGCTAATCCTTCTCTGCTCTATTGTGGACCTTCAAAAGTGACAACCTCTTTATTGATGAGATGGCTTGCTCTAAGACAAGTAAGTGATCCAAGTTTATAAGTGATTGGATCCTCCATATGTGGGATGAATGCTTGATTGATATCAAATTGTAATGATTCTTCCAGAAGCGTTGATGATTTATTATCCACATAAAATTCTTCCTCATGATTCACTTCATAGGATGTTGTTTCTGATTCACGATTTCTGTAAAAGCCTTCCTCATGACCCATTTCTGACATGTCTCTGGATTTCTCTATATCTTGATCATGTGTACAAATGTTAAGAGTAGGAGACTCTTGTTCATTGGTAATGATGTCAAGAGTATGAGACTCTTATTTTGAATGAAGATCATCTGCGTGTCCATCCAAAGAAAGCATCTCATGAGTAGGCGGATGAATATGTTCTATATGGATATGGTCATCATTTGCGACATCTTGTATAGATAAAAGAGTGCCCATTAGATCATTATAGTATCTTGGAGATACAAATTTTTGATCTTGGTTAATGTCGAAATTTCTTTCAACATGCTTTGGATCAAGTTCTTGACATGGGTCAATTTCAAAGGATGGATTTTCTACAAGGGATTCTTTGAAATTGTTATTAGGAATGGTAAGTGGATCAATATCCACTTGATCTTTGAGCGGATTTGGATCATGTGTAGAGTCAAAGATTCTTTCACTATTCACAATCGTGAGGTCGAAGGATGTCAATATGCCTTGGGAGGGACCATTGCTAGACCTTGATGGAAGATTTTGATCATGCTTTGGAATACATTTCTAAGATATATCCTCTAACTCATAAGGCAGTGAAGAGAAATTTTCAATATGATCATTAGTGGATGGATTGTAGATTATGTCAATGGGATCAAACAATTCCAACACTCCTTGAAGTAAATCATTAAAAAGTGGCTCTTGATGTATGGTGAGTTGATCACTAGATGGGGTAGACATATCTTCATAGAGCTCATTGATGAATTGGTTTTGATCATCATTTTCAGCAATTATGGTGGAAATATTGTCAATGTTCTCAAACATAGGATCAAATGATGTTAATGTTTCTTGAATTGGATGATTGTTGGGCATCGTCAGTGAGTTTTGATCATGATTGAAGAGTGGCTCTTGGTGTGTGTTGATTTGATCATTGGTTGAGATGGAAACATATTCAATGTGCTCATTAATGGATAGAACTTGATCATTGTTTTCAACCATTTTGGTGGGAGTTTGTTGCAAGTTTTGTTGCACGAGTAATGTTTGTGTTTTTTGTTGAGTCAACAATGCTTGTTGTCGATCGTGTTTTTGTTGTGCCAGCAATTCTTTTTGTTGGGCTTGTTGTTGAGCTACTTGTTGATGGACTTGTTGATGGATTTCTTGCAATAGTGCCCAGAATTGTGTTTGTGCCTATCGAGCTTGGTGTTGGGCTTGAGCCTGAGCCTGTGCTTGTCAAGCTACTTGAGTTGCTTGGGCAGCTTGTGTGGCTTGTTGGCTTGAAGTGCCTTTTGGCGGGCAGCTTGTTGTGTGGCTTGCAACATGATGGAGAATGAATTTTTCATGTTGTATTTTGGCGGTGGTGGCGGTGGTGGTGGTTGAGTTTGTTGTCGATGTCATTGTCCAATTTCTTGAAATTGGAGATATCGTTCTTGATGTGGTTGTGGGGACAACTCAATGCTTTGATGACATGGTTCAACCAATGGAAGAGTGTATTGATTTTGGGGTGGAGATGTCTCTTGGTGCAATGGATCAACTACTTTGGAAAGTGAAGCAATTTGATCTCACAAAATTTGATCTTGATTTTGATGTTGACACCTTTGATATGGTTGAATTGGTTGTTGAGGAAACATATTTGGAATGCCTCCTTGTGTTGTTTTCTTCGGATCATGGACAGATTGATTCTAGATAACGCTCTGATTCATTGTGATGTTTTGATTTGACATGATAGATTGAAATTGAACATTGTTGTGATTGGGAAACACATTGCTTTGATTTAGGTAACTTTGATTTTGCATGTTGTTACCTTGACTTGAATTATTACATGGAGTTGCCAATATACTGCTTGGATTTCGAACAACATTGGTTTGATTTATGATCGCATCTATCCCCAAGCTCTCTAAGTATGAATTTGAAATGTTCATGTTTGGCAAACTTGTATTTGGCATGTATGAATTTGGTGGGATAATGTTGTTTGGAAAACTCATGCATTGAGTGTTTGGTTGATAGATTTGCAAATTTGGACTTGGATTTAAATCTACCATTGGGAAAGGTGTTCCAAACTTTGGATTGGGCATGCTCACATTTGTTGTACCATTGCGGTTTGGAGGAGATGATGATTCCATGCATGAATTTGAGTTTCGATAATCAAGTGGTATTGCGAGACTTGGATAGTTTGGTTGAATTGGATTACTCATGATGGATGGATCAAGCTTCTATTCCATGTCCCTCTCATGTTGAGATCGAGTTTGAACCATAAAATGAAGATCAATTTTCAAGAATGTAAGAGATGAACCTCTAATCCTTTAGATCGGTCTAAACCTTAGGTTCAAAGAAGTGAAGAACTAGGATAATTGAAGGATCAAAGTGATGATGAGGACGAGATAAATGAAAGATGAGTGATATGGATGAATGGAACCCTTAAAGAAACTTTGAAGGAAATTCTAAACTTTTTAGGAGTTTGATTGATCGTGATTGGTTTGATAGTTTGGCTAAATGTGTTAAGTCAAACAAAATGTGATAAATGCACTTGTAAAACCCTAGGAAGTTGTGTTATCCTAAAGTGGACTTGTACATAAGAGGACGGTTTGACTAAGTGTGTTAAGTCAAATGAGGTGATGATTTGATAATTTGGCTAAGTGTGTTAAGCCAAACAAGATGAACTCGTAGACCCTAGGAAGTTGTGTTATCTTAGAGAAAACTCATGTATAAGATGATGGTTTGACTAGGTGTGTTAAGTCAAACAAAGTGGTTTTGATTTCGCCTAAAATTTTAGCATAAAAGATGTTTACAAAGTTTCCAAGAGGTTTTGGTGAGGTGAATTTTGACTGACTTCGATGGTTGAGAGATGGATGAACGTGATTGAATTTGATCCTAGACTTGACCTAGATGATACTTCTTCTTACAAGACCTTGGTGTTGAAGAACACACTATATTTCCTATGGGAGGAAAGCAAACCTTTCAAAAAGTTCAGGATTCGGTTGATAGTAAAATGCATACAACGTTGGGTTGTTTCTTGAAGCTTTTTGTAAAAGTTGTAAGCCAATCATTTTAGAAAACACATGTGTAATCCAATTTGTCTTTTTATCTTTTCTTAGTGAATTCTTTTTTACTGAAAGCACTTGCTTGATTATGTTTCAAACTATATGTCTAAGGTCTCGCTTTCTTTTTCATCCCATAAGGTCCATTGTGTGGAAATCAAAGAAAATAGGGAAAAAGTTTCCTATGTTTAACCTTGTTGAAAACAAATGACAATAGAATCCAAGCACTTAGAAACCTCTAAGGATATGATCCCTAGGGAAAGCGAGAGTGCTTAAATTCGTCAAAGGTATTTGTTTCCTAGAAGGGGTTTGAAATTTGAAGGTCCTATGAATGTTTGTTTTTCAATGTTTTGAATCCAAGCAAAGTGTTTTTGATTCCAAGCACATGTTTACAACCCTAGGATGATGAGGAAATATTCTATTAGGTTCCCACTTGGACGAATCCAGCTGCGCATATCTTGTGTGAATGGCTAAATGCTTGACCACACAGGCTCCCCCTTATAGTGCACACACTTCTCGAGTCAGCCAAGCATTAGTACCCATGAATCTCCCATGGCATACTTTCCATCTCTATGACAAAACCGCATGTATAACGTGGGGCGGTTTCAAAGGACATGACCTTTTGCACCAACAAAATAGATAAGGATTTGGCCTTTTTCTAAACAAAGGGTTTTAATGCGGGCATTCCATTCATGGGGAATTATCCAACGTCGACGAGAGTCCATTTCTGTCCATCTCATCGGAATAATCCTTGTGATTCTTGAACTTTCCTCAAGAATCCACACTTATATACCGGTTGGAAGTTGCTTGGCTTTAGCGTGTTCCCGGTTGGATCGTTCCCTTGGGTGAGTACTTTTTCCCACAGGGCAGACCCTCTAAGATAGACAAAAGTGAGTAAACATATTCATAGTTTGATCAACCTTCGCTTAGAAACAAAGGGAGAACACTCGCAATAAGTTTACTCACACTCGCAAGATGTTTTGTTTGATTTTAAGTTCCCAAATCGAAATGTGAAGGCAATATTTTTGACAACTTAACATCACCAAAATGCTTTTGATTCTCAAGATCACTGTGAAGCATGAGAGAAGAGCATATGCATTTCGAATGATGTTAATTTATGAAAAAGATTGCAAAACATGAAAGACACTTGTTCATTTTATACCTCAAAGCAGTGATGAGTTCGTTTTAGAAGCACCAAAATGAACTGTGAAGTTTTGCCTTGTTCAGTTTTAAGTCCAAATTGAAACTCTAGTAAGTGTTTCTAAGGTCAATTTTATCCCAATTTGAAAAAGAAAATCAATCACTGATTAATTTTAAATCCAAAATTGAAAGGTGATTTAGTTTAAAACAGAAAAAAAAGGGTAGTAAATGGAAGCTCTAAGATTTAAAACAAGCATTAAAAAATGCTTTTTCCAAGTCTCGATTTGAAAAAGGTAACTTCCAACTTCACTCTATTCGCCTTCATTTTTTGTTTGATCACAATTTCAACACCTTCAATTTCAACCTTTAACCTTCGTTCAATTCGGATATTCTTCTTCAAATGTCCACCTTGATTTCAACCCTTAGTTTCAACCTTGATTTCAACCTCCTTTATCTATGTACCTATTCTATGATGGATTGGTGCCCTTTGGATGTGTAAAAGAGCCCTTTCCCAACCCTTTCCAAGCTAATGAGATAGACAATGAGATTCTCTTGAGCTCAAGTTGCCTATAGTGGAGATGCTTTCAAATGTGGATGTCTAAATGAGAGAAAATGCCTTGCATTTATAGGAGAAGTTGAGAGAGTAGAAACCAAAATTGAGAGATGTGGGACTAAATCTCATGCAATAGGATAGAGCCACTTGTCATAATGGGATTGGCCTAAGCTTGTGCAAGTTTTGGCCAATGTGCCCCTTCAAATTTGAAAATTGCCATAAATGCATGTGGTTGAGGGTTTTTGGGGGGAATTGTGTTTGTCCAAAAGGTCAAACATGAGAGTTAATGAGGGAAAATAGGTATTTTTAATAAATCAAATAAAGTGATTTATTGTGCAAGTGGGTGGGTTAGTTAAGAGTTTAGATTTGACTCTAGTTGAGTCAAAAGCTAGAGAATGGTAATTATGATTAGAAGTTAATTAATTTAGATTAATTAACTTGGGGGATTTTAGGGATTTGATATTTCATTTAAATCAATCTGATTTATTGAATCAAATAAGAAGAACTTTAGGACTTTAAGAAATAATTTGATTTATTTAATAAAGCCCGATGAAGCTTAGGGATTTAATCAAGAAATTATTTTAATTGATTAATAGAAGAAATGCATGTAAATTAGAGCGGGATGCATGATGCATGATGTTAGTTTTCCATGTCTACACAATGTTCTCATTTTCTTGCACCATGATATCCTCCCTAGGAGGAGAGTTTTTGGGAGAACAACAAGCTAGATATTCATGACATTCAAAGGTTGGTTCTTCTAAAATGACATCATCACAAGGGGGTTATCAATGGTTGCATTGTCTTTTTTATTAATGATGGTACTCTTGTTTGATAATTTTTTTGTTAGGAGAAGTGAGGAAACTAATATTTTAATGTCTCTTATTGCTTTGATATTTTTCTATCAATGTTTCTTCTTCACGAAGAGTAGAGATATTAGGGGAAGGCCCAATTTTATTGTTATGAATGGCCATGATTTCATCCCTGTTTTCTAGGGTCTCATCCTCTTGTTCCATAACTTCTACCCTAGTAAAATATTTAAGAGGTTGGTCACATGCCATGATTATATTTTGTAAAGAAACTTTACCACCAATAGAGGAGGCATCAAGGGAAGGAGAACTAACATTGTTATGCCTATCAATGATTGAATAATTTTATTCAAATAAATATTTCCAAATGTTAGGGACATAATGAAGGATAGAAATAATGCTATAACTTTCAATCATTGGATCTTCTAACACCAACATGGCCTCTTCACAAATGTGATTTTCATGATCATTCTTGATTGTATTCTCTTTTTTTAAAACATTTACATAAGTAGTAGAGTTGTTGGGAGAGGAACGAAAACTAAGTAAAGTAGTGAAAATGATCTCATCTTCTAGTGTTAAAATATCCTCCCAAGGGGGAAGAGGAGAAGAACAAGCAAGACTTTCATGACTCTCAATTATTGCATCTTCTTTCGCCAAGATACCTTCGTCACTAGTGCGAGGTATCAAGAGAAGAACAACTATGGTCGTCATGGATGTCTATGCTTGTATCTTCTATCACATCATTCCTACAAATAGGAGAGATAAGAGGGGAATCAATGACGGACAAAAATTTCCTACAATACTTAACAAGATCTGAAAATAGATCATGAATTATGATAATATAGGCTTTTTCAATGAAAACATGATGTAATGATTATTCTACAAATTGAAATGCAAGAATGATAGAGAAAACCTGCAAAAGGATAATGTAATTTTTCACATTTTGAACATGATATTTGTCTGATTATGCTATGCAAAAATGTGAAAATGAAATGTTATAAATGTTAATGAATGAAATGAACCAAATTAAGCTAGATCTAATGAAATGCATGTAACATAAATTTAGCCAAATGAAACATATAAGTAATGGAAGCAAACTGAAGTGTAGAAACAAGGTTTTAAATGTTGTAAAAGGTAGTTTCAGAAGTGCATTGGGACTAAATCGCCTAGAGGGGTGTATGAGTCCCAGTGAGGATTTTTTGCACAATTTTCAATAAATTTTAAGTGATTTTTATGCTTTCTGGTTTGTGTGATCCATGGACTAAAGGAAAATTATTTTTTCATATGCTTTTCAATGATTTGAGATACAAAAGTGCAACCTATATGCACTTTTACTAATGCATAACTTAGAAACCCTAGAATTCCAATTAACCAATACAAATCCTAATGCAAATTTAATGCAAGCTAGATCTAGGATGAAGATGCACTCCAAATTATAAAAGGAAGTGTTCTAAATGTAGGTTCACCAAAATGAAACAAAAAAATGGGTTCTCTTTTGTATGGTTTAGAACATAGAGCAAAACCCGCTTTCACAATTATCTCATTGAAGGGAAACCCTAATGATCTCAATCTAAAGTATGCAAGGGGAAGATATCTTGTAATAGGGATATCCTTAGGTTTTATTTATGATTACAAGAGGGATTCAATACCAAGCTAGGACTTGGAAAGATCAATGCAATGCAAGATCTCATACTTAACCCTAATATGATGTAATTCGAAACATAAAGGTGAGATATAAAAAGTGTGCACTTGGAAATCCATAGAAGACTGGAATGAGCTTTGAAACACTTAATCATGAATTTTTGACCTACTGGGACTCATACACCAGTCTAGGCATATCAGTACTAGATATGGGTTTCCGTGTAGAAACTAAAATCTAGCAAATGGGTGTCTGAAACTGTAAAAACCTCTAAAAATACCTATATTGGGACTCACATGCCACTTCTAGCATATAATTACCAGTTTACTTTATCTTAATGTTAAATTCTAACCCTGCTCTCCAATCTCTTCTCTTTGTGCCACACTTTGTTTCTAGATCTAAAACCCTGGTTTTAGACCTGTAGAAGTCTTTATATGACCTCGCAAGTGATGAGAAAACTCCAAAAACTTCCTTCAATATTGTAACATAATATTCAAATATCCATCATGCTCCAAGACACCTAGACCTTCAATCACACATGTAAAGAGGAGAAAAACTTGTTGATTGTTAGTGAATATGGGTTTTCCCTGGTTAAACCGCTTTTAGGTAATTAAACCAAATGATGAGATAATCAGATAAGGACATGAAACATGAAACATGCAACATGGAACATGAACAATGATACCTTTAATGATTTCTTATAAATAATTTCTTGTAAATCTGCAATCTATCATGAAATGGCCATGAAGGATGTAGATCTAGATCTTGAGATAAGTGGAGAACAATGCTTGATCTTGGATCTTGAATGTAAAATCATAACACTAGCTCAATGAAATTCTTTATTATTAATACCCTTAACATGATTATGGATCTTGAATTGTTGCAACAACTCATGAAGTATTCTGCCATTGGATGCCTTAGAAATGATCTTTAATGCTCTCTTGATGCTCTTGTAAAGTCTTGGAATGCTTAACTCTTGTGTGATTGACTTGATATAATGAATTATTATATGAAATAATCATTTGAGACCTCATTTATATAGGAATCCATCTAATATCTCATTAATTAGATCCCACAGGGTGACATCCATGAAATTTGAACTTAAAACCTAGATTTTCTTGCTCAAAACCCTAAAAAGTGGCCAAATGGGACTCATATGCCACACTTGGAATATGGGTCCCACCTAGTTGGGACTCATATTCCCAAGGTGGTGTATGGGTCCCATAGGGCCTTTTTGGAGAGAGAAAGTGTCAAGGAGTTAAGAAATCAAGTTTATTTATTGATATTGTTATAATTTGGATTGAAATGTGCCTTGGGATACACAATTTAAGGTTGTAGGGGCCTATTAATGATGATATTAAGGTCATAAATGCAATATGGATCAGAATTCAATGTGAAAGTGTAAATAAATATACTTTTCAACACCAAATTAAGGCAAAAATAGGTCTTTTTAGCTTAAAAAGGGTCCTAAACTGAATGTGAAAGTGTAAAACACATTACAACACTTGATTAGGTCCATTTAGTCTACAATAATCCTAAATTTAATGTGAAGGTATAAATAAATACACTTTACAACACTAAATTAAGGAAAATTTATGTTTATTTAGCTTAAAAGGGGCCCAAGACCTAATGTAAATGTGTAAAACACATTACAACACTAGATCAAGGCGATATTAAGTCAAATTACTGATTAATTATTCCCAAATCAACCAAGGAAAAGGTGTACTTTTTTCGTTCCCACAACTGACATGATGGAATCTAGTGCAATCTGATATATCTTCATGCATTTCATATATGAACATGGCATGCCTTATTATCAGGATAAGGTAGAGAGAAGAAACTAAAATCCATCTATTTCAATGGTAACATAGCTTCAAGGCCAAAGAAATTAAACATAAAATGGTAAGTAGATCTGAAAAAACAAATCTACTCCCCTTTGTTAGTCCCTATTAAGCACCCATCTCGAAAGGTAAAGTCAAATCACATATAGAAGAAAAATAATTTCCTCACAAATACAATATAACATGTATACATCCAATGATCATAAGAATAAATAACCCTTTTCTTTTCATGAAAAATTAATATTTTAAGGTTTTTTATTATATAAATAATTTCATTCATAATGATGGTTAAATGTATAATTTTCATGCAATTTAGTTATTGACATGACACTTGATTATTGAATAGTAATTTGATCTCTAACTAAAGATATTTCTCAATTTCATGAAATATTTAATGTATATGTAGTGCTAACTAAACTTTGACGCCCTACTAGTTAAATTCATAACAAACTAGTTCATAAAATATGATGCATATTTGTAGCATTATATTTATATAGTTATATGTATATACATATATGCATATAACTATAATTATACCATTGATATGTTGACCAGAAATAAAAGAATTAGATCCATAACAATTAAATGATAGTCTCATATATTTAGTTTTGTAGTCTTGTCATGGAATCATCATAATATAAATCAAATGTTTACTAGTATTAGTTTCATGGAAAATACTATATATAGTTTCATGAATATATCTATATTTATACATGTATAGATATATGTGTACTACTATTTAAATATGTTGAGATTGCAGAACAACACAATGGTTTTATAATAGCAACAAAGAATTCATATATGGTCATAGTCATGAACTTCTCATTAATTCGGATATAATAAACTCATGCTATATATATTAATCGACATGCATAATTATTATTTCTACATTATATACATAATATTTAATGCACAGGTTCTTATAGTAGCCAAATATATTTATGAAAACATAGTTATTTCTATGGCTTCAAGTGCTATAGGTGAATTGATAAGGTGGTATTTACACATATATATATGGAAATCAAATGTCTTAATCAATTTAGTATGCTTTTCCATGCATAAAAGAAGTACAAAAACATATATTCAATTTCCATTAAAAGTTACAAGTAGATAGATGTCATATATTGAGGCATTAAGGTCAAAACATGAGTTTTATTATACATGCATAGGTAAAATAATACATCTACTAGTTGATACAAAGAACTGAATACATTCTACGATACAAACAATAATCTCCTTCAAACCCCACAATACAATAACAATACCATTCATCATTTAAACTGACAGATTTAGTTCTATTTAAGTTTTTATCATGCATTCATAAGCCATGTTATAAATAGAAATAATAGGGTAATACTTGGTCTCTTTCTCTACATGCACTAACTTAAATTTTCCTAGATACTATGATGCCAATTATCGTCATTTTCTTACAGTAATGATATCAAAACAATCATCCATCTACTTTGTTGAGCTCTCTTTTCATGGTTTTCATATTTCCATGCAAGTGTTCAACTCTAGTTGGAGTATCTCTCTATTTTTATAACTGAACTTTCTCCTCATGCCAAGATCACATGATTCATCATGCACATCAGTTGAATTTAAAACATATTTTAATTATTTTAATTTATTTTTTAATATCAAGCTATTTATATATTTTTTATATATAATAATGATATATTATTATATATATAGATATACAATTATAATATAGTGTACATAAGTTTTTTATATTTATATACATATATAATTATATTATTATGAATATTATGTGATTTATAAGTATCAAACATTTAAATAATTGAAAAAATTTATTTCCCCAATTAGATTAATTTTCACAAAAAACTGACCATAAGACATAATCATTATTTAAATCATAACACACAATATTCAATTACATTTTCATGATAACACAATGCATAAAATTTAATCATTCATAATGTAGGATGAATGTAACTATGTGAGTGTGCATAGGATTTCCATCAAGTTGACTATTGTTGAGAGTCTAGGTAATCTCTACCTCAACCATGTTTTCATCTTCAACCTATGCTTGCACTCATTTTCACTCAATATCTCATCAATAGGTTATTCCATAAAACCATAATCAATAATGAAAATATTTCCATCATACTAATTCATCTTTATTTTAATCACAATAGCCTACATTTTAATGATAACATCTAATTCATCATTCATGAAGACACATTAATCTATGCTTCAACAAGTTTCATTTATTATCTAATAAAGTTTATGCAAGAAAAATCAAGATGTAATAGATTGGTTATCCATGCATTTTAGTGACCTATTTTCATTTGATCAATGCTCTTCAAACTATTGGTACTTGTATTTTGACTTGCAAATTGCATGGTTGTGTACTATCATTGGGGTCACTCATGCATATTCATGTGTGATTTGTATCTTTGACTATCAAATTTTTTCCTTTCTTTACCATTTAATCATTGTTCTAGTAGTGTTGTTAGGGGTGTTCATGTAGATTTTTATCTTCTTGATCTTGATCATTATTTGTTTCAAAGGAGGTTCTTCATTTCAACATTATAGCAATAATCATTCAATTGTTGTCTTATAACTTATTTGTGCTCCGATGATGTTCTTCATGTTCATATTATTTTTTGGACATTGTTTTGGAAGCTTCATATTCATTCATTCATCTTTGTCTCTATTGGAGAGGATTTTTTCCCATGATATTTTATCATTTTCTCTAATTATGAGATATTTCATTGTTTGTACATGGATACCTCCTTGGGCTTTGTTGTTAGGACCCATTCATGCATTCTCTAGTTTTTATGCATTTCATTTTTATAATTCTAGCTACTCCCTAAGTTACACTTAAGGAGGGTGTTAGAGTGGTCATTTATTAGCTAAAAAATAGTTAGTTATTAGGATAATTTCACTTTATGCAATTCAACTAAATTTATGAGTATTTTTTTATTTTATTAGATTAAACTATTATTAGATCATTATGTCTCATCAAATAAGATGGCAACACATTTCATGATCTAATCCATTCGAATTTAGGGTTTTCTCTTATAATCACACTACTTCATTGTATTACTCAATTAAACTATTTTATAAGTTATTTTGTTTGAAAACAAACAAAAAAATTGTTTACAACTCTCATGCATAGAAGGTGTTCTCATTTGGTGTTTGATCCTACCTTGTGTGTTATTTCATAATTTCAAAAGATCATATTCATCACATATAGGAATTAATCTATATATTGAAACCCTCATTGTTTACCTCTCATAGTCGATCCAAGAATGGTAAAGTTTCATTTAAATGTGATTAAAATGGACCATAGAGGACATAAAACCTATTGTCTATAATAGTAGGGTATATATTTGATTATAGGGCCTTAATTCATTATTCACATTTTTTTTTGAGCTCATTGAGCTCATCTATCGTTAAATTATTTTCTATTGGTGTGAATAAATGTCTTGTACATAGCTAATTCACTCACTAGGTAATTAGGGGGCATATTCACATGTTAAGTTTACTTAGGATATAAGATTCATTCTAAATGACTTAGTTGTCATATATAGACTTTATCTTATCCTAGTTTTTTATGAGTTATTTGTCACATGTTATAGGATTAAGACACTTGTCATGATCTTGTCTAATATTATCTCTCACCTTGCCTTTATAAGCAAGGCATCTTATGTACATTTGAATATTCAACTAATATTCAATAATATTCAACTTGCATTGTTGAAACAAGTATTCCTGCCATTTTCTCTATTTTGGAAGATAGTTTGGTCTAGCAACTATTCTTGGGGATGTTGGGGAGTCACCATTAACTAATACATTTTCAAGTATGGATTATTGTGGATTTGAATGTGAATTTCCATTTTGTGTTAGACTATATGAATAGAATGGAGGTTAATCCTAATATTATTAATCAAAATTTTCTCTTTCACAACATCTAGGGTTTGAATTATATGTTACATTTATAAAGTACCTCTAGGGTAAATAATTCCATACCAACCATATGCGGTTGACACAATTAACTATGTAAGGTAGAAAAGAGAGGATAAATATTTTGTTTATTTAATAAGAAAAGAAACAATGCTTTGAATTGGAATAAAAAGGTATCTTAGCTACAATCACTTTGGTTTGTGTTCATGAAGCATGAAAAAAAATAGTACAATTTCTATTATTTGGAAAAGGAGTCACCACCTCACAAAAGTGATAAAATACTCAAGAAGTACCATGGACCTCCAAGGAACAATAATGATTTTGGGTTATAACCAACAATAGAGTCTTTAAAGTCTTCTCAACCTAGCAAATCTTTTCATATTAATGATTTCATTCTATTGGTGTAAGTTGATGAGATACTAAACATACCCAAAAAAGAATAGTTGTAGCTTTCCTTAAGTTACCAAGGTTCTCAAGATATTATTTTATTTTTTGCATACCCCACAATGATTCCAATTTTTTGGTCGCAAAACCATTGCTCCATTTCCTAAAACAAAATTTTACTCACAAGGATAAGGTAGTTGTCATGCAAGTGAAATAAATTCATTGATAGACTATGGAGGGTTGAAGTCCAACTCTTTGAGGGTGGGCTTCATCTTATACTCTTTAAGCTAATATTCGACTTGGGAGGGTATTCCTAGGGGTATACCTTAACAAGTATTAAAATAAAATAAAAATAACAATTAAAATAATCGATAACCAAAGAAAACATGTTGACTAGGCCCCAAATATTTTTACCAAACCAAGTGCAACTATCTACCTTAAAACCTCTATATAACTAATATTATTGTGCAAACGTAACCTACTTGAATTATGTCTACTCAAGAATGTTTCCCTAGTTATATCAATGATCATGCATGCATATGAAGGACCTTATTCCTAAATTGTTGATCTATTTTTTTATTTAATGTGATATTTGTACAATAATTCTTGATTGGTGACTATATATTTGGTAATAGAGTCACAACACATCAAGAAGAGAAAAAAATGAAATAAAAGAGCTTGGAGATATGTATTTGTATAAAATAATTATTATAAAATTTGGTGATAGAACATACTTATTAATCTAGAATAGAACAACTTATATTGATACATAAAGTGATAAATATCATTACAAGCCTTCTAATGTTTTCAAATTGTTGTTACTGTCATCTAACTTGTATTGCATTGGTGCTAGAAAATGTGACAAAGTTAAATCAATATCTATGAATAATAAAATTTCTTCAATACAAATTGAATTCAATGTAGACACTCTACAATAAAGTTCACCGATAGTATTACCCTTCTTTGATTCCATGGGTTTGTAATCTCAAAATTGACTAGATGTGGCATTTGTGGACAAATTGCAACTTTGGCATCTAGAGATCACATATAAGCTAACCCCCTCTAGAAACGATCAATATTTTTTTTAACAACAATAAGGCATCAAGCACTAATTTGTAGAATTGTAGCACCAAGAAGATCCACAATCAAGAAGTAATTTCACTTGAAATGGGCATCCCAGATTAAAAGGAAAAATGAGAAATAAATTCTTATGGGTGGTTATCCTTGACAATCATGGTGATAACCAAGACAAAGCATCACCATTAAACTCGGTAGGTGCACAAATTCATTTCATTTGGTGTCATAGACTTGTATGAACTTTATCTTCCTCCTTACCACAAGCTCCCTTTATTTGCGTTTTGGGCCTCCATGATGCACAAACCATGAGTGGTTCTTGAACCACCTTAAGACTTTTTCATGCCAATGAACACAAGCCTCCTTGATTTTACCTTAAAAGGTTTCAAAAGGGTTGTTGAGCTTCAACAAGTTTGTGAAAACCTTGTTGGGAATTGATATCAGCTTCAAAACCTCAACAAAGGGCCAACAATAGAGAGACTTAGTCAATTTTTAAATTTTAAAGTTTGGGATATTGACATGAACCAAAAGGAAAAAGGAAACATAGGAGAGAAGGGGACATTTAAATACAAAGTCTCACATAAATCTCAGACCGGTTATAAATTTGAGAAAAAAAGGCAAGAAATAGAACGGACTTAAGAAAAATTGACACAATAGATTTGAGTCCCAATAGGGAGTTTTGTATACTTTTTACCAAAAATTGTAAAAGGAAAATAGAAAATGGAAAATGGAGAAATACATAGAGAAACCCTAGATAAGCTTGCACAAGACATTATTCATGATTTCTCAAATGAATACAAAATAATGGAAGGGAGAAAGGGATAATATAATAGAACTAATAGATATTAAAATTTCTCTAGTTCATGATTACAACATCAACAAGAGAAAAAAATTTAATGGTTTATACTCAACACAAAAAAATGTTAAAGAAATTGACTACACATTAGACATACAAACAATATGCAATGAATGAAAAAATAAAATGAGACACATTTTAGAAATACTCTTCTAATTCATCTAAAAAACCAAAGTTCAAAATATTCATTGTCTTTTTGTTCAACCAAATGAACAACAAATACACGAAACAATGACTACAAATTGACATACAAAAATGTAAACATTTAAGAACATAAATAACACAAAGTTCAAAAATATTCTTCACATTTATAATCGGCATGGGATTGGCCATCACTAGAAGATAGTACCCATGAAAAATTTTAAATATTAAAGAATATTTTTGCATTCATGAGTTGATTGCAATATAATTGTTCTTCATATATTAAGTAAACTATTTTTTGCCAAGTCATTTATTTTGAAAGAAAACCTTATAATAGCAATGTTCTCCTCACCATATCAAGAGACAATGATAGCTAAAACATTTAACATTTCTTATTGACCTTTCTTAAGAATCCATGATATCCATATCATTTTTTTTTTAAGAATGGTATTTGGATATTTAAAAATTACTTAGTAAAGCATGCTCAAAGCATTTAAGAAGCTTGATTTCATATAAAATAATTATGGTATAATGAATCAATGACAAAGAATTAGCTTGTA
The DNA here is from genome assembly GCA_007115665.2 of Sequoiadendron giganteum. Taxonomy (NCBI): domain Eukaryota; kingdom Viridiplantae; phylum Streptophyta; class Pinopsida; order Cupressales; family Cupressaceae; genus Sequoiadendron; species Sequoiadendron giganteum. Next base: position 275,468,278 of record CM021100.1, on the reverse strand, counting down.
CAAATAAATTGCATATAGTTATTTCTATTGCTTCAAGACATATTTGGATCTATGCTTTGTTTTGTATTCATTGACACAAACTAAATAAACTCCATATGGTTTCCTCCATTGCTTCAAGACATATTAGACTTACTTAAAGGATCCTCCATAATAGGTGAACAAAAAAATATGGAGTGGGGTGCTTTGTGTGGAGATAAAAGAGTGGATCCTCTACAACATCCTAGGGTTCCACCTAGAAGGAAGAGGGTTTTCTTTCATCTCCAGGGGCACCTTGTTTTACGATTCAATTAAAAGGGGTTTTAGGGATTGGAACCCTAAAGGGGTTTGAGATGTGTGCAACTGTAATGAAGTATTTTATAGAAATGCAACTACTTAACCTAATATAATTTAACTTATGCTATTGGAAAACACATGATGTAATGCATACAAATGAAAGCAATAAGAGTAAACTAATCTAACAAAACAAAGAAGTGCACTTAGAAACCAAAGAGGGTTGGAACTTATATTGTCGAAGTCATTGGAAAATTGGAAAGTCAGGGTTTTGAGCTATTTGGGACACTTATGCCGAGTGGGGCGACCTAGTCCCTTTTTGGGGAATCTGCTCTAGGAGTCATTTTCATCAACTAGGTCCTCGAATCTCAAAATTTCAAAGCCAAAAAGCCTCAATGGGACTAGGTCACCATTATGGGTGACCTAGTCCCTTTCTGCTTTTCTAGTAAACTGAAAGTGGATTCAGGTGCCTTAGTTCTATGTTCTGCTTCTCCATGAGAATCTTTTCAAAAACCTGCAAAATAACCTACAAAACAAAATGTATTTGGGTTTCTAATGTGGGGTTTGTCTTGGTAAAACCCCTAGTTGGTATTCAAACTTGAAATGAAATGGAAATCTACATAAACCCTAGCCCTAAGTGTGTCTACAACTAGGAAAACCTGAAACAAAGTAGAACCCTATTCTATTTTGCTAGAATAAGATGTATGTAATAGATTTGAAATGAGGCAAGACTCTAAACCCTAGAAATCCTACAACCTTGCAAATCAAAACAAGGAATGCAAATGGGATGCAAACCTTAAATCTGCAAGTGGGTTGTATGTAGAAGATGGAGGCACTTTGAAATTAGTCTTTAGGAGTGATTTGGTGGCTAGTTGCACCTCCTCAACCTAGATTTCTGCATGGATCTCCATAGGAATCTATCTTCAACCTTGTCAATGTGTGATCTTGGATGTAAAGTGAGCTTCAAGACCTACAAAAAGCCCTAGTTTTGTTGTCCAAAGCTTCAATTTTTTTTTGTGTGTGAGATGAATCTTCTTGAGGAACATGTTTGGCACTTGATTTGTGGAGTTGAGTGTGAAAAATGAGCAAGAGAGAGTGAAAAATGAGCTAGAAGAGAGGCAAAATGACCTAAAAACAAGTATATATAAGAAACATGACCTAATTGTCGAGAATTTTGACCTAAGAATCTGACACCCAACGAGGATTTTTGGTTAATTATTTATTTTTCTGCTTAAAACATGAAAAATCCACAAAAAGGACTAGGTCTCCAACTTGGGCGACCTAGTCCTACTAAGGTATTTTTAAGTGGGAACTATAATTTTTAAATTGTTTTGATGTGTATTTTCAAGGATTGAATGATCCCTTGGGTGTATTAGGCCTCTAAGTCAAAATTAACAACCTTAGGGGCCTATAAATGTTGTTTTAGGGTGAAAATTGGTGAGATAGGACTTAAAGTGGGACCAAAACGGGCACAAAATTATCCTTTTCTTCAAAGGTATACAATTTTTGGTGACACATTTATCCCCTACTTTAGAATCCATATGAATCTACGTGCATATGTAAGCTAAAGGACTCTAAAAACAAACAATTGAGTTTTCTCAGAGACTTGGTCCCAACCCTATCACTAGTAGAGACAGAGCACCTAAAGGAAATGGGGATCTACTGAGCCTACCTTATGCCACGGATGAGATCATGATGTGATGTTGATGGCGTTATGTGAGAGGTGGAATGCAAATACCTGCACGTTTCAGTTGCCCACAATAGAGATGATGATTACACTCGCGGATGTCCATCGCATTCTCCAAGTTCCTATTTGGGGAGAGCGAATACGGCTACAGAGGGGACAATCCTTCCTAGAGCAGTGGGAAGATATGCAATACTATTTAGAGGGACTCGTTCATGATGATAAGATAGTCAGATGAATAGAGCTATCGATGCTACTATACTCACAAGCACTCATGGTGAGGCACATCATGATGCATATAGTAGAACGGTCTTGTTGTCGAATGGGAGAGCAACACATCTGGAAGGTAGACTGGTACACCTGATATGAGACATGGTAGAGCATCAGATAGTATATGTTTGGGGTTGATACATTCTGGCACATATATGTATTATGAACTCAAGCGGTTCATGTTTTGAGAGCTAGACAACATGGTACACTGCACACTTCTAGAGGTATGGTGCCTAGAGCATATCACATGAACATGAATAGTGGGCTTCCCATGTTCAACAATAGTAGGCTATCCATGGGCATTCAAGTATCCATTACGATGATTACGGCAGTACAGTGATCTTCACTTTTGGAGAGTGAGATTCGATCAACTAGATCAGGAGGATATCCTATGGAGGCCATACCAAATTGTCCTTCAGTGGCATGATTACACTAGACAACTTAGGAGATTACAGATAACGAGGTTTCTAGTAGGTTGAAACAATCACATAGTGTGGCCATTCTACTATGATCGGGTCATGAGATAGTTCAAACAGGTACAAACACCGCCACATGCACGAGCATCATTCAAGAGGTTTGTCTAGAGTGCGCAGAGGCTAGGAGACATAGCATGTTCCACACTGGATGATGTCATCGAGAGTGACTCAAACTATTCAGATCAGGACCAGCCACTAGTTGATTATGCAGATGATGTCGGGGCCACATGGGACCACAAGGAGTGGTCGAGGGCCTCATGACTAGAGATAGTGTTTCCTATTGATGAGCTAGTAGGAGAGGCCCAACCAATACCAAATGAGGGAGAGGAGAGGGAGAGAGAGGATAGGGCCGAGAAAACACGATATAGGGTTGCAGACATTTTTACAGATATTATCGATGAGGATTATGATGAGGATGCAGACCCAAACTATGATAGTTTAGAGGGAGAGGATAAGGAGGAGGAGTAGGATGAGGAGGAGGAGTAGGAGAAGAGAGTGGAGGAGCCACCCCTAAGTGAGGATAATGATGCCACAGTCGAGGACCAAGATGAGAATAAAGAGCTCTCACTTGTTCTTAGGACCGGATCCCAAATAGGAGCAACAACAGGTGCCAGTACTCATTATTGAGGGGAGCCGAGTACATCATCCATGCCCCCTGCATAGGATGAGGTTGATATTCCACCCTCTACCAAAGATATAGGTGATGAAATTTAATGTTGGTTGATGTATTTTATTTGTAATTTAATGTATATATGTATATGATTAGGTGTTATTGATGAGACTTTCATTTGATTTTCAGGGCCTGTGGAGGGTTGGCGAGAGTTCCTAGAGTAGGAAGCCATAGAGATAGTTCCAACGACCTTCGACGAAGACAACATGGATACTAACTACGTGCCCCCACTTATCATGGAGCATGAGCTAGAGACCTTGAGAATCTTTGTGAGATTGTGGCAGCCTATGAGGGCCTGAGGAGGCAGGTTCGCTGTGTGAGATTTGTGTCATAGGCATAGCCATCATGACCTCCAGCAGAGATGGAGAGATTGGAGAGAGAGAGTTGTCATAGGTGCAAGCAGAGAGAGACTAGATAGCAGGTGAGCATCGATTGGCACTCACACAAATGGGAGGATTAGATTTTGTACTTAGATTCAACGGATCTTGGTCACGATCACGCAAGGATGTCTCATGACACCCTACTACTGATACAGTGTAAGTACCAGATCCCGAGGGATCTGGTAATCATAGTCCGCAATGACATTGTGTACTATGATGATATGTATAAAATAATTTTGATATATATATGCATTTGTATTTTTGATGATGTAATTTAATTGTGTGGATGTTAAATGACAATGTGATTAATTAAATAGTTTATTATTTAATTAGTGGCAACATGATTTAACAGAATGTATGTGATGCAATTACAACAGATTTAGAATGTATGGTTAGATTTAAACTTTTAAGATTAATATGTTATGCACTTATGATTAGAAAGAACATAACACGGAAAAGGGGAAAGAGGTTGAATAGTATGAAATCTAAAGTAATTATAAAAAAAAAAATTAATCATTTGAGTGTTCAGGACACAAACATGATGATGTTTTGAGAACGAAGCAATGAGACAACCCATAGGATAAAATCCAATAGCCACAATCAACATGGCTTTAAAAATGATACTATTCAAGAGGGGATTAGACATAATACTGATGCAAATGCATGGCATTAATGCAATCACGAAGGGGAGTACCATCATGCTCGGTTAAGGTATACGCACCAGATCCATAATTGGAATCGATCACATAGGGACCAAGCCAATTAGGACTGAATTTACCTTTGTTGGTGTAATCGGTGGTGGTATTACGTTGGTTTTCATATAAAACAAACTCACCCTTGTTAAAGGGTCGAGGGATGACACTTGTATCATGTTTTTGTTGCAACTATTTAGCATAAGCTTGAAGGTGATCAAGAGCATTGATGTGTTGCTCATCAAGCATTTCAAGTTGGTGTAAATTATTTTTTGCGTAAGTGTCATTATCGATGAGACTTTTGAGAGAAATTTGTAACGTGGGAAATTATAGCTCCAAAGGGAGAATAGGTTTAGTACAGTAAACAAGGTTAAAAGGAGTATTTCCCATAAAGGAATGAGCGCTTGTGCGATATGCCCATAATGTGTATTGCAATTGTGTATGCCAATCTTTTTGGTTTTGATTGACAGTCTTCCTAAGGATTTTCTCCAAGATCTTATTAGTACTTTCCACTTGGCCATTAGAGTGGGGGTAGTAAGGTGTGGAGAAGCGATGTTGGATATGGAAGGTCTCAAGGAACTTCTTCATCTCATTGTTCTTTAAGGGAGTACCAAAGTGAGTGATGATGTGTTCCAATAGGAAACAACATATCACTTTAGTAGTTGTGGAGTGAAGGGCGATAGTTTCAACCCATTTGGTGAAATAATCAGTAGTAGTGATAATGAACCTATGTCCAACATAAGAGGGTGGGGATATTTTTCTAATTAGATCCAAACCCCACACAGAGAACGACCAGATAGTTATTTGGGAACAAAGCTCTGAAGTAGGTGTGTGAATCAAATTACTATGTTCCTGACATTGATGACATCGCTTAACATACGCATAACAATATTTTTCCATGTTTTCCCAATAATATCCCATACGTAGGAGTTTTTGCACCAAGGTATTTCCTCCAAAATGTCCTCCACAAGTACCAAAATGGGCTTGTTTGAGAGCAATATGAGTTTCAGCATCCTTGAGACATCGTAGAAGGATTCCATCAAAGGATCTTCGGTAGAATGTGTTTGTAAGGATGATATAGCTAGTGGCTAACGTTTTGAAGCATTGACGGGTATTTTTAGTGGTGGGTTTGGGAATGGTGCCATCTTTTAGATAATTGTAGATGGCATCATATCATTCACATGGATTATCGTAAAAAGTAGGAAAAATATTAGGAGGTTGATCACTGATGGAGGGTTTCATGATGGGATGGATGCTGAAGACTATCTGTTTAGAAGGGCCAATAGGAGAGACAAGAGAGGTTGCACTTGCCATTGCATCCACATGACGATTATCTTTTTGAGGGATGTTATCAGTGGTAAAGTAGTCAAATTGGTCTAATAGATTAAGAACAAGCTCCTTATATTGTGATAGTTTATCATGTTTAGTTTGATAGATACCATTAATGATTAATTGTGAGTCACCATAGATCTTAATATTTTTATCCTTTAAGACAAGAGCAACACGTAACTCAGTGAGTAGAGCTTCATACTCAGTTGTATTATTCGTACATAGTAAATTGAGACGATAGGATAAGGGAATAGGCTTACCAATAGGTGGAATTAAAATAATGCTAGCACTAGAGCCTATTCGACACTTGGATCTATCAAAGTACAAATCCCATGTAGGAATGTTTATAGTAAACACACTGTCATTAGGGAAAGAATCATTGGTGGGTAACGCTAATGGGGAAGGAGCATCAACTAAATGGTCGGTTAAGGATTGACCCTTGATTTATTTTTGAGCAATAAACTTAAGGTCGAATTCAATTAACAGCATGACCCATTTAGCAAGATGTCTTGATAGATCGGTTTTAGTAAAAATATAGTGTAAAGGGTCAAACTTTGTCATCACATGTACTTCAACATTTAGTAAGTAATGTTGTAACTTACTGGTAGTGAATGCAAGAGAGAGACATTGTTTTTCAATGGTAGAGTAACGAGTATCGTAATCAAGGAGTGTGCGACTAATATAATAGAATTGATGTTCTTTACCATTGGAATCCTTTTGACCCAACAATGCCACGAGACCATGAGAAGAAGCAACGATATAGAGGATGAAAGGTTGATTGGCTATAGCAGGCTGTAAAATAGTGGGAGTTATGAGGTACTCTTTCAGATTTTCAAAGGCTTGTTTACAGTCCTCATTCCAATTGAAGGTAGCATCCTTTTTAAGAGGATGAGTGAAGGGTAATGTACGATCGGCTAACCAAGCGACGAAATAATGAATGACTTGTATTCATCCTTGTAGCTTAGGTAATTGGGAAATATTACGAGGTTGCATATTGATGATAGAATCAATTTTCTTTGTATCCACATGAATGCCTCTGTGAGATATGATAAACCCTAAAATTTTACCACTATCTACTCCAAAGACACACTTTTTAGGATTTAGGTGCATGTTGTATTTGTGCATACGATAAAATATTTGATAGAGGATATGCACGTTATCTTGGTGGGTTAAGGATTTGGCAAGAATGTCGTCAACATAGTCTTCTGATATTTTGTGAATATAATCATGGAATACTAAGGTCGTCGCTCATTGGTAATTAGCATCAACGTTATTGAAACCAAAGGGCATCATAACCCAGCAAAATGTGCCCCAAGCGGACATTAATGCCATCTTGTATTGATCTTGTGGGTTAATATAGATTTGGTTATACCTAGAAAATCCATCCATAAAGGATAACAAAGCATGTCCAGTAGTGGAATTCATGATCATATCGATGTTAGGAAGAGGAAAGTCATCTTTTAATGAGGCCTTATTCAGATCTCTAAAATTTGTATATATCCTAACATGATTATCGAGTTTGGCCACCGTGACAATGTTTGAAATCCAAGGAAAATAATCAATGGAGTGAATAAAACCTGCGTCAAGGAGTTTTTTAAGTTCTCCTTTAACATTCAAGGCAACCTTGGGATTCATTTTTCAAATATTCTAGCGGACATGTTTAGCATTCTTAGTGAGGATAATGTTATGGGTTACTATCTGGGGATCTATTCATGGCATGCCCAAATATTTCCAAGAAAATAGCTCAAGAAAGGTAGGAAGCAAGGTTGCAAGATCCTCTTGTTCTTCATCATCTAGGCACTTCCCAATTTTAATGATTTTGTCTTTGTCATCGATATCCATTGGGACATCAAGGGTATCTCCTAAAGGGATTGCATTAGATTTGGAAGTGTTAGGATCATATGGTTCCAAGCTAGGATGGGGTTCATTAATAGCACCAATGGTAGACTTTGAACTCAACATAGCATAAGAGGCATGCCTCTTGGAGCGAGAAGGAGTATTTGAAGCACCTAAGAGATGTTTTAGATCATCCTCATCATGAACATAGGTGAAGAGAGGAGCATCCACATCAAGAAATTTAGGTGTTTAACTGTAAGGGTAGTTCTTGATGTGCATGATATAGTATTGATGTTGACAAAGGGTCGTTGATCAGCTTTTGTAGCTTTAGAAAAGGAAAACCCGAGACTGGTTTTACTTCCTTGTGTATTAGGCTCAATGGGGACATGGATACCTTGTCCATGCTTGTCACACCCTTGACCCTTGTAACCCAATTTCTTGAGAAGATCATAACCAAGTCCATAAAGTCTCTCCATTTCTTGTGGGTTAAGGGGTTGTTGATAATCTATCTCATCAAAATTTTGTGTATATGTGGCATGTTCATCCAAAAGAGGTGAGTCAGATATGGGGGAAGGGTGTTTCTCTTGTTGGATAGAGAGGACAGTAGATTGATCATTTTGAGTGTCCTCTTTATGTGTGAGACTACACTCACCCATAAAGGAAGGAGTAAACTCTAAAGAGCCCCAATCATTACCAGGTAAATTAAACTTGGTTTTATCTTCAAGTTGATCTTTCTTGGAAGGGGAAATGTTAGAGGTAGGAATGATGGTATGAAGAGGATTGGAGGTACCCTTTTCAAGCTGCAAACAACCCTCAGGTTTGGGATCAATGTCAATTTGGTAAACTTTATCATTATAGACATATTTCATTTTTTGATGTAGGGTCGAGGGTACCGCATGCATCTCGTGAATCTATGGTCTTCCCAAAAGGAGATTATAAGAAAAGTGATAGGCCATGACATGGATAGGAGTCGGCAGCATAACAATTTTGTCAGTAATAGGTAAGGTGACGACACCAAGAGGTTGTTTGGTAACATTATCAAATCCTCTAATGGATAAGGAATTGGACTAGATTTGCGACTATTCCACATGTAACCTATCGAGAAGCTTTGTACTGCACATGTTTAGGACAAATCTATTATCAACCATGGTTCTTTTGATAACTATTTGATCATACTGAGCTATGATCATAAAGGCCTAATTTTGTCAACATAACTCTAATGGTGGTAGCTCATGTTGATAGAAAGTAATATCCACATTGGATGTATTCATGTCATGTAAGAGAGTTGCCACATCATTAGTGTTCATACCAAGAGGGACCACTATCTGTTGTAAGATTGCTTGAAGCATGGAGTGATAGTTAGGGGAATTTTGAAGGATATCCCAAAGGGATATTTTTGTGGGATTTTTTTTAAGTTGTTCAACCAAATCATACTCCCTGAGTTGTGAGTTGAAATGAGGAGTTGTAGGTAAGATGGGGTTGGGTAACGATAGGGAAGTGGAGGGAGGTAGTTATTGGGGATGTGGGTTATTACGTGTATAATGAGTGTGAGAAATGGTATCATTCTTAGGAGGGTAAAGGGTAAACTCAGGTTGGTCTAAGGCTGGAGGGATAGGACAAGGTGGGTAGAGAAAAAATTGGGTTTGGATGACATTGGAATCTTTTATGTTAGTTGGGGTATCACAACAAACCGTAGTGGACGAATTAGGGGAGATGAAGTCTTGGAGGACATCATCTAACATACCCATATCATCACAACTAAAGGGTTTGGAAGACAAGGGAGGAGAAGTTGTAACAAAATTATCACCAATCTTAGTGGATGAAGTGAGTGAGAGGAAGCTTTGAAGAGCTTCATCTAATTGATCAAAATCATCACAACTAAAAGATTTAGATGATATAGTGTTCCTATAGTGAAAATGTGTGTCCATTGTATTATGTGAGTTATCTATGTTTTCAGGTGTATGTGTCACAAAATCTACTTTGAAAGAACTAGGAACTAAAGTAGAAAGGGAAACATGGAATGCTTTAATACTACTTAGAAATGTCATTTTAAGCTAGGAATAAGCATATAATAGAGAAAATAAAAACTAAAACCTAGCATTAGCAAGAAGAAACAAAGAGTGTAGAAACTGGAGAAAAAATCCAGAGAATACTAATGCAAAATGCCTACTAGGACTGGGTTGCCCAGGTGGGCGACTTAGTCCTAGTATGATTTTTTTTTAGTTTTTAAGGTGTTTTTTGATGGAAAATGCAATTTTCTTGAAATTAACATGCAAAGATATAATATATATGTGAAATTTTTGTACTAGGCAAGGAAATAAATGACATCTATGATGCTTTTTCACTAATGAAAAATGAAAAACCCTAGGATGCTTGTTTACACAATGCAACATTCAATGCAATGCTAAATAAAGACATCCTAGTATGTCAATGCAAATAAAATCAGAAGTATGTAAGGTGTTAAAATGCAGGTTCACCAAAATGAACCACAAAATATGGAGTGGGGTGCTTTGTGTGGAGATAAAAGAGTGGATACTCTACAACATCCTAGGGTTTCACCTAGAAGGAAGAGGGTCTTGTTTCATCTCCAGGGGCACCTTATTTTGTGATTCGGTTAAAAGGGGTTTTAGGGATTGGAACCCTAAAGGGAAGTGAGATGTGTGCAACTGTAATGAAATATGTTATAGAAATGTAACTACTTAACCTAAACTAATTTAACTTATGCTATTGGAAAACACATGATGTAATGCATACAAATGAAAGCAATAAGAGTAGACTAATCTAACAGAACAAAGAAGTGCACCTGGAAACTGAAGAGGGCTAGAACTGAGATTGTGGAAGTCACTAGAAAATTGGAAAATCAGGGTTTTGATCTATCTGGGACACTTACTCCTAGTGGGGTGACCTAGTCCCTTTTCGGGGAATATGCTTCAAGAGTCATTTCTATCAATTGGGTCCTCGAATCTCAAACTTTCAGTGTCAAAAATCATGAATGGGACTAGATCACCATTATGGGTGACCTAGTCCCTTTCTTCTTTTTTGGTAAACTGAAAGTGAACTCAAGTGCCTTAGGTCTGTGTTATGCTTCTCTAAAGGAATCCTATCAAAAACCTACAAAATAGAATGTATTTGGGTTTCTAATTTGGGGTTTTCCTTGGTCAAACCCCTAGTTGGTATTCAAACTTGAAATGAAATGGAAATCTGCATAAACCTTAGCTCTAAGTGTGTCTAGAACTAGGAAAACCTGAAACAAAGAAAAACCCTATTCTATTGTGCTAAAATAAGATGTATGTAATAGATTTGAAATGATGCAAGACTCTAAACCTTAGAAATCCTACAACATTGTAAATTAAAATAACAAGGAATGCAATTGGGTTGAAGGTAGAAGATGGAGGTACTTTGAAATTAGTCTTTAGGAGTGATTTGGTGGCTAGTTGCACCTCCTCAACCTATATTTCTACATGGATATCCATAGGCATCTATCTTCAACTTTGTTAATGTGTGATCTTGGATATGAAGTGAGCCTCAAGACCTACAAAAATCCCTAGTTTTTTTCTCAAAAGCTTCAACTTTTGTTGTGTGTGAGATGAATATTTTTGAGGAAGATGTTTGACACTTGATTTTTTGACTTGAGTGTGAAAAATGAGCAAGAGAGAGTGAAAAATGAGCTAGAAGAGAGGCAAAATGACCTAGAAACAAGTATATATAAGCAACATGACTTAATTGTCAAGAATTTTGAACTAAGAAGTCAACACCCATCGAGGGAGTTTTCGATAATTATTGATTTTTCTGCTTAAAACTTGAAAAATCCACAAAAAGGACTAGGTCGCCAACTTGAGCGACCTAGTCCCACTAAGGGATTTTTAAGTGGGAACTGTAATTTTTAAATGGTTCTGATGTGTTTTGTTGGGGATTGAATAATTCCTTGGGTGTATCAGGCCTCCAAGTCAAAATTAACAACCTTAGGGGCCTATAAATGTTGTTCTAGGGTAAAATTTGGTGAGATAGGACTTAAAGTGTGACCAAAATGGGTGCAAAATTGTCTTTTTCTTCAATGGTATATAATTTTTGATGAAACAATAGGTTTAACACAAGCTATTCTTAACATAGACTTAGATTGTAGTTCTTCTTGATGGTTTTTAGGCATTTGGTCCATATATTGCCACCGACTTCAATGACTCTTTTCTTCTCAACGAAAGAGAGCCTTACTTGTTCTTGGTTATTCAAGTATGAATTGGCCATTTTGGAACCATTTTTGGCAACTTCACCTTCCACAGACTAGGGTGTTGGAAATGCAATCTCACCTTCTTCATTAATCTTCCTACCTAGACTTATCATGCTTCATATCAGTATGTAAGACAAACAACCTCCATATCAACATTAGATTTTAATCAATCTTAGTATTAAAGACAAAGAGTGAAATCAGATCTATGCAAGGATTCAAATAGATTTCATATTAGAAGAGGATTTCAAAGATTTTACATTAGTCACAACTGATCAAGGAGATTTGAGGTTTTTAAAGAACCTAGAGATCAATTGATATTTGCTGAGAAGAGGTTGCTACTAGAAGGGTTTGTTGATCACGGACAATGGAGAAAGAAATTGTAGATAATCAATGGGTGGCTATTGAAAAGAGGCTAGTCCAAAAACAAGTGTTGAATGGTTGATGAAATCTTGCAAAGAAGTTGGGTTGTTATCAGTGTGAAAGGTGTATGATGGAAGGAATCATAGGTTTTTGTAAGAGTTGTTTAAAAGTAGACAAGTCCTACTGCTGACTTGTATGTAGTTACAAAAGGAGGAAAAGTTTGTTGTAATCTAATAGTAGCTTAAGAAAAAGAGGTTCATCAATTAAGAATAAGTTTCCACTGCCAAAGAAATACATAGTCAAGGAAGGTTGTCACCAATGAAGAGATTGTGCCCAGCTGCTAAAGAAAATGTGAAAGCTACCGCTGCCAAGGAGGTGGAGTCATAACTACCACCAGAAGAGACTACAGATCATAAAGAAATAGAGGAATATAGATTTTGGTATGCCACCAGCCAAAATCCTCAAAGAAATCATCTACAAGGAGAAAATAAGGCACCGATAGAGGATCGAAGAGGTAGAAAAAGATACCAGTCAACAAGTTGTTCACACCTAGTTTCAGTGATTTCAAAGGAATGTGAAGTTGTTGGAGTTTGAGGTGTCACTGTTGTCAAAGGAAAGGCTATTGTAGGCCAAAATTTTTGGTAAGTATAACAAACCAAAAGTGTGAAAAAATATAGTCGCAGGAAAGAGATTGATTTATGAAAGAAGTCAAGTTGTTGTCAAATAAAGGAAGAAGGAATCACCATAGTACAGTTGTAACTGATGGAGGATTGATTACAAATGTGTCTAAATTGAGGGAGAAATAATTTTTTTTATTAGAGGTCACTAAGAAGGTTGTCATTCTCAAAGGAAATATCCATGGGTTGTATGACTATCACAATAGTTGAAGAATTTGATGTTGAAGAATCTGGTGAGAAGTCTTGAAGTCGGTTCTGTAGAGAAGGTTGTAGTTGTAACTGTTAAGTTTGAGGGAGAACGAAAGATTGCGTAGAAGTGGATATTTGAAGTTTGCAAAACAAATTAAGTGAGAGGAGTTGATAAATAGATCAAAAGATCAAAGGAGGATAGGAGTTGTTTGAAGTTATAAAAAGTTGAGTGAAGTTGTTAATGGTTAAGGAAATAAAATAATTGAATGTCACAAGATTCTATATTTGTGTGAAGAATGTATGAAGTCACAAAAAAATTTATTTAAAGCTAGGATCCTCGAGCACCAGCAATGTGATTCTATGGGAGGTGTTGAAGAAAAAAGTGTCTCACACCTGAACCTATAATGGACTGGTTACCAAGTGTGCCAGAGCTCATGGGTAGAGCATCCCAACAATAAAATAGGATTTTACTCTAGGTTTGATTCCTAGAAGTTGAAGATTGTATATGTCGAAGCATCGGTGAAATGTAGATACAACCATAGTTGTTGAAGGAGAAATCGTTGAAGGGTGAAGGCACATGAAGCTGCCAAACAATGAAATTGCAAGACTTTCACACAATAGTTGGAGACAGTTGAAGAAATTGATCAAAAGAAGATAGATGCTCTGGAATTTTTTGAAAAGATAGATGCTCTAGAAATTTCAGTTATAAATGAAGATGGATGCTCCAAATTTTTTTTGAGAAGATGGATGCTCAAAAAAAATTTTGAGATGAATGTTTGCAGTTGAGATTAAGCGGGAGTGTTGGAAATATAATCTCACCTACTTCATTAATTTACCTAGATGGACCTGTCATGCTTCGTATCAACATTCGTATCAGCATTGAAGATAAACAGCCTCTGTATCAGCATTAGATTTCAATCAATCTTAGTATTAAAGACAAAGAGTTAAAGAAGATCTATGTAAGGATTCAAATAGATTTGATATTAATTTCTCCAACCTATTCACTATTTCGTTAGTTGTCTCCACACATTTTGTGGGTAGTATGAAATATAATATTTTATGTATTGTTCTATCTCCTTTGTAGAGGTTTAGTTTTCTATATATATTGCATGAGTTTGTTTTTGCAAAGCACTCTTTTGGAGTCCAACTCTGTAGAGTTGTCTATGAGTTTGTGGTCATCTGAAACAACCTATCTATGACTTTGTTGTAATTTGAAACCACATATATGTGAGAGATTTGATACTGTAAGAGTCTTTCAAAGTAATGTTTATTTTGTTTAAGATAAATTTCATGCCTATTTTATATTATGTTGGTTTGCTCCCATGTTTCCTTCATGCGGGGCTCATATCTAAACAACAACTTTAATACAATCAACAAACCGGAAGCAAGGATCAGAGTAGTTCAAGAGTTCAACAAGGAAATCCAACTTCCAAATATATGGTGGACATTTATTAGCTATTCGAACAGAAGCATTACACATCACTAGCTTTAGTTCTTGTCTTGATGTATTCAAAAACATTTGAGTAAACATGCTTAGTAACTCTTGAGCTATCCATTGTACAATGTACTTGGGATGTATATCACTTAAAGCAACTAGGCAAGCACCCAAAGTTAAATCATGAATTGTTGTTCTAAATGGAATGTTTGGTCCATGATACGATAATATAAATACTATTGAAATAATAAGCCTCTTTATAGGAATTGCTTCCGTTTCCAATGATAATGATGTAATTCTTACAAAGCTTAATCAAGCTCTTTTCACTGCATCATCTCCATAGCAAATTAAACTGCAATATTGAATGATGATATAATAAGGTCTTCCATTTGAAACCTACTTTGAATCAGGCATCTACTCACCAACATGTATAATCTATTGCACATTAAGTTAGATTTCCACATTATGCATCCATGACCCTCAACGTAACTGTGACTACAACATTTGACAAAAATCTTCTTCCCATATCCATATGCCATCAAAAAGCTCTAATTTTGGGCACAACCCATGGAGATGTGAGTATGAGGCCATTCAATGTAATTATCCTTTGAAATTTTCCCACCATTATGTGAGTTAATACTTTTTATTTCTATAAAGCATTATCTTCATAACAGTTCTTTGAGCCCATCGACTAAAGGTGACATATTCTAGGCTTGCCCATAGAATCTGCTTCAAGTGATCCTCATAATCTAACTTAAACCCAACTTTCTTCATCACTACTTTGAGACTCTCTTTTTGCATTTTCCCCTGCGAACT
This sequence comes from Sequoiadendron giganteum, assembly GCA_007115665.2. Taxonomy (NCBI): domain Eukaryota; kingdom Viridiplantae; phylum Streptophyta; class Pinopsida; order Cupressales; family Cupressaceae; genus Sequoiadendron; species Sequoiadendron giganteum. The sequence goes on along the minus strand of CM021100.1, from coordinate 275,452,969 downwards.
CTAATGTTGTCATGCAGCATTTGTAGGATTCCATCTGTATTCTCATCAATGCTATTTGATTGACTTGGATAACTACATGATTCACTGTCATAACCAGTTCTCCACAAACCCTCAATGCCTTTGTTGCTTCTTTATGGAGCTATAAAACGACAGAAGAATAATGTCAAGAGACTCTTATGTCATACCGCAAAAACACATATTTATGCTATTATGATTGTATAATCATTTTACACGGATTATCATCTCTACATGAGTATTGACAATGATTTAGAAAGCCAAAATAATGGCGCTAAAAGAGAGGCAACCCATGCAGCCTCCTATCCCCTAGGAAAGCATGGAATGGAACAATTTTTGGCGGAGCGGGTGGTGCCAACAATATTGATATCAGAAGGGGATAACTTATGGCAGCATGATTAAAATGCGAGAAGCAATTAAATACATTCGAAAAATGGCCAATGCAGGTCTCGAACCTGCGACCTTCGCGTTATTAGCACGACGCTCTAACCAGCTGAGCTAATAGGCCACTTTGAGACCCTCTGTTCAGGAAGACTTTACTTTATAGTAATATTCTCCAAAATAATCACAATTGCTTGTGAGATGCAAATTCTAATTCGCTATTGCAGGAAGAAGTGCATTTGCTGGGCAAAATTAAAACCAGAAAACAGTAAAATAGATTTTATGCCACTCTGGACAACGATCGAACCAACAAGCTCAGCACACCGCAATCTACACGTTTATAGACAGTTACAACATTCTGTATACCCTAATTATATGTTAAAACTATTGTAACTACATTTAATTTTCAGCTGCCAATAGTTGATCTTGGATAAGCTATATATAATTATTGCATTTCAATTTCACTTGCCAATAGTTGAATTAGAATCAGATCTAGTTAAAAGCTAAGACTTAGAATTAAGGTCAGAATTAGGATTAGGGTTTGATCAAGGTATGAAAGGAAATAAGCACATTTATACATCCTAGCACATCTTAAAGATATTACTCAACACTATTTTTATTGGTGAAATAGTTTTTTTTGGTTGATTTAGTTAGTCTAGAAATTGTAAAACAACTTCAAATTTCCAATTGATGTTTATACTAACTGCTTATGTGTCTTATCATTATATTATCTCATGTCATTATGCTTTCATGAAGCTATGTTCATTGCATAAACCTTATGATGCCATATTATGCATTCATTGCCATATCATCTTATTCCATTAGAGAACACAATGCCATCCCCATAATGTGTATTTTCCTTCTTTTTCATATCATGCTTCTCAAGCCACTCTTTTAGATTGGGTGCATCTTGCTTTCGCCATTTTATATTGTTTTATCATTGATTGTTCTTGTATATTAGAAGCAATATACCTCTCCCATATCATTTTGCACTCACATTTTTTATTACGTTCTTACAAATATTTTACAACATTAGAGACATCACAAATTCCCCTATCTTATTATATGTCCCTACGTTCTATATCATGTACTAAAAGCTACATTAATTATACCATGCTTTACCCATAACACGCTTATATTATGCCTCTAGGATCATCTAGATCTTACAATTTCCTCATATTGGGGGAAACAATATAACTTGATGATTTACATGAATGATTTGATTTTTACTTACCTTTTTCTCATGTGATGCTATTCATGGTACTTACTTTGTATTATTCATGTACATACATACACTTTTCATATGCTAGTTTTCTTTTACTCTAATACCTTTCACATATTTTATGCCAAAAATTTGAGAGAAAACATGGGTATGTGGAAGATCATCATGAAAAAAATAGGCCTTTAAGTGGCAATGAAAATTCAGAAAATCAAAGTTAGACAACTTGACGTAAAAATTTGAATAAGTTATCTATATTATTTCAAAAATATGTAAGAATAGAATCTGTAGCAAACTAAATGTAGTTTATAAACTACTAGGTTTATTTTTTTTTTAAATATTTGGTGAAAATTTGAAATTTCAATGCAGTAGTACTTAAATTCCAGGGAAAAAATAAGAAGTAAGTGTCTATCTGACCACCCTAACCACAATAAAATGATAATATTTTTTTATAATATTTTATATATAAGTAGAGGACTCATGTCCCGACGTGATACATATTTTTTTGTATTTTTTTTCCAAGTAAATAATTAATTATGATTTTTTTATTACAACTTTTAAAAAATATAAAAACTTGTATGTTTGACCACCTTAACTTGGTCAAAATTTCATGATATTCAATTTATTTTTAATCCTCTAGTATGCGAAGCATAGAATGTGACACATATTTCGGATTTAGAAAATATGATACCATTTGAAAGTTATAGATGTTTTTCAATCAGCCTATCAATTAGGACTTTAGTCGTAATTCAAATAGAAAATGAATAATAATTATTTATTAAATTCAAAGTAAAGCATAATTTATATTCGTGGAAAACATAGAATCTCATTTAAAAACCCTTTTCTTTTCATTAATTTTGGGTAAAGAGAGGTCGTCAACCACATGGGCCATCATATCACTTACATATCGTCACTTTTTGGTCCATCATGATCTTGCACATACCCACATATATAATCACTAACATTTCTATATTTAGATTTAAGGTGGTGACTTATGCTATATGTTACCATTGTGTCTTGATAGATCTTGATTACATGACATGGCTATGCCTGATATTGCATACCATCATATTTTAGAAACACTATTAGTGTAGAAGTAAAATTTTCCAACCCTACTACTTATTCATTATTGTAGATAGTTAAAAAGCTTGTAATTTATGCTTATTTTACTTTAGAGATAGATGATTCTTATTGCACTATTTTCTCTATTTGCAAGCTATTAGGACTATGAATGTTAAGGAGAAGACAAAAAAATATACATATATCTAGTTTGATCCATTATTTGTTATGGACTCCAGTATTATTTTTATGTCTAAATATTTAGACTAAGGGTAAGTGCATGGAAATGGTGGACAAAAGGGGAGCCTATAATGGCCACTCTTTTCTTTCTAAAGTTAAATAAACTTAAACTTGGATATATAATTTGAGATGCCTATACTTAAAATTTAAAAATGTGATCAAATTAAAACTTATATTAGTTTGAGTCTAGTTTCTAATCTACTAAGGTGTTTAATAAATATTCATTATTAAAATGATAAAACATTGAGGGCACACAAAGTGTTCTTATTTTTATCACTAAAATATAATAGTGTATGGTGTGCACCTCATTTTCTTATGTTAAAGTATTTTTAAAAATCAATTGGTGAAAAGATAGTTAAGTTCTAGTATTGCCAATAGTATACTTTTATTACTTTTCTCATGAATATATTAAAAATTATTTCATAAAATATATCATCCAGTTTACAAAACATGTGACTTCCACCCAAAGAATTGCAAATAAAAAAATTTAATTGAATTTTTATGGAATGAAGTGTAAAAAATCGTGTATATTTTATTTCAAATTTAGATAAGAGAATAAAAGTATAAATAAAATTAAAATACATATATATTTATAAAATATGAATAAATTAGTAGAAGTAAATAAAATAAGTGTCTTAGTTTATTTAAAATGTAGTTCAAAAATTATGGTTCAAAAGCTAAGGAGACCAACAATTTTCTAGTGGTTTTGTTAAATTTTGTTGTAAAATAAATAAAGCCAATAAGAATGAAGTTTAAAATTTTATTTAATATGAAAATATATTTTTTGGGCCCAAAAGGATAGTCCAACTCTTAATCTTAGGTACACAGGTCTAATAGGTGGAAGATGAAAAATTGAAATACAACACAAGTGCATAATAGTAATATCTCATCATAGGCATTACAAACAACTCCATATATATTCTTGATAATATTTGTTTTTGTTTGGGAAGGAATGGATTAGACTTAACATTCTCAACAATTTGTGATTTGTATTAAAATTAAATTTTCTAATGCTTATAACCATGTCATGAATAGCCTTTTATTTTTTCCATGCTTCAAGCACTTTGATTGTTTCTTCATTTTCTCTAGTCTATGTAGACGTTTTTGCTAATTCCTCAAATTGTATTACTATTAATGATTATAAATCAAAAATATTTGGACAATTTTAGTCCATTTATCTAGGTTTCCCTACTACCCTAGCTCAAGTTATATTCTTGCAATAGAAGGATTTGGTTACTTAATAACCAATGTAATTTCTCAAACCTTTGTCAATGGTATTGATCTTCCTAATTCTCCCAACAAGATGGTCATGATAATTTTTATTATTATTCCTTCCTCACCCTCATTAAGGATGAAAGAAATGTCACACAAACTCTTCATTACCTTGATACTTTCTACCATGCCTCTAGTTCAATTATCCAATGGAAAATGACCCAATGCTATATAGGTTTTCATTTCTTTAGGTAAGTCAAGATGGCTAAAAAAATTTAGCTGGAAATGGATTTGATCATGAGAAAATAGTTGGATTGTTTAGTAGACCCTTGATGTTTCAAGCTTCTCTTGTTGTCCTCACTTGTTTTCATGATTGAAAAACTCAAAAACTGGATTATAAAGCCTCTTTCTTTAGCTAGTAAATTCCAAATTCAATATTTTAATCATCACACATGCTTATTTTAGAGGAAGGATATAATGACTCCCTAATGACTCCAATAAGTCTCAAGAATAAGTAAAAGCTAGAATTTTTTAACTTCACCTAAACAAAGCCTTGGGTCTAGATGGTTTCTCTACTCTTTTATTTCAATTCTATTGGGATTTTATGTGGAATGCTATATAGAGGCTTATGGACTATTCAAGGAAATTTTTTATCGCACTAGTATTGTGCTCATCTCAAAAAAATTGGATTATTCATCCTTCTCAAACTTTTGATCAATTTTAATTTTAATGAACAATTATTATAATAAAAGCATTTTTCTTATTATAATAAGAAAAGTACATTTATATATTATCAACAAGCATATTAATGATAACTAATATAGATATTTTAAATGCATCTATTTAAGTTTATGACACAAACTAGTTACACATCTATAGACATATAACAAATTATTTTATTTTTATATTTAAAATTATATGTTAATATTTATTCAAGCTACTACAAATATACAAAAGGATAAAAATACAAATATTTTGTTTACTAAAAGAGATTTTATTTTACTTTGAAACTATTTTATTGACTACATGGAGACATTTTATTTTTTATTTCACAATTAATTTATTTTATGATTTTTTTTATAACACACTTAATTTACTTGTCTATGTTACCTTTAATTTAAAATTCATCATTCATTATTCATGCAATTCTTTTATTTTTTCACATGCTTCTCCTCACCATTAAATCAATTCTCTCTCAAAATAATCAAGACTTAATTGACATCAATGATATTGTCTATGTAATTATTTTATTTTTTTATTAAAAACATTATATTATAGATCCTTCTATAATCAATACATACATCATGACATTTCTATAACATGTTTGAAAATATATTTTTATGTGCAAAACAATATTTTTTAAATAGTGTGGTTTTTTAAAAATTTAATAAAAGATTGAAAAAGTGGATGACAAATAATAGGGCAGAGGATCCAATACTTTAACACCCTAACTTCATGCATCTTAAAATCCTACATGAGAAGGCTTCAAGGCCACATATTCAAATATCATGCCACATCAACATGGTTTTTGTTGAGGTGTCCAATAAGGCATAAGAAAAGCTTAGATTGGTAATTGTCCACTAAGTCATATTTTATTGGTAAGCTAATGTGACATCACATGATTTGTTATTTCTTAGATCTACAAAATGCATTTCATTCAATTATGAGTACTAATGATAAACACTAACAACTTTAAAGTCACAACTCTCAAAGCTATATTATTAAGAATATTGAACATTATATCAACAAATACTATCACAATTATTGGAACATGCTCAACTACTAGATCATTTTCCCTAAATATACTCGACTTCTAACAATTTTAAAATAAAAAAACTTTCTATAAGAAAATTATTGTTATCCCTATTGATTTTAATGTGCAATTGTGTATGCCTTTGTTGCTCCACACCAACAACCCTCGCAGGAGAAACTGGGTCTAACTCACTGAACGACTATAAAAATTGTTAGACAAAAAATAATCCTATAAAACAGAGTAACAAGGGCCCACAGAACAACTAGAAAGTCAAACATTAGAGTGTGCTCTTTAATCCCGCCCTAACAATATAAGATCAACAAAGGATGGCAAAGAGTATTAAATGCTATTTGAACAAGGAGTTGTACTAATAGTAGGATGACACAGAGTACTAAATGCTATTTGAACAAGGAGTTGCACAAGAGTTGTTACAAGTACATACAGCAAAAGGCGTTGGCTATGTGGAGCATACGTGTTGACAGTAGAGACTTTGTAGTGCTACAAGTTAAAGGCAGAGAAAGATGAGCACTAGAAGATGGATGTTGTAAGTAGCAGTAACATGTATCATAGGGGTGCTGCAAGTTGAAAGCAAAATGATGTGACAAATAGACATGACAGTTGATGGCATCAAGAAACCTCCTATGTGAAATAATTTGTTAGGAAAAGAGGACAATGAAACCTCCTATGTGAAGAATTTGTTAGGAAAAGAGGACAATGAGGAGTACCATGTAATTGTGGAAATTAGAAAGAAGGACAAAGAAGAGAAGTGGCTCATTTTGAAAGCAGTGAGACTAGCAGCGAAAATAATGTCTGAAAAGAGCCGGAAGGAGTGACGCTATGTCAAGGAGAACGCGCTAGAGGGAAGAAGCCGCCATTGTCCAACGAGTGGGGTTTGGGTCGTATGTCCATGAAGTGAGAATCAATTGAAGCATTCGGAGAACGTCGGTAACAGTGCAGCGAGGAATATTTTGCTTCCAATTCAGGCTGCGACACTTGGTAACAGTGAAGCGTGGAATAGAGCAATGTATGGCGGCCTTGAGCAGGTGGCGCCATCAATATTGATCTCAGGAGAGGAGAATCTACCACACCATGATTGAAATGCGAGAAGCAATAAAATAAGATTATCAACTGTTTTTTTTTAAATGGCCCATGCAGGTCTCGAACCTGCGACCTTCGCGTTATTAGCACGACGCTCTAACCAGCTGAGCTAATAGGCCACAGGAAATGCGCAGGGTTAACAAACCCGTCTACTTTCAAACAATTTACAAAGCTAATAATTTCTTGTGGGGTGCAAATAACAATTTGCTATTACAGAAAGAAATGCAACTAATGTCCAAAATTAAAATAGCAAAACAATAAATAGATTTTACGCTGTTGTGGGCTTCCATCGAATCCACAAGCTCAGCCCACCGCAATATGCGCGTTTATATACATTACAACATTCTGTATGCTCTAATTGTATGTGAAAACTATTGTAATTACATTTAAACATCACTTTGCAAAGCTATATATAAAATATTCTCTCTTTATATATATATATTCTTCTAAAAATATAAAAACATACATATATCAATGTATATAATTTTTTTAAAATATAAAATATAATATAATCATTTATTTATATACTCATTTGTTAGAATTACATATAATTTTAAGATTAGGGTTAAAATTAGGGTTACAGTTAGAGCTAGAATTAAGATTAGAATTATGGTTAGGCTTTGATCAAGGCATAAAATATTAAGCACACTTACACATTTCTGCATACCAAGCTCCTTAAGGTATTCCTCAACACCATTTTTTTTTTCTGAAATAATACTCCCACATGATTTAGTTAGCCTTAACTACAACATAACTCGAATTTTTCACTTGATACTTATGCAACATTGACACCTATGTGCCTAATCATGGTTTTATCGAATGACTATATTGCTTCCATGTACATATGATCATTGCATGCACCTTATGTTGTCATATTGTGTATTCATTACCATATCAATCTTATTCTGCTAGGAGACACTATGTCATCATTGTGATATATATGTACCTTCTTTGTCATATCATGCTTCTTACGTCATCCTTTTAGATTGTTAGCATCTTGCATTCCCTATTCTTTATTTTGTTGTCAATGTTTATCCTTGTACATTAGAAGCAATAAACATTTCCCATATCATTTTTCGCTCACATGTAAAAAAGAATTCTTAGAGATATTTTACAACATCAAAGACATAACAATTTCCCTTATCATATTACGTGTGCTTGCATTCTTTATCATATACTAAGAGTGGCATCACTCATCAATGATTTTTTTGGTGGCTAAAATTTTCCAATTGGCTAATAATTGAAAATTGGGAACCCAAATTTTGCTAATAGTTTCCATTTATAACACGACCTTAATCACCGCATTTTTTTGAAAAAATTGTTTTAGATTTAAATCACCAAAAAAATATTTTATTATACTTTTTAACTCAAAAAATTGCCATAATATTCGATAAATGATTAGACCAAACTCTCTTAAATTTTATAAGCTATAGTGTATATCTATATTAATTCATGAATATTATATCATAATTAGTACTTGCTTTAGGGCCATATTTCCAATCGTCAGTTGCCACCATTGGTTTAAAATATAATCTAACAACATTCGTTGTATTCAACGGGGTAAAATGTACCTACAATTTGCAAAGCTAATGGGGCTCAAAAAAAATTGGATCATTGATCTCCATTGAAATCAATGATCTAAAAGAAATTTTGGACCCCATGAGAATAACTGATTGTAGGTACATTTTACTTTGTAGAATATAATGAGGATTGTTAGATTATATTTGAAATTAATGGTGACAACTAAATATTATAGAGTCTACCCATTAAACCCATCGACCATTTCCATCCTCGAGCCCCTACTTTTCCACAAGAATATATTTTTACATGGAAGGATTCACCATCATAATCAATTCATTTTCACATTAATTTTCAAGATTCATCAAGATTTTCTACCAAATTTTAGTGATGTAAAAAAATCACCAATATTTGTTTTTCTCAAAAATAAGAAATATTTGCCAATAGAAATTAATATGTTTTTCCAAAAAAAATGAAAGATTAACCAAGATTTTATATCTTTTCTTAAAGGAGGGTTTCTTCAATTTATCACCAAGTGGCATTAGTAACACCATGATTTCCCCATACCACACATATTATGCATCTACAACAATCTTGATCTTGTGCTTTTCTCATATTGGGGGCAACAAGATACCTTAATGATTATCTCTAGTATATACATTTCACATGATTAATATGATCTAATTTTTATTTTTTTAATCTCATGTGATGTTTTGTATGCAACTTAATTTTCATTATTCATGTGCGTACACTTAATTTTTTTTACTAAAATTTTCATCTACTCTAATTCCTCTCACATGTTTTATACCAATAATTGGAGAGAAGGCATATATCTTCACTAACATTCCTATGTTGACATTTAAGGTAGTGACTCATGCTTCACATAGATATATCAGTGTGTATTGATAGATCTTGGTTATATGACATGACAATTCTTAATATCTCATACTATCATATTTCAATAACACTTTTTGTGTATGAGTAAAACTTTCCAACCCTACTCCTACTTATTCATTATCCTAGATAGTTAAATAAAGTTTAATTGTGAGAAAAAAGATACTTATTGCAAAAAAATCTCTATTTTGTAAGTTCTTAAAGACTACACACATGCTCAAAAGAAAATAAACACAAATATATCAAGTTTGATCCAATATTTTTATGGACTCCAACGTCCCTTTTATGTCTAAATTTTTATGCTAAGAGTAATTGCATGGAAACATGACACAAAAGGGAGTCAAAGTGGCCTATTTTATTCTAGAATCAAATAAATAAATTAAGATTATTACACTCAAAATTTTAAGATGTGATTAGAATAGGAATTGTGTTATTTTGAATCTAGTTTCTAAACTATTAAATTTTTTAATAAATAGTTAAGATTAAGAGGATACAAAATTGAGTACAAACAAAATATTATTATTTTTGTCACTAAAATATAACATATTGTGTGGTATGTACTTCCTTTTACTAAATATACTATTATTTCATATTTATTTTCACAAATATCATTTTAATTATCTATTCCAATCTATTATTTAATTAATCTAAATTAAGTATACTTTTTTTTCTTAAATTTATTTAATGATTTGGTTTAACTTCTATTTTTCTTTTACACTAAGACATAAATAGTTTAGTGTAATTTCATAATTATCATTAAATTTCCAAATCTCATCCTTTCAAACTATTTTATTATAGCCAATGCTATACACATTTGTGTGATACTTTATTATGTCTTTGTATTTAAAGACATCCACTTGGACAAATTGCTTGATTACATAGAAATAATACATTATCTGCATTATAAGGATCATTCGTAGGAATAATTATATTTAAAGCACTAGAAAGAACAATGATTGCATCAAAATTCACATTTAGATTTCTTGCATGATTAATTCTTGTCTCTCAATACTTGTCCAAGGATGTAAATATGATCATTCAAGGGGCTTGAGTAAGGATAATGTGAATCCTAGTACTCTGAAAAATTTCCCTAAGGTTTTTTTGAATACCACCAATTATTATACATCATTAAAGAACTCGGATCCTAGTGAACTAGGTCACAAAGTACATAATGAGTATATTGGTTAAAGAGTAGAACCACCCATTAATACATTTTCATGGGGTGGTTAGTTTTACCTTATAGAATGACAATTTGATTTACACATAATTTCCAATCTATCATAATTCCTAAACATTGCTAATATTTAGGACATCCATTTTCTCACATAGGTGATTTAAATTTATACTATAGCAGACTCATTTCATCATAACATTTTTTCAAGTTAATTTTATTATTATCATTTAATTAATATAAATCAATTATAACTTTTTTATTTACATTTATTTATTAACTTATATTTAACTTCTATTTTTCCTCACAGTAAGACATAAATAGTTCAATGCATGGCTAATTTCTATCCTTTGATCATATTTAGATCAATTAATTGATATACAAAATATCATTATTTTTTTATTTTAATTTTTTATTAGTAATGATCAATGACTAGACAATAGAAGGACTGAGTAGGAAAATAATCTTAATATTTTCTATCCACTAATCCAAATAACATATAGTATGGTCCTCGATCTACATAAGGGTCATTCACTAACAATATTATAAAATTAGTTTAATAATTTCCTCCTTACTAGAGGAAAGGACTCATATTTTTATTCATATGCATTCATTGATAGAGGTTTGAGCTTCTACCTAAATTGTACTTGATTTTTTTTAAGAGTAAACGATAATTTCATTGGATTGACTTGTATTTTTCTTGTACACTTAGACATAAATAGTTTGATGTAACTTCAAAAATATCATTAAATAGCCAACTCCCATCCTTTCCTACTAGTTATTAGTAGCCAACTCGGTACATATTTCTGTTAGATTTTGTTACATATTAATATTTAAATACATCCATTTAGACATATTAATTGGCTACCCATATAATACATTATCAACATTACAAGGAGAATCCATAGGAATACTTATATTTGGAGCACTAGAAGTAATAATGCTTGCAACGAAATCCACATTTAGATTGCTTGCATGCCTACTTCTTGTCTCCCAATACTTGTCCAAGATCATAAATATGATCATTCAAAGGGGTTGACTAAGGATAATGTGAATCCTCATAATCTAAAAAAATCCCAAGGTTTTTCTAAATACCACCAATTCTTACACATCATTAAAGAATTGGGATCATAGTGCATCAAGTCACAAATTACATAATTGGCAGGATCATTTTCATTGGCTATAGAGTAAGACCATACATCAAGAAATTTTCATGGAGTGTCAAGTTTGATCCTATATAATATTAATCTGATTTGTGCATAATTTTAAAATCTATCATAATTCTTATCATTTGAATATATTGAGTGTTGGAAGAATGAAAAAGAACACATCTCTTGATATAGTTTTTGTTGTCATTGATGTCACCATGATATATGAGTTGCAACTACAAGATTTAAAATCATGTTGATCTAGTATTCTAAACCGGTGATGCAAATTTTCCCATAAGTAACAATTAGGTCAACTCCAAGTAAACACAAAAACTTATCAAAATCAATTCAAATGTGTGGCATGCAACTACATGTCGACATGGATTGCACAAACAATATTTAATCCATTGCATCTTCAACTACTTATTAGGTCGGCCAGAGATAGGCCTAATAACAAAATTGTAAACAACAAACATGATGCCGAAAAAACCACAAGCATTTGAATGCATTAGATCCTATCCATGCATGCATTTATCAACCAAAAAAAATTTCCCAAAATTTGAAGTAGAAACTATCATCAAAGGGGAAATCCAAAGAAAAATATCGGAGGACAAATCTGCATTACCGGTTCAGAATACCGAATCAACATGACTTTGAATCTTCCAGTTGTAAGTAATAAATCATGGTGACATCAATGACAACAAAAACTATATCAAGAGATGTGTTCTTCTTCATTCTTCCAACAATCTCCCCCTTTTTCATTGATGGCAACATGTGCCAAAAGAATTTACAAACTTCCTATGTATATAGGATGAAGCAAATGAATGCTTTGGGAAACAAGTAGCACAAATGTTCTACCCAAAATTAATGCTACTAACGAGGCTTTGAAAAGTGAAAGATAGGTTGAAGAAAATTTTGAAGCAAAGATTCGTAATGTCACCCCTCTAGTACACTTTGAAGAAGAAGAAAGAGATAAAATAGAGGAAGAGAGGAGAAAATATGAAATGGAAGAAGAAAAAGAAGAAAATTTAGAAGAAAAGGAGATGGAAGAAAAGAGAGAAAAGGAAGCGAAAAATGAGGAAGAAGAGGGAAATAATGAATAAAGTGAACCTAGTGGAAAGAATGAAGAAGTATCTCAATAGGGTGTGAAATCACAAAAGTCCACCGGAGAATCCTCCTTCAGTGATGATGTCTTGAAGGGCCTACTATCTAAGCAGATCATATTCGAGTCAGTAATTCCTTCGGAACTCATGCAACATGCCATGAATCAAGGCTATGTGGATCTGAACACGATATCTCCTATACATAAAATGGTGTTAGGTGATGTATTTCATGCATCTGATAGAAGATAAATCCTAGAAATACATCAAAAGGGAACAAATCTTATCAAAGATTCCATTAAGGCTTTGTAGGATGTCACACTTGATACATCAGTGGACACATCTCTCACTCCAATTGAAAACTAGAAGCTTCTATTAGACTCCTTCAAGGAGTATCTCATCGGCCTTGGTGAGAAAACAAAATGGGAAGTTGAAGAGAAATGGACTAAGAAAATTCAATTGATCCTCCATGACAAGTGTGCTCTGGCACATACCAATGTAGAAAAGATCCTTGAATCTGTAAAGGATTATGAATCTAAAGCTAATTTTATTTGTTCCTATTGCATGAGGTGGCCTGGTGCCACACAAAGTATAAAAGATATCATGGAATCCATTGAGTCCTAGTTCACAACTATTTCCAGTACTTACAATGTAACCATAGATAAAGACAAATCAACTTGGAATGCCATCTTTGTGCATAGAGAAAAAAAAATTGTGTTACTGAAGCAGAAGGAAGGGATAATCCAAAAATTTGGCCTGCTTGGCGACAATGTACGGATGGAGTACACTCTGGTAGCCAATGCTCTGGATAATGCTGAGAAATTAGATAAGATCAATCTGACCCCATATACTCTCGATGAGGTTGAAGAAATTTATATTGTATTAGATTCTTTGAAAAAAATGTTGATATCTACTAGACAAAGTTGGGAGAATGGTAAAGAAGCCTGGCATGGAATTCTTAAGAAACTTCGAAGTGCTCCCTCCTGTGAGTAATTCTTTTTTGGTTTTTAAATTGTTTGGGTTAAACTCCTTAAGGGGAGTTTTAGTAGTTTGATTCTCGATGTTGTACATTCTGGATCCTATGTACATATTTATGTTTATAATTTTTGGTTGCCCGTTGTCCTTGATGTCAAAGGGGGAAAGGTAAGAGAAATAGAATATACTGTATACATAGGAAGTCTGTAAATTATTTTGGCACATGTTGCCATCAATGACGAAAGGGGAGATTGTTGGAAGAATGAAGAATAAGAAATCTCTTGATATAGTTTTTGTTGTCATTTATGTCACCATGATATGTGAGTTGCAACTGCAAGATTCAAAGTCATGTTGATCAGATATTCTAAACCGGTAATGCGGATTTGTCCTCCGATATTTTGCTATGAATTTCCCCTTTGGTGATAGTTGCTACTTCAAATTTTGGGAGATGTTTTTTGATTAATAAATGGATGCATGTACATGATCTCATGCATTTAAATGCTCGTGGTTGTCACCGACATCATTTTTTGTTGTTTACAATTTTGTTATTAGGCCTATCTTTGGCCGACCTAATAAGCAATTTAAAGGTACAATGGATTAAATCTTGTTTATGCAATCCATGTTGATGTGTAGTTGTGTGCCACACGTTTGAATTTCTTTTGAGAATTTTTTGTGTTCACTTGGAATTCGACCTGATTGTTACTTATGGGAAAATTAGATATATATACAAGATGTCTTTGGAGATAGAAATATGAAAAAGTGAGTATGCGAATGTTGGTAGATTAAGTGTGGATGCGAAAAGAGCGAACAGTGATCTACTGGAATGCGAAATTCTTGAGCTTCAAAGGATCTGAACTTGCACTTTGAGGTGTACTTACATCAGCTCATTCTCTGGCTATAAGCCATTTTTGTTTCTATATTTTGTGGGCAGTGAGCCTTCATTTTTGGACAATGAGTCCCAACAGTGAGCCACCCTTTTGTAATATCTTATAACCGGTTATACTATATTGTGAGTTAATCCTTACCGTAGTTTTTTTCATTTTGGGTTTTCCATGCATAAGTATTGGTGTTCGTGTGTTATGTGCTTCATATTCAGTTAATGCTTCTGCTCATCTTAATTATCATATGCATTGGATTAATTGGATGGTATTTGTTCAATAATTTTAAGAAGATACTAGTTCAACCCTCACCCCCCAACCCTCCTGCCTCTCGATATCTCAAATATTTAACATTGAGGATGTCCATTTTCTCACTAATTTGATTGCATATTATACTATATCCAAATTATTTCATCATAACATTTTGTACAGTTAAATGTACTATGGGTACAACCCTTCCCACTTTAACTTAATCAAACCATTTCGTAAAATTAAATATGCTATTATTTTATATTTAATTTCAAAATTAATAATTATATATTCCAATATATGACTAATCTAAATTAATTATACTTGTTTTGTTTACATTTATTTAATAACTTAGATTTAACTTCTATTTTCCCTCACCATAAGACTTAAATAGTTTAATATAAGGGCAATCTTTATCATTTGACCGTAAATATTAACTAATTGATATCCAAAACACAATATACTTTTAAATTTTAATTAATTACTAGCACTTGCACCCCAATAAGGTGCAATACTTACGTCGATAGGCTGAGCCCACATTATTTATAGCCGTGAAATGTAGTGGACGGCGTGAAGAAAGCAGTGATCTATCTCACCTATCCCTCTCTACCTCTCCCTCCCTCTCTCCCTCTCCCCTCCCTCTCTCCCTCTCACTCTCTCCTTCCCTCTCTATTCCTCTCTATATCACATATCCCTCTCTATATCACATATCGCTCTCTACCTATCCCTCCCTCCATCCCACCTATTTCTCTCTCACTCTCTCCTTCCCTCTCTACTTCTCTCCCTCTCTCACTTATTCCTCTCTACCTCTCTCTCCTTCCCCCTCTAATTCTCTATATCTCCCCTATCCCTCTCTACCTCTCCCTCCCTCCCTCTCTCTCTCACTCTCTCTAGCTCTCTCTTTCCTTCTCTACTTCTTTCTATCCCACCTCTCTCTCCCTCCCTATCTCTATCTCACTTATCCCTCTCTACCTCCCTCGTCCCTTTACCCTCCTCTCTCTCTCTTTCTCTATCCTTCCCTCTCTACTTCTTTACCCTCCTCTCTCTTTCTCTATCTCACCTATCCCTCTCTACCTCTCCCTCCTACCTCCCCTCTTCTCTCTCCCTCTTGCTCTCTCCTTCCCTCTCTATTTCTCTCTATATCACATATCCCTCTCTACCTGTCCCTCCCTCCATCCCACCACTCTACTCTCTCCTTCCCTCTCTACTTCTCTCCCTCTCTCACTTATTCCTCTCTACTCTCTCTCCTTCCCCCTCTAATTCTCTATATCTCCCCTATCCCTCTCTACCTCTCTCCCTCCCTCCCTCTCTCTCTCACTCTCTTTGGCTCTCTCTTTCCTTCTCTACTTCTTTCTATCCCACCTCTCTCTCCCTCCCTATCTCTATTTCACTTATCCCTCTCTACCTCCCTTCTCCCTTTACCCTCCTCTCTCTCTCTTTCTCTATCCTTCCCTCTCTATTTTCCCTCCTCTTTACCCTCCTCTCCAATTCATTCCAAAAACAACACTTCCTATACAACTTTAGTTTTTCATTTTTCTATTTGTTTATTGTTTGGATTTTATAACACAAAACAAATTTTATTTTTATTAAAAGTTTATTATATTATTTTAATTAATAAATTTTTTAGTTATTTTATTTATTATATAAATTATTAATTTTTATTTATTCTATTATTTATTTTATTTATTTTTATTTTAAAAATTATAAATTATTTTATTTATTATATAAAATATTGTTTTTATTTTATTATATAAATTATGTTATTTCTATTTTATTTATTTATTTTTATAATATATATAAATTATTTTGTAGTTAAATAGTTATTTTATTTATTATATAAATTTTATTTTTATTATAAATTTATTATATTATATTATTTAATTTATTTAAAGAATCATTTTTATTTTATTTATTATATAAATTATTTTATTTTATTCTTGCTCAGACGAGGGAAAAGGATTACACAGAACCATGGCCTGCACCTCTATTTGAGCCAGGAGAGTTTAAGTCATGGTCTTTCTAGAGAGCAGGGATTGCAGAGTTCATGGCAAATTTCCTCTTCCTCTACACCACCATCCTCATTGTCATGGGCGTGAAAAGATCAAATGATATGTGCTTAACCGTGGGTATCTAGGGCATCGCTTGGGCATTCAGAGGAATAATCTTCACTCTTGTTTATTGCACAGCTGGAATTTTAGGTACACTCAAGGGCTATTCTAGGTTTAGATCTAATAGTTTTGTGGGTATTATGGAATGATGTAATGGCTTTGTGGGTAGGTGGGCACATCAATCCGGCTGTGACTTTTGGGTTGTTCTTGGCGAGGAAGTTGTCACTGCCACGAGCTATTTTCTACATGATATGCCAGTGCATGGATGCCATTTGTGGAGCAGGAGTGGTGAAGGGGTTCAAGGGCCACCACAACTACAAAATGCTCGGGGACAACGCCAATTCGGTGGCTCATGGCTACACCAAGGGTGACAGTTTGGGCGTTGAGATTGTGGGCACCTTTGTTCTAGGGCATCACCGAGGTAGCCATGAGCCCAAATTTTATGTACAAGTATTAGGTGGAGAGTGAGAGAAATTGGTTTGGGCGGGCATAACGCAAGATAGAAGTGGTAGAGCCTCATAATGAGGCCTTGGTGAAGCGGCAGGGGAGGGGTATCATCAAGGTTTAGGCCAGCATCCTCTATGCTTTTTTCAACAGTGCTCTCTGAATCCTTAAGAAGGAAGAAAGGAAAACTTAACTAAATTTTATTTCGGAGGTGATTTAAAAGAGGGAAATGGTAGAAGTAGTAGGTTTTGTATCTACCTTCCAGGGTCACGCACTTCATAAGGGAAAGGCAGACTTGGTCCCATGGCTATAAAAGAGCCTCTTTCTCAAACCCTGATTGGTTACGAACTGGCTTCTCGTTCCCCACAAAGAAAGCATTCAGACTATCATTATCTTGGGCCTTAGTATGTTTTGGGTACTTCTTACCAGTACTCAACACCCTCGTCACCTGCACAATCACATCCTCATTGACTTCAAAGGAAATACCGCCCATAGTCACTCTTCGATCTTTCCAAGAGTTAGTAAATTGTGCAGATAAATTAGGGTCATGACCCACCAAACTCTCCATCGGGGGAGCCAAACCATCTTCAACACATATGTGCCACACTAACGGATCTTTAAGAAATTCGCCACAATTATCGAGCTCCGTTCACACCCTGTCGCCACCCATAATTTCTCTCTACACATAGAATAACTAGAAAACTTGTGAGAGAAAAAGGTTAGAGAAAATGGTTAAGTGAGAGGTCACCCGCACACTTAGGATTTTAAGCCAAACAAAGAAGCCTTGGGTAATCAAAGCAATGTACAAGTCACACGCTTGAGGAGATAATTTCCTAAAAGCAATCTTGGCGGATTCATAAATGAGAATCTTCAGACAGATGCGATTAGGTAAGAAAGACATGATGGGAATGGAAGGTTTTCCATCCACATTGTTATTACATAGAAACATCTAAGAACTCGGCCTTTAGAAGAGGAGACAAAATAGCGAAAATGATAGAACCAAATAGGAACGTTTCCTCATAATTATTAGTCACGTCAGTATTAAAATCAAAACACTTCATGAAAATGTGATAGCTTAGTGCAATCCCCAAAAGGAGATTACATAAGGTACAACCCAGCTTGTCCTTAATCATAGAGTACCCGTCAGAATTCCTCATGATGCCCTTTTTCAAAATGGACTCCGCCCCATTTTTCCAATTATGCCACTTGTAAGACACCTCAACATTAACACCTATCCTCATAGCCCATAAATAACATAATACCTGTCTCTCCCTATCTTCGCCACGAACTACCCAATAAGGTGCAATACATACTAGGATATTCAGAGAAAAACCTTGAAAACACAATAAAGAGTGTAAGGGATAAATGCAGAGAAGTGGGTTAGGGACTAAATGCAGAGAGTCCTATTTATAATGCAAAGTGAGAGTAGTAGAGTGGACGCACCTTCGAGGAAAGCACGTTAAAGCCTCTGTGTAAGAGATGTTGTCAGTCATGAGTGAATTATTGGAGAGAGATTTTCCACGATAGGAAGTTGCCAGTGAGTTGGAAAGCCATATCGTCCCATTTCTTCCGTACGACAGCATCGAATATGCAAAGAAAAGGAAAGTCGTGTAAGAGATGTACTATATATTCTGGTTTCCTTTTACACTGCCTGCACTAGAGTTAGGGCATGCAAAACAATATTAATAGATTTTAATTCTGTTTTAATGTAATTGAGCTACAAATATATGTTGTTTGTGAAGATATGATGTCCTCTGCATTTCTGGAGGAAGTTTGCCATTTGCCCAAATTTGCCTCGAACAATATTCGCTCCATTTCCTCTCCACACATCCTCTTATTTTTTGCATAGGGACCATAGTTTCCTCCATCTTTCTTATCTTTTTATAAATTATTCGCTACGCTTGACAGACTACTATAGAATCAGATAACTCATTCACATTATAATCCAAAAAACAGAAAAGGCATTCATACTATAATAGGCTATAAATGGTCACAAATGATAGTTTTGATAAAAGTTAACTAATAAGATCAAAGTACCATCATTGATACAGTTGGTTTTCGTGGCTATAATGAGCGGTTTCTCCACCACTCTATAAGAAAACTTCCATGAAGGTGCAGACACATTTCTAGGCAAGTTTACAATGACATTCTGAATACATTGAACACAACAATATGGCTTTTCTGCATCACGATTTGAATTGTGCTGTAGACTTTCTATTTCTGTGTATCTGGATGATTCCCACCTATACTAGCCCAGAAAGTAGCGAGCGAACAAGGAAACCAGAATTGCTGATGCATCATAAAGTTGACACCGACATTTACAGTAGGGTCAGTAGAGTACAATTATATGGCGTTTCTGCATCACGAGAATAAGTTTGCAAGTAAATCTAAAATCATTTATTTTCTCGGATCGTAACTGCTACCACCCAACAGAAAATTCCGGCACGCGTGACAAGAAATCGTCGATACGGTGTCAATTCACCGATAAGCTGCATATTTAAAATGTCTAGAGTTTTATAGTCTTAAGATTAGCTTGAATGGTCAGATTAAAGGAAAATATAGATGATGGTTATAACTTTCATATGTGCCAAGTAGTTTATATAGATGGAAGTTAAAGTGGTACGTCTAAGGACTTTGTTCAAGAGTTTTGCTTAAATTTGAAAGTTAATTTATACAAATCTTTAACTATAATTTGAGGGATTTACTATTTTGTTAAATCATACTTTTGTTTAGTAATTTTCATACAAATAATTTGTAGTTAGTTCCTCTATTTGTTAGATATATTATAGTATTTATTATTTCTATTTTTTATTACTTTATTTTAAAAAATGTGTTAGGATAAAAATTAAATTATTTGTTTATAAATTTCATTTTTTTTTTTTAAATTCTATTATTTTTTAATCTTGGTTTGCAAGAAATTGGTTGGTAGGAAAATTAATTTCTAATTAGTTTAAAGAAAGAAAGAAAAAATCATAATAAATAAAAAGCACAACAACAAAAAAAAAACATATTTTTAAAGTTGTTTATATTAAAAATTTGCATCACTTTAGACAATATTATTTTGGATTGTTTCAAAATGTGCCTCAAAATGAATTTATAGAGAACTTAAAATAGGATTTATTGCATTTCTAGGACTACTTGACGTCACGTTGTATCAACCATGAAAGCTTATTTGAAGTTGGGAGAAAGGTAGGAGCTACTAGTAAGGGCCAAGATTCCCACTAACATGATTGGTTTGAAATCACTAGTTCCATTGAGGGGTCAATTGGATTTGGAGTTCCATCGAGGGATGGGTTGAAATTGGAGTTCCATCAGAGAATGAGTTGAAATTGGAGTTTTAGTGATTCAACTTATAAGAAGATGAAATTAACAAACTGATGATACTAATTGGGAACGAGTTCCATGGGAGGATGGGTTGAAATTGGAGTACCAATTATTCAACAATGTGAGAAGATGAAATTAGCAAATTGATGATACTAATTGAATTCCCATTCTAGAGCCTTCCCCACAAAGGAGGTTGAATTAGACCATCAAAAGACAATCCAATCTTTTGGTTGCAAAGGATAATAAAGGAGGAGGGAGTTCTAGGCATGGTACACAACTCAAGGGATCAGAGGTACTTAATGACAAAAGACACAAAGAAGATAAGAAATATACGGAGTAATTTTTTCCTAATTTTGGTTGTTTTAATATTCCAAGAAAGCTTTGAAGGTGTGAATTTTCCACTTCTAACTAGTTTTCTTTGCTTTAAGATTTCCAAGGCAAATTTGTCTCTCTATGGTGTGATTTGTGTACATCGATACTTGGTTTAGAAGTATAAATCACCTTTCAATTTGAATGCACAATCTAACTCCAATTCAAAGGAATTCCACTATCATTTGAATGGAAATTTATATAGGCACCATATGAGTGATTTAATTTTGCTTGTTAATTTGTACAAGCATAATCTTATATTAAAAAGATCAAATTTATTATTTATGTTTTAAAGATACCTCAAGGATACCTTTACAAGTAGCCATTTACATTGATGGCATTTTATTTGCATTTGTTGATAGGAGGAACACCTAATCATGTATACATGTGTATAGTATTTATGGCTATCTCAAGTCATTTTTAGATAAACCCCCTTTTTTGTGTATGATTGTAATGATAAGGTGAGACCATTTAGCACACAAGCACCTAATATTTAAGGTATTGGCATTGTTGCCATTGGCATAACTTTTGGAGCATGTAATGTCTTATAACTCACCTCTATATGATAATTTTGATCAATGCAAAAATTAGTCAAAGTACCACATAAATATTTATAAATGTGTTCAATATTAAAAGCTTTTGCAAAATTTTATATATATATATATTTGTAGGATTTAGTCCTTGTGCATTTTAAATCATCTCACAATGACCTTTGAGTAATTATTTATTGTAATGATATTTTGTCTTATGTAAATTTTAATCATTATTTAGCAATTGGATCCACTTAACTTGTACACCTCTTTTTTGTTTGGGAAAGAGGAATGAAGATTAAATATACTCACAAACTTTGAGCTTTCCATCCTCAACCTTTTTTCCATTGCCAACACTTTTAGAAAATAATTTCCTAGTTATTGAAAGATGCTCTATTATCTTCATAGTCTTACCTAATCGATTTGAATATTGACACAATATCATCAAAATAATCAACTAAAAGATACTGTATTATTTTAGTTATGTGAAGAACATCGAGTTCAATCTTGTATTTGTTGAAAATTAGCCTTCAATTTCCCTTCAAATGGGAAACTTATGGGCTCATCATGAAGCCTACCAAGATAATTATAATTATGTGAAGAACATCGAGTTCAATCTTGTATTTGTTGAACATTAGCCTTCAATTTCCCTTCAAATGGGAAACTTATGGGCTCATCATGAAGCCTACCAAGATAATTGTAATTATGTGAAGAACATCGAGTTCAATCTTGTATTTGTTGAACATTAGCCTTCAATTTCCCTTCAAATGGGAAACTTATGGGCTCATCATGAAGCCTACCAAGATAATTGTAATGTCCTAACATATAATTTCAACATAGAGATTGATGTGCAGATTGGATTCAATGAACAACATACAAACACATAGATCTCTCTGGTATAATGATAAACTATAAAATCTCATACATATATGATATATCAATTACAACTCGCTAAGACTAATCCAGAATGCTATACAATGCTACTGCAGATAAACAATAATATTACTAACTTTCTTACAGATTCTTTGAAGCTCAGATGCAATCCCTGAATGAGAATTCCCTTAGGAACCAAAGGGGTTTTGTCCTTTGATCTTAGTGATCATTGGAAATTCTCATAGGAACCAAAGGGGTTTTGTCCTTTCATCTTAGTGATCATTGGGTTTTCGTCCAATGGCCATAGACTCCTATGTGTTTTCATCCACATAAGGGTTTAGAACACGTGTTCCAAAATAGATAAAATTGACATAATAGTTCCATACCTAATACATGGATTGACTCCTTAAATTTATATGCTAACAATTTCCCTTAAGGAACAGGTTGGCCTTGAGCCAAAATGGTGCCAAAGCCCAAAATTTGAATTTCACATGCTACATTAGGTTGGCCTTAAATCCAAAGTAGATTCTTTCGGAATGAACATTCCACCCTACAAACCTATCCACGTGCTTTCCCGACCCCTTCCTTCTTCCTAAAACTCCACCATTGATGCCACATAATCCATAGGTGTCTTATCCTTTAAGGTTGTTGAAGTAGGTGTTGGTTGCCTAACATAGTCATCTTTTGATAGCAATATCTTTCTGGTACCTACTCCATTCCTCTTAAGATTTGGATATGATGTGTATGTGTCATCATAGATGTCATGCTCCAAACCATAAGCCGAAATGTGCTCCTACAAAGGGATGTAGAGGGATTCCTGAAATTGATCCTTATTCGGTGCAATGAACTTGGACTGTCGATCTTCTAATGGTGATATCTTCTCGATATATGATCCTTTTTTCTCAAGCCCTGGATATGATGTATGGGTATTATTGCATATGCTAAGTTTTGAACCACAAGCCAAGAGAGTATCTAGTGATGAAATGTGGTAGGATTCTCGGATTCCACTATGCAACTATCTTTTTGGAAAAAGGGACATGACAAATCCTCCCTTCCCAAAATTTCTTGTCCTCAAGCAATGCAAATTTGGATGCTCTAGAATGTCAGGTGCTTCCCATGTAGCATCTTCAATTGGAAAATTCCTCCAATGTACAAGATACTCAGTTATATTTTGGTTCCTTAGATTTTTGACCCTAGTATTAACCATAACTTTCAAAATAAGGATGAGTTTCCCTTCATCATCTAGTGGTGGTAACTCAATGGCAAGAGTTATATACAATCCCAAAGCCTTCTTTAGACATGGAACGTGGAACACATTGTGGATTTTGTTGTCTATCGGGAGTTCCACTTTATAATCAACTTCCCCAACCTTTTGGATTATCTTGTATAGCCCATAGAACTTAGGATTGAGACTTTGTGCCCCTCCTTTCTTGACGAAACATTGTCCATAGGGTTGCAACATTATGAACACCGTATCCCCCACCTCAAAAATTATTTTTGTGTGCTTCCTATCTACATACATCTTTTTCTGATTTTGGGCCATTTGTAGATGATCCTTGAGTTCTCAAAATATCTTGATTTTGATTTGCCAAATTGTTTGTTGTCGGGACTCTAGTATCTGTGAGGACTAATTCTGCAAAGGTTAGTGCATCATATCCATAGTGATCCCCGAATGGATACATGTCGATGGAAATGTGATGAGTTGTGTTGTAACAATACTCTCCCAAATGTAGCCATTTGATCCAAGCTTCCTATTGACTGGTGACATGATTTCACAAGTATCCTTCTAGCCACTTGTTTACAATTTCAATGTGCCCATAAATTTACAGATGATAGCTTGTGTTGGGAGTGAGCTAGGTGCCCATCAGGTGGAATAACTCCTTCCAGAATGTACGAAGGAATTGGTTGTCTTTGTTGCTAACAATGTTCTTAGGTAGCCCATTTAACTGAAAAATTCCTTGAAGAGTAAATTTGCAACTTGTGGAGCTTTATTCACTGGAAATGGCAAAAAAAATGAGCATACTTAGTCAATCTATCTACTACAACATAAATGTAGTCCTTACCTTGCACTTCGGGTAATCTGGTAATAAAATCCATGGAAATACTTTCCTATTTGTGTTCTGAAATGGGGAGAGGTTGTAGCAATCTGACCGGAATCTCTTGCTCTCCTTTGTTTTGCTGACATGTGACACACTTCCTAATATGTATGAGAAAATCCTCCTTAAGGCCCCTCCAAGAGAACCTTTCTTTGATCTGTCGGTAAGTTTTTTAGAACTCGGGATGCCTTGCCATAGGTGCATTATGATAGGCTTCCAATATCTTCTCTTTCATCTTGGATCCGAAAACCAGGAACACTCTATTCTTGAATGAATCAGACCTCCCAACACCATGTATTGTTCATATTTTTTCGCACCTTCTAGAATTATGGTAGCAAAAGGATCTTTGGCATATTCCTCCATAATTGACTCCTTCTAGTGTGTTGATGTGATGGCCACATGACATAGAGTAGGTCTCCTAGAGAGTGTGTCTGCCACAATATTCTTTTTCCCTTTAACATATTCAATATCAAAATCATATGCTTTAAGTTTACTTACCCATTTATGCTACCTATCATTCAAATTTTGTTGACTCAGGAAGAACTTCAAATTGTTGTGATCTGATTTGATCACAAATCTTCTACACACCAAGCATTGCTAGAATTTCTCCAGGGTATGCATTATGGGTAGCATCTCTTTGTCATATATGGAATATCCTCTTTCATTGGCCCTCAACTTCCTACTTTCAAATGCTATGGGGTGTCCCTTTTGAGAGAGAACAACTCCAATTCCTTCACCGAAAGCATCACATTCTACAACAAATGAAAGTGATAAATCAGGAATTGCAAGAATCGGACAAGAACTCATTACCTCCTTCAGCTTCTCAAAATTTATGTGTGCTTCCTTTGTCCATTCAAAGGCCCCTGCTTTAGTCAGATTTGTGAGCGGTGTCGTAGATTGAGAAAATCCTCTAACAAACCTCTGGTAATAGCTACATAGTCTAAAAAAACCTCTTAACTAAGACAAGTTTGTAGGAGGTGGCTAGTCTAGGATGGCTTGAATCTTCTATTGATAAACTTTAACTCCTTTAGCACTTATGGCATGTCCAAAACACAATAGCTTTGTTAACCCAAACTCACATCTTTGCAAATAGAGTGTTGTTCTAGAATTCCCAAGACTATATCCAAATGCTCCAAATGTTCTTCCCATGTTTTGTTAGAGATCAGAATATCATTGAATAAAACCAACACAAACTTCCTCAAGTGCTTACCAAAACATGATTCATGCATGATTGGAAAGTTTTCAGAGCATTAGTGAGACCAAACGACATAACTAGGAACTCAAAATGCCCATAGTGACATCAGAAAGCAGCCTTCTACGCTTCTTCTTCCCTCATGCAAATCTAGTGATATCTAGACCTCAAATCAATCTTTGAAAAGTACCTTGCACCATCGAGCTCATCAATCAATTCATCTATCCATGGTATGGGGTACCGGTTCTTAATAGTCTTCTTTTTCAATGCCTTTTAGTCTAAGCAGATCCACAAAGTGTCATCCTTCTTCTTTACTAGCACCACAAAATATGCACAAGGGCTAGAGCTTGTTCTAATGTAGCCCATATCCAATAACTCCTTTGTTGCTTTCTCTATCTCCTCCAAATACATCTAGGAATGATGCTAAGGAGTGGTCATAATTGGATTTGATCTTGGTTCTAGTTTCTATGATATGGTGGAAACCTCTATTTGGTGGTAATCCGGGAGGCATGTCACTAAAAATCGAACTATGCTTATCCAAAATCTTATGTATATAAATATGAACTTGACCATTCTTGCATTCAGAAGAGTCTTTTGAAATCACCAAACAACTAAGTAGTCCAAGCAACTTGGTTCTTCCGAAAGATCATCTCAATTCTCCTAGTTGATACTACTTGCAGACCTTTAGCCATTACCTTTAGAACTACATCCTTCCCATTGTCTTTGAACTTGAGTTCCATCATTTGGTAGTTCATAGTACACTCACCCAATGAATGTAGCCACTGCACACCAAAATTACATAAATTTCACCCAAACCAATAACATAGAAGTCATCACAGACCTTATTATCTCCAAATGTTATGACTAGCCTCTGGACTTTCTCCTTGTAGGGTAAGTTATAGCCACATGCCACAATGACAATGAAGCCTTCAAAGTATTTCATGTTTAGTCTTTTCCTCTTCACCAGTCCTTCATCAATGAAGTTGTGGGTAGATCTACCATCAATTAGAACAGTCACCCTTTGTCCGATAAGGAATCCTCATACTTTGAAAGAATGGTACCTATGTGTGCCTAATAGTGATGCCAGAGTACCACCATTTTCTTTCTTGTAATCTTCTTCCTGTGAAAGGGGTGTCTTCTGGATCATGAAATTCATTAGACTCGTTTGATTCTAGCTCTTTGTCAGAAATTACTTCTATATAGTGAACTTGCCCCTTTCCAAGACATCTATGTCCCAAAACCCATGGCTCTCTGCAAGAGAAAAACTGTTTCATCCTCCTGAGCTCATTCTTGGTTTCATCATCACTCCTCTTAGGAGTCTTTTTTTGGAAATTTCTTTTTTTCTTATTCCATATTGAGGATTTTGATTTCTACTGGGAACAAAATTCTCCTAATCAAAAGCTTTTTAGGCACTCTCCTGAAGTGTTTGGGGGATGGAATTCCTTCACCAAGTCCCTGAGTTGTTCTACCAAGCTTTCAATGAATAGGACTATGAGTCTCTTCTCTGAGATGTCAATTACCATGACTGATAGCTTTTGGAACTCTACAAAATATTCTTTCACACTTTCCTTTTTTTTGAGGTGAGCCAATTCTCTAAAATGCTCTTCTGAATCTCTCCTATCAAATCTCTCAACTAGTCTGCTACAAACTCATCATAAAATTTGATCAATATATGGCCTTGAGTGATCAGACCATGGTACCACCAATCACGAGAAATTCCTTCCAAATGTAGGGTGGAAAACTTGATGGAATCTTCTTTAGACATAGGTTTGAGTGCCAAGTATGTATCAAGTTTTTGCAACCATGTCCTAACAATTCTCTTCTCAAATCCATCAAAGGATGAAATAGATAGCTTCCCCAATGAGTGCTCCAAATATTTTGTCTTAGGTTTTGATGGTAAGTTCCTTTCTTATTCTTCTTCATTGCCATGAAATATCTCAAAGAAAAGATCTCCTTGATTTGAGGGTTCAAAGCTCTATACTCTTCATAAGCTCTTGAGATGTCATCTTGGAGGGAAGTTTCTTCCCTTGGAACTCCTTCCATTCTCTAAATGAATTTAGGCTTGAGAGGCCTATTACAAAATTTATTTTCAAAGCTTTGTGAAGCAACCATCTTCTCCTTCCCCTTTCCACTATTGGTTTCACTAGTAGCACCAACTCCATTAATACTAGCATTCTCCTTCCTGGTATTAGCTTGCATCTATTGAAACATCCGGCCAAACATGTCAACAAGATAATTTTTCCCTTATATCATTTCCTCTAATTTTTCTTTATCTTCTTTCGTTTTATCATCCATGGTTTCTTCTTGACCTAATTCCTTCGATTCTCTCCTCCAAAGCCTAATCTCCCTTTCACTTGGCAACATTAATCATTAGAAAACCCTACAGGCTGGCAGAATCCTGCTCTGATACCATTGTAATGTCCCTAACATATAATTTCAACATAGAGACTAATGTGAAGATTGAGTTCAATGAATGAAAACATATGAATTGTAATGAAGATTTTGGTACCCACTTAGGGTTCTCTAACACTTCTAGGGTTTTTCACCTAAAAGGAGAGAGGGATACCAAAATTTGTAAGTTGCATTCAAAGATTAGGGGTAGATGTGTGTGTGTGATTGATATGTGTGTGGAATTTAATGATCTAAATGTAGCAACCCGAAAAGGAAATGATTTATTGAATGCAAACTACTGAAAGACAAAGTGCTGGAAAACTCAATGTTGTATGCAAACATATACAAAATGACCTAGAAATATAAACTAAACTAAACAAAAAGCTATGAGACAAAATGAATACACCTAGAGGTTGGAAAGGGATGAGATGGAGGTCTGGAATCCTGATGAAATTATTGCAAAAGTCAATCGGGACACTTGTGCCAATTTGGGCAACTTAGTCCTAGATCTGGAAAAACTGGTCCAGAGCTCGTTTCTACCAAATGGGTGTCTAAATATGAAAAAATCATTGAAAAAGAAGGTTCAGTGGGACTAAGTTGCCATTGTTGATTACTTAGTCCACTTTTGAATTTCCAAAAATCAAAAAGTGGAGATGGAAGCCCTTGGTCTGCACTTCAGTTCTACACAGGTGTCTGCTTCTGAAACTCTGATTTCTAGGCCTGAAAGTGACTTTTAGTGGATGTTTAGACTTTCGTTTATAAGGATAGGTCTTCAACAAGTCTTCAAAGCCTTCAATTATCTTCAATGTACCTAAATTTGCAAACACACAAGGAGAGAAAGAGAAAAATTTGATTGTTAGGGCATGGGGGTTTGCCTTGGTCAAACCCCTTTTAGGTAACTAAACCAAAATGAATAGAGAATGTAATGAAGCATGAACATGAAATAATGGAGTTAGTACCTCGCCACAATGAGATATCTTGAGTTGTTGCAACAATCTGCCCTTGAATGCTTCCAAAAGATGTCTTGTTGACTTGGAATGCTCAAACCCTAGCTTGCTTGAGAAGAGTGAGAGAAGAGTGCTTGAGAAGAATGAGTGAATGAAGAGAATAGAAGAGAATTGAATAGTTAGGGTTAAAATGAGGAGAAAACCCCTTATTTATACATGTTGTGCCCTAATTTCCTAAAAATACCTCATCACAGGCTGACCTTAGGGTTTACGAGACAAAATCCCACCAAGATTTTAAGTTAATTTTGATTTTTATGCCACATGGGACTAAGTCGCCCAAGGTGGCAACTTAGTCTGGACCTAGGCAATTTTGATTGGTTGTCGGGGATTAAGGGGTGATTAATGATTTTTATCAAGAGTGTCTTCTGAAACACAATAAATTTGGATATATAAGCATGTATTAAGGGGTCATTATGTCATAAGAAAGGGTTGATTTAGTGATGACAAGTCTAGGAAAGTGTGAGAGTTTGTTACAACTCTTTACAACACTTTGACATAAGGCTTGGTGAGGAGTTATTTAGGTGAATTATGATGAAAGGGTCCTAGAAAAGTGAGGAAATGTGTTACAACACTTCACAACACCTTTGCAAGATTCCATAGAATCTAAGCAAAGCTAGGCCAAAAACCATAAGAAAGGGTCCAAATGAGTGAAAAGTGTCAAGGCTACACTTTTTGGCGACACACGAGGACTCTAGACACGGGAATCTATCAGGGATGGCAACACACTATGATGACCATGATAATTATTTTTGAGCCTTCATGGATAAATATGTCTCACTACAACAACCAGTGATTATTAGGGATTGTCAAGATAAAAATCTAATATGATATGCATACCTAAGATGTTTACTCATGTGTTATAATTGTGGATAAATATGAAAGATACATCCACTTATGCCCCTCAATTGAAGCAATCATGAACACTTGTAAGTTGTAGATAAAACAACCATTTTTTCTCCTAGGTGAAAAGATCATTTGAAAAAAATAAAAAGGAAAATGAAACAATATGTGACATAAAGCAAAAGATATGTGAAGATAGATACTAATAAATTCATTACCATTGGGTTTGTTTCTCAATGTGACCAAAATTCATCTCACATATATCCATATCCCCATTTGACTATCCATTAGAATGCCTTGGTGCATAGAAGATGATTTATGGCCATGGAGTGTTTCTCTATGAATAAAAATAATATTTAAATGTGCCAAGTGTGATATATGCTTTGAAGTAATTAGTTTAGATGATATATTATGTCATTCATTACTTTCTCATGAGATGTATTAGTGATTATTTGCTTATGTATATTTCCTTGATGTACATTAGGTGATTCTCTCATGTGCAACATCAACATACAGTTTACTATTGCAATAAAAATTGGCATTCTCATCATCAACATCATTAGAAGAATCCTCATCATCCCTTTCCATTTGACCAAAATCATCATGTAAAGGTGATGAATTTGCATGTTCATAAATAGACTCAAACTGTATCATCCTTTTGTTTATAAAATCTTGAAATTTATTTTTTAGTTGTTATGCATATATCCAAAGTGTGTCCATACATGCCATGATAATATAAAAAATACAACCTTGAATTGTGTTGCAATTCCTTTAGATTCATCAATTGTCTTAGCAAGAGAAAAGTGATGTTTTTTCTTGAAAAAATTGTTTCAATATGATATGTGAAAGATCTTCCAATCTAGTGAGCTCTCTAAATTCTTTTGTTTTGATATTCACTTGATGATAACCAGCATGTTTGACATTAATTTCATCATCATTGCATCAATTTTCTAAATTTAGAATTGATGACAACTTATGAGAATGAGCATTGGGATATGTGTGTCATGCACCTTGCAATTATAACTTTCAAGTTCTTTATTATTTATTAATTATTTTTTAGCCTTCATGGATAAATGTGTCTCACTACAACGACCATTTTTCCATGTATATGCATTGGTATGATGTATGTAAGGGAATCTCTTGTACATAAGATGTGTAAGAGCATCCATGACAATGAAATAATGTGCAAGATGTAAGATAGGAGTTACATTGTTGAATTGTCTTGTTAACTAACTTATGTTATATGTTATAATGCATCATAGAGAATCTTTGAATGTAGATAATGGAGCCAAAATGGAGTGCCCAACTTGAGGAATGAATTATGATAAATTTATGATAATATATGACAAGTGTAAGGAATATGCTATTTTTAGTTTATGCGCTCATCTTGGGATTTTGGCATTGGAATTTGAATTAGTATTTTTGTGTCCTTATTTGAGTGGATTTATCTCACGGTTTCCCATTTAATCTTCTATAATATCATGTATTGTTTCTCCTATTTATTTGGTTCTTGAGATGACCATTTCATTATGTATTTGTAGGTAATACTTGTGAACCCCAATTTGATACCTGTACAAATACAACAAACAAACATAATATTAGATCATATGCACGGTAAAATAAGGATTCCCCATGAAATCCATTTGCAAAACTTAAAATAGGAAAAATGAAGAAAAGATGAACAAAGAAAGCAATGAAATCCTAATTAAGTATGCAAACTCATGATCCCATAGGGGAGTTGGTGCCAATTGGTATGTCGAAATAAACCCTCTCCTAACTCCTTTGTAAGCTTGATGATTTGATCCACTTTGTTAATGAAGAACAAGATGATTTCTTGAGAAAACCTGCAATAACCTAGCTAAGATCTTGCATTGAGGATGAAGTTGAGTAGAGTAAGTTTACTCAAGTTGTGGATGATTGAATGAGATGAAGAGTCTCTCATTTATAGATTTCCAAAATGGAAGAGAGAGTGAAAATTATCAATGTGGGATCATTTAACATCCAATGGCCAAGTGCCACTTGTCAAGATGTGAATGGTTGAGGAATGAGCACATTTTGGTCAATGTGCCAAAGAGGGGGAGATTTGAAATTCGAATTTGAAAGTTGGGGGGAGAGAAAAGTGGAGTAAACGTCACTTGGCTCAATGCACAAGGACATGTAAGAGGAGTGCATTCCTTGTTGGAAGGACCAAGCCTACTTGGACTTTTTGAATTCAAATAGAGAATATTCCCTTTTTGATGCCATGTGAGGGAAAATAGAGATTTAATAAATGAATTGAATCTATTTTCATGTGCAAGTTGCATTATCTAGAGAATTTTAGTGAGAGGGATTAACTTAATCAAGATTTTGATTAAATTAATGAAGGATTAGATGATTTGACAATTTTGACTCAAATAGATGAATTAATTTAAATCAGAATTGAGAGGAAATGATTAATCAAATAAATGATTTGATTTATTTGATTGAAGAGAACAATGTTAGATTTAAATCAAATAAGTTTTAATTTATTCAATTTAATGAGAAGACTTTAGGGGTTAATTAAATAAAATGTATTATTTAATTAAACAGAGATATAAGGTTGATTAAATTAAATTGATTAATTCAATCAATAGAGGAGAAAGACTTAATCAAATAAACAATGATTTATTAAATTAAGAGACAAAATATGATGAAATGCTGAGAGTATGATTTAGGAGGAAATGTTGTTAGTAATCAAGATCAAGTGTGCCGAACCAAAAATGTACATTTTCCATGTCTACAATACTATGCTATTGAAATATTCCTAGATAAGGTTGGTGATGCGTGAGGGTAGATGTTATTGGATTATAATGTAATCATAATGTCATTGAATAGTACAAAATATAATAACACCTTTGCTACTTATTCTTTTTTCCTCAAAAGGTTATTTTAGGATAATTTTCTACTATGTGATTATATTTCAATGTGCTATTTATTTTCTTCTGAAACTATTCATATTATATTTTTTGTACGAATGATTTTCATTATCTTAGCTTCCTTTTAGTTGGAATTAGATCCTTATCAACTTGAGTCCTAGGTGGTAGGAAAAAATAATTTTTGAGCTACCTTTGGTTTGAGCGAGAGTGTGCATAGAGGAGATCTTTATTTTAGGGAAGATGGTAAACACAACTAGACCAAAAATGGACTTTTCTACCAACTTAGACTTTGAGATTTGGAAGATTATAATGGTGACATAGAATGAGGTTTATGGACTATGATCTCTATACCCAAACTTGTGCCTATGCCAATGGAAGATTGGTCTTTGTTGGATAGGAAGACAAAAAGTCTTACCAACTTTTCTTGTTTGACTTAGTTCTCCTAAATGTTTCAAGAAAACCCCTCATAGAAAGTGTTTGGACAAAATTTGAAATAATCTACCAAAAAAAATCCATAGTAAAAAATATTTTCTTATGGAAAAAGTTTCACACTTTAAGGATGGGTAAAGGTGATTCATTACTAAGCATCTTAATGCATTCAACATGAGCATGTGCTAGTTACAGTTAGTTGATGTGAAAATAAAAGATGAAGATCAGTGCATGACCCTATTTTGTTTTGATGGAATCAAGGGACGATTTGATATGGATGTTGAAATAACTATTTCAAATCTTATGCTTCATGAGGTAGTGACTACTTTATTCTTAGAGGAGATGAAATAAAAAAAATGAACATACCAATGAATCTTTGACTATTCATGGATAGTGAAGACAAGAAAATAATTAAAGGTAATAACAAAAAGATAAAGCAATAAATAATAAAGCTTATACCTTAAATCATCTTTCTCCTTTGATTGAGCCAAAGTGAAATACAACCTTTTCCACTTGATTTTCTCCAAAATTTATGTGATGGATGAGTTGAATGGATGTGGGTTGCTCTTCAAACCAACTTATCAATATTGTGATTGATGGATTTTAATGTCAAAATAGTAGCATGAATTTAATAGCAAGTGGATTGATGATAATTGATGGTGAAGGTTCAAATTTATAGATTTTTTATGTGACAACTGAAGGGATAAGATGCATTGTAAGATGAAGGGATAAGATTGAGTGAGAGGATGGAGACCTAGCCTTGTGGCAAGTGTCACAAGGGGAGTATTGGAAAACTGGCATAGTGAAAAAGGGCTATGTGTGCTCACAAATGTGTGAACACACATTGGGCGGGTCATGAGATTAACAAGTGGAGAAGTTATGGAATGTGTAAGAGAGGTGGTGTAGCATCATAAATTATCACCCTTGAAAATTTCACACTAGGTTTTTCTTCCCTATGTGCTTGGACCTAATTATGCATGTAATTACTCATTTTAAAATATTCATCAAAAAATCAAACATGGGAAATCAAAGTAGGTATTTAATATTTTTCCTTTGACACTTTGGATCCCTAAAATTTAGGAATCTAGTTAGGGCATAGGGCGCCCTAGACTACTTATTTTCACTCCAAATTTAAATATGTCAGTGTTGGTAATTTATTATTTGAAATTCAAATTTTAATTGTTGGCTATCGGGATTTAATTTTTGAGAAATTAGATTAATTGCATATAATACATAGTATTTTCACAATTTTAATCACAAGAAAATAAATTAGCAATTATAATACTTCAAAAAGCATTCAAGAGAAATCAAGAGAAAAAAAATCAAAATTATTGCAACATTTTGTCATTCAAGCATCATGTCAAGTTTTATGTGAGTTTTGTTCATGTTTTGCATACATTTCATGTTTGAGCACTAAGGATTTCAAGTGATGAGTGTGACTTCAATCCATCAATGAGACCAAATCTGTGAGGTGGGTTGTAGAAAAGTTTCAATTCATCGTTATTTATCATTTAGCCTCTATCCCTCAAAAGGATAAGCTCTCTTTTATCATTAATTTTTCCATTGTGGAGGTAGAAATACCAACATAGGGTTTGACTGAGGCAAGCCCCTATATGGCACAACTTTCCCCTCTTCTTGTGTGTGTAGGTTATAGATCTAAAGAGAATTGGAGGAAGATTGAAGATAATTTGCTCATTCATGCATCAAAACCCTGTAAGTTGACAAATCACAAAATTTGCATTATCTTATCAACAAACGAAGATCCAATAACCAAACTCAAAAGGAAGAAGCTACAGATCAGGTACCTTAGGCTTGTGAAGTCAATTTCAAGAAATAGGTCCTTATTCTAGGGTGTCCTTGTACTCTATACCATCTAGATCCCACTCAAATTTAAATTTCAGGTTCACCAATGTCCACCTTTTGCATTTTTGAACCTAATTTTTTTGTCTACTTCCAATTTGTCATAATTCATAACAGAATATTGCATTTTCATAATTTACCCAGTTACATCATTGCATCAAGTTTTCAATCCATCAAACACAACACACCCTTGAAAGAATATAGATCCAGGGCTGATTGATTAACCTTTTAGGTTGTAAGTCAATCTCATATCCTTGTTGATCTAGATTCCCCCACATGTTCTTGGAAAAGGTTTGATTTTAGTGATCTACCCATTAACCTAAGATCTCCTTTTCCAACGAAACATTTTGGTGAACCCAACTATTTTACATTATATACCTTTTGAAATTTGAAGCTTTCATCCTAGATTTGAGTTTACTCATAGTTTTTTTTTTCATTCATCATTTAGGCATCCATCATTCAATAAAATACATTGGAAAAATAAAAAAATTGCATAGCATATTGCACTCAAAGTTTAAATAGGGTTAATTTAAGTCATCATAAGTTAGATCTACATCATAATTGTATTTACAAATCTTCATTAAGATATATTAGATCTGGAATCAAATCCAAAAGTGTTCAAAGTATTCATTTAGGCATATGCATATAGTGAAAGACTAAAAAAGCACATAGTTATTATTGCAAAATCATACAAGATTTTAATTTTCATATTGTCGACATAGAATTAGTCAATTTTCGTATTTTAATCTAAAAAATGCATTGCACTTACTGTATGAACATTTTGAATTTCTTGCATAATTGCATTTTGCATTACAAAATCACAAATCCATAAAATTCTAGAAATTTATTTACTGTTAGACCTACATAGTCACAAAAAGGAACCTTAAGCAATATAACACACATCAAAATTTTGAAATTTGCAAAAATACCTTGCAAGTCTAGGACGTAGATTGATAATAGATAGGAAGGAATGATGAAATCACAACATGTTGCATCTCACCACCCTTCAATGACTTCCTTGAAGGACTGAAGGCATACACATCAGCTCAAGGTATTGGATCTTGCTTGCTTGAATTCTTGAAATTGCTTGAAGGGCTATAAAAGGGGTTAGCCTTCACAAAACAATGATAATATGACAATATGAACTCACATACACTCTAACATGATGTTTGGATCTTGAATTGTTGCAATAAAGTCTAAAATACTACTCTCAACTTGCTCTTGAATGCTCTTAATGTTCAACTCTTGCTAGATTCTTTCACTTAGATTTCAAATGATGCTATACACACTAAAAATTGCACTGGGCCTACAAACTCTATTTTTCTCCATCAACCCCCTTTCTTCATTAATAATTAAATAATTTTAATTATTTGATTATTTTCTAATGTCATATTTTTGCTATTAATTAAATAATCTTAATTATTTAATTAGTTCATTCATTTCCTTTTATTTCTTTTTTCTGATTAATTAAATAAATTACATCACTAATGCCCCCTTTTCTTTCTATAATTAAATAAATTCTTATTTATTTAATTATTATCATTTTCTACTATAATTAAATAATTATTTTAATTATTTACTTTTTTTGGGTATGTAAGATGAGCTTGTATTTGTATTGATATTGTAGTTAGGGTAAAAATTTAGGGAAAATGCATAAACAAATTATAATGAAACCCTAACAATGCACAATGAAAGACAAGATAACATGAAAATCAAAATAATAAATTCAAATGTAAACTGATCTCCATGCTAAACTTGATTGATCTCCATTGTTCTTCTCCACCTCAAATGAGAATGCAAGATTTTGAAGGATTGTTGATGGAGGAATGTTGGTTGCTCACTGTTGTTGCAGCATAACATTAAGATGAAAATAGATAGATGAAAGATGATGGATTATGGATGAAATATTGTAGAGATAATTTGACAGAGTAAGGGTACTTGAAAGATCATCCATGCAAATGGCTTGGTTGTGGGTTAATTTATAGGTGAAGATGGGAGGATGAAGGGATAAAACTTTCCTTTTTGTGAGCGGTAGTAGAATTAGAAAGTTGATCATGCAACTTGGGAGAATAAATGGAAGGTGGATCAAGTTAACTAAAGAGGAGAATGGAAAGGTGATCGAGTTAACCTAAGAGATGATTTGGAAAGTGATGAAGCCATCTTGAGAGATGATTTAGAAAGTGAATCAAGTCATTTAGGGAAATAATTTAGAATTATTTAAATTATAAGAGATGTGAGAGGATAAGGATTAATTTAAATAAATATTTAATTTATTTAAATTATTTGGGGAATGTGGATTAATTAAATAAAAAAAATTTATTTAATTAATTGGTTAAAGGATAAATGTATTAATTAATTAAAT
Organism: Sequoiadendron giganteum; assembly: GCA_007115665.2. Classification (NCBI taxonomy): domain Eukaryota; kingdom Viridiplantae; phylum Streptophyta; class Pinopsida; order Cupressales; family Cupressaceae; genus Sequoiadendron; species Sequoiadendron giganteum. Next base: position 275,415,340 of record CM021100.1, on the reverse strand, counting down.
ATAATTTATTTAATTAATTGGCTAGATATTAAATAATAGGGGTGATGAAAGGGGTTATGTGAGGTTTAGAATAAAATGTGTTGTAAGATTTTGAAAAATGATGTCAAAAGTGAATGTCACAAGATATGGTCAATTTTAGTTGACTACAAATATCAAGAAAGATTACAATGTGTTTGTTGTGCAGGAAGACCAAAAAAACCAGACCCTTACCATTGATGAAGCCAACATACCCGACCACTTATCACAACCATAAACCAACCACCAAAAAAACCATGCACTACCGAGCCAAACATTATAACCGGGCTATTATCCAGAATACCCAAAATACAAACCAAAAACAAACCCTACCCTTACCACACAAAGAGAGCAAAACATAAATGAATTGTAACAATACATAATATAGATGTATGCATTGTAGAATATAAGTAGGTACATAATTTGGTTACATAAACATTGAATTTTATATAGTGGAATGTTGACAATAAACATTAAAATTGTTTTTGCAAGGAATTATATTAAAATGAATAAGGATTTGAATTTCATATGAAACTATTATGGTTGTTCTCAAAAGATTAGTGATAAAATCTCGTTGAATCCCAAACTCATGTTTTATCCTTTATGTATAGATCTTTCCAATTCTTGAACAAATTAATTCAATTGGTTTTAAAGCATCATATGTTTTATATGGGCAATTTCTCTTATATCAATTTGAGGTAAAAGTAAATATTTTATTGTCCGACGAAAACATGGTGTCGATAAAAAATTTGTGCCTTCAACTTAATGTTAAATTAAATTATGCGGGGTTGGGGCCCTAGCTCGGTTGGCTAAATCTTTCCTGTTGTAGGAGGTTGGTCACGAGGTCTAGTCTCCCCCACCCCCGTGGTACTGGAGGGCGTGTCTATCTTCAGGGACTATCTTGAGACTTCCGATGGAGATAACTATGATCCATCCTCCCTTCTGATCATAGTTATTTATGGCCATGAAAATAAATAACATATATATATTCCATGTTAGTAAATTTTAGTTTTTGTTTGTGCATATATATATTGAGAATACATAAATTAACTAACATTACTTATGCCGATAGGCTAAGCCCACATTATTTATGGCCATGAAGAGTAGCGGATGACATGAAGAAAGCAATGATCTATCTCACCTATCCCTCTCCACCTCTCCCTCCCTACCCCCTTCTCTCTCCCTCTTTCTCTCTCCTTCCCTCTCTATTTCTCTCTATATCACATATCCCTCTCTACCTATCCCTCCCTCCATCCCACTTATTTCTCTCTCACTCTCTCCTCCCCTCTCTACTTTTCTCCTTCTCTCACTTATTCCTCTCTACCTCTCTCTCTCCTCCCCCCTCTAATTCTCTATATCTCCCCTATCCCTCCCTCCCTCCCTCTCTCACTCTCTTTGGCTCTCTCTTTCCTTCTCTACTTCTTTCTATCCCACCTCTCTCTCCCTCCCTATCTCTACCTCTCTCTGTCCCTTTACCCTTCTCTCTCTCTCTTTCTCCATCCTTCCCTCTCTACTTCTTTTCCATCCTCTCTCTCTCTTTATCTATCCTTCCCTCCCTACTTCTTTTCCCTCCCCCCTCTCTCTTTCTCTATCCTTCCCTCTCTACTTCTTTACCCTCCTCTCCAATTCATTCCAAAACAACACTTCCTATACAACTTTAGTTTTTCACATTTCTATTTGTTTATTGTTTGGATTTTATAACACATAACAAGTTTTATTTTTATTAAAAATTTATTATATTATTTATTTTATTTTATTTAAAGAATCTTTTTATTTTTTTTATTATATAAATTATTTTATTTATTATATAATTTTATTTTTTATTGTTTGGATAAATATATATTAACATTATTATTTATTAACTAAAGAGGGATAGGTGAAACAAATAAAGGAATTGTTTAGATTAATGAAACAAATAATTATTTTTATTCATTTATTTCTATTAGAGCAATTTAAATCATTGTGATTGGGATATGAAAGAGATATGGATTTAGAATATCCGATAATAGTAATTACCTCGTGATTGTCTTAAAATGTCTTATTTTCTCTGTATATCGTTAAGGGAAGCAAGTATAATTGTTTCAAACGTCTTATAATAAAAGAGGAAATAGGGTTATCATGTCTTTGAATTTGACAGTGTTATATATTGAATGAGTATGGATTTAAGAAATCCAAATATTAGAATTGAATAATGACTTGAATGCTTTTCGTGGCTATGTCGTCAAGTTGAGTTTTGGGATAAGGGATTAAGAGTTAGTCCAAATTTGTAAGTCTTCCAGAAGATCTTAGAGGATGAGGGTTGTTGATTTATTATGTCAACCAGTTGCTTTTCCCTTGGGTAGTGCATGGTGTCTTTTCAGTATTTACCCGGTTTCCACGAACGGGGATGTTTTGTACCTCTTGTGGAAGGAGTGGGCTATGTATTTGTTTCCTCCAAGATGTTTGGAGTGAGTTCTATTATTTGTTTCCTCCTTGAGATGGAGTGGTTTGATACCTAGGTTGTATGCACTTGTGAGTCCCTTGGTGGGTAGTTTGTTTGTGTGTTGTCGAATAGAAGAGTGTCTTCCATTAGGGGCCAGAGCCCGGAAGAGGTAAGATTTGGGTAACCTATGGAAGTAGTTTAATCAAGTGATAACTAAAATTATAAATTTGGGGAGTACTACACACTAAAAAGATAAGTTCTAACTTCACTCATAGTCAAGTTCTAGTTAAGGCTTGGAATGAGTGGGAAGGCTTGAAATGGCATAATCATCTATCTTGTCTGTACGAGAGGTATTTGATTCCATACTAGTAAGTATGAGGGCCGAGGGTCGGTAGAGGCCACCAGGATTACTAGAGTCTATGAAGATCCGCAAAGGGTAACTTATTACGAGTTGTGCGATGACACTTTGTCTAGGACAACAGTTGGTATTTGTTATGTGTATGGTTCTCTGATCATACTTGATCTATTTTGTGTCTAGAAACAATGTGACCTATGTCAGTGATGTGAGAGTTGTACTTGTATTATACTTATGGTGTGCTTGTGTTTGGTATGAGTCAGTATGAGTCTGCCTATAGTTAGTGGTTGTTGATATTTGTCCATGTTACGTTGTTACTATCTCATAGCATGGGGGGTGGGACTTCAGATACCACTTGGTTGGGTGGAACATGCACCATACACTGTTGGGTCCCCATTTATCTTCAGTACTTAGTGGTGAGACATCCAGATGGATAGCTCGTGGTTCTTGTTGTATATTCAGACTTTGTAATATTTCAGTTCGTATAAATTATTTACCCCTCTTTTGTTTATGAGGTGGAATTTTATAATTGTAACTCATTTGTACTTATGTCTCATTCTGGGAATGAGTGATGTAACTATTGGATTAAGTAAATGATTATGAAAATTATATCTTGGATGGTTATCTCATTATGTATGTTATACTTTTGTGTTGATTTAATACTTATTGCTTAAAGTAATTTAATGCTATGGTTATTTGTCAGATGTATGTGTGGGTTTAAGTAATCACAACTTTGTAACCTTAGAGGTTGTTGTTAATTATTAAGTGTATGTGTATGTTAATTGCACTTTAATAAAAAAAAATTGGTTCACTTAAGTCGTTAATTACAACTTCCTTTAGGGTTACTTGGTGGGGCATTGCACAATACACATGCCCCACAACATAGCCAAACACTTTCAAGGTTAAACAACCCTAAGGACCACTCACACATTATATACCCCCTCCTAGGCCTTTGGAAACCAACCTTAAACAACAATACACAAATGAAATCCACTTTTAACAATTAAAACATCACCCAATCCCAATAATCAAAACACATTGCTCAATACAAACAATCAATCATAGCATTATAACCATACAAATATTCCCAATAATATGGAATTATTCCAAATCACTCTTTTTTTCACTTAACCACATAATTCAATTAAAATATTATTTACCCCAAATAATTATATTTGAAAATAACTATAGTAACAATATTCTAATTAATTAAATTACATAGAAATTCTATTAAATAATTATAAAAATAACTAACATCCATTTACTAACTAGTTGACAGAGAGAAATCCAAATCCTTTAAAATTTAATCTGAATCATTTATCTAATCTGTAAATCATTCAATTACCTATATAGGAATAAATCAATTCACTTAATTTTATATACAATTAAATAATCATTTTAATAACAACTTATCCAATTGAAGTCCTTTAATTAAATAAAATTTTATTTCTTCACTATTAACCAGAATACAATATAATATATATTATTAATGAAATCTTATTATATTTAACTCTCATTGATACACATACATATTATTGATAAAATAGTTTATAATATAGTAGCACGACCCCCTATAATTTATAATATATTTAAATCCAATCAATATATATCATTTTATCAATAAAATAAAATCAAAATATATTTAATTTCAATCGATTAATACCATACTATTGATCAATGAAGTCATAATATATTTATTCCAATTGATATAGTGAAATCATATAATAAAATTAGCAAAATGAAATCACAATATATAGGATCAAGTTTAACTCGCATATCATAACAAAGGCAGCGATGCAGAAAGGGGGAGGGCATATGGCTGCTGATAGAAGGGCCTCAAAGAGACCTCGTCTCATCGGACGAAATGATAACAAGATGGTGTGCAAATTGTATTTGTTGAAAAAGCTTAAGAAACTTTCAAGCAAATGAGATTGGCTAGTGTAAAGCCAAGTTTCACTATATATGACTACACATGTGTGTGTATATTAGATTTGGTTGTTATAATTTCCCTAGTAGACATGTATGCAAGAATTGGAAACATAAAGAAAGCACCCAAACTCTTTGACAGAATGCCTCAAAGAGCTCACTACTACATGCAAAAGGGTTTTAAGACATTAATTTAAGACAAAATATTACTTTTGTCTTTAATTTTTCAATTGTCTTAAATTAAGACAATAAAAAAACCTTTTTCTAAAATACATTTTTTATTTCCCTCCACATTTTCCCTATGCATTTTCTTTTTTTGGCTTTTCCCTCGTATCTAAATTCTCCCGGATGAGCACAGAACAAAAGAAGAACAGAACAAACAGAAAAAATCAAAGAAAAGGGAATAGAGGCACTGAGGAACAGAGGCACGACAGTCAGCATGGAGAAAAGTGAACAACAGACAGCGGTCACGAAGCACCATAAACAGGGGGTTTTCTAATAACGACAAGGGCATTTTCAGACAAGGGGTTTTTCAGAAAATCAAGCAAGTCACGACCACGAGGGTCCAGGATCTGGGGAAATCTACAGTAATAAAGTTTCTATGAAGGGCCTAATTTCAGCAACAGGTGTGCCCCACATTTTTGTTTTTTTGTCTTTTTTGTTGGTAAATGTTGTGGAATTCGGCTTTACACCTGCATATTGCATTTGCTTGATAGTTTCTAATGTCTTTTCAACAAATCCATCTTGTGCATACCTTGCAGCCATTCGAGCCCTGAGATCACATTCATTCGAGGCATTTTGTCAAGATTAAGTCACACGCCTTTTCCATTCTTCCACTTTTTACTGAAACAATTCATACACCTTGTCTATGCGCCTTTCACTTTTTGCTTTACAGACGCCTTCTTCCCTCAACTGTTGGTCGCCCTTCAATCATGATCTCTATCTTTTTTCCCTTTCAACCCCAACCTCTTTTTAAGCGTCCTCTGCCTCCTCACATACTCGTCCACCTTCTAACTGCCGTCCCCCAACAGTTACCTCTTTTGCCAACTGCCGATTAGTTAAGAAGAGTCGACAAAGAAAACAGGGGAAAAGAAGATTCATCTATTCAATACATAATGAAACAAACTACACTAAACAAAAATAGAAACTACCAAGCAGAAGAAAAGAACCAAAACCAAAATAGAGAAGAGTGTGATGCCCTGCATCAGAAATTCAAGGTGTTGCAGAAACTGTCAATATTTGGCACTGAAACTTCGAAATATACTTCCAATCTAATGAGTGCCTCTAGAGCTAAATTATCTTCAAGGACAAAGAAGTTGGATTTTACTTAATAGTGATCCTTCACTAACATCATGAACAAAAAATATTGAATTTTGGCAACAAAGTCAATCCCCTCAACATATATCAACTAAGATTTTTCATCATTGGTGTTTACGGAAATTACTGAATATAAAGCTGAAACCTCTTGAGAGAAGAAAATATCTTGGTCCTCTAGCAATGGAGTTATATATTGAACAAAATTACCAACTTCCTCTACCATCAAATTTTCTATCTCCGGTTATTCAGTAGATACTACTTGAACAACTTGAATGATCTGGTCTTGACCTTCTTCTATTCAGTTTTGTACAGCTAAAAGCAAAAATAGTAAATAATTATCTTGTTTTTATTAGTAAAAAAAAATATTTTTCATTCTAAACCTTTAGATATTTAACAATAGCTTATATGGTTTTGATTCATTGATTGATTTGTGGGAGCAGATAATTTTGATTTGTGGGAGCATCCAATGTATTTTCAGCTGCAGGGCATGACAATGGTGGTTTTTCTCCTCAACGTTGCTCCTATCCTTTTGGGATTTATACTGCAGGAAACTCCACTGTTGAGCCATATATTGTTGCCTACAATGTATTGATAGCACATGTAGTTGCTGTGGAGCTGTACAGGGAAAAGTATCAAGTTATTTTCTCTTTTATTCACTTGAAAAATTACTCCCTTTATGCTCTTGCATCTTGTTATTTCTCTTATTGGGTGTACTCCAATACTTGACCTGTTTTGGTTTTCTATAAACATTGATAGGATATCAATTTCAATTTCCGCTTTTCACCCAAAGCCCATATTTTTGCACCTCGATAAAAAGAGGACCACTGCGTGTTTTCTACCTAAGAATTACTTGGTTGAGAAAATTATGGTTCTTTGTTTTGTGTACAAGAAAAGAAAAAAGGTTGGATTGGTTTGGCTCTTCTCATACAATGGGCAATACCACTTACCAATAAGTCTACAGATATAGCTGCAACTGAAAGATACAATAATTTTTTTATAGGCTGATAACTCCGATTTTCCTTGGAATTCAAATATATCTGCATTTCATTCCATCAGCTAGTCTTAAGTGGTTCAATGTTGACTACTCCATTAGGACCCCTTGATTGGAAGACTATTGTTTCCAACTACTTTTATTAAACAACTGATGAAGAAGATTCCAAATAGTTTAGCTCATGTTTTATTGAACGCCAAAATCCATTCTGAACTACAAAAATTTCCCAAGGGATAGGTGCTTAGACTCACTTGTTTATGGAGACCATCCAACAGGCATGAGGAAACTAGTATGTTCTCGATTGCCCTTGGTTACAAAGGGAAAAGCTCAAAAGATATAGATAGCATTGGTTTTTATTGCTGTCAATCATTATGATTCTCTTTGCCACTTTGATTCTTTGATTAAAATGAATTATTTTCTGCTGTTCATTCCATCAATACATCTTAATTGGCACTAAGTTGAATCCATAATTATGACTTCTTCCTCTGTTTGGGTTGGGAGGATTTAATATTTCCAAATAGTTTATTAATCTTTTTGATAAAAAGATTCCAAATGGGTCAACTAATGTTTAATTGAACATGGACAGGTTCTTAGACCCAATTGCTCATGGAGACTATCCAGTGAGCATGAGGAAGATAGTAGGTTCTCGCTTGCCCTTGTTTACAAAGGAGAAAATTCAAAAGATACAGGGATCATTGGATTTTATTGGTATCAATCACTATTCTTCTGTTTACTGCTATGATGTTCCAAAAAAACGGGCGTCCAAGCTAAGAGACTATTTTCAAGATATGTCTATTGGGTATGCAGGTATGAAGTTAGATCTCCCAAACAAGCCCAAAACACAAACAATATTTTGTTGAATTAATTTTTCAAGTTAGCTGAAAAAGTATGAAGCATCATGTTTGTTATATATCTATATATCCTTGTTGGGTTGGTAGAGTTCTAACACTATTTTTTTACCGTTTTGTGCTGCTTGAGAAATGCAGGGAAGCAACAAGGGATTACCATTAATAATATGGTAAGGAGTTCAAAAATTATAGAACCAATTATGTTCCTTTTATTTACTTTTGGTAGGAAACATTACTCTGAATTTTTTCCATATCATAGAGCCAAAATATTATCTAATGGTGGAACTTGTCCCAAACATCAATATTGAGTTTGTCAATTTCTGGTTGTTTTGATGAATATGGTTCTATTGCAAACAGAGATCGGGTTATGAAGTATACCTAATGGATGCTCCTTACAAGGATGTTACGGTATATAGACATCTTTGCCTTATATCACTATTTGAAAAATGTATTTTATTGAAGGAGTGTTTTTAGTTAAACTTGTTTGATGGACAATAAAACCATTATCTACTCTTTACACACAATAATACATATTGTGATGAAACTAAGGATGTGCAGCTCGAAATGTGCACAACTTTACTACTGATAAAGTGTAAGAAATGGCAAAGTGTTGGGATCCTGCCCCTCCTCTATACCTACAACTTGACATATCGGTTTGTTCTCTTTCATTCTGTCTGAACTAACTATTGTCTTCATAAAAGGCTTGAGAGACTGATATCTTTCTGCTTCCATTTTGAATTGAAAATTTTGTTGTGTGTAACATCTATGGCAGTATTATAGGGGGAAATCATCTGTTTTTATTTGTTTTCTGTCAGTTTTTAATGCTTTTCTTTTTTGTGAATTTTTACGATTTTAACTTGTTCATTTGCAGGCTTTATTTCATGGTGATGATTTAAATGTGTAAAATATCATATAGGTAAATTGCTAGTTCAGAACTTTATGTGTTTTTTTTAAATTGTGTATATTTTTAATGCATCATTATTGAATTATTTGGAACTCTCAGATCTGAAATATTGTTGTGCAATATCTTAAACTTTCTAGTTAGCTCATGGTGTAGTCTATCTTAGCAGTTGTTGATGTTGTACTCCTATTATTATAATGCCTAAATATGATGGTTTGTAGTCTGTAGAGGATTTGTATTGATTAGATAGCTTTAAATAAGATAACCATCAATCCCAGCTACTCTCTTCCATTGATGGATGACTTGTGGGATTAGCTCCAACATGTCAAATATTCACTAGGCTAGACTTCAAATATAAATTGTGCTTTCACAATAGCGACTAGCAGGCACCGATAAATTTGAATAGCAAATTAACCAGTTCTGAATTTATCTCCAAAAAGAATACCATAACTACAATAAAAAATTGTGAGTTGCATAATTATAACTCTTCGCACATTTTTTATTCTTTACCCTTTTTTTTCCCATGTTCTGCCTAATTGTAATGAATACTGGCCATTGAGTTATTGTTTCTATCATAATGTTACCATAAGAATGAACATTTTTTTTTTGTATTCCCTTACAGGAATATCTGGAATACTTGTGCACCACAGTACTGCTTCAAGATTCTAATGTTTATATTTTCAACCATTTCTTTTATGCCAGGAAAACTATGAATATCAGACATAAATCCAGTATTTCAACTCATCTTTTGTACATTTATTGCTTAACATGTACTAGTGGGTATTAATCTTAAAATAACATGCTTTCAAGCATTTCAAATCAATCTTCAGTGATCTTCAGCAACCTCCAATGTTTGCATAAATATCTTAAACCAGCCTGTTTTAATCTGGGTTGGATTCTCTTCACTTCAATGGTATGTGAATATTTGAAGATATATACAGTGCATTTACCAGTTACCCTCAGTTGTATTAGCACTCTGCTCATGAAATTATTGGTAAGAAATATTGCATAGAACTTTTTCCAAAAAGGGGGGATTATCAGAGTACATCTAGCTATTTCACATATTAACATACAAGGAATGCCACCACCCTGATATCATATGCAGGAGATAAATTCTCAGAACAAGTATTTAGAATTATCTTTGGCAAGAGTAGATGTCCCTGTGTTGTTGTCTTCCCAAAAATAATAATTTATTCAATAATGGTTCTTACCACAAGCTAAAAATTTTATCAGATTTATTTTTATAGGCTCTTCTTTCAGATCCCTGGCTGCCAATATCAAGATTGATGTTGTCAGAGATTAAGACTGCAGTTTTCATCCTTATATGTTGTCCATATGCCCAGATAATGCTGATATGAGCATGCCTTTATATTGACATGTACACTGATAAATCTTGGACTATAATTAGGTATGAGGAGTCACATAAGAGCATCATGGAAGGGGACTGAAACATATTTGAGGAATTTTTCTGACTGCAATAACTTATAGTGTTGAAACCCTGATATTTTCATGTACTGCAAAAATTGATACATGTAATGTTCCCTTTTTCACGAGCATCAGAGTTGTGGGATTAGCCTATTTTCCTGACCCTCGTAGGCTAATAGTTCTGGATAGAGGGTTTCTTGGATGGGCACTTGGTCGTTAGTTTGCAATATGGGTCTTCGGAGTATGGTGATAGGGTGAATTGTTGCGTTTGGCACGATACTTGTGTTTAAATTTATGATACTCACCTTCTATTTCACCATCCTCAACCTAGGGACCATGTGTCTTTAAAAGGAAGGGTCACTTTATATTTTTCAGTTACTATTCATTCATAAAGTGAAAAAAGAAATAACTTAAGTGAATAGTGCTCACTTTTATGAATAGTGTTTATTAATGCAAAAACTTATAAATAGAAGGAGAATTTCGACCCTCTTCATGGATGAATGATTTTAGTTTGAAGAAACTTGGAAGTGTTGCTTTGGAGGAAGAAGGAGACTAGGGTTTCTGGATTTCTTGCAGTGGGTGAGTCTGGTGGGGCTTGGTTCTTCATTCTGAGCAACTTGAGAGTGTGAAACACCACCGTAAGGTTGCTGATCTGTTATTGTTGCTTCAGTTAGAGACCTGTGTTGCTGTTTGCAGGTTATTTCGAGCTAGTTTTGATGGAGTTTTGAGTGGCCATAGTCTCCATTGACATTTATACAAAAGCTGTTCGCTTTTGAGAAGTTTTGGAGCTGTTTTTTGTAAGCTACAGCCAGCTGTGTTTAATTGAGGGTTTCAACCAGCAAAAGAAAAAAAGATGCCTCTTTTATGTGGCTGCAATTACACCCAAAAGGGGTGCCCTAGGTAGAAGAAGCCTCCCAATCCGGATTTTGGTGGGAGAAGTTCGTTATTTGGAAGTTGTGTGCATTTCTTTGGGCGCGGGTACTGTAGCAAGTCACTATTCACAGTGATGTTTGACTGTAAGTTAAAGTATGGCTTATGAAATACTTAGTTTCGAATCTGATGAAAACTATATGTTGTAAGCATCTTATTTTGTAATGAAGAAATTATATTTGGCCTCTAAATTGAGCAATATACTCAAGTTGTTTCAGTAGCTTAGTTTATTTGAAGCTTTCATTGTATGCATATGCTCTTTAGTACCATTTTAGTGTTATTAGCAAGCAAACTCAGAAGCGCAAAAAGGGCAAACACTAACTTAAACAAAATCAGACTTACAAACACAATGAAAGACAAACCAGCAGAGTGTCGGTACATCATAGTGGTATCAGAGCGGTTTCCTGCCAACCTATTGGGTGAGTTTTAGCTACAAAAGTTTCAGTTGAACAACATGGCTATTTCCCAAAAGCAGTGGGATAAGAATATGGGGAAGCTTAAACAAAGTTTGAAAGAGTTGGACGAAAACCAAAAAAGGTTGAATGAATTGATTTCAGACCCTGCAAAACTAGATAGAGCAGTACGGTGTGTGGCTTCCATTTTTAAGAGATCTACATCACAAATCGAAGAGAAGAAGAAACAAGAGGACACTTCAGTATCCAGAATTCTACGATGACTTTTCAGCAGTTAATGACCAGCATACAGCTGATCCAGTGGGGAGCAAAAATCAAACCCTAGAAGATCTACTTGTTGATGATGAAGTTGAAACTTCTAAGGCAGCTGTAGGGGAAAAGTACTTGAGTCCTTTTGAAGATGAAAAAGAGTTGGAACACAAGGGTGATGGGTCCAAGCAAAATGTTGAAAGTAACTTTCATATTTCTAATAATCCACTTTCTGAGATAGAAGCTGATATGTCCTATGTTAACCCATTCTATGAGGTAGAGTTGCAGGATGATCATGTTGAGGGACATGCGCATGAAGAAAGGGCCCCATATAAAATCAATGAGGGTTTTGAGCTCCCTAAATTTTCTATATCAGCAATTGCCGATGAGACTTTTGATCATTTTGAAGATGCAAATTCAGTTTATGTGCAAGGATTGTCAATTCATGATTCACATAGGTCTAAGTTGCAAGATCAAAGGCACGAGCTATCATTTGATTGCAGTGTTGTTAGTGATGAGCCATTGACAGAGGCTGGAGCATTTTACCATGACTGCATAGTGAGGAGTACCCATCATTTCTCCTTTAGTCCACACATGGAGGATTGGTTGACGCATCGGTATGGATTGGTTCAGAGTGTATGCCATCCATTTTGGAATGGAGAGTTACCATCTTCAGTAGATGGAACTAGTGGTTGCAAGTACCCGACTCAGTTGTTGGCAGTTGAGTGCTTGCAGGATCAATATTTAGTTTTCCATCATGCTAATCTATATTCCACAAGGTTGGCTGCTTCTTTGTCTCAGAGACTACTTGTGGATACATGGTTACAGAGGGATTATAATGTCAACAGGCATGATGGCACAAGTGGATATCACATCCATGAGAGTTTAGCAGAGGCTATGGAGGGATGTTGTGTAGCAGATGCTTCCAGATATTCATACCTCCTCATGATGGATGGGTGTGAGTTATGTTTATTTTGGGATCCAGGTGGAGATAGAGTTAGCACTGTCTTTTGGAGGGGTCCCAGTGTATTGCTTCACCACTTTTGGTATGGTGGAGTTAGGATCAGCATTGAGAGCATCCTGAACACCCAACGGGAACTCACACCTTCACAACAAAGTTTAGTTCGTAGTTGGCCCCAGTCTGAAGATTCCATTTCAAGACGAAGCTCAACGCAAAACAAAAAGAAGTTGTGTTTCTTTTGCAAAGGGCCCTACGGTGCAAACCATGATTGCCTTTTCAGACCTAAAGGCAAGGCGAATAGAATAATGTGGGCACCCTATGAGGATTCAGAACCTGAAAAATCTAGCCAGCAAGGTAATCATGAAGGATCAGAGTCAGAACATGAGGTCTCTACAGGTAAAGTAACTAGAAGTCTCTATGATGAGTTTGGTTTAAAATGTGATAAGTTAGCAGATTGTGATCTTCAACCTACAGATGGACATGGGGTTGAAAAGGAAGTGGCGTTTGATAAGGAAATTTTACATCAAGAAAATAGTACGGTGGAGCCACAAAATGATATTCACAATATTCAAGGAGTTGTGATCAGCATTGCTAACAGTTCTGATTTACATGACAGCGGTAGGAAAACTTTGCATCGACTTGAGACAGTAGTGGCTACACATGTGCAAGACGCTACTGTCGAATTGTTACATGAAAGTACTTAGGAATTGGGTACTAATGATGCATTGAATGTTGTGGGTTCATGTCATGATGAATCTGATTTTCCAAATCGGACCTTAGAAAATAAGTTAGAAGGTTTATATGTTGACATGGATCCCCAGGATTGTGAGTTGGATAGACTTGTAGTCACATTGGAAGTGGGAGTGTGTGATAAGATTGTTATAACAGCAGCTTCTACTTTGTCAGTTGAGCCATCCCTTGAGGTACATAGCAGCAGTACCTTAGTTGTTGATGTGTGCACTAATGATAGCACACACAATGCTGCGGATCACGAGGTGAGTGATGAGGATTCAACCTCTTACTATAGTGCAGATTTGGGTGGGAATGATGAGTCACAGAGGCATCACCATCTGGCGGGGCAGTTGAAGGTTAGCGATAATATGATTGTCACAGCGAATATAATACTGAAGATGGAGTTCTTTGGGTTCCCTTTTCACTCTATACACATTGTCCATCAAAAATCTCATATATTGACTTTCCTCAAAATATTAGAAAAAAGTTGAACCTTGCTCTTGAGATTGCAAGGCCCTGTTGAAGTATAGCTACTACCGTGAGCATATGGATAGCTATCTAGGTGGGCCCCTTAACATAATTAACACTTCCCTGCATCTCAATTTTGGAGCTGATCATTGTATTCCTTTAAGAAGATGGATGGTGTATGTTAGTATCATGGAGCCTGCTTTCTAACTGAATAATATCTAGTGAAGAGCCTTCTGGGTGTGGAGAAGGCAGGAGTTTTGGAAGATTCTTAATTAGCTCTGATTGCAGAGTTCCATTTTAATCTTGCATATGTGACAATATTTCAACCAGATTTATTGAGAAGCATCTAAAAAAAACTGTGTTGTCTAGATATCATATTGTACACAAACTTTATGACATCAAAATTTGTGATGCATGCACCTTGAGAGTAGGAATGACAAATGATGCAGAGCATAATTTGGTTCTGATACCTTGGAAAATTAAGTAGAGCATTCTAATCACTGAAAGAAGTAGGAAAAGACATGTCAAAGCTCACAAGATTACTTTTATGTGCAAGTATTTAATTCTATACAGAAAAGAATGCTTTCCTATTTTCCACATCCCTGCATGACACCTTGTTTTGCTAATGCAAGGTATCATGCGATTACAGATGTAAGGTTTCATGTTACTACTGTACTGTGTCATGTAGGTGAGATTATAATAGAGTATTACTCTTAAATAATCTTTTCTTGTATTTTTTTACATTATATTTATGGTTTTCTCTATCTTATCTGCTCGCATAATTGGTCACCTGTGTCAATTATATAGATGATCTCTACTGTCCTTAAGTGATAATAATGGATCTAGTGGATCTGTGATTATTTTTAACATGGGATATAACCACAACGATTAAAAATCTATTAAAATGTTTCTGTTGAGCTTTGAATTATGTAACAAAATCATAATTTTCAAGTCTGTGAACACAGATCTACTTTTAACAATGTTTGAAGGTTTCTGTCACTGATTCAAACTTTTTTTCTCTGCATGCATCTTTACAAGGTCTTAACACACAATCGTCACTTCCACCTAACCTTTTAATTAGTAGTATTGCAATATAGTTAGATAAAGTAATTGTGACCACAGCCAGTGACAGTGAGCTTTGCACTTTCCTTAGATAATTAAGCTGAATTGGAGTTTAATTCTCACCATGCAATTTTATTTAGAAACCAGTATTTAGAGTGATATTGTAATTTTATTCTTTTCCATATGTTATTCAATGTTATATGTGCTTTTATTTTTATCATCTCAGTTCTTAGATAATAGTTTTTGTAGTCCATTTGGATGTGCATGTCATATCCTATTGTCTACCTTTTTTGTGGTTTATTTCTTATTCATGAAGGGCATTGTAAAGATAATGGAACTTGCTTATGGTATGTTATCTCGTTCAGATTTGTCTCAAGGAGTTGCATTGGCAAAACAGTCCTTTGATTATGACTCTACGTGGGTCAAAGGGTTCACCTATTAACATCAGTTAGATGATTGCTTGTGTTGGACAACAATCTATTTGAGGTCATCGAGCACCAAATGGTTTCATTGATTGCAGTCTTCCACACTTTCCAAGAAATGACAAAACACCAGCAGTGAGTTGGCTTTTAATTTTATAAGGGACTGTTAGAAATTTTCTCCATGGTACATAGAATTACTCTATATGATTTATTTGAATACCCAACTACAACATTTATACCATAGCTTATTTCTCTTGTCTTAGTTAAACTCCCTTTACAATCTTTGCAAATTATGTGTTGATTTCACTTTGCCTTTTCCTCTATAGGGCATATACTTTTGGAGTCTTATAAGAGAATTTGGCATTCCATGATTATTTCATTATAATTACAAGTAATACAATAGGTACAAGTGTGATCGGCACCTACCAAGTTGGGTTTTCTCCTCCATATTGGGGGTTTCTCAGGTGAAAGCTGAAGTGTTAACTGTGTATGCTTGTGTTATGAATTAATATCCAGTTTATGTGAACATTGTTCAGCTTCGAAAGAGAAAATAACAGTTCTAAAACAAGAGCACAATAAATTTTACTGATTTGTAATCCACAAAGCATAGTTTTGTAGATGATTATGGATCACTTCATTTCTTATGTTTTGATGAGGGGTGTGCTCTTATTTATTCTATCTTATGTATGGATTCTTTCACAGCATGAACAAGTTTTTGAATTTTTTCCTTGAATTATGACTAGTTAATTGTATTATACAGGGAAACTTGAGACAGGTAATTGCCTTCGTGAGGCATTGCTTAAGGCTGTCTCACAACATCTTTTGTAAAAAGAATCAAGGCAGCAACTTGTACCATGGGCACAATTTCTAGTGTAGGTGTTGAGAAGTGATATCCATAATGGCAAGCAGCAAATGCAACAGGTTCACAAACCCAACCTTAGTTTCAGCTGTCAGATTTCAATTTATAAAAATGAATAAATGCTATTTCGTTATGTATATTCTAATATTGATCTCAGTTTGTTTATTATCTTTGGGCCTTGGCCAGTTTAGTAAATTTTGATTTTCTTTAGTCTGCCCTGGCCCCTAACATTTTTCTCCTTTTGTGTACTTGTATAGAAACAGGTGTCGATTATTTATGAAATAATTTTTGTTTCATTGCTAACATGCAGCAGAGCTCTGAAGAAACCAAATGAGACCGTGAGGCTTATCATTACAGCAACTTTTGGAATTGTCTTTGGTTTTCTTATTGGGGTTTTCTTCCCACGTATGGGTGTTTCAAAGGTGACTGTTGTAAAATAATCTTCCGCTATGGTTTAAATAACATAAAATTTCCTTTTTATGTTTTGATATATTCTCTTCTTGATTAGGTAAGATACTAAAAATTATGTAAATTAAATAATTTTTAGGATTTAATTTACTGTAGTCCCCAAATTTGAGCAAAGTCTTGTGAATACACCAATACTTCATTGGCTGCTTTGACATTCCAAGGAAAAGACATCGCCTAGATGTCAACAACCATATATAAAGATGCACCACTCTCAAAGCACACATGTATTTGGAAACCTTTGGAATTGTCATTGTTATATTAACATTATCCAGTAATCAATTTGTGAAAAAGTGCATCACGTAAATGGAAACAACATTACATTATCCATTCTTTTTGTTGTTGTGAATGCAGGGTTTGGAATATGAACCTAAGTGGAAACAAGTTGTTACTTCTCAGCTTGATCAGGTATTATTATCTTTCATTGCAGTCCTCTTCTTATGACTATTGTGATAAATTACTTTTCTTTTTAGGTTTTAGACACTAATGAGAAATCACTGAACTTTGAGGTCAACATTAAACACATTGGAATCAAATTAGTTGCTGTGAATATGATCATAGTCTGAGACTTTGTGACCATAAATATGAGGAGTTAACATTTGAATTTGCATATTGTGTTCTTAGGATGGTGTTGTAGTTACTGGCTTAATTATTGCTGCTTCATCCTTGGTTGCAGTTAATGTAACTGGAAACCCTCTTCAACTGCCATGGATGTTGCAAGGACGTTAGGTTTACCTGGAAATGTATGGCACAATGCTCTGTTGCTTCCTTGAAATTATCTATGACTGCTACCTGGTTTTGCTTTGATATACTTGTTAAATATCCATTCTTTTTGTTGTTGTGAATGTAGGGTTTGGAATATGAACCTAAGTGGCAACAAGATGTTACTTCTCAGCTTGATCAGGTATCATTATCTTTTATTGCATTCCTCTGCTTATGAATATTGTGATAAATTACTTTTCTTTTTAGGTTTTAGACACTGATGAGAAATCACTAAACTTTGAGGTCAACATTAAACACATTAGAATCAAATCATTTGCTGTTATTTTGGGGAGTGATTTCTTATATATATATATATGTCCAATAAGCTATGGGATAAAGTTTTCTGTTCCATCTGTCTCACTTATGACAGTGTTGCATGTCTCCCTAGGTCCCAAATCAATCTTTTGAAGTTTCTGATGTGTCTTAGTGCCTGAGACTGAATTTTTTAATTGCCTACCTCAATCCTTCCCCTCCAGTTAAGTGAAAGGAGCAAGTTCAAGCTGTTGGTTTTGTATCAAGTACCTAACAACTACATTAAACATAGGTAATAAATTATGCCAAACAACTCGTCATTTAGCTGGGATACATAGTTTGGATACACATACAATATACAATTTACAAAGGTTCTAGACTTAACCAAAACTCAACTAAATCCTTTTAGGTAGGGCCCATATGCTATCCCTATGGAAATTAGATCATTTTTTATGTGTAATTGTTCCAACTCAAATAACCTTAAACGACATGGTCAATCTTGGTAGCATCAAATTATGGGTTATGACATCTAGATCCATGCATGCTTCAAAGTCCATCCATGCTTGGGACGAGATCCATCATGTTGCAATGTTTTGATATTACTATTTGTGTTTATTTTATATGTCATGTTGGGAAGCGTTTAGCATGTTGGATAAGTCCTATAATGATTGATGAGTGAATCTAATTTAGCTTTCAAATTGAAGTGAAACTTATGGGCTACGTCTGTTTCTCATTTGAATGCTATGTGTACATAGTATCAATGGTAATGTGATTCTAGGCTTATGGCTACAACTCTATTTTTCTTAACTGCAAAGTTAATGATTTGTTTTTATACCAATTCTACCAATTTTAAAAAAACCTCGAAGATTTTTGTAGCCCTTGATTTCCCCTTTCTTTTGCATATTAGAAATCCTATAAATGTAAGATTGGAGTGAGTTACTCTAGACTGTTTTTCTGCAATTACAGCCACAAAAATGATGATGTGAATAAGTTCTTTACATTTTCTGAGAGGTTTTAATATGTTCTATTATTGTTTAGAAGATCTTTATGTTTAGACTTGATCTCCTATGCTTTCTAAGGGCATTTGTGAAAGCTGTTCACATTGTCATACTTGATGCACAAGTATGTACTTCTGTGCAAGCAGATTTGCAAATGGTTTGCAAGTGTGTAATCACTACACAAGTATGTAATTGTTGCACAAGTAAACTTGTAATTGTTGCACAAGTAGAATTTCAACTGTTGCACAAGTAGACTTGCGATTGCAATGCAAGTAAGTTTGGTCGTATCTCTACAAAGATGCTTTATGAAAGGTTATTCCTTAATTTCTTTTAAGACTTTCACTTGTGTTGTCATGCTTGGTGCATTGGTTTTGCACACCTTGAGTATCATTGTGTTGTATTATGGCATCTCGAGTACATAGGTGTGTAATGTGGCATGGTAGGAATATGCAAGAAGTGATTTGTTTTTTATATATTTTTTCTCAGACTTGCAAAATTGTTTTCTAGTTGATCTAATCTTATACTGAAGCATAAAAAATGGAAATTTAATTATTTTTGGTCATTTTGTTGTAGGTGTTCAACCTTGAGCATGTAATTTCAATCTACATTACATGACCTGAACAGGTGGATAAGGCTGTAAAAAATGTTTATAAAGAGGCAATGAATAGGCTCAAAGACAAGGAATTAGAGTTACTCATAGTCATTTTTCCTGACAACAATGGCTCATTGTATGGTGAGTATTATTCTAAATTTAGTACTGTCAATGCATTAGGTTTATTAAATTCAGCCCCAATCTAGTTCTACAGAACCTTTATTAAGTGCACACAGAGCTCTTTAAGTAGTTCACTTCTGATTGTGTTTGTCATTCTGTGAACATATGGATTGTTTGAGTAGACAAACCATCGTACTGAGCATTTTAACATGGGTACCTTAATGTTGGCATGAATGCAGGAGATTTGAAAAGAATATGAGAAACGAATCTTGGCATAATATCTCAGTGTTGTTTGACAAAGCATGTTTCTAAAATAAGCAGACAGTACCTGGCTAATGTCTCTCTAAAGATCAATATAAAGGTAATTTTTGCAGTTTTTAAGTACATTGATAAAAGCTTGTGTAGCAGTCTAGTGGCCAGGGTCAGTTTGATTCATTTTTTGCTAAGTTACCGGTTCGGTTTTGGGTTCGGGTTCGAGTTCGAGAACCCGGTTCGCTGGTTCGGGATTTTTTTGATTTGGGTTCGATTTGGGTTCGTTTTGGGTTCGGTAATACAAAAACATATAAAAATCAGAAATATATACAGATTTGCAGCAGTAATTAAGTTCAGAATACACCACCATATTAATAGTTAAATAACATAGCAAAAATGAAAAATACACCACCATTTTATACTCAAATCATCAAAGTTCAAACATAAAAATGTAAAGTGTTTACAATCAGCCATTAATAATTAATAATTATTGATCATTGATCAATCTGAGTCATATGGGTCATCAAAAAAAGCAGCATCATCATCATCATTAGATGCTACATTATGTGTAGAACCACAAATAGCATTAGTTGCACTCGCACAAGCACTGCCACTAGCACTAACACTACCACTCTCATGCTCAGCGGTTGCTTCAGGCTCATAGTCATCATCAATATCAAGTGCAGCTAAGTGACTTGTGGAAGCATCCAAGTCAAGCTGCTCTGGCTCAATATCCCACCTCCTTGTGTCTCCTTCTTTGTAGGAAACTTGCTTGTGTGTAAGGAGGCGCAAGTTTGAATGCACATACACCAAGTCCTCTGCCTTTTTCGAATGTAGCCTATTGCGTTTTATTGAGTGGATGAAGGAGTATGTGCTCCAATTCCTCTCAGAAGAAGATGAACTAGCAACCTATTAAGACCAAATTAAATAGTTAGGAGTTACAAAATTTAAGTTGATTTAACTAAACAAAAATATTAATTAATAATTTAATATAAATATAAATTTAAAATTAAAATTAAAATTACAAAATATAAAACTTACTTGGGATAAAATTTTTATTGCAATAGGTTGGAGGTGCCTGTATTCTTGCCCATGGAAGTACCACCAACTATGAGCATCCACCCTAACCTTGTCTCGAACAGCATCAAGATTATGATCAACAGTACCAGAGCATGCAAAAGCCATGAACTCAGCCCTCACTCGATCACGTTGGTCACGATCAGTGAAGAGTCTACGAATTGCTGCCTTGTACCCTTGACCCACTTCAACATCCCTATATGGAGCAACTCTTGTTGAAGTAGAAAGTATCTCTGGACTATAATATTTGGGACTCAATGCAAAAGCAAGAAGATGCAACGGAGTGGTCATTTTGTTCCATCTATCAACAATGATTTCTTGTAGCTCTTTGAAGAACTTTTCTTCGGGATCTTCCTCTTTTGCATTGATGATGATTTTCATCTTCTCAATCATTGAGTCGATACCATCATATACTTCACCCAAACAAGGTCTATCCATGTCAGTGTAACGGATCATGCTCAATATGGGCTCAGTGAAACTGACGAGATACTCAACAAGGTCCCACCAACTATCATCTAGGATCCTTTGCTTGATCCTATTTGCCCTTTCACTGGTAGATTGCCTCCATATGGCCCAATTAGGGCTGATTACCATTGCAGAGAGTGCCTCACGAACCTTTATAAGGCGTCTCAACACAATTGTGTTGGAGGCAAAACGAGTCTCGGCAACCTGTTTGAAAATCAAAATTAAAACTAAAATATAATTTAAATTTACAAAATCAAAATTTAAAATTAACAAAAAATTAAAAAAATTAAAAATATTGAGAATTAACTTACCTTCAACAACTCCAATTTTGAGAATTGTCTAAATATTCCTTGTGTCATATGGTGGTTGGTGACAAACATTTGAATGTCTTCGCCCTCAGCATACACCTGTTTGATCCATTCAATTTTGGATCCAATTTTTTGTAGCATTAGATTAAGGGAGTGGACAGCACAAGGTGTCCAAAAAATGTGTGGATACTTCTCCTCAACCAATAACCCAGCAGCCCTACAATTTTTGGCATTATCAGTTACAACTTGCACAACATTTTTATGGCCCACTTCTTCAATAGCTTGGCAAATGATGTTAGCAATAAATGGACCATCCTTCACCTGTCCTTCACAATCCACTGCTCTCAAAAACATTGCCCCTTTAGGGGACACAGCAATAACATTGATCAATGGGCGATTTTTTGCATCTTTCCATCCATCAGAAACGATGGTCACCCCTGTTTCGATCCACGAATCCCTTATGGGCTTCAAAGAGTCTGCTACATGTTTCACCTCTTTCTCCAATAAGGTGCAACGAACCTTCTCAAAACCTGGGCCCTTATACCCCTTTGGAGCCTCATTAATAGATTTCACCATTTTTTGCCAATATGGTGAACGAACAACATTGAATGCCAATCCATTGGCATAGACACATCTTGCTATGTCTTGATCAGCAATCTCTCTTGCCTCATTCTGAAATGAAGCTTCCAACGGTCCCTTAGATCTTTTATTTGAAGAGGGCGTGGTTTGCTCTTGAGGGATGTCCATAAATGGATGGCTTCCTGTAGGTGGAAAATAAGAAGGCGGTGTAGGGGGTTTCATGAAACGAGATCCTTTCTTCAAAGGATGGCTTGTTTTACCACTGGCTGCTCTTTGGTCTGCCTTTTCTTGCTCAGCAATATATTTCAACACTATATTATCTGGAATGCCTTTCTCATCTTCACCTGGACAATTTTTTATGCCTGTTTCAGAGATCCCACACAAGTGCCCTTTCACTCGACTGTATGAGCTCGAATACTGAACATGGCAATGACTACAAATCCAAACATATCCTCCACCACCTGGAAGTTGTTGAACCATTTCTACATATTTCCAAAGGGGAGAGTTTGGGTTTGTTTTGAAACGAGATTGGCTTGAGCCTGAGGAGGTACCGGTTGCCATTGTAATATGGAATACCTAAGGCACAACATATTGAAATTTTGGTATTGATTGATTGAATTTGAAACTAACAGGCTTAATTAATTTCAAAAAATGAAAAAATTGAACATGTGTTATAGACATTTAGAGGAATGAAAAGTAAAACAAAACTAAAACTAAAAAACAAAACAAAAGAGTTGAAGTCCATTTGTTTAAAAAAAATGTAAAAAAAATAATCAAAAAACTTCAAAAAACCTACCTCTTTTGAAGAAATCTTGCTCAATGATCTTCTTGGCAACAAATAGGCACTTGCAAGTGCTTAGGAATAGCAGCACAACCAACTTCGAACAATCTACAATCAACCTTCAAGTCTATTCAAGCTTGTGCAAGCAAAAGAGAAAGTTCAGCAATGGAGGCAAAAAATCCTTTTTTTTCATTCACAAATTGGTAAATGACTATCACTTTACCTATTTCATGTTTTAGAGGCACATATTAGGGTTGGAAAGAATAAAAAAATATTTAAAAGTCAACAAAGACTTAAAAAATTATAAAAAAAAGTCAAATTCATGCTTTGAAGTCCGCTTGGGCGCGAAATTCTACCCGGGTTCGAAAAATTCGAACCCTGGTCGGACCCACAGTCCGGGTTCCGAACCCGGTTCGAACCCACAGAGCATTTTTCCGGACCCTGGGCGAATTAGGGCGAACCGGACCCGAATTTCGAACCCGGATCGAACCCGGGCCCCCCAGGGCCGAACCCGGTAACTTAGATTTTTTGTAATACTTTAATTTAGACTGCTTTTGGAATTGTAAATGGAGCATTCATATATTTTTAGAGAGCTCGGAGTTATGCCACTATTCATAATTCAGTGCGTTGCCTTTGGATTATGGTAATTGTATGTTGTTTCATGTTTGTTGCAGATGGGTGGGATAAATAATTGCGCTTTTGGATGATCTCAGCTAGAGGATACTTTTATTGAGTGACATACCAACCATTATTTTTGGGGTAGATGTTACTCATCCAGAGAATGGAGAGGAATCCAGTCATTCTATAGCATCTGTAAATCTAATAATTCTTCTCTATTATCTGTTATTTTGAGGCCAAAATTGTGGAATACAATTCAATTAAGAGACAGTGACAGTATTAATGGTGACCAAGAGACAGTTTGTGAGGTGCAAGGCTCCGTTTCATACTAGAGCAGTTAATGAAGAGATTGTAGATTGATTTGTCACTGGACAGTCAAGGAAAAGCATTAAAACCTTTAGTTTCTTCACTCACATAACTCAGACTAGTAAAATGCAGTCATATTGAATGAGCAGTGACTCTGCAAGTTGAGTGGAGGGGTGAGCATAAGAATGAAGCAAGGTAATCTTCATTTCAGTGGTTGAATGCATGAAACACAATGAAAAGGATGGAGAAGACATTAACATAGCAGTGGACAGAGCCATGTCAAAGGGTGAAAAGACAGTCATGCCAAAATTGCAATCATAGTCCATGAAGATAAAGGTAGTTCCAACCTTTGACAGGGGTGGTAGCAAATGGCAAGGCAGTCAAAAGCAAACCCTAGGCCTTTGAGAGTTTATCAGAATTAGTAGCCCTTTCTTCATTGAAAGTTTCTGATTTGAGGATTTCTCTTTATAAAGGATTCTCTTAAGACTTTTATTTTTCAGTTCTTGCTTCTCTTTGCTCAGCGAAAAACTTCTCTTGTAACTCTTTTCAGAGAAAATCATTGTAACAACAAAACTCCTTTCAAAATCAATAAAATGGCAAGGTTCCTTCTTAGTTCTCTTGTTTTAGTTTTGCAAGGAATGTTTTGATGTAGAAATTGTGATTTCATTTATGAATCCTTTGTTATGTCTAATTCATGCAATCTTGGAGTAGGAATCTCATGTTAAATGTAGGTCATATGATATGTTGAGTTGTTTTGAGTGGATGTAGTTGTGAAGACTCAGTTTTGCTTCAACCAAACATTGAATCAAAATTGCACTAAAAACATATTTAAAATAAATTGTTTATTTTTTTAATACGTTTTCTCATATTGTCTTTAGAGAGACAATAGTTGGGATTAAAGACATATTGTCTCTTTAGAGACAAAAGTGAAATTGTCTCTAAAGAGACAAAAATGATTTTGTTTCATATTGTCTTTGTAAAGACAATTTTTAAGACAATAATTTAAGACACCCGCTTAAAGACGATACTTAAGACAATACACAATTTTTTTTTGTCTCAAGTTAAGACAATTTATTAAAAAATTGTCTTAAATATTGTCTTAAACACCCTCTCTATGTAGTAGTCGAGATGTCAATTCGTGGAATGCAATGGTTGCGAGGTATGCACAAAATGGATTTGTTGAAACTTTCAAGCAAATGCAATTAGCAGGCGCATGGCTACCTCATGGGCGTCGTTGTGGAAGGGTTGCGTAGGCAGTGGTGATGCAACAAAGAGTCTAGGAACATGGAATGTAGATAAAAGGCCCCAAAGAGACCTCACCTCAAGGAAAGAATGATAATAGGATGCGCGCCAATCGTATATGTTGAAAAAGGCTTAAGAATCTTTCAAGGAAATGTAATTGGTAGGTGTGGATATACGCCATAATATGGAATGCAATGATTATATAATATGCATCGATTGGAATGTTAAGAGGCTTGGTGGATGACGCCTGAAAGAAGGGTAACTCAAAAATGAAAGCGATGAAAACACGAGATGAAACCATATAAAAACACATCCACTCAAGGTAATTTGAGCATGGCATTCAGAAAGAAGGGTTTGGCCATTTCACTGTTGAGTGATTTATATATAGATATTGAATTACTTGTGGTATACAAATGCATTTATCAACCATTTTTATTCAGGATCAAATAAATAAATAACGAGTTTCTAGGTAGGATCAGAAAATTAAACCTTTTTTTTCAGAATCAGAGAGAGAAATCAATCAAATTGATTGTGCATTCGAAAACAAAACAAAACAAAATATCAATCCAACCTGGATCCAACGCCTGGCAAGAATGAGATTGATGTTGAGCTCCAAAGATTCCAACATCTTTGATTTCCCAATCCAAATTTCTAAAAAACCCCCAATTCCCAGCAAAATCAACAAGATCATTTTCTCTTTTCCCCCCCAAAAAATTGAATCCCTTCTCTCCCAAAAGAAAAATATTTATAGGAAGAAGAAGGCTATTCGTTGAATGGGAAGACAAACCAACTATATAACAAATTATAATTAGCTTTTGATTTATTAAATAAATCTTCCTGACATACAATTTTTTTTTTTAAATTGATTAAATACATTTTATTTAAAAATTATAGTTTGAGTAAAAATGATGAATGCCCAAATTCACACAAACTGGTAAAATCATTTACCCACATTTACACATACATAAAAATTAATTAAATAACTCCAACCTTATTACATTTTTATTTATTTATCATATTATTTTATTATTCTCTATGATTATTTATATACTTATTTATTAAAGTATACCTTTTTCTTAGCCATAAAATAACCAAAGGCATAATATCTGACAATTCAAATTAAATGAACCAAATGCCAGAACAATTACCTGGCCAATAACCAAGGTCAAAAAGAAAAAATTCAAGCAACATTGACTGACCACTAACAAGGTATCAACTGGATACTCATCCTCTTCAAGGATGATGGCTAAGGTAGGGGACTAAGTGTTATCTCAGATCAACTAATCCATTGGGTTTCAAGGCACACTCAGACCTGCTGGTTCAGGTGGAGATGTAGCCTAGTACATGTTCACTCAAGCATACCAATTAGAGCACATATTCATAATAGTTTAAGCACTAGGAAAGGAACTCTAGCAATCGTATATCATTAACATATGTCCCCCATACATCCAATGGTATGATGCCACCCTTTCCACCTATCCTAACAACATACTACTGCATCACCTCACTATCCCAATAAATCTTTGCATAATAATAATAACATAACAATGTGCATCATACCCAAAAAAGTACTAACATAAACACATGTTCCACTTCATCTTCAAGCTCCTTAGCCAGACTACCTACACTCCAAAGTGAGAATGGGGGGGCACTACATCAAGGATCAATTGTTGCTTGAATTGAATTGGATTGAACACCTACAAGGGTTAGTGGTTGCAAAACAAAAATACATGCAAACATGAACACAAACTCAAATAACATATGACATGATGCTTGAATGATGAAATATTACAATAATCTTGATAAATTTTCTCTTGATGAAAATACTTTGTATTTATATACAATTCTTCTAATTTCTCAAAAATCAAATACTGATACCTGACATTTGAAATTGGAAATGAAAATAATAAATTATTGATATTGACATATTTGAATTTGGAGCCAAATTAGTTGGTCTAGGTGTAATATGGCCTAGACTAGATCCACCTTTTTCAAGGATTAAAAGTGTTTGGGGAAAAATATTAAGTGTGTAGTTTGATTTTCCAATAATGTTTATAAAAAATGGGCAGTTAATGCATAATAGGTCTAAGCACATAGGGGGAGAAAAACCTAGTGTGAAATTACCAAGGGTGACAATTTTCAACGCTATAGTCACGATACCATTCAAGTATTATGTTATACCACTTCTAGTTCATTTATTACTATTCTTATGTTTCCAAATGTTCATTATCATTTTTTTAGAATTAGTTATCAAAATCAAAGAGCAATTGTGCTAGAGATTTTTATATTCATTTATTATCTAGATCTAATGTACTTGAGTTCTTTTCATTCATTTCCAATCAAGTCTTGTAATTATATTTAATACAGAAATTACTGTTAGTGCTATAATGTTTATTCCAACTTGGTTCTAATGTGTTTTTGTTTCTTTTGAATTTTCTAATCCTTGCATAAATTTATTAGGATTTGATTTAATTTCTTAAGAGTGATAAAAAATAATTCATAGTCACTTGATTACTCTAAAATCAAAAAAATCATTACAAATTTAGGATATTTGGGAAATATTTAAAAGGATATATCATAAAATAGTAAATTTGGTAAGTCAACAAAATTTAAATTAGAGTAAGGAAAGTTTGCAACAATGAACTAATCTCATGACTAAAAAGGGGCTAAATTGTAATGGAAGTGCAAGCATAAGAGTAATACATATATGGATAGATTGAATGTATAAGGGTATGTGAACATGTGAAATGGGATATGTGTTAGTTGTATAGAAATGTCTCGAATGAGGTATGTGGATAACATAGAGAAAGGGGCTCAACTTTGTATAAGATTGCATAATATATTGACATATCTATTAAATTAACCCCCTCAAAATAGACATAAAACTAAATGGAAATGTCAATATGAAAAATTCTCCATTACAATAATAAATGTATAACAACAAAGTGGAAATTACGATTAGTTGAGAAAAGAAACCATAAGGCTACTATCACTTGAATTCCTTCATTATTAAAGTAGCTTTATTAATATTCACATGCTCAAAGTGCATCTAACAAATCCAACCTAGAATTCATACTCATAACCTTTGAATATCACACTAGTGACCTTTGCAGAAAAAATACTCTAGAAGTTCTTTGACCCTTCAACCAGCGTATTTGACCTTGCTTGTCACACTCTTGACCATTTGGATTACATCCTCAAACTCCATTAGATGGTGTTGTTCTTTAAACATATAGACCTAGAAATTTTAGAGGGCGGTCACCTATTTTTGTGACTCCCATGCCAATTGCAGAGTCTATATTGGAGGGAGGGAGAGGTAGAGAGGGGGAAGGAGAGAGAGGTAGAGAGGAATAAGTGAGAGAGGGAGAGAAGTAGAGAGGGGAGGAGAGTGAGAGAGAAATAGGTGGGATGGAGGAAGGGATAGGTAGAGAGGGATATGTGATATAGAGAGATATAGAGAGGGAAGGAGTGAGCAAGAGGAAGACAGAAGGGGGAGGGTGGGAGGGAGAGGTAGAGAGGGATAGGTGAGATAGATCATTGCTACCTCTCCCTCCCTCAATTTTATCATTTATTTTATAGTCTTAAGATTAGACTATAATATTTGGATTACACTCACTCCTAATTAATAGTGATCTCTTAAATGACATTGCATAATATTATAATATAACATTGAATACCAAGTGGTGATCTAATATATTATAATCCATAATAATATATAGGATAGGTGAGATAGAGAAAGAGAGATGAGGGTAAATGAGTAGAGAGGGAAGGATAGAGAAAGAGAGAGAGAGAGAGGAGGGTAAAGAGATGGAGGGAGGTAGAGAGGGATAAGTGACATAGAGATAGGGAGGGAGGGAGAGGTGGGATAGAAAGAAGTAGAGAAGGAAAGAGAGAGCTAGAGAGAGTGAGAGAGAGAGAGGGAGGGAGGGAGAGGTAGAGAGAGATAGGGGAGTTATAGAGAATTAGAGGGGGAAGGAGAGAGAGTAGAGAGGAATAAGTGAGAGGGAAAGAAGTAGAGGAAGGAGAGAGGAGAGAGAAATAGGTGGGATGGAGGGAGGGATAGGTAGAGAGGGATATGTGATATAGAGAGAAATAGAGAGGGAAGGAGAGCAAGAGAGAGAGAGGGGAGGGAGTGGGGAGAGGTAGAGAGGGATAGGTGAGATAGATCACTGCTTTCTTCACACCAGACATTATTTGCAAACATGAAAATTAGTGGATGACATGAAGAAAGTAGTGATCTATCTCACCTATCCCTCTCTACCTCTCTCTCCCTCCCTCCCCTCTTCTCTCTCCCTCTTGCTCTCTCCTTCCCTCTCTATTTCTCTCTATATCACATATCCCTCTCTACCTATCCCTCTGTCCATCCCACTTATTTCTCTCTCTCTCTCTCTCCTTCCCTCTCTACTTCTCTCCCTCTCTCACTTATTCCTCTCTACCTCTCTCCTTCCCCCTCTAATTCTCTATAACTCTCCTATCCCTCTCTACCTCTGTATCCCTCCCTATCCCTGAATAGGTGAGATTGAAGCAGCAGCGAGTCCCAGACGAGCAATACTAGGACATTCATAGATCATCTACTTAACATTTATTTATAAGTGAAACTCTTTTAATTTACCCTTGTCTATTATAAATCATGATTTCCTAATATACATAATTCAATAAGGAAAATGTAAACCAAATTATTTTTAAGAATACTTTTATCTTATTTATTTCTTTGACTAAATCCCTGAACATTGTGTGTCCCCAAAGCCATAGACACTCAAAAACTTTTTAGCATACAAATTAAAAGTTTAGATCTAAAGATGAAATTAATGCTCGGCTACAATGTATTCCACATCTAGAAGTGAATAAGGAAGAGAATCAATACTAATCTAGGCCCAAAATCTCCATATAATTTTAGTTGACCAAGCATCTAATATTGCCATAAAATATTCAATTGTTAATCCCATTTGTGATTATAAATTTCAAAACTCCATGTAGTCTTCATGGATCAAGATCATACTACAGTCGTGTGCTTCTTGAAAAGTTTCAAAGTCCATAATGATTACCAATACTTCAGAAATCAATGGCCATTGTGCCCTTAGACTAAACCAACATATTGGCATGTGTCCCTTACAATGAGAAACAATTGCTCACCTCCATGGGCGCTCACTATTTTAAACTACCAACCTTACCCATTTAGTTCAATAGATTTTGTAAAATACCCGAGTTTGGCTGGAATGTATGAATTTAACATCTTGGAGAAAATTGGACTTTAGTAAGTTTCAATTTTAGCTATAGTGTAATCTCTAGTATGAACGTATGTGTCCTTGCTAATTCAAGTTGACTAATGAATTGAAGTCTAGAGGCTAGAAAATTATTTAAGCCTGCAACGCCATGTTTTGTTTCCAAGTCTCTCCAAGACGATGTCCTCATGTTTTCTCGACAATACTAATGATGCTGTGAGATGTTACAACCGCTTAGAGGATGCACCGGCTAAGCGACGTTTGCTTAAAAAAATCATAATTTATAATTTTAAGTTTTTTATTTTAAAATGAAATTTTAGCTCTAAAAATATTGTACATGGTATTTAGCTTGCTTTTATATCTAATTTTACTATTTACTTAGTAATTGTTGAAATATTTTAAAATAATTTTCACTCTTGTTTATTGCACAGCTGGAATTTTAGGTACACTCAAGGGCTATTCTAGGTTTAGATCTAATAGTTTTGTGGGTATTATGGAATGATGTAATGGCTTTGTGGGCAGGTGGGCACATCAATCCGGCTGTGACTTTTGGGTTGTTCCTGGCGAGGAAGTTGTCACTGCCGCGAGCCATTTTCTACATGATATGCCAGTGCATGGATGCCATTTGTGGAGCAGGAGTGGTGAAGGGGTTCAAGGGCCACCACAACTACGAAATGCTCGGGGACGATGCCAATTTGGTGGCTCATGGCTACACCAAGGGTGACGGTTTGGGCGTTGAGATTGTGGGCACCTTTGTTCTGGTTTACACTATTTTCTCTGCCACTAACGCCAAAACGGGGGCACCGATAAAAATCGGTCTAAGTCTTCCAACCTTTGGAGAGTGGAGGCCACTCCAAGCTTAACGTCTTCCTCCTTTCCTTCCATTTTTACTCTCTTTTCTCTTGAATTCAAAGGACTGCAACTGCAAGTGAAATGAAATTAAATGTCTGAATTGAATAGTTGGGGTAGTACCGCTACTTAAAACAGATGGCTATGGATGTTGGATGTTGATTGCACAATGCGATGATGATAATTGATAATGGCCATCAGGGAATGGTCGTCCACTCTACAGAATTCATGGTCCTCACTCTACCAACTCTGCTCACACCACGACTTCAACTTCTCTTCTTACCGTACCCGTGACTCCCTTCGATAGGTAACGACTGTCTGAATGATTTTACCCCTGTCGTAAAGTTCGTGGGGTTCCTGTCGGCATCAGATTTTGGTTATAATATTCTTATATTATCAACGTCTACAAATAACACTACTATAGTGACCTTAATATTGTTAATGTGATTAAAAGTATAACCATATTACTAGCATCAATAATCATCCCCTATTATTAATAACCATGAGACTACTTTATAACCAGGATATCATCAATGTTGAATTCCCCATATCTAATTACCTTATCATTATTCTTATATTTATATTTAGAATTATTGATTTATATATATTTAGTTATTTGTATCAAATATTACTATTAATGATTTCACCACATTTAACATTATCCAATACCACTACCTACTCAAGAAAAAGGTCTTAGGGTCGATAATTTTAAATGCCTATGCATATTTAGTTGGTGATCCACTTTAGGTTTTAATATGATAATCAGTCAACTCAAATCATAAGGTGGTGTATAGATGAGTTTAACTAGAAACCGCATCTTAGTGTGCAATGGGTACATCAAAGAAGTGTGGAAGATCAAAATAAATATATATTTTTGAATCAATGTGACTTCCCTTTGCTCAAATAATAGTGTTAACATCAATAATATTATTATTGCTCCACTTAATTATTACCCTCCATAATAATATCGCTATTTATTATTATTTTTATTAATTTATAATTCATTTATTTAATTTTTATATAAATATTTATTTATTAAATATTCATCTTTATGAAAAATAATAATTAAATGAATAAATATATATTCATTGATATATATCACATTTATTTACTTTTAAGAAAAGATAAAAGAACCCAAATAAGAAGATGCCTTGCTTTTCAAAATATGGTATTACTAAATATCTATTTTATTTTAATTTAAAATTAATACTCGCCCAAAAAAAAGTAGTTTCTTGTAAGGATATTAAGGGAACTATGTTTAAAAATAAAGGGCTTTACAAAGACACAAATTTGGAGCCCATCCTATTCACTCCATTTTTAAGAAGATTTGAACGTTTATAATAATAATGTTCTCGGTATAAGGACTAGGACATCTTAGTCCATATTGTAAAGATTCTAAATGCTTATAATAGTTACGCCTATGAAAATTTTATATTCGTAGCATTATCATTTACATTGAACTCCACAAGATTAATATTATTTTACATATACTATTGCTTTTTCTAAGTTTCATGGTACCAAACCAACTGCCGAATAGGGATATGCAATTGTGGAGTTCTCATGCTTTATCCTTCAGTAGTGTTGCATCTTGGCTGCTAATTAAATTAGTCAAAGCACATTGAACATAATCGAAATATATTATATATCTACATAGGATAAAGGATGCCGTAATGTTAAAAGCTAAACGTGTTCATTATTAGGACACTAATCGCAATTTTCATTTTAATAATCATTCTCTAAAACCCTTGACAAAACCTTATTTTCAGGCTGCAGTTCGTCAAATTGGAGAGGTGAGAGGTAATACCAGCGAGGAGTCGTCTGGAGGAGCGACAGGGAAAGCAGCGAAGAAGTGGCGGAAACAACCAAAAAGTGACATATATGGATGAACGGCTGAGATTCGTTTAATGGTCTGGCTGTGCTTCTACTCCACAGAAGATGTTCGCCATTAAAATTACCATTATTGCTATTAGTAGTAACAGTACTGGTATCAATGCCTATAATAAAAGAACTTACCAACACCCCTAAAATCGACTGCAATTACATTCATAACTTCCAATTAAGATCTGATGAGCTTGGTGGGGAAGTAAATTCGTTGCCTGGGCCCTCATACTATGATCTGCAAATTGGAAGAGACACGGCAACAGAATGGTACATTGACAGAAACGCTACAAATTGCGTGAGCAGGTATTCAAGAAGGAAGAATTTAAAGCATTAAATGAAAACAATCTTAGCATCTGACTAAGATAGATTTCTTCGCCCTGGTTTGAGGATAATGGATCCCTAAATCTCTCTCTCCCTACCAAACACCAAGAACTAAATGGGAATGATTTGATTGATATGACCATTTCTAAGGCCTCAAAGAAAACTGCTACACACTTCCGAAGTGGACATACTGAGCCTACCAGGGAGACATGATTATGCCAGCTAAGTGACGAGGTAAAACATTTAATAGTCCCTCAAGGCTGAGAGAAATTCGTTGGGCACCTTGCTTGCCGTAAAGTTCGTGGGGTTCCCACCGAAGTCAGACTGCTAGAAATGCCGGTGGGGTTCCCCCACGTAAATAGCCTATCGGCTAATTAGTTACGGTCAAATGAGAAAGCAATAGAAGGAAGAGCGCGGAAATTACTCTTATTCATTTCTGTCCACTAATCCAAATAAAATATAGTACGGCCCTTGATCAGCAGAACGGCCATTCACTG
Source organism: Sequoiadendron giganteum (assembly GCA_007115665.2). Taxonomy (NCBI): domain Eukaryota; kingdom Viridiplantae; phylum Streptophyta; class Pinopsida; order Cupressales; family Cupressaceae; genus Sequoiadendron; species Sequoiadendron giganteum. The sequence continues at coordinate 275,381,457 of CM021100.1, read as the reverse complement.
ACGGTATTGTAAAATCATTTCTGCAATTTCCTCCTGCTTACCAGATAGTGCGAGGAAGCAGGCATAGGTAGTGGAATTACAGTTGAACACTCTCATGTCGGTAACCGAGATGTTTCATTAGACCCTACCATGACGCAACAGTTGCATCTTCATGAGCTATTTAATGACGCTGGTAGGCTTTACAGTTTCCATAGCTTATTTTGCTGCAAGGTGTGCTCTCAACGCAACCCCACGGAATGGCAATGGAGATGTGGTCGAATCTCGGGACGCTCATGGCATCCATACTTTTCATTGGAACAATGGCCAGGAAGTACCTCCCTCGCGAACTCTACGAATATTTCAGAGAACCACTGCGCAGGCTTGCCCAGTTTCTGTCTCCGTACGTCATTTTAGTGGTTGAGGAGTACGAAGGCATCAAGGTCAGCGATCTTTACGAATCGGTGCAGATTTATTTAAGCTCGCTATCATCTTCCGCCGCCACCAGATTGAAGCTCAGCAAGCCTAAAAATGCCAAGGCCTTTACCTTCACCATGGACAAAGGCCAACAAATCTTGGACGAATTTGACGGCATCAAAGCTTGGTGGACTTTCCGTAGCAGAGAGTTCAAGCCGCCTCTGTTCTCGAGGTATAACTCCTCTGACGAAAAGCACCACTTTGAGCTCAAATTCCACAAGAAGGACAAAGCCAGGATTTTAGAATCCTATCTGGCGCATGTAATTGCGGAGGCCAAAATCATGGAGTTGAAAAACCGGCAACGGAAAATTTACACCAACAAAGGGGGCAAATCACACCCGTACGAGGACAGAAACCGCGTTTGGACGCCGGTGGCTTTCGATCACCCTGCAACTTTCGAAACCCTAGCTCTTGACCCGGAGGTAAAGGATGACATAATGCAGGACATCAGAAAATTTTCTCAGAGGGAAGAGTATTATAAGAAGGTCGGCCGTGCATGGAAACGGGGGTAATTGCTCTACGGTCCACCCGGCACCGGAAAATCCAGCATGATCGCTGCTATTTCAAATTTTCTTGAGTATGACATTTATGACCTGGAGTTAACGGAGGTCAAGAGCAACACCGAGCTGAGGAACCTTTTGATTGGAACTACGAATAAATCTATTATTGTGATTGAGGACATCGACTGCTCGCTGGATTTGTCCGACAGGAAGAAGAAGCCGAAGAAAAAGAGCAAGAAAGAGCAAAGCCCTGAGAAAGATGAGAGCGATAGTGAGGATAGCAAGGTTACTTTGTCTGGGGTTTTGAATTTTACAGACGGTTTGTGGTCGTGCTGCGGCAGCGAAAGGATTATTATTTTTACCACGAATCACGTCGATAGGCTGGACCCTGCGCTTCTTCGGTCGGGGCGCATGGATAAGCATATTCATTTGTCTTTCTGTACTTTTCCTGCCTTTAAAGTTCTTGCTCGAAATTATCTTGGGGTTGAAGATCATCCTCTGTTTGAACAAGTTGAGGTTGTGATGAAGGGGGCGCAGATCACGCCGGCAGATGTGACTGAAGAATTGATGAGGGCGAGTGACGATCCCACCGCTGCTCTTGAAAAGCTGATTGAGGTTTTACGCCGGGCTATGGAAAAAGCTACCATGAAAAGTGAGATTTCGCCGGAGAATGGAACTGTAGAAGACAATTTAGTTGCAGAGGGATCTTCTCCGGTCGCTATATAGGTGAAGGTTCCAGTTTAAATTGATAAGTTTCAGAAGAATAGGAAGACGTTTGGACTCAATGTCGTATGTTTTTGTTTCTTGTAATCAAGTTGTTAGTAGTTCCTTCTGAACGAAGGAATATTAATACATCATGAATGAGATGTTAGAATTAAAATATTTTGATAAAAAAATTAATGTATTTAAAATTAGCATATTTATCTTTGTAATGGAATCTTTGATTTCTGTTTGTTATCAAAAATATTATTTATTTATTTGTTTGTTCTTTTCTTTTATGTAAATATTTGATTTTTTTAATTTTAATTTTTTTGTTTTATCAAATCTCATTTTTATTTTTATTTTCTCTCATCAAATCTATGGTAGTTGCACATGACTTCCATTTCTATAGACGTCTCTCACGTAATTATTATTTTTTAAATATCAAAATTAATTTATTGGTATGATAATTGAGAATAGTATTATTCGTGTGACAATAAACTATGCGATTTCTTTTAACATTTTTCATTTTGACTATAAAAAAGCTAATAATGTAAATTTATTTGCATGTAGCTATTTGATAATAACGTTATATTTATTCAAAGAATTGTGACCAATGACTACAATTTTTTTTTATCATATTTGATACAATTTTAATTTATTAAAAAGGTGAAATAGAGATAATATGAAAGATTGATTAAAATAATTACAATAAAATAAATAAAATTTGCATCTCTTATTTTGAAATACTTTTAAAATTAACAATAAGAAAATAAATATTTAATAAAAGGTAATGAGTTATTATATATTTTTAATCTATTTTAATTTGAAATACTTTTAAATTCAACAATAAGAGAATAAGTATTTAATAAAGGGTAATGAGTCATCATATATTTTTAATCTATTTTATATCTATCTTATGAGGATGGATATTAATGTAATTGATGCATTCAATTTATTTTATTAGTTTAATAAATGAGCATATAGAATTCAAAAAATTTAGCAAAACTATAATCTACATTTAAGTTTTTATTTTAAATAATTGTAAACATGTCATTTATTTTTCTTTGTATTGATTCTTGAAATAATAGTATAAAAAATTATTTTTAAATTTTTTTTTTGTAATCCAATGTATTTAATTTGTTAAATAGAATTTCAAGTTTATTATTTCCTTCAATGAAATGAACACTATTATATACATCATTATAATCATTTTCTATAAGGTAAATTAAGGGCATCATTGCCAACAATTCACCACCATGGAAAATTCTCCGGCAAGTAAAATTCGCCACCAACAATTCACCGCAGTGGAAAATTAACCACAATAATTTTTTTTAATATATATTTCAAAAAAAACTATTTTATTAAAAATACTAATGCGATTTTCTTGGAAAATTATTCACTAGGATTTGTTGTTGGGTTAACTTTGCAAATGTAGTGATTAGATAGAATATTGAATGACCTCTATAATTTTAGAAATATGAATCGGCTTCTTATCTATTTACAACTAATATTTAGAGGTGTGATTCACCATGCAACTTGCCACATTAGCATGTCAAGTCAAAAGTTTCCAAAATTGTTTTTTAAAGATTCAACCAAAACTTAATCATGTGTGGACATCAAAATCTGCAAATGGTTTTAAAACTCTAACACACACATTATTAGCATGATTAACATTTCAAAACCAAGCACACATCTAGTATCCTTATGAAATAATACCTCATGTTATAAAATGCAAACAATTGACAAAAATGATCAAAGCATATAAAAAAGACATGAAGTATACCTATTCCATGGTGGATTGGTGCTACTCTTTGTGTAGAAGGTAGCCCTTTCCCAACCCTTTGACAAGCTAAATGATGAAAATATAATGCTATGATAATGGAAAAAATTAGCTCTCAATATGAAGAGAGTAACTTTGCATGAGGTTGTGTGTCCAAATGATGAAAGAAGGCCTTGGATTTATAGGTGAGATTAAGGAGAGAAGAGGCAAATTTTGAGGAATGTGGGATTAATCCTCAACTAGTAGGAAGGAGTCACTTGTTGCCATGTGAATGGGCCATGGTTGTGCAAGTTTTGGTCAATGTGACAATTCAAAATTTGAAAATAACATTAAATGCATATGGTTGAGAGCTTTGGGGGGAAATTTGTTTAGACAAAAAAGTCAAACATAGGGAGTTAATGAGGGCATATTCCTTGGGAATATGCTTTTTGAGGAGTGAGGAGAATAGAGCTTTTAATAAATCAAAATAAATGATTTATTGTGCAAGTGGGAAAAGTTAGAGGATGGGACATGGGTTAGGCTTAGTTTTAATCATTGTCAGTGTATACATTAATTCTTGCTTACACATAGGGTGACCTAATCCTACTTAGGCATTTATTACTGTATGACTCATTGACATAGACTAGATATTTTCTAGATATTTTCCTAATATTTTGCTCTTTTGATATTTTCCTAATATTTTGTTCAGCACTTGGATATTTCTCCTTTATAAGGAGACCCTTGACTGTCTAATAAGATGGGAGGAGCTTATGCATTATCTGTGCTTGATTATATCTTCTTTGTGATCATTGGTTCTTTCATGGTATCAGAGCTATCAAAGAAGCTTTCAGGCCAACGCATTCCTCTATCCTCTTCCTTCTCTATTTTTTCAGAAAGGATCTATCCACCCCTATGGCGTATCTCTGCTCAAAAATTTTGTGACACCTCTAATCACAGAGGCACAATTTGTTGCAGATCATCGGAGTTTGTGGCTATTTTCTTCAGAGCGGTGTGGTTAGCATCTAATCTTGTTTGCTTGTTGTGCGAATCAGAGGGTAGTGTTTGTTGAATCTTGGTGGAGGCTCGACACTCTTTTCCACATGGGACCTGCACTCACCTCTGCACTATGCGGCCTACCAAAGCCAACGCATCTGCTAACATCAATGTTTTAAATCTCTTTTTTTTGAGACCCCTGTCCGCTTTGATCTCACTGCTAGTTCTTTGCTACGTTGGGCCTACAGATACATAGAGTAGAAGCGGCACCTGAAGCTTTGGCAGGGTTTTGACACTGGGTTTGACTCTGGCGGACTGTAGATAAAGGCAGAATTTGTGTTTGATAAATTTGTGCGTGGGTTTGCAGGTGACACACTCCTTTCACAAGACATGCAAGGAATTAAGCCGCCCCCTATTGCTCAAACACTTGCTGCAGTAACCTGAAGGGCTTGACCTGGCCTTTTTCTATTGCACATGGTTTGCTTTTGGTTGCCTTTGCCCTCTTTGGTTGAATGGTGGCACCTCAGAAAAGAAATCTGCAATTTGGAGGCTCGATCTGTAGTTTGGAGGCCACGTTTCTGTCAAATAGAGCTGCTATTGAAATCAGAGGTGTGATTGGAAGGCCTGATTTATATTGGGGGCCATTTTTTGTGTTGGGGAGATACGTGATTTCTCACCAAGGATCACAATTTTCTCTAAGCTGTGATCTGCACTCCACATCATCGGCTCCCTCATCCCACGTACTGTTTTCAATGGCCTCCAGTTGAACTGAAGAACAAGAAGGATTCGATGATTCCCCTAATAGAAATCCTCAAGCGATTTGCATCTGTTGACAACCAATTTCTCTTTGACAGACCACAATTTGTTATTGCTCTCTCATATTGTTGGCACCTTTGTGAAGGCTCAAGGGTTTGAAAGTTGCAATCCTTTGGAACTGCAATAGGCTACACCCATCACTTTGCAACCTCAACCCCTATCTCACCCTTCTCATCGTAGGGGGAAAGCGTTTGCTCACCATTTGAAGATTGGCTTCCTTGACTTCCAGGCTGTGGGGTGGGTTTTGCTTGTGATTATCTGCAACCAAAATCACCCCATGCAAAATCTTGAAAGATCTGTGGAGGCAGCGAGGAAGGCTGAGAGTCTTTGAAGGCGTGATTTGGAAGGAGGGAAAGAAACTCTACTCAAACACTCTGTTTGCATACTGGCTGTGTTTGATCAAAGATTTGCAAATTGTTTCGTTACCTGTTTGGAAAGCCACTGTTCATGTTGATGACTTTCTTTTTTGGTGAAAGGTAGAGAGGCACGATTTTGACTTTGCAAAGAGGGGTCTTTTTTTTGTCGTAGTTAAAAATTTGCAAATGAGGAGTTATTTCTCTCTTTTTGCAATGAATGTGACAAAGGGGATGTGTATGGAGGTGCAATATTTAAGGGGGGTTCATATGGAGTGTTTAGCTCCTAATTCTTTCTAGCCATGAGGGTGTTTTATTTTCTATTGTCCTCTCTACAAACTCACTTTACTTAGTCTAACTCACTTGGTGTCCATAGCCTTGATCATTATCTCCCATAGGCATTTATTTTCTTTAGCATTAAAATTCACATTTTATGTTAAAATGGAGGTTAATGTCTATATTAAGCATTCAATGGTGTGGTTATTTACCTACCTCATTAAAGCTTGTAACAGAGGGGAGTTGGAATTTTTGTTGTCATAGTTAAAAAATTGTAAAAGAGGAATATTCTTTTGCAATGAATGTGACATTTGTAAAACACACTAACTTATAAAGTGCCAAACTAGGAAGGCTCATCTAATTTGGGGAGCTTCTTAATTTGTTGATTTTCTATTGTCTTAAGGAATTAACTATTTGTAATCATGGGATATGAAACCCATTCTTTTGTAATCAACCTAAAATCGGGAAACTATAAGTCTTGGTGTGAAGGAATCCTAAAACATCTCAGGTTCCATAATCTCATGCCATATTTGTATGGACTTATGCCTGAACCAGGTAAACAAACTCAGAAGGATAAATGGTTTAATATTTGTGATCATATTCATGGATTTATCAGTTTACATATTCCAGATGACTCTTTGTTTGTCATCATGGATATTGAATGTCCACATGCATTATGGATCAAAATTCGGGAAATATATGGAGACTCCAATGTTTCTCCATTCCCACATGATCCTGCTATGATCACAACTCACATCCTGCATCATGATTCAGATACAGAGCATCCAGTTGACATAGAGGAAATCATCATTCCTCCACCTCCTCGTATTGCTTCATCGGATTTTAGAGTCGTTTCTTCGAAAGCTTCCAACAATTCTTTACAACAGGATATTTTTCTTCCTAGCATTGCTAATTGGGATGCATATCTACTCCACATTTCATGTCTTTTCATAGAGTCCCACATTGCTGACATGGAAGCACACATTGAGGACATCACTCTTCTTTTTGATGACAACTTCAATAAAGTTGCATCAACCTTGTCTTCTTCAGATATGATTGCTCTTCCTTCACCTACATCGACTTCTATAGTGACAGTATTAGATTCTTATGGTTCGAGTTATCCCCATATGTCTATGGTTCTTGTGGTCCCTGTTACAAAATCTTCCATAATACTTGATTCATTCCATCAATATTCGTCACATGTCAGCATTGGCTTGGAGATTTCTGAGCAAAATTCGAAGACATCATGGGCACCATCATCATCATTCTTGGATGAGCTTCAACTCTATTCAAGATCATACATCCATCTTCTCACACGGGAAGATATCCTGCATCTTCAGTTGGTTTCTTTTCTTCCCAAGGGAAGGGACATTGTGAAGCGTTCTTGGAACTACATATGCATCCTCTGTCAACTATCCAACTTTAATGTAGTACGACATGTATTATGGGGGGGTCTCATAGACCTTCTATCATTTTCTCTCTTATGGAGGAAATCATATATTGTACTTAGTGAAAGAACTAGTACTTCTTCACGTGTATAAACTTCATGCATCTTTTCTCTTTTTTGGAGGGTAGTTTTTTTCCACAGGGTTTTCTACTTTTCTCCACTTCCTGAGAGATTACTTTGTGCATGGCTACCTAACATGGCTAGTAGTCGGGACCCATTTTATCTTACCTACCTAAATTATGCTTAAGGGGGGGTGTCAGTGTATACATTAATTCTTTCTTACACATATGTTGACCTAATCCTACTTAGGCATTTATTACTGTATGACTCATTGACATAGACTAGATATTTTCTAGATATTTTCCTGATATTTTGCTCTCTTGATATTTTGTTCAGCACTTGGATATTTCTCCTTTATAAGGAGACCCTTGACTATCTAATAAGATGGGAGGAGCTTATGCATTATCTGTGCTTGATTGTATCTTCTTTGTGATCATTGGTTCTTTCAATCATGGATTTGACTAATTAAGCTGATAGTTAGGTGATGCAACATTTGATTTACATTTTTGGATTTGTTTAAATCAAATGAGAAGAAAATGAATATTTAGAGTTTTAATTAAACATTTGAGTTTATTTAATTAAATGGAGAAATCTTAGGGGATCAATTAAATAATTTGATTTAATTAATTAAGGAGAAAATGATTAAATATGGTGTTAATTTCGCATGTCTACATTTTACCCCTCTTTGAAGCAGTGTACCTATTGCATTGGTTCAAAAAATGATGTCATCGACATCAAAATTATTTTTTTAATTTTTTTTCAAATGCTCCAGTAGAAATAAGTACATTAGTACATTTCCCCCTCGAAAGATTGAGTGAAAAGATTCGTTTTGAGGTTGATCTCGCGAAAAAAGGTTCAAAATGGATGTATAAAAAGTTACACTAATAGATCTATATGATAATGATCATGTAAATGAGATGTTTGGAAGATGCTTAGAATAACAAATCTATATTATTTTAAACATCTTATATGATTATGCAATGCATGTGAGATGGATGAGATGGATGATGTTGTCCTATGTTGATATGACATGATTATGGAAGATTAGAGTGTGGATGCTGGATGGATGCATTGTTAGCGCAAAAGAGGATAAAAGAATAAGAGGGATCAACCCTTAAATCCAAGAAGATGCAAAAGTCCAGCAAGTCCATTAGTCGTCGAGACTTTATTAGATATGATGATGAATGATGATGTATTGCTTATCAAGGGATGGGAGAGATAAAGAGCATAACTTTCCTTATGTTTGATAACAGACATAAGTATGATGCATCAAGGTATAAAGAACCAGGATGGCATTGTTCCTAGTGTGATGGACTTTGACTTGACAATTAGATAGGAGTACTCTTGTTCACATTTGACAAATGAAACCTAATTCAGAATGCAGTTCAGATATTCTAAACATCTGGGTATGTGCAGGATCATGATGGGCCAAAAAGTGGCAATATGATGGGAATGTGGCTGACAACTTTTTTTTTACCTAAAATTGTTGAAATGAAAAGGGTATTTAAAGTATATTCTCAGATTTCCACCAATATAAATTATTCTTTACTTTGAATTTAATAAATAATTATTATTCATTTTCTATTGAATTACGACTAAAGTCCTTATTTATAGGTTGATTGAAAAAAATCTATAGCTTTCAAACGATATAATATTTTTTGAATCCAAAAAATGTTTCACAATCTATGCTTTTCATACTATAAGATTAAAAAATAAAAAATGAATTTCATGAAGTTTTGACCAAGTTAAGGTGGTCAGACATACGAGTCTTTATATTTTTTTAAAGTTGCAATACAAAAATTATAATTAATTATTTACTTAGAAAAAAATTACAAAAAAATATGCATCACATCGGAACATGAGTCGTCTACTTATATCTAAAATATTATAAAAAAATATTATCATTTGAATATGGTTAGGGTGGTCAGACAGACACCTACTTCTTATTTTTTCCTTGTTAGCTATATTGAAATTTCAAATTTTCACCAAATAGATTTTATTTTTTTGTAAATAAACCTAGTAATTTAGAAACTAAATTAAATTTTCTACAAATTTTTTTGCTACATATTTTTGAAATAATATAGATAACTTATTCAAAATTTTATGTCAAGTTGCCTAACTCTGATTTTTTTGAATTTTTTGCCACTTAAGGGCCTATTTTTTCCATGATGATCTTGCACATACCCATCTTGGACCAAAACATAAAAGAGAAAGCCTTCTTATGTGGTCAACAAGACACCTAAAACATCCTCCCTACAAACAAAAAAAAACATGCATGACAAAGTTATTTTACAAGAATATCCAACAAACACAACAAATAACAAGATAATGATCATTGCCCTATTCCTTTCTCTTTAAATCTTTATGTTTAGACATCATCGAGAGGTCCTTGGAATGAGTGCATAATAAGATAAGTCTAAAAAAGACTAAGATAAAGCAAACAAACAAGATAATGTTCTTGTACCACTAGCCAAAGACTAAACTATGGTGATACCTGATGCTGATGTCCATCGCAGGAAGGTCCCATTCCTAGGACATGTTGTGATTAGGGTTTTGATGAAATTTTGATTAGATGATAAGCTATCGATACTCCGAGTTGACCAACTTGCTAACTCACTGATCTAGACTTGAGACTTTGACATTTAGGTTCCAATTGTTGGAATTGCAAGACTTGCTTCTGACTAACTTATCGAAGGATGAAAGCAACAATTGATTTATTATCAATGATGATTATTGCGGGTGAAACCGAGATGAGACATATGCACCATTTTGGGTTTTTTCAAATGTTTTGATGTTGTTTTTGGAATTTTGAGATGTTTTACAAATGTTTTTGGTATTTTCAAGATCTACGATGAAGAAACTAACTTAAAGACCTATCTTAGGGGTCTCAAGAGCTGATCCATAGATTAGCCTTGCGTACGTTATACACACAGAGACCACGTAGTTCGACTGACAACAGTCCTGACTTAATGATGAGATAGCTAGGCAAACAGATTGCCAAATTGCGATGGACACCTAAGGACTGACCTAAAATGTCTCGGGGGATGGTCAAAGATCAAACTTGCCTACATTCAAGGTCATAGATGACGTAGCTTGGTCGATGACTCTTTTTTGTGATTTTTCAAAATTTTGACATGTTTTAGATTTTGAATGATTTGGATGTTTTTGGATTTCTAAAGGATTTTAATTTTGATGGATTTTCTGAATGTTTTGAATTTTGATGTATTTGAATATTTTTTTATTTTTTATTTTTAAGGAAGATCACAAGAATATACATGAATCTAATTTGATGTAGGTATGGGAATGTGCCCCCAACGTGATGTGATAGAATACTTTGATACAAGTAGGACAAACTGACCTTAGGAATATGCCAAGTAGTACTATGGTGGAACATGATACGAGTACAAGATCAATCTATGGTACAAACAAATGAATGATGGAAGGATGGATAGAATGTAATGAATAAGTGAGTGCACAGAATAGGCTATGAAGATCCTGGTGGATGGAGAGTGCTTTATTTATGCTTGGTGTCTGTTTTCTAGGTTTTCACCAAGGTACATTTTCAAAGCGCTACCGAAGTGGTTTTCACTAGACGACGATTTTTTTCTTTATTGTTTTCAATCCTTTTTCTATTTTTTTTTTAGATTTTTGTATTTTTGTATTTTTTGGTTGTCACCAAGACACCTGTTTGCCAAGGTTTCATCAGGGTGACCATTTTTTTAGGACATTTTTTGATTTTTTCGTATTTTTTGGTTTTATACCTTGCAAGTTTTTAGGCATAAATTTTTTTGAGATGGGAGTTGTTCAGGGGCTCTTGCAGAGTCTCACCTTTTGTTGTTAACAACTGATATGCCCCTAAATTATAGCTTGCTATGATGACGAAATGTCCCAAACAGTTGGGCTCAAATTTTCCTTTGCTTTTTGGATTTGCCACGTTCTTCTAATTTTATTTCAACACAAGTTCACTGACTTGGAAGGTGTGTCTCCTGATCTTATTTTTGTAGCTATGCTTTTGTCGGTTCTGATAGACCTGTAGATTGTTGAAGGCATCCATGCGTCGTTCATCTAATAATTCCAGCTCATTTAACCTTGATACCCGATATTCCTCATATGTAATGAGGTTTTGCAGTGATATCCTTAATGATGGGGGCTTGATCTCGATTGGGAGTATGGCTTCTGATCCGTAGACCAGGGAGAATGGGGTGGCACCTGTTGGCATGTCAATGCTGGTGCGGTAGGCCCATAAGGCAGGATTTAGCTGTAGATGCCAATCACGAATAGAGTCATTGACTATTTTCTTAATGATTTTCAAGATAGTTTTATTAGTGGCTTTTGCTTGGCCATTGCCTTGCAGGTAGTATAAAGTGGAAAAGCGATGTTGGATATTGAATTTGTGGCAAAGGTCACGCACATCCTAATTCTTGAAAGGTGCCCAATTATCAAAGATAATGGATTGTGGGACACCATATCGACAAATGAGATAGTTCAAGATGAAATTTGATATCTACTTTCCCGTTATGTAGGTCATTGGAATTGATTCGACCCACTTTGTAAAGTACTATGTGGTGATGATGATGAATTTATGGCCGTTGGATGAGGTGGGTGTGATTTTGTAGATGAGATCAAGCCCCTAGTATGAAAAGGGACAAGGTATAACAATAGGATGAAGCTCTTGAGTTGGTGCATGAATAAGGTCTCCATGATGTTGGCATTGTAAACACTTTCTGAAAAATTCATGTGTCTCTCTTTCCATTGTTGGTCAGTAGTACTTGGTCCTCAGCAATTTCTTAGCCAAGGTCATACCACTTGAGTGTGAACTACAAATTCCATTGTGGACCTCAGTTAGAGCAGTCAGGGCTTCCTCAGGATTTAAGCAATGCAATAAGGTTCCATCAATACTCTTATGATAGAGAGTTTCTCCTAAAATGACAAAACATAGGGACCTTTTGACAAAGGCTCGTTTAAGGTTTGGGGTTATGTCAACAGGGAGGATCCCTATTCTCAAGTAGGTTTAGATTTTGTGATACCAAGGATCACCGGGACCAACGATTTCACACACGAATTCAGACTTTGGTACCTCGAATGCCAGTATGAGAAGTTGTTCTACCATAAACTCTTGTTTTGGAACATTGTTTGGGATTTCCAAAAGTGATCCAATTGTGGCCATAGCATCTGTTGCTATGTTGTTTGGTCCAAGTAGCTATTCAAAGGTGACATCAATGAAGAATTCTTTGAGGCTCTCCACTAATTTCTTGTATGTAGTTAGCTTGTCATCCTTTGTTTGGTACTCACCATTGACATGGTTGATAATGAGTTGTGAATCTCCATAGACTTTTAAAGCCATGATCTGCCATTGCACTGCAATATTTAAACAAATGATGAGAGCTTCATACTCTACTATGTTGTTCGTGCACGAAAAAGATAGTTTATAGGATTTGGGTATGCAGTCTCCTTAGGGAGTGATGAAGAAGATTTTGGCACCTGACCCATGTTGTGTGTATGACCCATCGAAATACATATTCCAATGATTTTTTATACTTGTGTTGAAAATTGGCTCATCCAAAAATTATGAGATAAGTGGGTTGGCATAAATTGGAGCTTCTGCCAATTGGTTTGCAATCGCTTATCCTTTGATGGCCTTGCATTCTACATATTCAATATCATGTTCTATCAATATCACGACCCACTTAGTTGTTCGTCCTATGAGAGTGGCTTTAGAGAGCAGGTATTTTAGTTGATCTATCTTTGCAGTCATCTTGATCTGATGAGCCAACATCTAGTGTCTGAACTTTTGGGTTGCAAACACAACTGGTAGGAAAGCTTTTCCTATTGGTGTGTGTGGACATCAAAATCTAGAAATGGTTGATTAGTATTGCAAAACCAAGCAAACATCTAATATCCCTATGAAATAATACATCATGATTTGAAATGCAAACAAATGACAAGAATGATTAAAGCACATAAAACATGAAGTAAACCTATTCCATAGTGGATTGGTGCTATGCATTTTGTAGAAGATATCCCTTTCCCAATCCTTGATAAGCTTAATGAGATGATAGACAATGAGATGCAAAGTGAACTCAAGTTGCCTATAGTGATAGTGCTCAAATTATAGATGAAAAATGAGAGAAAATGCATTGAATTTATAGGAAATATTGAGAGAGGAGAAGCCAAAATCGAGCAATGTGGGACTAAAACCCAAAACATGAGAGAGACCCACTTGTCACAATAGGATTGGCCCATGATTGTGCAAGATTTAGCTAATGTGCTCATTTCAAATTTGAAAATGGCATTAAATGAATGTGGTTGACGATTTTTTTGGGGGGAATTGTGTTTGGCCAAAAAAGTTAAACAAGAGAGTTAATGAGGGCATATGCCCTTGTGAGGGAAATAGATGTTTTAATAAATCAATTTAAATGATTTATTGTGCAAGTGGATGAATCTAGAGGATTCAGGTGATTAGGATTAAACTAATCAAGATTTGATTAATCTAACAAGAGTTTAGGTGATATGACATTTGATTTGAATTTTTGTATTTATTTTAAATCAAATGAGAGGAAAATGCATATGAGTGATTTAATTAGATAAATGTGATTTAATTAAATCAGGAACTATAGGAGATAATTAAATAATTTGATTTATTTAATTAAAGAGATAAGCTTAGTGAATTAATTAAATTGGTTTATTTAATTAATATACGAAATAATGCTGAATGAAGCATGATCAAATGCATGAGTAAATTTTGCATGCCTATATTTTTTCCCTCTTTGAAGCAATGTAATTGTTGCATTGGTTCAAATAATGATGCCCCTGACATCAAAATTAAAAAAAATTCTGATTTTTTTCAGATGCCCCAGCGAAAAGAAGTACGTTAGTACATTGCCCCCTCGAGAGATTGAGCAAAAAGATTGAGGTCGATCTCATGACAAAGAGGTTAAAAATTAATGTATGGATGGTTAGACTATATGATCTATATGACAATGATGATGTAAATGAGATGTTTGGAAGATGCTTAGAATAACAAATTTATATTATCCTAAAAAACTTAAATGATTATGCAATGCATGTGAGATAGATGAGATGGATGATGTTATCCTATGATGATATGACGTGATTATGTAGGATGCAAGATGGATGCAGGATGGATGCATTGTTAGCATGAAAGAAGATAGAAGAATGAGAGGGATCAACCCTTAAATCCAAGAAGAATGCAAAAGTCCAACAAGACAACTTTATTAGAAATGATGATGAACGATCATGATGTATTGCTTATCCAGGGATGGGAGAGATAAAGAGCATAAATTTCCTTATGTCTGATAACACACATAGGTGGGATGCATCGAGGTATTAAGAACCGGGATGGCGTTGTACCTAGTGTGATGGAATTTGACTCGACAATCAGATAGGAGTGCTCTTGTTCACACTTGACATACATAAACCTTGCTAGGACAGACCCAACAAAGCAAGTATTCACCGAGTTATTTTACAAGAACGTCCAACAAGCACAACAGACAAAAAGATAATGATCATTGCCCCATTCCTTTCTCTCTAAACCTGTTTTGTTTAGGAATCATCGAGAGGTCCTTGGAATGAGCACAAAATAAGATAAATCTAAAAAGACCAAGATAAAGTAAACAAACAAGCTAATGTTCTTCCTACTACTAGCTAGGCTAAACTATGGGGTTACTTGATGCTAATGTCCATCACAGGAAGGTCGCATTCCTAAGACATGGTGTGATTAGGGTTTTGATGAGATTGATTGGATGATAAGCTATTGATACTCTGAGTTGACCAACTTGTTGACTTACTGATCTAGACTTGAGACTTTGACGATTAGGGTGTTCACTTATAAACCTGCTAGACTTTCTTCTGACTGACTTACCAAAGGATGAAAGTGACGATTGATTTATTATGAATGGTGATTATTGTGGGTGAAAGTGAGATGAAATGGGTGCACCATTTTGGATTTTTCAAATATTTTGAGGTTGTTTTTTGATATTTTGAGATGTTTTACAAATGTTTTTGGTATTTTCACATTTTTCAATGTTTTTGGTATTTTCAAGATTTATGAATGTTTTTGGATTCCGTGTCTCGGGGGCCAATTGAGGATAAGCCTTGCCTACGTTTAAGCTTAGAGACGATGTAGTTCAGATAAGGTGAAGGATGAACAAGACTCAATGATGAATTTTTTTGAAGATTTTTTGATATTTTGACATGTTTTTGGATTTTTAATGATTTGGATGTTTTTGGTTTTTTGATGGATTTTTGAATATTTTTGAAATTTTGATGATTTGGATGTGATATGTGATGATAATATCAGTGCTTTGTTTTGGGATTTTGTTGAAAACCAAGCTTAATATTGATCAATCAGATTGATGGATTGATAGTTTGACTAATTGTGTTAAGTGAAACAAAAGTGATAATGCACTCGTAAACTTTAGGAAGTTGTGTTATCCTAGAGTAAACTCATACAAGAGGGTAGTTTGACTAAGTGTATCAAGTCAAACGAAGTGGTTTTGGATTTGATAATTTGGCTAAGTGTGTTAAGCCAAAAAAGTTGATAATGGACTTGTAAACCCAAGGAAGTTATGTTATCCTAGAGTAAACTCATGCATAAAATGATAGTTTGACTAACTATGTTATGTCAAACAAGATGATAATTGATTTGATTCGATTGATCAAGATTGATGAAACTTGATTTGGAACAAAATAGATTTGATGATTTTGATGTGATGCTGAAGTACACATTAGATGCAACTGATATAGATTGCTTGGATTGATGTTCGATGAAATATAAAGCTTGATAAGGAACATCGTCTTGTCGTCAAAATATGCCATGGGCTAGTGATTTGGATTGATGCTCTCAAATGATTTGACCAATTTGATTTCATGTGTTTCCAATGTTTGGATCACCAAATAAGCTAGAGGATACATATCAAGATTTATTCCTGAAGCAAGATGTAAATATCTGCCCCCAGTGTCTAGCAATGTTTGAACGGTCATGGGTGGATTCTTGGATGAATGGATATGAATTATCTTGTGATAAGATAAGGTGTTTGCATAAAGGATTCTCATTCGGATAATGCTTCAAGGCTCAGATAATGTTGGATTGGATGGGATCAATGAAAATGACCCATGTCAAGATGTTTACCATAAACACATGTGAAGTCTGTACCAAACTTGGTCAAGATAAAGATAAGGTAGAAGATGGATGCAAATATATGAAATGGATTGGATAAGTGGTTCGTGGATGAATGGTTGATATGGATGGAATGCTAGCTTTATTACGGATTTGATAAGATGCTTTCTCCTAAACTGGTGCACGTAAATGCTCGATTCTACACATGACACCTGTTTGCCAAGTTTTCATCATGGTACCTGTCCAAAGCGCCACCGAAGCGGTTTTCGCTGGAGGAAATTTTTTATCTTTACTATTTTTAATCCTTTTTTTGATTTTTTGATTTTTTTGATTTTGATTTTGACTTTTTTGCATTTTCTAAGAGATTTTAAGTTGATGTTGAATCACCTGGTACTGATAATATTGATTCTTCTATCATAATGTGACATCAATATCTTGCTTGAAGAAGCTGCTTTGCCAAGACATGTGCACTTGAAAGCAAATTTAGAGATTCCTGATTTGCTTTGTTGATAGCGGAGTTAACTTTGTCTTTGTGTGCACATCGCGATAGAGTGCCTTCTGAATCCTTATGATGAAGGGTCATTTCCAATATATGGCCAATGTGAGAATTGGATATTATGTGTGGGGGTGTGGATGGAGGAGTGTTTTTAGGAATAAAAGATGGATTGGTTGATAGTTTGGAACCTTTGACTCTCCAAACTTGAGAAGATGAGCAATGATGGGTGGATATGGAAGTGTGCATGGAATTAGGACCAACTACTTGATACACTATGTATGTTTCTTGAGAAGCTTTCTTTTTCCTTTGCGGACATCTTTGATGGATAATTTTCCCTTTTTTATTTTGCCCCATAGTTTCTTTGACTAATGAAGTATGATAGGGATAATCTTTCTTTGTATTTTTTGGTATCCATATGTACTTGATTTGTCCTTCATGCTTTATTACTTCTTTTTCTTTAAATACATTCTTCGTGCTTTGATTCAAATCTTTCTTCTGTTGTTGGTCCCAATTCATGGATGGGGTGATGGGTGGATGGAGATTCATGAGGTGGCGGGTTGTAGTATTGGCATTGGTTTCATCATAAGGATTATTTGTGCTCCCTATGACATTTGCTCGAGACGAAGTTGCCCCCAATTTTGTGTAAGTATCACTGATATGTTTATATCCCTTGGTTGTTGAATAACCAAGGCCTTGATGCTTAGGATTTCCAATAATCTGCACTAGTTCTAGGATACCTTTTTCATGTAGACCCAATCCTTTGCCCTGATAATTCATCTATAGAAACATTTTATCTGCAATAGGATATGATTTACCTTGGAAACAAGTTGTTAATCCTTCTCTTCTCTACGATGGATCTTCAAAAGTGCCAGCTTCTTTATTGATGATATAGCTTTCTCTAAAAAAGGTAACTGATCCAAGTTTATAAGTGATAGGATCCTCCATATATGGGATGAATGCCTGATTGATATTTTTGGCTTGATCTTGTGAGATATCATATTGTAGTGCTTCTTCAAGAAGTGTTGATGCTTCACTGTCCTTGTAAAAGTCTTCCTCCTGATTCATTCTTGATATGCTTTCACATGGTGTTTCTAATTCACAACTTTTGTAGAAGCCTTCTTCATGATTTGTTTCTGATATGTCTCTATATTTCTCTATATCTTGATCATATGTACAAATGTTGAGAGACTCTTGTTCCTTAGTAATGATATCAAGAGTATGAGACTCTTGTTTTGAATGAAGATCATCTATGTGTCCATCCAAAGAAAACATCTCACGGGTAGACGAAGGGGTATGTGCTATATGGATATGATCATCATTTGCGACATCGTGTATAGATAAAAGAGTGCCCATTAAATCATTATAATATTTTAGAGATAAGAATTCTTGATCTTGACTAATTCTAGAATTATTTTCGATATGTTTTGGATCAATTTCTTGACATGGGTCGATTTCAAAGGATGGATTACTTTCTTGGATATTTTCATTAGGCATGGAAAGTGGCTTAATATCCTCTTGATCTTTGAATGGACTTGGATGAAATGGTGAGTTAAGGATTTCTTCAATATCTGCAACCATGAGGTTAAAGGATGCCAATATGTGTTGGAAAGGACCATTGCTAGACTTAAGTGAAAGATGTCGATCATGCTTTGGGGAAAAATCTTGAGATATGTCCTCTAACTCATTAGGTGATGTAGAGACATTTTCCACATGTTCATTGGTCGTGGGATCTTGGTTTATTTCAATAGGATCAAATAACATCAACACTCCTTGAAATAGATCTTTATAGGAGGGGTCTTGATTATGACTAAAAAATGGCTCTTGATGTATGTTGATTTGATCATCAGATGAGGTGGAAACATCTTCAAGGTGTTCATCAATGGATAGATCTTGATCATTGTCTTTAGTCATTATGGTGGAGAGATTGTCCATGTCTTCAACCATAGGGTCAAGTGATGTTGACATTTCTCGAATTAGATCATTGTTGGGCATCGTTGGTGAGTTTTGATCATGATTGAAAAGTGGTTCTTGGTGTGTGTTGATTTGATCATTGGATGAGATAGAAACATCCTCAAGGTGCTCATTGATGGGTTGATCTTGATCATTGTTTTCAACAATTTTGGTGGGAATCTGTTGCAAGCTTTGTTGCATGAGTAAGGCTTGTGTTTGTTGTTGAACCAACAATGCTCATTTTTGGTCGTGTTGTTGTCATGCCAAGCTTGGTGTTGGGCTTGAGCTTGAGCCTGTGCTTGTTGGGCTACTTGAGCCACTTGCACAACTTCTGTAGCTTCTAGGGCTTGGAGTTCCTTTTGGCGGGAATCTTGCAACATGATAGAGAATAAATTTGTCTTGTTGTGTTTTGGCAGTGGTGGTGGTGGATTGGGAATGGTGTTGATTGTTGGGGTTGCTTGAATGGTTGTCATCTATTGTTGTGAATCGATGAGAATTTTAAGTGTAGAAATTTTATTTCGCAAGATTTGACCTTAAAATTCTTCATATGGTTGACTTGGTTGTTTAGTAAGTAGCTTTGGAATGCATCCTTGTAGTGTTTGTTTGGGATCATGGACAAGTTGATTTTGGATAATGCTCTGATTTGGTGTGATGTTTAGGTTTGGCATGATAGATTGAAATTGAACATTGTTTATGTTGGGAATCATATTTCTTGGGTTTAGGTAACTTTCATTTTGCATGGTGTTATCTTGACTTGAATCAACATGTGGATTTGTCAACATATTGCCTAAATTTTAAACAACATTGGTTTGATTTGCAATTGTATCTATCCCAAAGTTCACCAAGTATGGGTTTGAAATGCTCATTTTTGGTAAACTTGTATTTGACATGTATGGACTTGGTGGGATAATGTTGTTTGCAATAAGACTCATGCATTGACTATTTGGTTGATAGATTTGTAGGTTTGGACTTTGATTTAAATCTATCATAGGGAAAGATCATTGAAAACTCAAATTGGGCATGCTCACATTTGTTGTACCATTGATGTTTGGAGGAGATAATGATGCCATCGTTTGGATTGCATAAATGTGAGTTTCGATAATCAATTGGCATTATAAGACTTGGATAGTTTGGTTGAATCGAATTACTCATGATGTATGAATCGAGTTTAAATTCCATGCTCCTCTTGTGTTTTGACCTTGCTAACCTCTGAGGGGTTTAGGACCAATGATGAGATGAAAGATGAAAGGGGTGAATGATATGGGTGTTTGAACTTTTAAGAGCTTTGGATCAATGCTAGACTTTAGGAGTTGGTTTGATTCAATTTGGATAGTTTGAAAGTTTGACTAAGTGTGTTAAGTCAAACAAAGTGATGCACTTGGAAAATCTAGGAAGTTGTGTTATCCTAGAGTAAAATTGTACAAAAAGGATAATTTGGCTCGGTGTGTTAAGCCAAACAAGGTGATTTTGAACTTGTAAACCTTAGGAAGTTGTGTTGTCCTAGAGGTAAATTTTCTCAAGAGGATTGATAATTTGACTATGTGATTTAAGTCAAATAAAATGATTTTGATTTTCCAACAGTCCAGCATAAAGGATGTTTTCAAAGTTTCCAAAATTTTGTTAATGAGATGATGTTTGATTGATGTTTGAGATGGGTGAAGTGTTTGACTTGATATTAGATGACCCTATGAGGACTTACTTACAAGACCAAGGTGATGAAGAACATTCTTTTCCCTAAGAGTAATTCAACCAAAAGACCAATGTTTGCATGGAAAACCATAAGGCAGAAGATTACAAGCACATGTGCAGGGTCCAATTGAGTTAATATTTGTTTAATGACTTCTTTTTACCAAAAGCCCTTTCTTGATTATGATTTTCAAAATGAATGTCCAATGTCCTAATTTTCCTTTATCCCACAAAGTGTATTATGCGAAAATCAAGGAAATCAAGGCAAAGGTTTCCTAGTGTTGACTTTGGGAGAAACAAATTGAGATGTCTGAATGTTTAGAAGCCTTCTAGAGATAAGAACCCCTAGGGACAATCAGTAACATTTGGACACCTCCTAAGCTATTTTTTTCTTCCAAAGGGTTTGAAATTTTGATGATTCATTGAATGTTTGTTTTCCACTATTTTAGATCCAAGCAAATTTTTTTGATTCAAAGCACATGTACAACCCTAGGCTAGAAAAGGCAATATTTGTTAGGTTCCCACTTGGATGAATCCAGCAGTGCATATTCTATGCGGATGACTAGATGCTTGACCACACTGGCTCCCCTCCGCGACACACACTTCTTGGGTCAGCCAAGCATCAATATCCATGAATCTCCCATGACATACTTTTCATCTCTACAACAAAACCACATGTATAATGTGGGGTGGCTTAAGAGGACATGACCTCTTGCACGAACAAATATAAGCTATTTTTGGCTTGTAAACAAAAGTTTGTAGTAAGGGCATCTAGTTTAGGGGGTGCAATGATAAAATCCTTGTGAAATATCTCCCAACCATTAGAACAAGGGCTTTACACATCATAAAGATATTGGGGGGGAGTTATCATGCATTGCTTCCCATTGTCCATAGCTTTCACCGTGAACACAAATTTATATAGTGGTTTGGAAGAGCTTGGCTTTAGCCTGTTATCGCTTGAGTCGTTCCTTTGGGGTGAGTAATTTTTTCCACCAAGGTAGGCCCTCTAAAGGTACAATATAGCGAGTAAGTGAATTCGTAGTTTGATCATCTTTGTTTTCATGAACAAAGAGAGAACACTCACAATGCCTTTTTCTCACACTAGACAAGTTTTGTTCAGTTTTAAGTTCCCAAATCGAAAGGTGAAGGCAATATTTAAAAAAAACTAATATCACCAAAATGATTTTGATTCTCAAGATTGTCATGAAGCGTGAAAGAAGCGTATATGCCTTTTAAATGATATTAATTTGTGAAAAAAATTAAAAAACATGAAAAACACTTGTTCATTTTAATCTTCAAGCAATGATTTTGATTCATTTTAAAGCACCAAAATGAGATGTGAAGTTTTCCTTGTCCAATTTTAAGTCCAAATCGAAATATAGTAAATGTCTAAGGTTCTTTTTAACCAACTTTGAAAAGATCAAATTATTGATTGATTTTAAGCCCAAATCGAAAAGTGAGTTGAGTTAAAACAGAAAACGAGAGTAGAAAATGGAAGCCCTGGATTGTTAAAACAAGCATTAAAAATTTATTTTTCCATATCTCGATCTCCAAAAGATCTCCCACTCCACTCCATTCGCCTTCATTTTCGTTTTGTTCCAAATTCAGCCTTCAATTTCAACCTTGATGTCAACCTTCAATTTCAACTTATAAAAAGGTTCAAAGTTACAACCTAGGAATAAAATTTTTCTCAACAAATTAATAATAATTGATCATAATGAATGTACTTCCAAATAGAATAAATGTCCTCAATGATGACCTTTAATGCAAGAGTCTCTCCTCTTCAAAATTTGTCAAAGAAGCCTAAATCATGCATTGATAACCTCCTAACTTGGACAAAACTTCAATTCCTATGAGTTGATTTTTTTTTTTTTTATAATCTCAAATGTATTCTAGCTATGACAATAAAAGTAGCATGGGCCACTTGCAATATGAGATTTTGGTTTTCAATGCAATATAGACAAGACACCAATATTGATAAACTCCCTTAGCCTAACCTCATAGGTAGGACAACAATATTAATTCATCCACTACCATAAAAAAAATTTAAACCTCCAACATTGAATCTACATCAATAGATATAAAAAGTTAGCAGCTTTAATATGGTAATGCATATGAAAATGAAAACCAAGCTTTGAACGGAAGTGGCTAGTAAAACCCTATACACATTCCAAAGACAAAAAGACAAATCACTACAAGCTGATCCAAAACCGTACAATGGTTGTTATCTTTGGAAGAAATTAATGGCTTCACTCACCCTTAAATCTGAGTGTGGGAAGTTGTAATTCTGCTGTGGAAAGAAGGATGGTACGGGACATCAGCTGGAAAAGTTACCAGCCTTTATTGGTCGATTTCGTAAGAAATGACATTTGATTCTATTAGATCTATCATAACTATGAAATTCCAATAAACTAAATCTGCATTGAATATATTTCCCATTCTACTTGTATCGACGCCAATCCTCTACACCAAGTTTTATAAATGATATGGTAAATATGTCATAAATGGACAACCAATCCAATCTTAAACTCTTTTCCTAACACTCTTGGCTAGAAAATATTTCTGCCCTTTGAATGACCAAGCTCTTAATTGCGGTGGCTGGACTGACAGGGAGGAAAAACTCTTGTCATTTAAAAGCTAGACCTCCATTTCCCAAAAAAATATAGGTAAGAAAATGCACTAAGATCCTGTCACTTTATTTTGTGAAGCGCATGTCTTTTCTGCTATTTATTGGATCTGGTTCCAGCGCATAGTTTCATCACTAGAAATAACATCTTACCAATTACACTATTGCACCATTTAAGGCATATCCTTTGAGTTATTCTATGATGTGACTAACTACATTTTTTTTTTGGAACTCAAATCATGATAACCATCGAACTATTGTACTAGCCCATGATCTAATAAAATGTTGTAAAATAGAAAGAAAATGAATTAGATCTTATGAGCATCTAGAGAACTGAACTTCATTTGATGACACTTTTTGACAATGTGAAACATTAATCTAGACCTGCAAAAACTTTTGAATATTATTAATGGCAGTGACAAACTTTACACTCCTTTGGTGATCACACATTTGGAGTTGGCAAACACACATTAGAATTTTGAACAATGCGCAACAATATATCAATAAATGACCACTTTGGTAATCACGTATGATAGGTGCAACAAAACATCAATGAATGAATGCTTTAGTAATCACTTATTTGACTATGGAAATACACATAAGCCACCCAACTGATTGACCAAGTGTCATCTCATGAGCTGAAGCAATCGCAAGGTGTGCACAAAATAGTCGAAGAAAGGCTTCGATGAAATCGAGGTAAATAACAGTTGACCATTTTGAACATGTGCGTAGAAGTGTTGATGGTATACCTCATGAAATTTCAGAAAGGAGTGACATAGACATGCGCGACCATTACAAAATTTTAAATTTGTTCCAAAAGGAAAAGCTGGTAGAGGGACCACAAATGCATTCAATAAACTATATCTCAGCAAAGGCGAACATAGGCAGCGTATGATCTTCAAATTCAAAGAAATCTACTTTAAACATACAGACCTCCAGAACTGTAAAAAATAATATGCATAAAATAAAGATTCCAGAACTGTAAGAAATAATACGCAGAACAAAGTTATAGTAGGGTAAAAGCACAAAGTTGTGTCACACTTTCAGCCAACATATCAACACAACTAAATTTAAGTATTTCTAACCAAAAATCAATTTTGGTCAAACATATGACCTAGTAAGATTCATTCTAGCTAAGTTAGATACTTCCAAAATTTATTCAACTAAAATTGTTAGCTAAAAATATATGGAGCACCACTTTGAGTCCAATTTACCAAAAAAAAATATTTGAAAAACTTGAAGTTTTATTAACTCCTCCTCATGTAAATAACATTTTTTTTAAAATGCAAAAATACCCTTTTGTCTATCCATAAGTGTAGTTTTCAAAAATATATTTATTTTAATAGTTTAATTATTATTATTATTTATACTAAAAGTAGGTTATCAACAAAAAATATTAGGTTGATTACCATGCCAAGGAAAAATACTAAAACTTATTAAAAAGAATCTATTTCAAGATGGTATAATTTTTTTTCCATTTTAGATAAATATTTAATATGACTGTTGACGTCCGATGGAAATAGTTGTTTTTTATTCACACACATTTTAATACTTATATAGAAATATATATTTATCAAAATTGGAAAAAAAATATATCCATGCACTAAAGTTTTCAGTTATAAATACACACACAAAATTTGAAAGAAAAAAAACAAATTTACTATAAAAAGTTTGACGTCCCGTGCAACTTCATTTTTCAAAATTTTATCAGCAACTAAATTATAGTGTTAATTTATGAAAAACTAGTTTAAAATAGTTTTTTAATTTCTTATAAAAAATAAAAACATAAAATATACTAAAAAATACATATTTTACTAGTTTACATCATTTAAAAATTCAAAACATATGTGCTAAGTTGTAGTGATTCAAGTTTAAAATTTGGATCAACATTGGCCATTTCCTTTATAAAGTGTGACACAACTTTGTGCTTTTACCCATCAAGGCCTGTTTAGCATATGATTTGATCTTTGTAGATTACTTATTTCCAAAAAGGAAAAGACGATAGAGGAACTATGAACACATTTAGAGATAAATAAACTTTATCTCAACAAAGGAAAACACAGGCAGGGGATGGTCTTTAAATCCAAAGAAATCTACTTCAAACATACTCACCTGAAATATAACGGAGAATAAAGCTATAGCAAGGCCTATTCAGATTACTTGGTTTTTAAAAAGGAAAAGCAGATAGAGGAGCTAGGAATGTATTCAGAGAGAAATAAATTGTATCTCAGCAAAGGCAAGCATAGGCATTGGCTAGTTTTCAAGTTCAAAGAAATCTACTTCAAGCATACTAGCCTCCAGAACTATAAGAAATAGTACAGAGAATAAAGCTATAGGAAGGCTTGTTTAGATTATGATCCAATCTCTTTAAATGAATACGTTCCAAAAGGGAAAACTGATAAAGAAACCAGGAACGCATTTAGAGAGAAATAAATTGTATCTCAACAAAGGCAAACATAGATAGTGGATGGTCTTCAAATCCAAAGGCAAACCTGTACCATTAGGTGACCAAGTAATTGGTACAAATAAACATAACCTGCACACATATTCCTGAGAACAGAGTGATGAGGGGACAAAGGCTATTAAAGATTTCTATTTAATGAAATACTTGTTGTAGAAATGCATTAAGTTGCCATATTCAGATCATTGGGTAAGGGAGTACGAGCAACAAAAATGTATTCAAAATGTGGAAGCATAGACAAAACATGTTATTTATTTGAAAGGATTCTTCAAAGAAATGTAATCTAGATATGCATAAAATAGATTTATTGTAGAGGCTTTTAGAAATGTTTTCAAATGCTATGCTAACAAATAGTAAACCAATACACAACAACTGTGAAGAAATCCATAGCCCTCCTTCTAGCGCCATTTTTTGGACATCAAAATCTGCAAATGGTTGATTAGTATTGCAAAACCAAGCAAACATCTAATATCCCTATGAAATAATACATCATTATTTGAAATACAAACAAATGACAAGAATGATCAAAACACATAAAACATGAAGTAAACCTATTCCATAGTGGATTGGTGCTATCCTTTGTGTAGAAGATAGCCCTTTCTCAATCCTTGATAAGCTTAGTGAATCAATTAAATTGGTTTATTTAATTAATAGACGAAATAATGTTGAATGAAGCATGATCAGATGCATGAGTAAATTTTAAATATCTACAGTGTGTACTTGAGCTCATGCCCTCTCATTGTCTTGTTGATGTAGTATATTGCTCTTTCTCTTCCATTTTCATCCTACTAAGCTAGGAGAGCACCGAGAGCTGCCATGGTTGCCGAAATATACAGGATTAATGGCTTTCCTAGGATTGGTGGCATCAAAATTGGTAGCGTGAGTAGATATTCTTTGATTTTACTAAATTCCTGATCACACTTGTCATCCCACTTGTATGCTACTCCCTTGTGGATTAGATGAGAATACGAGATCTATTTATCTGCCAACTGTACTATGAATCTACGGATGGATTGGAGCCTTCCGTGTAGACCTCAGAGTTGTTTTTATGTCCTGGGTGCTTCCATTTTGAGGATCGCCTTAACTTTGGCAGGATCCACTTCTATTCCTCTCATTGATACTATATATCCCAGGAGTTTGCCTAATTGCACCCCAAAGATGCATTTCTTGGGGTTAAGTCTAACCTTGTATTTATCCAATCTATCAAAGATGGAACTTAGAGCTGCTATGTGATCCTATCTTTTCCTTGACTTGGTCAATATATCATACACATAATCTTCCATAGTTTTATGAATCATGTCATGAAAAATTAGTGTCATGGCCCTCTGATATGTCACTCCTGCATTCTTTAGCCCAAATGGCATCATGTTCTAGTAGTAGGTACCCCATGGACATGTAAATGTTGTCTTATGTTGGTCTTCCTTTGCTATCATAATCTGGTTGTACCCTGAGAAGCCATCCATTAGTGATAGAATCTTGTGCCTGATCGTCATGTCCACTATCATATCAATGTTGGGTAGTGGAAAGTCATCCTTAGGACACACTTTTTTTAGGTCTCTAAAATTGGTGTAGATACGAATGCCCCCATTTGGTTTTAAAACTAAAACAAAATTTGACACCCATTCTAGATAATCAATTGGGCATATAAAACCAGCATCTAGGAGTTTCTATAATTCCACCTTGACTAACAAGGCTATCTGAGGGTGCATATTTATCAACTTTTGTCTCACTAGCTTTGCCCCTAGGTAGACAGCTAAGTGATAAACCACAACTTCCAGATCAAGACCTGACATGTCAGAATAAGTCCACGTGAAACTCGCCTTTCTTTCTCTTAGGAATTTCACTAAGAGTTCTTCTTCTTCTATGAGAAGTGATTCAACATAGAAGGTGATGTGTGGTGTTGCTTCTATTCCCAGATTGATGGGATTGCACTATTCTACTAAGACTACTGATTTTTCCTAATGAAGTGGAGTAGGGGGAAAATTGAATCCTTCATCCTCCAGTGCCTTAGAGAGGTTTTCACCGTTGGATGCATCCTTTATTTTTACTATTCTATGGTTAGAGAGTGCCATAGTGTGGTTTTCACTCAAAGACCTTGAGATTTTTCTTAGTTGTTCACTTTTGCAACTGAAGGACTTAATTGTTTCCCCATAATATGCTTGTTTGTCTAGTGTGATGTCAAATCCGGATTTATGATCTTCGCATGGTACTGTATCCCTTAGTCCCATGAATTCTGAGAGAGCCTCATCATTTTCAAATGTGTCTAGAACTGGTGGTCCTCGTTGGTCATAGTCGATGAGTTGGGGGTAAACTAGGTTTATTTTGTAAGTTTGGTGGTTTAACTCAACAGGTGAGACACTAATCATGAGTAAGGAGGAGTCTTCAAAAAGTGTGGGTAAGCTGGTTATGGTATCCTCATCATCACTACTACTATAGATGTCAGTTATGTCAAAGGTGAAATTATCCAATGGCAGACCTGTGGATACGGGTGGTTGAAGAGTGTCTGCTAATAACTGAGGGGGAGACCTGACTACTCTACTAGGGGTTCCTCTACCATGTACGGTTATACTTGGAGGGGTACATCCCAGGCCAAGATTTCTCATTCGTCTTTCTACAATGATGGGCTTCAGTCATCCATCGCTATTCCTTCCAAGGCTTTAATTTTTGTTGTAGCCCATACCAAGCATCATTTGCAGTCCTTTGCTAGCTTCATCCATGGGTAGGGTGGGTGTGGGCCTTTCATCCACATTTTCCTGACTGAGATCCCCCAACGATGGAATCTAGAAGGGTCTACCCTAAAAGTGTGGATAGGTGTTTCAACTAGTTGGGGTTGCCCATGTGACATAGGAGATTGTGGTAACTCTCCTACAACAAAAGCATTTTTCTTCATTTTGTAATCTCCACATCCATTATCCTGGATCATGAGTTTGATATTGGATATATCTGGGATGGAGGGTGTCTTTGTCGTAGAAATGGAGGCAAGGTTGGATGGGTCTATGTATGAAGTGGAGGGACCTTCATCGTTCTTTGGTACTTGGGGAATTTTGTAAAACTTGGCTTCTAAGTTTTTGCAATAGGCAAATGGCTCTGGATCACCATGTATTGTGACCTCATTTTGATATAAAAATTATTACACATTCATGAAATGTTGAGGCAACTGCCTTCATCCCATGGATCCATGGGCATCCCAGGAGGATGTTGTAGGGTAAATCAAGGTCGAGGACCTGACATGTGGTTTCCATAGTGGTTGGCCCCACTTGGATTGGGATCTTGATAGCGCCTTGAGACACTCTTTCCTAGTCATCATATGCTCTGATAGTAATGCTTTTTTTTGTCGATGGAGTCTTTTGATATTCCCAATTTCTTTATGATTTTAAGGAAACAAATATTGAGCCCCTCGCCTCCATCCACCAAGACCCTTTTGACCTTTTTCTTGTGAACCAGTACTTGAAGGTGAAGTGCACGATTGTGAGATGGTTGGGCAAGGAAGTCTTAATCAGAGAAGATGAGGAGATTTGGGGTGATGATGTTATCAACCATAGCCTGAAATTGTTTCATATCAAGGTTAGCAGAGACAGTGGACACAACTAATGCTTCATGAAGGACTTTCCTATGGGTGTTGGAAATTTTTAGTAATTCCATGATAGAGATCTAAGCAGGGGTTCTTTCTAGCTGGTCAATGACATTATAATCATAGGGAATGAATTTCGGATTTGAGATGGGGGTCTTAGATGGTTGTGATGCCCCTACAATAGTAACCATGCCATTGTGTGTGGTGACTCCACAATCAATTTTGGCTCCTTTGACACCAATGACAGTGACCATTTCATTTATGCATGTCACGATGTCTTTGTATATAAGGTTTGCACTAGCATAATTTTGTTTTCCTTTATTTCCTTGATTATGGTTAAGCATCAGATTCATGTCTATTTTGAGATCTTGATTTACAGCGGGTTGTTCGAAATTTATGATTTTATCCTCAATGAGATCTTGGATGATGTTCTTCAACTTCATGTAGTTGGTGGTTGTGTGTCCCTTGAGTTTATGATAATCACATAGGAGATTTTTGTTGTACTAGGGTGGCTTCATCTAGGGTTCAGTGTAAATATCATGGATGGGGACCTTGATGATGTTCTCATTAACCAAATTTTTCATGATGGATTCGATTGACTCCCCAAGGGCTATGAATTTTTGTTTGGGGAGAAAAAAATTTCGTGGAGGTGGTCCTCCTTGATTATTGAGATTATTGATTTTATTTTGGGGTGGTTGTTGGTTTACCACATTTTTTTGTGTGTTACTCTAGTTGTTGTTCTATGGTTAATGATGCGTTTGATTATTTTGCTTGGGAGCACTGATAACAACCTTGCCATCCAGTACTCCATTATTGGTGACATTTCGGTTCTTCACCCATGTGTGAGGTTTGTCATTATAGCTGGTGGATGGGTGACTATCCTGATGTTCAAAATAAGTGGGTGTGCCCCCTTGTGTAACAAGATCTCATTCAATATTGAGCACCTTGGGGATCAGTTGATCATACGTAGTGATGCATTGCATCTTCAGATAGAATTCCAAAGTTTTGTCTATATTGGCAATGATGGTACAAACTTGTTGTTATTCTGGCATGGCCCACTTGCTTTGATTGGCCTTGGCTCGCCATCATTGGAGAAATGTGGTGAATGATTCCCCCTTCTCCTATTTGAGCACCGATAGTTCTTTCAAACTAACATCCATAGAAATGTTGAATGCGTAATTTTGGAGGAATGCGTCTTTAATTTCCTAAAATATTTTGATTCCCATAGGTAGACGAGAAAACCATTCTGTAGCATCACCAACCAAGCTTCAAGGGAATATATGCATTATATACGTGTCATTGTAGATGAATTCCATGCAATGTACCTGAAATTACCTGATGTGATCTTTAGGGTTTCCCATCCCATAATATTTATCAAATTTGGGGATTTCGAATCCCTTTGGGAATGGTACCATTGCCAAGATTATGTCAAACAGATAGGGGCACAAGTTGCTCGGTAAACTGACTGTCCTCCTTGATTGAAGATCTATCACTTTCTGTGAGAGCAATTTGATTTGTGCCATCACGTCACCTTGTAGATCAGGAGGTCGGATAAATACGTTCTGGGCTGCGGGATTGATGGGTGGGACGTTTGTGTGGTTTTGTTGCAAGATTTGTTGAGCAAGTGATGCCTGCGCTTGCTGTTGAGCCAACAATGCTTGTTGTTGGTCTTGTTGCTCCTGTGCCAACAATGCTTGTTGTTGGTCATATTATTGTTGCACCAACAACACTTGTTGTTGGTCATATTATTGTTGTAATTGATAGTTTTACAAGGCTTGCTAATACATTTCTTGTTGCACTTGCAATTGTGCTTGGTAATGTGCTTGGGCTTGTGCTTGTTGATCTTGGAATTGGGCTTGTGCTTGAGCATGCGCTTGTTGGACTTCCTATGTAATATGAGCGGCATGTGCAGCTTGGGGAGTTTGTGCGGCTTGAGCTGCCTGCACAGCTTGGGTAGCTTGTGTGGCTTGTTGTTGTTGTAACAAGGCTTGGGCTTGTGTAGCCTGTTGTGCCTGTTGTGCAACTAATTACATATGTGCTTGCTGATTTTGGAGCACTTTTTGTTGGGTAGCTTTTCAAGTAGCTTGCAACGTCATGGTGAATGAATTGGTTATGTTGTGCCTTGGTGGTAATGGCGGTGAGTTGGGAAGAATGCCGTCTGTTCTAATGAGTAGAACGATCATGTTAATGATCGAAGTTTGAGCTATGAAAGGTGTGATCGAGGTGCTTGGTCCCTGAGAAACCATGTTTTGAGGAATGGTGGATGTATTGATCATTGAGGTTGTTTCGATGGTTTCCATTTGTTGTTGCGATACAGATGGCACTATTGGAGGATTTGATAAGGTGTTTTTACTTGATTGGTTGATTGCAGGAAGAGGAGAAAGACCCAACCCGAGGGATGATGTAGATGCAAGCAGTAGGGGTGGAAGTGATGATGATGGATCCAAGATTCCCCCTACTCCAGACAAGTCACCTTCTCCTTTTGAGATAGGGAAAGAGGTTGGCATGTCCAAAGGATAATTTGGTGTTGCATGAAATGAGGATGAATTGGTATGATCATGAAACATGAGCAGGATGTAAGGGTGTAACAAATTTACCAGGATGGATTGATCTGATGTATTTCTTGCATTCAACCCTCGGTTGTTCACAAGGTGATGTTTTTGGAGTTTGCGAAACATGGCACTTCCCTTGTTAACAACCGACAAGGTTGAAGCGATAGATGATATGATTTGGGGGATGTCTTGAATGATTTTTTGAAGTGGAAGTGTGGATGCGGGTGAGGGCATGATACCGAGAGACCTCTCCACAATAGTTCTTATGTCAAAGTTAGAAGGGAGTTTAGCCCCTTCTTTTGCTAACTCTAACATGTATTGGGATGGGTACAACCTCAGCATGGCACTACAATTCAGTGGTTCTTACGGTTTTTCACCATTTCTAGAAGTTTTGATTGTGTCATCCTATTATCAGTGATGTCCTCTATATGACCTCCCTCTTGAGAATTTTTAGGTACTTGAGGAGGATTGATTGTGAGGTCAATAGTTATTGTCGGGTTGAATGTTGTTTCAGTTTGGCTTAGATCACTTGAAATGGATGTTTCTTTGTTTTGCTTCATATTCTTTTTGTACTGAGATCGAGTTTGAACCATAAAATAGAGATCAATTTTCAAGAATGTAAGAGATGAACCTCTAATCCCTTAGATTGGTCTAAAACTTAGGTTCTTAGGATAGTTCAAGGACCAAAGCGATGATGGGGATGAGAAAAATGAAAGATGGATGATACAGATGAATGAAACTCTTGAGGAACCTTGAAGTAAATGCTAAAATTTTTGGGTTTGATTTGATTGATCGTGATGGATTAATAGTTTGACTAAGTGTGCTAAGTCAAACAAAAGTGATCATAATGCATTTGTAAACTCTAGGAAGTTATGTTATCCTAGATTAAACTTGTACATAAGAGAGTGATTTGACTAAGTGTGTTAAGTCAAACGAGGTGATGATGGATTTGATAGTTTGGCTAAGTGTGTTAAGCCAAACAAGATGATAATGAACTTGTAAACCCAAGGAAGTTGTGTTAAATCCTAGAGTAAACTCATGCACAAGATTATAGTTTGACTAAGTGTGTTAAGTCAAACAAAGTGATTTGATTTTTCCTAGAAGTTTAACATAAATGATGTTTTCCAAAGTTTCCAAGAGTTGTTGGTGAGGTGATTTTTTGACTGATTTTGATGGTTGAGAGGTGGATGAGAGTGATTGATTTTGATCCTAGACTTGACCTCGATAACACTCCTTCTTACAAGACCTCAGTTTTGAAGAACATGCTTGGCACTTCCTATGTGAGAAAAAGAAACCTTTCAAAAAGCTCAGGATTTTGTTGATAATAGAACTCATACAAGTTAGGGTTATTTCTTGAAGCTTTCTTGTAGAAGTTGTAAACCAATATTTCTCTAACTTCAAGAAGTCTTTCAAGACACTCCTTACCAGCTTTTGGACTAAGAATTTTGAACTTGGGTTTTTGAATTTTGATCTTGCAGGAAATCATTTAGAAAGACACATGTGTGGAGTCAATTATCTTTTACTTTGCTTAATGAGTTTTTTTTACCACAAATAGTTATTTGATTAAAGCTTCAAACTAAATGTCTATGTCTCATTTCCTTTTCATTCCACAAGGTCCATTATGTGAAAATCAAGGTTTCAAGAGTATCGTTCCCTAAGTTGACTTTAGTGAAAACAAATGATGATTAAACCCAAGTACTTAGAAACTTCTAAGGATAGAAACCCTAGGGCAAGCAAGAGCACTTAGATTTGTCAAAGGATATTTGTTTCCTCCAAAGGGTTTGAAATTTTTAAGTTCTCTGTGAATGTTTGTTTTTGAATGTTTTAGATCCAAGTGAAGTGTTTTGATTCCAACGACATGCACAACCCTAGGTTGAAAAGACAATATTTTCTGGGTTCCCACTTGGATAAATCTAGCTACTCATATTCAGTGTTGATGATTAGATGTTTGACCACATAGGCTCTCCCTTACAGTGCACTCGCTTCTCGGGTTAGCCAAGAATCAGTACCCATGAATCTCCCATGGTATACTTTTCATCTCTACAACATAATCGTATGTATATGTGGGGCGGCTTCAAAGGACATGACCTTTTGCACCAGCAAATAGATAGGATTTTTGCCTTTGCTAAACAAGGGATTTTAATTCAGACTTTCCATTTGTGGAGATTGACCCATGTGGTGAGAGACCATTGCTGCCCTTCTCGTCGGAGCCAACCGCGTGATATTGGCATTTGTTCCAGTACCCACTTTTATATCTCGGCTAGAAATACACTTGTCCTTAGTGTGTTACCAGTTGGGTCATTCCCTTGGGTGAGTATTTTTTCCCACAAGGCAGGCCCTCTAAGATAAACAAAAGTGAGCAAACATATTCATAGTTCGATCAACCTTCGTTTAGAAACAAAGGGATAACACACGCAATAGGTTTACTCACGCTCGCAAGATGTTTTGTTCAATTTTAATCCCAAAATGAAATGTGGAGGTAATTACTTTACCCAACTTAACATCATCAAAAGCCCTTTTGATTCTCAAGGTCACCATGAGGCACGAAAAAAGTGCATACATCCTTTCGATAGTATTACTTTGAGTAATTAATTACACAACAAAGAAACACTTGTTCATTTTAAGTTTGCAAAACAATGATTTTGATTCATTTTAAAGCACCAAAACGAGATGTGAAATTTTCCTTGTTCAATTGTTAGCCCAAATTGAAATCTAGTAAGTTTCTAAGTTCAATTTTATCCAAGTTGAAGAGATCAAACCAATGGTTAGTTTTAAACCCAAAGTTTGAAGTGAGTTGTTTCAAAATAGAAAATTAAAGCATGAAATGGAAGCCCCAAGCATTTAAAAACACTTTGTCAACTTGAAATTTATTACTCAATCCTCTTCAAGACTCTTCAAAGATCGTTACACTTCAATGTTGAAAATTCTTTGCACGAAGGGAATCCTTCCTCCTTCATTTTCCTATAAGAAAGAAAGACAAATCATGTGAATATCAAGTTATTAAATTAAATTTATTTTTTAACTGCTAACTTCAAATAATGGAATGATTTTAAATGAAAACACTTATGATTTAAAACCAATGAAGCATTAATTAGAGTCCTAATTTGCAGATAGATAAAGATTCACAATAGTTTAAGATTGATTTAAAATCCCATTTAGTTAGCCTACAAAAGTCATAAATGAGCAACACCAATTAATGAGGATGCTTGTAAAAATATAAATGAACGACTTCAAGATATAAATTTCATTTGTGATTTTACTCTATTGATGCCATCTTAACATCTCCTTCCCTAAATAAATGTCAAATAAATGTCAAAGACAAAGAATTATCTCCATGGAAAGTTTTCAAAGTGAATGAAACCATTGGAAGTAATATGTTAGTACAAAATAATCCGCTCCATACTCCTTGGTAGTATTGATTGCATTAATATCAAATAACATGGTCATGTGCTTTCCATTAATTGTTTCGCATTAGGCAGTTGAGAATCCAGCTTGCAAATCACCTACGTAAATTGAATGCAAGAAGATTTTAGACTAAGAAAGCATTGGATCTAGGCCAGGAAACATATTTATATAATTTTTCTTCACAAAATTCAATGTAGGAAGTTGGTCATGCTACTACAACTTATCACCCTCATAAATATAGATGGATTACATGATTAGGATACAACTTGGGCCCACAAACAAGTAATAAGTATGTGACTGATCAAAAATAGTTTACGCATTGGCCCTTCATCTTTTTTTCATTTCCCTATACGTATTTCCCTCCTTTCACACTAAACCTTTTATTACTAAAGCGATTAATCATAATAAAATCAATAGTCTGCTGATTCTGATTGATGACCCCAGTACTATTTTCTGACGGGATTTGCATCAGGAAAAAGAAAGAAGGTAACCTTTTGATCATTTAAATGTCGTAATTTATGATATACCTCTAAATTTGTCTACTTGGGATTGAAAATGAGATGGCGACATAGAATTTAGTGCTTTATTTTTATTTATTTTTAATTGTACGAACTCACGCAACAATGGGTAGTTGATTCTTGCTTTAGAATGGATCATGGTGAATTAAGACAATCTTCATTTTCAATGTCCATTCGGTGGGGAATTAAAAGCATATGCTAGGCTAAGTAGCACTTCGACACGATTTCCAATGTTTAGGACAAAAAGAAAAGATTACAACCAACCTCACTTACCTGCAAATTACTATCTTTGTCAATTTTTGTTGAACTCTGAGAAATAGAGTCTCTTAGTCACCACACTTTACCAATTTTGGCCAGTTGCATCCTGAAATTCTCGATTTGGATGGCGCATGAAGAAGCTATGAATGCTAAGAATAAAAGTGCAACATTTAAGATTTTATATCAGAATCTTGAAAATAATAGATTCTATCCATGTGTATAAATGACTTCTCCGAGGTAGTTAGAATAGATGGATGATTGAAATAACAGCTTAGTTGTTGATTTAGACGTGTTTTGAATTGATGCAATAAATGATGATGTTCTACATTCCTAACTGACACATGGATCTATATTAATGAGAGGTGGTTCAGAGTTCAAAAGTATGTATATACAATGAACATAACTATCAAACTTTTAAGGATCATGCAACAATTGTTTATAAGTCGATAGCAAAGGAATTTTAGAGTAAAACGTTATATGGTGCGACCGGGCATTGTAGTGATGCTTATCATGCCATATTCTAAACAATAAAAAAATAGATCCTTGCAAGCATAAATAAGATACACCACCCATTCGATAGAATGCCTCAAAGAAATAATAAGAGGGTGCACAAAGTTTGAAGTTGACATGATCAAAGATAAATATTTCACACCCCTTTTTAATGTATTCAAAGCAGTTATAAAAAAAACATACTAAGCATGTGTCCCACAAAAAATGTCATCCCAAAGCACAGATTAGAAGAAAGATATCTCTAGCTAAGCACCACCGCATATTAAAGAAAAGCACCTAACACAACAACATTATAAATTTAAGAAATTATGAATTGCCAGATTGCATAGTAAGTGGCAATGTAAAGAATCTTTCAATCATTTTCCACTCCTCGGAATAGTTTCTACTGCAGATGTTATTCAATAATTCCAAGAGGGCATCAACAAAGAAATAAGTAACAATAAAACAAAAGGCTTATTGAACATATCTGAAATAACAAACTAATGAGAGACTTTTCCTTTTAAAGGAAAATCCTACGTTGTGGCAAAGGGAGAAACATAAAAATCAGAGAAACATAGATCTGTGTGTAAAATCATATTAGCTATTAGAAAAAAAAAGAAAAACTAAATATAGAAAAACGAAGGAGGAAGGATTCCCTTCGTGCAAATGGTTTTGAAACTCTAACACACACATTATTAGCATGATTAACACTTCAGAACCAAGCACACATCCAATATCCTTATAAAAGAATACCTCATGCTTCAAAATGCAAACAATTGACAAAAATGATCAAATCATATAAAAAAGACATGAAGTATACCTATTCCATGGTGGATTGGTGCTACTCTTTGTGTAGAAGGTATCCCTTTCTCAACCCTTTGACAAGCTAAATGATGAAAATATAATGCTATGATAATGGACAAAATTAGCTCTCAATATGAAGAGAGTAACTTTGCATGAGGTTGTGTGTCCAAATGATAAAAGAAGGCCTTGGATTTATAGGTGAGATTAAGGAGAGAAGAGGAAAAGTTTGAGGAATGTGGGACTAATCCTTAACCACTAGGAAGGAGCCACTTGTCACCATGTGAATGGGCCATGGTTGTGCAAGTTTTGGTCAATGTGATAATTTGAAATTTGAAAATAGCATTAAATGCATATGGTTGAGAGCTTTGGGGGGAAATTTATTTAGACAAAAAATTCAAACAAAGGGAGTTAATGAGAATATGCTTTGTGAGGAAAATAGAGCTTTTAATAAATCAAAATAAATGATTTATTGTGCAAGTGGGAAAAACTAGAGGATGGGACATGGGTTAGGCTTAGTTTTAATCATGAATTTGACTAATTAAGTTGATAATTAGGTGATGTGACATTTGATTTACATTTTTGGATTTGTTTAAATCAAATGACAAGAAAATGAATATTTAGAGTTTTAATTAAACGTTTGGATTTATTTAATTAAATGGAGGAACCTTAGGAGATTAATTAAATAATTTGATTTAATTAATTAAGGATAAAATGATTAAATATGGTGTTAATTTTGCATGTCTACATCATGATATCCATAGTAGTTGAACAAAAAAATATCATTGGTTGTTAGAACAATTTCATATTCTTGTTTAAAATATAACTTATATGCAACCTAAATAATCTCAATTTATTTTAATAACCATAAATCTTGTTATCCTAACCTTTATATCCAACAAAAACGGACCAATAGTTGAACAAAAAAAAAATGTTTTGTTATGAAAATAATATATTATACAAAATACAACTTATATTCAACTTCTAACCAATACTATCTAACCATGTACCTAGATGATGTCTCTTCTATTGATAGTGAGGATTTTGGGCCTCCTTCTCCTCCTACTCAGATGAATTTACCTAGCATTGTTAGTGTTGCCTCTCTTATTATTTTTTCTACTCAAATTTTGGACAAGGTTGTTTCAGTTTCCTCTTGTTGAAGGCATTGCCTCTCTTGTGGCTCTAGTTGCTCCATTTTTGGATAAGGCTATCTCTACTACAATTCTTGATGATTTGATTTTAGACATGGTGTTTTCACCTGAGGTTCTTGTTGATCCATCTATTATTCACTTTGAAGGGGGTTTTCCCCCTTCCTGCCTAAATGATTCAAATCTGGTCATGGATTCTTCTTGGGCAATTATGCAATGTAGAAAGAAATATACTCCTACGAAGAACTTTGTTTTTCTTGGCAAGCCCTTTGGAGTAACTTGTAGGGTTCAAGCTCTCGTGTTTGAGTTGTCTCTCTCTCTGGTTTTCTATTTTGTGTTATTGTTTTATACAATGGGATCAAGGCCCTTCCCTTCTTTTTTAATCAAAAATTATATTCAACTTTAAATTATAATAAAAAATTGTAGCTATCCTTCACATTTTATTGTTAATTCAAGGTATTTATTATGGTCAACTTTTGAATTTGTGATAGGAAAAAACATTAATATGAAGTACTCCAATGCATATACATTTTTAACCTAATATTTGTACACAAGTAGTAATTTTCTTTATGACAACAATACTTGTTTAAATGAGTACATGATTTTATAAATGCCATTTATCGTGGATAGTTATAATATTTTATATGAAACAAAAAAAGTATTTTTTTAGTTCTTAATGAATGTATTTATGTTTATTATTATAAAATTCATAAGTTCACACGCGGTCAAGTATGGGTCTATTTTAAACAACATTTGGTTATTTTTTAATTTACATGTAGACTAATTATTGATAATTTATAGTATAAATATGATACAATTAATTTGACCTTCCCCAACTAAATGTTAATTATTTTATAAATTTGGATTTTTGGTCAATTTGATTTTAATTGAATAAGAATAAGAAAAATATCTATTTACTTTAAAAACTTTTGAAAAATATGGGAAAAAGATATATCTTTTTTAGATGTTTCTAATATAGTTTATTATAGAAACAGTAAAAAATTTTTGGATGAAAAATTAGTTAAATAAAGTTAAGTATTTTTTCTAATTGTATTCAGTATTATAAAATGAGTGCAAGTTTTCTAATTTTGTGTCCAAATTCATATTTCCTTTAAGTGGCTCTAACCATAGGGAAAGTAGTCTTGGTATAATGATTTTCAGATGAGTCATCCCTTTGCATAGCCATAAAAGGTGTTGTTGTTTTGTAGCTAATTTGAAATAGTCCAAATGAATTTGTCCACTATGGATGCTCAATTTTCACTTGTAATTCACCATGCATTCATTAATCAAAAAAATTTAACCTTAATTAGAATACCTTGGAGGCAAGGGATGACAAAAATCTTTTCAAAGTATAATTATATTCTTATCACACATCTAAATTTTTCTCCTTCACTCTCCCTTGAAGACTAGAATCTAGTGTTTTCTACATTTTAGTAGAGAGAGAAGTGGTTCTCCCTCTAATAACTTTGTAGTCATATTCCTCAAACATGAAAAAAGTAGTGAATTAGCTCATGGCGGAGAAATCCATCAATAATGTTAACTTAGTTGTTTTCTTCCACCTAGGAACCATGAAAAAATATTATACACAAGGTTGAATGCATCACTTGAACAATTCACATTCAAAAATAAGTGTTCAACATAATTATTTATTCTTGTTTTTATCTCTCTTTGAAACTAATGGAGATATTTTTCATTTATGTGGTTTCCTTGGTTTTTCTTTCCTCATAAAATCATGATATGAAAAATAAATGCTTCAATTTAATTTATTTCGATCTAAGTGAATATTAAATTAGTTTAGGGTTTATGACTTGTGAAGATAATGCAATGAAATATACTTTAGTAGATGATGTTTTGTGAAAAAGGAATGTGTTAGATTGTTTAGGATGTAAAATAGGAGGACGGCATAAAAATTTGGAAAAATACATAGTTGTAGGTATGAAAGATGAGTTTTTTAAATTAATAGAGTCAACACTAGGCGGGATACATTAAGTGAAGTCTTAACATGAACTGCTATAACCTTCATCTACATTAGCTTCCCTCCACCCATATGAGGGTAAATTTATGGTATTTATCATATAACCTTCAACCATGTTTTCCAACAACTTGATCATCCAACCTATCCATTAGGGCTAGAAATGATGAATTTTAGGTTGTTAGGAGAATATAGGATTTGATTGGAGGGTGAGGATGTGAGAGGAGTGAAATGTGTAGGCCTAAGAAATATTTTGAGGCCTAAAAGTACTAAATTAAATGTGAAAGGTGAGAGATAAGTTCTTTATTATTCTATGAATAAAATTTTCCTCTTATTTATTTATCTTTTGACCATTAAAATGCACATAGCCACTAGGGTAACTTACACCAATTTTCTATTTCAAGACATCTTAGCATGACCCCCAATTAATTTTTCTCATGTCCCATATAGTACATAAAAATTATATAATCACTAAATAATCATCCCCATATTTCTATTGGTGTAATATTTTTATTTGGTACTAATTCATAGATAAAATAGGGGAGGGATGATTACCTTCCTATTCTATCTAGGTCATTCAATTATGTCCTAAGAACCCTAATTGGATTGCCTATCAATCTCACGAGGTGAGTCAATTCACAATTAGGAGGACCTAGGAAGGGGGTTCTTTTCATTCACCACCAAGCAAATGCTTGGAAAAGACAAATGTTGGAAAACACAATGTGATATGCAAGATGACCTAAAATAGGCTAAATGAGAGATGCAAATGATGAAAATATGCAACACCAAGTTAGGGTATGTGTACTTGGGAAGTTTGGAGATTATGTGATGATTCTAGAAATGCAAAGAAGCTGCCAAAATATGGCTTGGAGGACTAAGACACCTAAGATGGTGTATTAGTCTCACTGTTATTTTTTAGGGAAATATTGAATCTTCAGATGTTGAAATCGGATCTGAAGGAATCTCTGACAGATATGCTTAGGAGGACTAAGATGCCCAAGGTGGCATATTAGTCCCGCTCTAAATTTTAGAAAAGTCTGAATGTGGTCCCGAGCTCCACGGTCTTCACCTACTTCTTTTCGGATCTCGGGTTCTGAAACTTTTGGATTTGACCTGTAGGTGAGTTTCTGTGAGGATGACAACTTTACAAGTTTTACAACTTTGCACTCCAAGTGATCTTCAATTTTTCAACCTAGATCTACAAACACAAATATGCAAGATGGGAAAAAATTGTTGATTGTTAGTGAATGGGGGTTTGCTTTAGTCAAACCCCTTGTTGGTAATTAAACCTTGAAATGAAATAATGAAATGATGAAGGAAATGGTGAATGAACGACATGCAATGCTACAACTCACCAAACCCTTGTAAAGTCTACCAACTTGTGTGAAATGGTCACAATGAATATGATTCTTGAAATGCTTGATAGATACTGAATTTCTTGCTTGAATCAAAACCCTACATGGCTATGTGTAGGATCATGATGGGCCAAAAAGTGGCGATATCTAAGTGATATGATGGCCCATGTGGCTGATGACTTTTTTTTAACCAAAATTGATGGAACGAAAGGATTTTTGAAGGAGAATCTTAGCTTTCCACCAATATAAATTATACTTTACTTTCAATTTAATAAATTATTATTATTCATTTTCTATTTGAATTACGACTAAAATCTTGATTGACAAGCTGATTGAAAAATATCTATAGCTTTCAAACAGTATCACATTTTTTGAATCTGAAACATGTGTCACATTCTATGCTTCACATACTATAGGATTAAAAAAGAATTGAATTTCATGAAGTTTTGACCAAGTTAAGGTGGTTAGACATACGAGTTTTAATATTTTTTAAAATTTGTAATAAGAAATTCATAATTAATTATTTACTCAAAAAAAAATTACAAAAAATATGCATAACATTGGGACATGAGTCCCCTACTTATTTCTAAAATATTATCATTTTATTGTGGTTAGGGTGGTTAGACAGAGACCCATTTCTTATTTTTTCGCTGAAATTTAAGTACTACTGCATTGAAATTTCAAATTTTCACCAAATAGATATATATTTTTAAATAAACATAGTAGTTTAGAAACTACATTCAATTTTCCACAGATTCTATTCTTACATATTTTTGAAATAATATAGATAACTTATTCAAATTTTTACGTCAAGTTGCCTAACTCTGATTTTCTGAATTTTATTGCCACTTAAGGGTCTATTTTTTCCATGAGGATCCTACACATAGCCACATCACAAATGTTAGCACAACAACACACATGATGCAAGAATAGCCTTTGATATGATGCTTGAATCTTTATGATGGCTCCAAATGCTTGATGATATGACTTATGCAATTCGATGCAGTTAGAATACTACCTTGACTCCACCTCCATAAAGCAAGCGAAATCAGGGGGGCATACATCTACCCTCGAATTTGATTTTGTGAAGAAATTAGATAAGAGGATTTTTGAATAAAAAATGATTCGGTTTTGTAGGATGTGGTTCCTAACATTCTGGTTTTCCAAATAGCTATGCACAATGGGGTCTTCATCCTCCTATGTTTGCGAAGGGATCCATATGAGTATCATTTTATGAGAAAGTTTATTGTTTGAATTCCTTTAGCTTGATTATGCACATAGTGTTATATGGGTGCTAAAGTGGGGGCTAATTGTAGTGTAGGAAATTGTACTTCCTTCTTGGAGATGATGCAATTTCACACTTAGTTTGGACATATTTTAGCACCCTTGCATTCAGGATCCATTAAATCATCATTAATAGGCCCCTAAGACCCTTTATTTCATATCCCAAGGCTTAATTCAATTTAAATCCCACCAAAATCAGTAAATACATTCAATTTTCTAACACATCGACATTTTATCACCCTGAAAAGCTAGGGGCTCATATGCCATCTTGGGCACATGAGTCCCCCTAGGTGGGACCCACATGCCACCTTGGGCATATAAGTTTCATTTGGCCCTTTTTTAGGGTTTGAGTAAGAAAATTCAAGTTTTTAATTTAAATTTCATAAAGGTTGGCATTTGGAATCTAATAAATGATAAATTATATAAGATGCCTATAAAAATAAGGTTTTGAATCATTATTTCACTTAAGCAATCTTAGAATTTTCAAGAAAGAGCCTTCAAAAGGGATTTTCAAGTATTCAAGAGCAAGGAGAAAATAAAGTAGAAGTCTTGGAGCAACATTATAGTGTTTTTGCAGGTCTTCAAGCTCACATTCAATTCAAAATATTGCATTGCCAAGGATTGATGATGGTTGTCTATGGAGAATCATGATAAATTCTAGGTTGGGGACATGCAACTAGCCATGTAACCAAGCCTACTGACTTGTTTCCTTAGTGATTCCATCTTCCATTATCATTCTACTTTCTACCTAAAGGAAGGTACATGTATTATTGTGGCTTATTAGGGTGATTAGAGATCTCCCAAAGTGAGTCATCATATTTATGCATCTTATTCTAGCACATTCAAGTAGGGTTTCATTGCACTCTAAATCTCCTAACCTTAGATGCACTTAAGATTAGGACTCTCACACACATTCACTTTCAGAATCTATGATTTATATCAAGGTTTAATTACAAAACTAGGGGTTTGTCTAAGGAAAACCCCCATAAGAAAATCAACACAATACTTTATTTTGCATATTTAATTAGGTTCGATCTGGAAGTGAAGTTTGGAAAACATAGGAAGTAAGTGTGGAGATAGGAGAATAAATTCAGATCCTAAATTTTTGAAAATGCATAACAAGACTAAATCGCCACTTGGGGCATATGAGTCCTGGTATAGCACTTTTTCCAGATTTTAGGGGATTCAAACTTATCACTGTGAAATTCCAGTTTCTACCCAAAAACACTAGACTAGGACTAAATAACCTAGTCTAGCATATGAGTCTTTGTACACATTAGCAACAATTTTTTTTAGGGTTTTTAGATCTTGCTTCGTCATCTTCAAGATCCTCCAGGTACATTTCTATATCTTTCTTTTTGTCATTCTGATTTCAAGGTTATTTTTTAGGTCATATAGTTATGTTTTACATATTGATTTCATCTCTTTCTTTCTAAGTATTTGCTTAGTGGTGAACCCCCCCTTTTTTCCTTAATCACACCCAAGGAGACCTTGTAACAACCCCTTCTCTCAATTGAACCATTAGATTGGGATCTCTATGGTTCCCTTGAATGAACTGGAGTGAAATAGGAAAGGACAGATCCCTTTCCCCTTTTGTGTTTCATCTCCTAGAAGGTGGAGCACCCTATCTCCTTTAGTTTAGGTCGTTACATACCTCTTGATAGGATTTCCATCCGAGATCATAACAACAAAAATATTGTGCTTCCACAAAAACAAACTTGCACACAATGATCAACCTAATTTAC
The DNA here is from genome assembly GCA_007115665.2 of Sequoiadendron giganteum. Lineage (NCBI taxonomy): Eukaryota > Viridiplantae > Streptophyta > Pinopsida > Cupressales > Cupressaceae > Sequoiadendron > Sequoiadendron giganteum. Next base: position 275,336,642 of record CM021100.1, on the reverse strand, counting down.
ATCAGAGTTACTTAAAAAGTATAATATGGGCTTCCTTAAAGAAGCAAAGAAGAGGAAATCCTCTTATCATGTGGATTAAAAAATACCCCATGGAGTGGAACAAATAAGTAGACAAGTGTCCTATAGGTGTCGACCTTAGGATCACTTGGAATATACTAACCAACAACCTATTTGCTGTAGAACAGGGGCATAATCTAGACTATTGATACCATATTTCACAATAATGGGTTCATTCCTTCCTCAAAGTTCAAAGGCAATCATGACAAGGCAGACCTTTAGCACAAGGAAAATCCCTTAAAGTTTCAAGGGTGGAACACTCCTCAAAGGAATGTGGTAGCATGACAACCACAAGAACAAAAAACCACTCTTTTAAACTCTTATTCGTCAACTAATGGGCCTTCCTTCATAAACCCTCATTATTGCCAGTAGCCTTTCAAAAAGGCCTTTTTAGATACAAATCTTGGGGAAAATCAGATCTATAGGAAAATAGACCTGTTCTAGATACCCATTTGGCCATTCTCAAACATATCTCAAAATTAGACAAGGTTTCTTTGTATAGAAGGGGTTAAAAATAGACTATCCTCTTTGTTTGGCTAGACCTAATTGGCAACTAAGCATGCTCCAAACAGGATCTGGAATTCAAAGAGGCTCAACACTCATTCCAACAGTCTAGACACACAATATGGGGTCTTAGAAAATTTCTACAATCACAAGAACTACTCTCCAATAGTCTAAAATCAAATTCACCAAGCTACTAGGGCTTCTTGGCCTGATACATGAGAATATCAGACCATTACAACAACTCAACACATGCCAAACTCCATCTGCTTCCTCTACAACCTTGAAAAATCATAATATACTTCCAAACAATCCTTTCCACCAAGTTTTAGATATTGCTACTGGTAAAATGGTGTTTCCTCATTTTATTCACTCATTGGTTACCCTACCTAGGGTTTAGACTAGTCTGAAGAAAAATCAACACAACTTATTCGAATCATTGTGAAGTTACATGAAACCAATGCCAAATGAAATTAGATTCAATGACCTATCATCCAAAACTAATTTGGATCAGTACAGGATCATACAGATATGTACAACACAGAAGAGAAGAAAAGAAACGTACACAAATGTAGAAAGCAAAATTATTTTGTTGTTCCAACTTCAGAATTTCATCAACCATCCTTCTCTTTGATGGTACACAACCTTTTAGGGTACTTACCACCATATTCCAATGGTTACCAACCATATTTCAAACTATAGACTTAACAAAACATCATTATGCCATGTTATGACAAAAAGTGCAAAAGTTGCTTGACAACATTATGTAAGTTTGACAATTTTTACATTTAGACTCTTTCACCTAATGATCCAATCTAGACTCCAAAAACCATGAAATGGTCTAAGAAGACCTTATTACATGAAAAAAATACAAAAAAAAAAAGAACAAATTCCATGTTCTAACCCTTGGAGGCATAATAGACCTGTGGGTGCCCCTGCACGACTATTTGACCAAGTCATCAAACTTGATGCCAAGTGTTAAGTAACCCTTGAGGTGAGATAGAAAGTCTTCCAACCTTAAAATGTAGCACATGATGTTTACCAAATAACTTGGTAACTTCTAGAGGTCTAAAAGGTTGCATATTTAGTTAGACAAGATTTTTTCTAACCTCATCAACCTAAGTACACTTAAGTATAGTGAATAGATAAATTATTCACTCTAACACCTCTTACTAGATCAATAGCTCCTCTAGCTAGTTTCATGCTTTTGTTTTTGGTTAGATTGCTTAAATAAGACTATGCAATATAACTTTTTCCACCAAATATTTTAAAGGATGATGATATATTCCTTCATTACACCATTGGATAAGGTTTAAATTCCTCTTGGTGGGATTGGGCTAGGCTTGACACCTAGATGACATTGAAAAACAACATCCAAATAGCATAAATATTATATTTAACTAATATAAATCTTATAAATAATTTTTTTGATTAAGGTAAAATAGGTTTTTAAAGGACCCAAACCCCTTTAACAAAATGCAGGCCTAAAATAGTTCAAAGATAAATATATGCAACCAAAAAAGTTTTACAGGGACCTGAAACCCAAATATTCAAAGTAGTCTTAAAAAAAAACAAGGAAACCAACCACAAACCTATAGCTAACCTACTACCTCGGAGTGCATTGCAAAAAATCAAGACCAACAAAAAAACTACAACAAATCTTTAAGAGTATTAGCTGCTCCTAGTTCCTATTGATAAAAGCTTTGATGGAGATTCGCCATGCTTAAAAAATCATTCTTCTCCACTTAGCTCCTTCTGATCCATAATGCTTTATTTTCCCTTGGCTCTTCTCTCCTTCTTAGTCTTGCCAACAAAATTGGGAGCAATAGTAACTTGGTCTTCGCTTAGTTCTTTCAACTTTTCAATGAGAAGGTGAATGCCTTTTGCACTATTATGAATGGTGCATTGGCTAATATTAGTGAACCATTCCAGGTTTTGATTAAGCTGCAACATCTTATCTTCCAAACCATTGACCTAGTTCTCAAACTCTTCCTTCATTAGATTGACTTCATTCATAATCACCTATAGTATGCCAAATGAATTTATTTTTCCTCTACCTCATGCTTCTCATTGATAGAATACTTTGCACCCTTATTAGCATCAATCTTATTTTGCACATATCTTAGCTTAACCTTTACCTGATTCAGCTCAAGAAAGAACCATTTACTGATTCTAAACTAACCCACCATGTCATCTATGAAAAGAACCAAAACTTTATATATATTTTCTAGATGTTTGTATTGAGCCAGGGGAAGTCCTTGGTCAAATCTTGAGGAGAGACCATATAGCTTCCTTTGACACTTTTCAGAGTAAGATTAGGGCTTTTTCCATTATAGACAACTTGTACATTAGTCTTTTTCTCCAACGTTCCCTTTCATTTACCCTTCTCCTAGTCAGATCAGTATGTTTTCATTTTATCTTCTCAACAAAAGAAATGTGAACATCTTCAGGAATAACACCTTTTGTATGCAACCCACTTGATCAAGAGAGCTAAGCACAAGCCCTTTTCTTGGAATGCTTACCCTTTCTCAGTTATCTTACAAATAATGTTTTAATATAAACAAGATCTTACAAAAATATTCAATAAAAAATTTGATATATAATTTTTTAGAATATAAAAATTTAATATTTTTAATCTTAAATCATTTGTAAATTTGAATATGATTACTACACAATATATTTGATGAACAAAATGATTATGTATTAAAAGTTAATTGTAATCTGAAGAGTTTAAATTTGAGTGAATTGTAGTCAAGTATCAATTAATTAAGTCATTGATTTTGCATTAACCACTACTTGCATTGTAATAAAACACCAACTATTTATATGGTATTTATGTGTTTACTTCAATAATTAGACATTCTAGTTGTTCACATATAGACTTAAATCCCTGAACATTACATTGGTTCTTTAGATAAGAAAATTGTTTACATCTGACTGTTCATGAACATAAACCGACTCTTTAATCTCTTCTATTTAATTACTAAGTATATTTTGATCTAAGGATAATGCTAACCATAATTTTAGGTTCGACTCTCATCTTTGCCCTTTATGTTTATAAAAGAGATGAAAACAGCTCACATGATAAACTCAACATAACCAGTTTCCCTGAGGTTGATTCTAATCAGAGCACAACAATGGAGAAAGAGAAGCATGTTCCGTGCCCAACAAAGGAGACGAAGACCAGAAATAGAAAGGAATGCGACATCCCAGATGAGTTCACCGTTGCCAGAAATAAAATCGAACAAATAATTGGCAATGTAAAAACTCCCGTGTCAACGACATATATTGCCAACATCATATTGATTTAGCGACAAGAAATAATTTGGTAAGGAAGGAGAGAAAAAAGCAAGATCCTCTACATTCTTCTGAAAAAATGCCTAACAGGGACAAAGAATCCATTGCAGTGTAAGATCATATGGCTCATCCAAGACAGAAAGACATCAATTTGGCTGTTGGAATCAGCAAATGAGAGATGAACGACATGTGTAGAACAAGAAATCTAGAAATAGCCCAAGAAACAACGGTTCCTTGAGACATATCAGATCTCAACGAGCTTCTGCCTTCTTTAATGATGGATGCTTGGAATCAAGAGCTTACATAGACATACTCTTATTTTTCTTTTGCCTGAAGGTGACAGAGACGATTTGGCTGTAATGGCTATTTTCTCTATAGGTACCTCCAGATTTGGTATAGACTATAGGTTCTCCTTTTTATTTTGTTTTCTTGAATGGATTGGTTCTTCTGATATTCTTTGTAAGTGACTAGAAGAAAAGAGAAAGTTCTGGAAGTCTTTCTTTGGCTGGAGGAGGACTTCCTGTTGGTTCAAGTTCATTCTCATCGAATTTTTTAGTTGCTGTAGCCTTAGTTCGTAGGCCTTTATGAAACAATACTCATTTGTATATGAAACAATATGTGAATCTAGACTTATCTGAATACATTATGACAGAACATTATAACTGAATTGACATATTACTATCATTTTTCTTCAATTTCATGGTGCAATTTGTTCTGATTCTATAAATAGCTACTTGTTTTGAGAATAACATAGCATTGCATGTTTGTTTGTTTCTATAAAGATCTTAACAAACTCGAGATGAAAAAGGCCATAACAGTGCCCAAAGGATTAGGGATTCAAACATGGATAGAATTACTAGCATATTCTTAGTCTTTGTGCTTCTAAAACTCGGGATGTTTATTGTACTATGGTCATGGTCGACACAAGATTTTCTTTATTTTCTTGGTGTGAAAAAATCTATTGCAGTTACTGATTATTAATCTCCTATCTATAAAGATTATTTGACTGCTGAAAATTAATTCACAACAAATACTGAAAAAATAATACAACTGCAACTTCACAAATAAAACTCACAGGAATAGAGAAGAAAACATGCAAACTAATAAACACAATATTTTTGGACAAATTGTCCCTAGAAAAACCCTGGAGGGAAAACCAGTACTGTAGATGAGGTATTATATTAATCTTCAGCAAATTAAGAGATACAAAAGAACTGCTTGCCTCTTACTGATAAAGCTCTGGCAATATTCTTCACCGAAAATTCTTCTCTTAATTTCTCCTGCTGAAATTCCACTGCTGCTGCCTCCAACGCTATCACTGTGTCCTTGCTATCACTGCAAGACTATTTGCTATCACTGCAAATATTTCTCCAACTTGTGTCTATCAGTCTGTGTTCTCCAAATGCTCAATGACCCCCTTTTAAACTATTCTCATTGGAAAACCAATGGCTAAGATTTAATTTCAATCAATGGCTAAGATTAATTAGACTCTAACAAACCCTAACTAACTGGTTTCTAGAAGTCTCTAGAGGAATCAATTATTTAATTAAATAATTAAATATCTGGACCTAACTAACTTCTATCTAGAAGTCTCAAGAATTAAATACTAATTCTTGGAATTGGAGAAACAACTGTCTAAGCTACAATATTAAATTAACACTCCCTCTTAGCGAGGAAGGTGTTCTGCATAACACCCAACATATCTCTGAAGAAGATGAATTTCGCCTTCCCCAAAGCCTTTGTCATAATGTCTGCTACCTGCTGATCTGTAGGTATATACTGTAGCTGAATAATCCCCCGTTGTACATAATCCCTGACGAAATGATACCTGATGTCTATATGCTTAGACCTATCATGAAACACCAGATTCTCAAACAACTTGATGCAACTCTGATTGTCACAGTGTATCATTGTAGTCTCAACACTCTGACCTAACAAGGCTACCAACAACTTTCGAAGCCATATCGCTTCACATGTCGCCATGCTAGCTGCTATGTATTCTGCCTCTGCAGAACTCAGGGCCACAGACTTCTGCTTCCTGTTGTACCAAGAGACAACTCCTGATCCCAAGCTAAAGCAACACCCTGAAGTGCTTTTCCTGTCCATTGTATTGCCTGCCCAATCTACGTTAGTATAGCCTATCAACTTGATACCGTCACCTCGAGTATATTTGATCCCATACTCGATTGTACCACGCAAATACCGCACCACATGCTTTGCCGCTATCCATTGCATTCTCTTCGGCTCAACCATGAACTGACTAAGAGAATTTACTACAAAGGATATATCTGGTTTGGTGTTGACCAAATACATGAGAGACCCAATCAACTATCTGTATAAGGTGGGGTCTACATCCTTCTCCCTGGATGAGTCTACTTTCTTCCAATTCGTGATCATAGGAGTAGACATGACTCTGCAATCCTCCATCTCAAACCTCCTCAAGATTTCAATGCAGTATTTCCCTTGACCAAGAAAAATCTCACCATCTGTCTGCCATACCTCCATGCCTAGAAAGTAGTGCATAAGCCCCAAATCCTTCATCTCAAACTTTTGCTACAAGGTCCCTCTTACATTCCTCTATGAGCCCCAGTGAACCTGTTAAAAACAAGTCATCCACATATAGAACAAGAATGAGAATCTCACCCCCAACTACCAAGTAGTAGAGATTAGCATCCGCCTCACTCTTCACAAAGCCCAATCCCTGCAAGTATTCATCAATGCGCTCATACCACGCCCTGGGAGCTTGCTTGAGTCCATACAAAGCTCTCTTCAATCTGCACATGTGGGTTTCACTACTGTGTGCTACAAAACCCTCTGGTTGTTCTATGTATACTTCCTCTTTCAACTCACCATTAAGAAACGCCGTCTTGACATCCATTTGATGGATCTGCCATCCCATCTGTGTTGCAAGAGAGATCACAGCTCGTATAGAAGTATACCTGGCCACTGGAGTGAATGTCTCCTCATAGTCTATTCCCTCCTTTTGAGAGAAAACTTTGGCCACAAACCTTGCCTTGTATTTCTTGATGCTACCATCTGCACCGTGCTTGATCTTATAGATCCAGCGTGATCCAACCACTACCCTATCTGTTGGTCTAGGCATAACCTCCCACACATCGTTATGCACTATTGAGGTATATTCCTCAACCATCGCATCTCGCCACACCTGTTGTTGTGCGGCCTCCTGATAATTGGAAGACTCACTATCTACCAACTGACTAACTAAAGTCATATAGTCATTATACCTGGCTGGTTGTCTCTGCTGCCTACTACTCGTCCTAGGAGCTCCCACAAACTCCTAAGTATCTTGTTGGTTACTACTATCAACTGTAGAGGATGAAATATCAACCCCCATGTGTTCCTGATGCATCTCTTGGATCTGCTGCATTTGTTGCTCCATACTCTGCAAACTCTCAGTACCTGAGCCTATGCTTGTACTAGTCACTGTACTCAAGCTTCGCTGTCCCTGATCTGATTGCTCAATCCTTGGAGGTTCTGTTGGCTGCTCACTCTGATCATCTGCTAACAAATCTCTGGACCTTCTAAATGCCTTGTCCTTTATGAACTTGACATCATGCCTAACTATAATCCTCCTGGCCCTTGGAATAAATATCCAATATGCCTTTGAGGTCTCACTGTACCCCACAAAGTACCCTTTCTCTGCAGTCTGATCTAACTTGGAACGTGTAGCACTTGGAATGTGACAATATGCCAAACTCCCAAATATCTTGAAGTGGCTGACATTTGGCTTCTTCCTTGAGAACGCCTCCTCTGGTGTCATCTTGCCCAATACCTTATGTGGAACCCTGTTTTGTATGTATACTGCTGTACTGCATGCCTCTGCCTATAAGTAACGTGGCATATCCTGGTCATACAACATAGCCCTTACTGCCTCTGATATAGACTGATTCTTCCTTTCAGCAACCCCATTCTATTGTGGGTTGTAAGGAACAGTCCACTCTCTCTTGATTCCTTCCCTGGTACAAAACTCTTGGAACTCTTTCCCTTTGTACTCGTCTCCATTGTCTGACCGAAAAACCTTTATCTTCCTGCCTGTCGAATTCTCCACAAGAGCTTTGAACTCTTGGAAACGACTGAAAACCTCATCCTTGGTCTTTAAGAAGTATATCCAGGTCTTCTTGGAGAAATCATCAATAAAAGTAACAAAGTACTCATATCCTCTGAGAGACTTTATCAAAATTGGTCCACATATATCTGAATGTACTAGATCAAGAACACCCTTGGATCTGGTGTCACTCCTTGGAAAAGCTGCTTTCACAAACTTCCCCAACACACATCCCTTACATACATCATCATGCTCTGTGCTCACCTCTGGAACACCTGTCACTATCTCACGAAGCAATTTGAGTGCTCCATGATGTATATGGCCCATCCTCCTATGCCATAGCTCTCCTTGATCTCTAGAATTTCCACTGCTCATCAGTGCCTTATGAGTATCAAACTGCAACCTGTAAAGTCGGTCGCTCCCAACTCCAAGAGCTATGGGTGATTTCCAATCCTTGTGCTTGATTAACACATTTGCCCCTCTAAAGAGTACATTGTAGCTTTTATCCTAAAGGATAGATTCGGAAATAAGATTCATACCCAAGCTTGGCACATGCAACACATCATGAATGGGAATCGGCTTGCCATTCTTCCTTTGAAATAGAATAGTCCCTTTTCCAATTGGATTTAGTTTGGACATGTTCCCCATAGAAATCTGGATTCTCATGTCCTCCTCCTTATAACTGGAGAAGTATTCTCTAACTCCTGTCATATGAAATGACGCCCCACTGTCTATATACCAAACACCCTGTGAGGTTGAGCTAACCATACAAGCTATGAGTGCAAACTCATCTTCCATTCTGCTAGAGAGCTCATCTGCACTTGCTGAAGCTGTCGTCTACTTCTTGCCTTTCTTCTTTTGAGGGAAATTGCTGACATAGTGGCCAAACTCGTGACAGCCGTAGCACTTGACTTTAGACAAGTCCTTCTTCTTCTCGCCTTTAGGATTTGATCCTTTGCTAGACCCCTTCTTTGCTTTACCTTTTCCTGCTAGGGCAATGTTTTCCTGTTCTGCCTCACTTTTTTGACTCTTACTGCTGCCATCATTGACAAGGCTTAATCTAAGCTCCTCCTGAGTGAAGTCACTCCATAGTTGATCCCAACTCGGTAAGGTGTCTCGTCCATTAATAACTTGAACAAAGACATCCCACTGCTTAGTAAACCCATTTAGAGCTATCCGTACTAGCTCGTCATCATCTGGTTTATCTCCAATAGCTGCCAACTCATCTTTGACAAGTCTAAGTCTAGTGAGGTAACTTGGAACGTCTTCTCCCTTGTTCATCCTGGTGTTCCTCAACTTTTCTCTGAGAATCAGCTTCCTGTTAGTGGTAGCATTCTGGTACAGATTCAAAATGGTGTCCCACATCATCTTCACTGTATCCAACTTTGCGATATGTGGAACAATATGATCCTTAACACCATCAAGAATCAACCTCCTTGCCTTGGCATCTTCCTTCTTATATGCTAAGAACTGTGCTGGATTTGTAGGTACAGCTACAACACTGGTAACATATTCCTTGATACCATTCTCTTCCAACAATAAAGAAATTCTGGCTTTCTAGACACCAAAATTTGAGGCTCCATCCAATCTGTCCTGATCTCTTAAACCTACTGAGGCCATCTCAAACAAAAAATAGTAATAACAAAAATAATAATACTGAAGAGGTAGAACTAGGTTTTATAAACCTTCTATTTTCCTTTTCTTCCCGTGCCTGCGCTAAGCTTTTTCTATCCTTAGATCTGCTCTGATACCATGTGAAAAAATCTATTGCAGTTACTGATTATTAATCTCCTATCTATAAAGATTATTTGACTGCCGAAAATTAATTCACAGCAAATACTGAAAAAATAATACAACTGCAACTTCACAAATAAAACTCACAGGAATAGAGAAGAAAACATGCAAACTAATAAACATAATATTTTTGGACAAATTGTCCCTAGAAAAACCCCGGAGGGAAAACTAGTACTACAGATGAGGAATTATATTAATCTTCAGCAAATCAAGAGATACAAAAGAACTGCTTGCCTCTTACTGACAAAGCTCCAACAATATTTTTCACTGGAAATTCTTCTCTCAATTTCTCCTGCTGAAATTCCACTGCTGCTGCCTCTAAAGCTATCACTGCGTCCTTGCTATTACTGCAAATATTTCTCCAACTTGTGTCTATCAGTCTGTGTTCTCCAAATGCCCAATGACCCCCTTTTAAACTATTCTCATTGGAAAACCAATGGCCAAGATTTAATCTCAATCAATAGCTAAGATTAATTAAACTCTAACAAACCCTAACTAACTGGTTTCTAGAAGTCTCTAGAGGAATCAATTATTTAATTAAATAATTAAATATCTGGACCTAACTAGCTTCTATCTAGAAGTCTCAAAAATTAAATACTAATTTTTGGAATTGGAGAAACAACTGTCCGAGCCACAATATTAAATTGACACTGGGGAAATAACTATAACACTTATGGTTACCTTGCATTCTGTTATTGGAGATCATATGGAGTAAATCAACGACTATAACATTTTATTCCAAAACAATTAAAGTTCTATTATGGAATACTGATTTACAAAACAAAACCAAAACCAAAGAAAAAGAAATATGAAATTTAATATTATTATGGTTTAAAAAATATTGATTCTTAAAATTTGATATCTAGTTTTAGTTTTTAAAATATTTAGTCAAAAGATTAAATGTGGTTTTAAGATTAATCAAGCTGGAATGTGTCAAGTTGAGATTCCCTATCTCTTGAATATGGTTTCCTTTCTTTTTTATTTTCTCTTAATTCTTGGTGATGGGGTTTAGTGATAAACCTCCTTGGAATTTCCTTCTGTTGTTTTATGGAAATCATTATGTAATTTATGTCCATTTCTCTCTTACTATATTTTTATCTCTTTTTTGCCTCCCCAAGAAAGATCAAAATTGTATGTTTATGACAATCTATTTATTTATTTTGAATTCATTTTAAGAAAATTTCTTACTAAAATCACATTTAAGTAATGGTGTAGTTTGTTTGAACTTAGATTTAAGTAATATGTAAATGACCGAAAAGAGGTCTGGAAAATTAAAAAATTTGAATTTAATGCTGATTGGGACTCATTCGCCAACCTAGGAGCAGCAATCCAAAAACTCGGTTTCTATGTGGGAATAGGAATCTACCAAATAGGTATTTGAATTTGTAAAATCTGAAATTTGACTGAATCTAGGACTCATTTGCTAGAAGTGGAAAACCAGTCTAGCTGGGCTTTTCTAAAGCTTCAAAGGTTGATCCTACTATCCTCTATCAACTATTTCTTTGCTAAGTGATTTTCAGATCTAGATCTTCGATTTGCAACCTGTAGGGCTTCTCCAAGGTTCACCAAGGCTTGATGACAAATTTGAATGACTTGACAATTTTTTTCTAATCTTGCTCCTTCGGAAATCTACAACCAAGACCTACAAATCACACACAATGTAGAGGGGAAAATGTTGTTGGGTTAGTGAATAAGGGTTTTCCTTGGTCAAACCCCTTGTTGGTAATCAAACCTTGAAATATAATGGAATATGAATGGAGAATGATGAATGAATAAAATGTGATGTTGCAACTCACCAAACCCTAGCGATAAGATTATGTAAACATGTATGAGATGGCTCCAATGGATGTAGATCTTGACTCTTGCCTGAAGGTGATAGATCTTGAATGAAATACTTTCTCCAATCATAAACCCTACATCACAATTGTTAGTTCAAAACCAAACATGATGCATGAAGTCCTTGACATAATGATTGATGCTTGAATGATGCTCAAAAATGCTTGATAATCTACCATTTTAAGCTCTTGAATACTTTTTTTAACACAAAATTTCTATTAGGATGTTCATTCAAATTGCTAGGTGAAAAATGAATGAAACTGTATAGTCATAAAATTGCACCCTTATGATTTCACTTACATTCTTGTGTCTGCTTTAGTGTACATTCCCGTAGCATCTTGAGTAGGTCCATTTTAGCCCTTTCATCAACCTTTTTCCCTCTCAAGATGCTTTAGTACCACTTTTTAGCAGCTACCCTTATGTGTCAGCTTTACATTGGACTCTGTGCTTTTCTCTTTCGCAGCATTTTATAAAATGACGTGTCCAGAAACTAGCACATCATGCTAGCATCCTGCAATGTTCCAACATTCAAATGACCATTTTCGAGCATGTTTTCCACTTGTTAGCTAGCTTTGTCAGTGGTAATCGTCAAGGATGCCTGAAAATGGCTCAAGAAGCTTCTTTTCCCTCCTTAAATGCTATCTTTTCACTTCATTTGTGACTCTTCTCCTGCTTCTAACTTCTCTAGCTTCTGTCTAGCTTTCCTTTCACAACTCCACACAACTTGTTACATCATCTTCAAGCTCTCTTAGCAGCACCTTTTTCAATACTCCTTTACAACTCTTTTATCTCTTGCAACTCTATCTTCCTTGCCTTGTGGTTGTGAGCATCTTGGGATTTCACACATCCTCCATACATTGCATCCTCACTTTGTGATATAGGTTCTCCTCCTTGAGCGAGGATTGATTTTATCACCTCTTTTGTGATATGGGATCTCCTCCTCGAGCGAGGTATTCTTTTATAACTCTTACTTTGTGGTGTGGTTTCTACCCTGAAGCAAGTTTTGATTTCACCACACATTTTATCTATTTCAATTACTCTCTCTCTTTCTATCTAGTTGTCCATGGAGGTGGGAACACCAAAACAGGGGTTTGTCTGAGGCAAAACCCTATATAGTCGCAATAATTTCTCTAGAAATCACATTTGTAGGTATTGAATAAATTCACGTGCTAGAGGCTTCATCACTTGTGTGGTTGTAAGCATTTCCTTTCCCTTCTTCAACTTGTCTTTATCATTTCTATTCCAATCTATTTCAGCTTTTCCTATATTCTAAAAGTTCTCAACGAAAAAATTAAAAGTAGTTGCTTAGCCATTTTCTGTGATAAAATTTCTCTTTGGTCCGTATGAGATGCCAATGTGCCTCTGCGACTCCAATGCATCACATTTTCATTCATATTCTGCATTGCCATCCTTTGGTTGAGAGCTTGTGAATTTGTCTAGAGAATCTTTCTGACCCACCCTTTCTGATTCTAGAACTCTCACCGCTATTCCTTGAGGTAGTTTAGGGTAGTTCATCCCCTAAGGCTCTCTAAGTGAAGAGAACTCATGACTGGCGAATCCCCCTTCTCTACATTTTGGCGAACTTGATGTGAAGAGAAAATCCTTAGAAAAACTTCAAACTATTTACTCCTACTTGGTGGGGTCATAACTTTTGACTTGGTGCTTGGATTTTAGAACCGTTTGCATCGTTGGAAAGGTCTCCTAGAGAACTAGTCCAGTCCCTAAAATACAAGTGCCTTTGATAGTCAAATTTTATGGAGTGATGCAAGTTCTGACCTCAAATTCCGCTCCAAAGACCTCCGAAAATACAAATTACTAGAACATAGAAAATACCAAAAATATCGTAATGAATTTAATATCTTCTTTTATTAGTTTAGTATTTATTTTTTCTCAAAATATTAATGACGTTTCATTCCATGCATGTGAAAGTACTTGGCTTTGCCTATGTCACTTGATATATTTGATCCTTCTCACAAGAATCCTCTTACTTTGGAGGATATCTTATTACAAGAAGATGAGATCATTGATACCTTTCTTAATATTACTCTACCTTCTTTTCATTCAAATGCATGCTCTTTTAGAGATGATATATTCATGAATGATGAATCTCCTACTCATTCTAGTGCACTCTCTTCTAGGAATGTTTCATTTGTGAATGATGAATTTCTTATCTATCCTAATGCACTCTCTTCTAGAGATGATGCATAAATGAATGGTGAATCTCCTTCCATATTTGACCCTATATGGATTGATGTTGAGAATATGTCTTCAAAAAATTATTCTACTATTTGTGATGATTCTGTAAATGCAATCTATGTCTCTATTATCCTTCAAAGGCCTAAGAGACCGATCATTTACATGACTCCAGCTAGTCCTTCTCCTGAAAGGGTTTGTCTTATTGATGGTGTTCCATTTTATAGTGACTCCCTTGATATTTCTAAGGCTCCCTCTTATAGAGAGGTAGCTCGTTCCTATGATACTAGAATGAATAAACAACTAAGACTTTCTCAAGCACCTAAACCCATAACTTAAGCACCTAGTGATCATGATCTTGTCGAGAAACTCCAAGTTACTACGACTAAGATCTCACTATGGGACTTGCTTCAATATACTCTAGTTTATCAAGGTATGCTTCAGGAATCCTTGCAAAAGATCCTCTTGCCTTCTTCAGCTGGGCTGATAGATGTTGATACATTGATAGCTCATATTCGTGCAAATTTGTCAAATATTATGTTCTATCCACAAGAAACTCCTGCCTTCAAAATTATAGAAGCAAGTAGATCCTCTAATGATTATAGTTAACATTAATAAAAAAATTATTAGATGTACTATCATTGACGTCGGTTCGACACTCAATATATGTAGTATTGATTTCCTACCTAAAATTAATATTGATCCATCTTCTCTTAATACTTCTTCTATTGATATTTGTGGGTTCAATAATGTTGGTCGACAAGCCTTGGGAATGATAGCCTTGCCTTTGAGGTTGGGACCCATTACTATACCCACGCTCATATATGTTATGTTAGAAAAGTTACCTTATAACCTTCTTCTCGATAGACATTGGATTCATGCTATGGGTGCAGTCTTTTCTACCTTGCATAAATCAATTAATTTCATTTGTAATAATTGAATAGTCGCAATTAAGGTTGGCCCTAATGCTATGCACCTATGTGAAATGATAGTTTCTGGTCAAGCTTCAGTTTTTCCTACTCTTATCCCTTCAGTTTCTTCTAATATGTCGATGTTTACTCGAACAATACCTACTACAAAGGATACTCTTGAGGTAGATGTCCCTGAAGAAGATCCTTCTGAAGAAAGAAATCTTAAGTCCTCTCTTATTTTCAAAGGAATGCATGTCATGGTAATGATTGGGGTTATTTAGACTTTACAAATTCCTTCATTTAGGAATATAAAGTCAACTTGGTCCACTTAGACCCTTCGATAACATAATCTGAACCCACTATCAAAGATGTTTATTCTTTTGCATCGTAAGGTAATGTATACACACATTTTAACATTATTGATGTCGGTCCTTCCCCTTCTAAAGAGGCTAATGTTGATAGTCCTGTCAAGAAGGATGATGGTAATCCCATAGAAGAGTGTGATCCACATTGCTCGAACAATTCTCTCTATAAAGATCCTCATCCTTTGTCTTCAACCTTCATATATTCTTCTTGGGAGTGGTCAAACTTTTCTCTGCAAGAGAAAGGGTTGCCTCTTGCTCCTCACTCTTTGTCTGAACAAGATCATATTTTTTTGAGGCATCTAATGTTAGAAACCCTAGATCAGACATGCAAACCTAAACACCTTCCATAGAAGAGAAAACATAAAAAAGCAGAGCTTTGCATGCGAATGTGCAAAATGATATTATTCAAGAATTCAATATTA
The DNA here is from genome assembly GCA_007115665.2 of Sequoiadendron giganteum. Classification (NCBI taxonomy): domain Eukaryota; kingdom Viridiplantae; phylum Streptophyta; class Pinopsida; order Cupressales; family Cupressaceae; genus Sequoiadendron; species Sequoiadendron giganteum. The sequence goes on along the minus strand of CM021100.1, from coordinate 275,321,200 downwards.
CAATGAGATGATTTGCTTTATAAAAGAAAAGTATGCAACCATAATTTTGACCTAAAATAGCTCAACTAAATAAAGCTTACTTATTAATTAAGTAAACTAATTATTACCTAAGCAAAACCTAAGTAAAGTTATGCAAGTGTAATTAAATATTAATTACACTAACACCCCCCCATAAGTGCAACTTAGGGAGACTAGATAAGCATGCACCTAAAACTAAGATGAATGCAAGAAAGCATGAATGGGTCCTAGCAATAAGGCCTGATTAGGTATCCATGTACAAATGCAATAATGAGGTAGAGAAGGAAAATCCAGTGGGACAAGCCCCCCTACAATGAGATGACTACTATAAAGAAGCACTAGAAGAACACTATGGAGTAACACTGGAACCACAATCTGGCAAGCAAGGAAAGATACTTCTGTCTACAAGAAACCATATTGGAATCATAATAATGTGACAGCAGACCCGATGCCACGGAACACTCGAAAACACCAAACTGGAACAACCCTGGAATCCATAGAGCAACAGTAGATGAAATGATGACAGAATCTAGAAACTGTGAATCTTGATGCCGATGTCAAAACTGAGACTAAAACTCTTCCATGGGAAAAAGTACCATATAGACTCGGAAACAATAAACACAAATTTAGTGGCCCTCAAACTGAGATGGATCTAATGCGGATCACTAACCATAGGCTCTCAATCTAAAGTGTGAACCAAAATGAATCTGATATGTGTCAAGCTAAGACAAAATGTGGCCAAAAGAAACTAAGAAACCAGATTACAATGCATGCAAGTTGCCATTAAAACATGATGAAGATTATTATGCAAGAAACCCCCTTGATGGAACTTTATATCAGTTCATTTATTACAATCCCCGATGACTGCAAAAGGAGAGAATGCCTAAAATTCATAAATAGAAAATGAGAATAGACCTCAGATCTATGTAGAGGACTGAACTAGCTTTCCAACGCCACAAAAATGGCGAAAAAAGGATCACCGAGTCAAAAGATATGCCCTCCGGAGTGAAAAATAGAAGTTCTGAGTTCAAGGACCTGCAAAATAAATCTAGAGAAAAATCAGAAAAACCTACCAATACCACTGGATCTGCACCGGAATCAGCTTTCCAACGGTATCTTGTTTGTGAAAAATGGACACCGTACGCAAAAATTACACCCGATTTTCTCAAAAGTGCTCCAGAATGGCCAATAAGGCCTGTAGGCAGCTCAGGGGGCTAAAAAAAATCGGCCCCTGGTCTTGCATGCGACCAGGGGCTTGGGGACAAGGGGCTGAGGTGGAGCCCCTGGTTTCCCATGTGACCGGATCTGGGTCTAGGAGGCCGGCCCGGGGCTAGGCACATAGCACCTGGTGCCCCATAGGACCATGCTCTGTGCAAAGGGGGCTCGGCGGGGGCGGATGAGCCGGTGGTTGGCGGGTGGCGCCGCTGGCCGGAGCGGCAGGCAGGTGGCTGCTCGGTGGTCACCCAATGGCGGCATGCATTATACCTGCAAGCAGTGGCACAAAACACAAAAAAACACCTTTTTTTGCATTTTTTCGATTTGCGTGCCTTGAAACGCATGCTGGGGAGGCCGTACGACTTCCCTGGCAAAAAATTTTTGCCCTCCGAACAAACTTTGCCAAAATCAACAAAACGAAGGGCAATCTTAGGGTTTTGGGCCACTACGAACGCAATGGTGACCTTTGTTTGGGCTCAAAATGCTCCAAAAAAATGGAGACCTCCAGAGCTTCCAAAAAATCATCAAACATGAAACCCTCACAGATCTGGTAAATCATGACCAAAATCTACAAAATAAAAGCCAAACCTGACTTTTTCCAGCACTTTGAATCCAATGGTGAAGCTCGATCTGATCCAAAATGCTGCATAAATGAGCTCAAGGCATAAAATCCTCGAGGAACCCCGAACAAACTCTGCAATGGTTTTCTAAAGAATTTGAGAAGGGGTTGCATGTCAAGGCTCTGATACCATGTTAGAAACCCTAGATCAGACATGCAAACCTAAACACCTTCCACATAAGAGAAAACATAAAAAAGTAGAGCTTTGCATGTGAATGTGCAAAATGATATTATTCAGGAATTCAATATTACAATGAGATGATTTGCTTTATAAAAGCAAAATATGCAACCCTAATGTTGACCTAAAATAGCTCAACTAATTAAAGCTTACTTATTAATTAAGTAAATGAATTATTATCTAAGCAAAACCTAAGTAAAGTTATGCAAGTGTAATTAAATATTAATTACACTAACATTTAAAAGCCTACTTAATTACTCTTCCTCCTCCTACACACAAAAAATTTGATAAACATGATAAAACAAAACATTTTTTTTGTGCATACCATCGAGTGCCAGGCCATTCCACTAGTGAATGCAAGGCCTTGAAGGATAAAATAAAACAACTTCATGATTCAAGTGTCATCGCTCATTTTTTTGTTGATGCACCTACCTCCTCTTTAAATAACAAGTGATATCGAGGTCTACCTATATCCTATGTGTTCTCAGTATCTTGCATGGTTCTCCTCCCATATATGTTTGGGGTAGTGATGACTTATTCTGGAGATGTGTGTCCTTCTTAAGGACCCCCTCTTTTCTCTATATCTTTCAATTTGAGCGTCCCTTGAGTGGACCCCTTTTCTTTTGAAGGGTTCCTGACAGAATCCCTTTGAAATTTTTTCTCTTGAATGAACTCTTGGTGTCTAGCTTGGGGGTAGCCTGACTAGACCTATTTCACATTTTTATGTCTAGCTTGAGGGAAACCTGACTAGACCTCACTTTTCAAATAGTACGTCCCTTGAGTGGAACTCTCTTGCTTTTGAAGGGTTCTCAAGGGACCCCTTTAAAATTCTTCCAATTTTTTGATGCTCTGTGGGACTATCCACTTACCTTCTCTACAAGACCAAGAACCTCCAAAGCTTCTTTACATCCTTATTTGGTGATATGGGTTTTCCTCCTCGAGTGGGGATTACTTTTATCACTTTTACTCAGTGATACAGGTTCTCCTCCTTGAGTGGGGATTTTTTTTATCACTTTTAATTTGTGATACGAGTTTTCCTCCTTGAGTGGGGATTTCTTTTATCTCTTTTACTCTGTGCTACAAATCTTCCTCCTCGAGTGGGGATTGCTTTTATCACTTTCTACTCTATGATATAGGTTGTCCTCCTTGAGCGTGGATTGCTTTTATCACTTTTACTCTATGATATGTGTTTTCCCCCTCGACCGGCGATTTCTTTTATCACTCTTGCATTCATTTATATCTTTCTCTTCTCAAGTGTATATACAAAATCGAACATCTGCATCTTCTTCATCCTGATTATATGGCCTTCCTCTTTTCATTTCATAATTCTTCTATGTGTTTTTTTTCATTTGGGGACAATGCATAGTACTACGACAACCTTCTATAGTAAGGTCTCTTTACTTTCCTAACCCAAATCCTTTAGCTTCTTATGTTCTAATATTTTTTTTCTAGTGCAGGTCTTTCTTCTCTAATACATTTTCTTTATAGGTCTTAAGCCTAGAGGCATGCTTTCATGGTTCGAAGAGTTGTCTACTTCCTCTACAATATCCTTCCACATATAATTTTATTTATGTTAACTATATTTCCTTTAGCGTGCATATTAGTGTAGATTCATATGCCCGCTAAAGTGGGGGAAAAATGTATATTCAAAAATTTACACCATTGTAATTTCACCTACATTCTTGTGTTCGCTTTAGTGTAAATTTTCTTAGCATCTTGAGTAGGTCCATTTTACCCCTTGCATCAGCCTTTTTCACTCTCAAGATGCTGTATCACCCCTTTTTAGTAGCTACCCTTGTGTGTCAACTTTACATTGGATTGTGCTTTTCCTATTCACATCATTTTGTAGAGTGAAGTGTTTGGACACTAGCATTCCACACGGATATCTATGCACCATGCTAGCATCTTGTGATGTTCCAATGTTCAAATGATCATTTTTTAGCATGTTTTCTACTTTTCAAGCAACTTTGTTGATGGTAACAATCGTGGATGCCCAAAAATGGCTCGAGAAGTTTCTTTTCCCTACTTAAATGTTATCTTTTCACTTCATTTACAACTCTTCTCCTGCTTCTAACTTCTCTAGCTTCATTCCAGCTTCTAGCTTCTCTCGAGCTTTACTTGCATAGCTCCAAACATCTTGTTAAAGTAGGTTCAAGCTCTCTCAAGCTCTCTTAGCAACACCACTTTCAATACTCCTTTGCATCTCTTTTAGCTCTTGTAACTCTATCTCCCTTGCCTTATGCTTGTGAGCATCTTGGGATTCCACACATCCTCCATCTATTGCATCCTCACTTTGTGATATAAGTTCTCCTCCTTGAGTGGGTATTCCTTTTATCATCTCTTTTGTGATACAGGCTCTCTTGCTCGAGCGAGGTTTTCTTTTATCACTCTTACTTTGTGGTGTGGGTTCTACTCTGAAGCGGGTTTTTCTTTCACCACACATTTTTTCCATTTTGGTTACTCTCTCTCTCTTTCTATTTGGTTGTCTATGTAGGTGGGAACACCAAAATGGAGGTTTGATTTAGGGAAACCCTTATACAGCCCCAAAAATTTCTCCAAATATCACACTTGTAGGTATTGAAGACATTCATGTGCTGGAGGCTTCACCACTTGTGAGGTTGTAAGTATTTCCTTTCCCTTCTTCTCCTTGTCTTTATCATTTCTATTTTAGTCTATTTCAACTTTTCCTACATTCTAGGAGTTCTTGACAATCAGATTAGTAGTCGCTTAGCTATTTTTTGTGATTAACTTTCTCTCTAGTTCGTATGAGACGCCAGACACCAACACACCTCTAGGACTCCAACGCATCATGCTATCATCTGTATTCTACGCTACCAACCTTTGGATGAGAGGTTGTTAGTTTGTCTAGAGAATCTCTATGACCCACCCCTTCTAATTCTAGAACTCTCACTATCGTTCCTTAAGGTAGTATAGGGAAGGATTTCCCCTGAGGCTCTCTGAGTCAAGACAACTCGCGAGTAGAAAATCCCCCTTATCTATAGAAACAAACTTGTATTTATATTTAATTATGCAAGAATCCCTAAAATTACAATACTACAAGCTAACATTAGATCTAGGAGAATAAAATCCTGCCGGAATTTTGAATTTTCTAATTTTGGGGCACACGAGACTCATTCACCACACACATGACTCATTCACCCAAGTTTTCAAATGAGTCCCAACAGGCTTAGTTGTTGGGACCAATTTTAAAAATGCCTATAAATCTGTAAAACCAGGTTCAAGACCAAAATATCTGGGTGGGACTCATTCAACCAGCATGGTGAATTAGTCCCAGATCACTAAATCTAGGCCATTAAAACCTAAAACATTTAAATTATGATTTTCTAATGATTGGTGTCAGGATTATCCTCAAAAAGATGCAATAAATGAGGCTTTTGGATACAAAATAGAGCCAATTAAAGCATAAGAAAGCCCAATTATTAATGGCAAGCCTAGAAAAGTCTGAAATTGTGTTACAATACTTGATAACACTTTAAAATAAGGCATGATTAAGGTTTAATTTGATTAAAAATAGGTTTATTAGGTTTGGTTAATTAATAAAGCCTTAGAAAAGTGTAAAAGTGTGTTACAACACTTCACAACGCTTTAGTAATGTACCATTTAAATATACTAGTTCACAAGGGCCCAAGACCTAATGTGAATATGTCAACCACATTACAACACTAGATCAAGGTAATATTAAGCTCAATTTCACCAGGAGGGCCCAAACAAGTGTGAAAATGTCCCTGACGACATTTTTTGACAATACATGACTATATAAATTAAAATTTTGTTGTGTCTATTGATGAAATGAAAATAGGACTTTAAGATTAAGTAATTGGTTAATCATGTGATGTGCTTACAATAATATTTGATTCTCACACTTGGTAATGCATTTATATCTGTGAATTAAATAATAAATATCAAGTAAAAAAAAATATCATAGAAAAATATCTAAATTAATGTTGCATAATTGATTGAAATTATTATAAGTGAGAGTGTATTAGTATAAATGAATGGCTATTTATAAACTTTGAATCATATTGAATGATGTTATATTTTGGAAAGAAAACTTGATCTTAATGTTGAGTGATATTGAATTATAAAATTGTATAAAGGGGCTAAAAGATTCTTGTGGTTATGATGATAATGAAATTTATTTTGTGTTTTTTAGAAGGGGAATGGTTTCATATAAAATAATTATGTGAAATATCGCTCAAACCAGTTGATGAAAGAAATTTTCTATACATAGCTACTGCGTATTGTGAATAATGTGGACTCTGTCGGTGCAACCCTCTTATGTGACCTAAGTGCGTAATGAGAAAATGTGGTACATGAGATCATGATATGAATTTTATGAGAATCCCTTGAGAATGATATGTGTTGTGTCTACCTTTGGAAGAACAAATAATGGTTAATATGATGTGATCTCTTGTTTTGTAGAAATATTTTGATATTATTTTTCTAGGTTAATTATTTGTTTTTCAGTCCCCTACCAATAATTAATTGGTAGTGCACTTTTCATTTTACATATCCCATTTTTTTAAATGTATTTAGGAGGTTATTAATAACATATGATAGCATCCAGCTACAAAGGATATGGGAAACCAAGCCATGACAAACATTGAAGAGGAAGTGAAAGGGAAATATAGGTCCTTGTAGTTTTATCTCACTCAATTTCAGATTCTGCAAGATAAATTTAATAACATAGAGATGGCTTTCATCAAGTTAACGTCTATTAACTTTGGCATCATGTAGAAGGCCATCTTCGATACTGTGAATGGGGAAACTAAAGTTAGTAAAGACCACGGGAATATGAAATCCTCTCAAGATGAGGAGATGCAACTAGATGAGAGAACTACTGGGATGATGGAATAATGTAGCAAGGAGATGAAGCAGTTGATCATGGAATGGAACTTCATTGCAAGAGATTAATTTGGACCTCTTTTGTATCTATTTTTTGGTTGCTCTTCTATGGTACTATCTAGGCCTACATCTCCTCAATCTTATATGGCTTAGCTCTATTTTTCACTCAACAGTTTTTGGTCTTGTTCTTGCTATTTTTTTGTTGTTAAGCTAACTATTTTATTACAAGGTGTTGTTTTATGTTTTACCCTTGTTGTTTTGTTCTGGTAGTTCTATTCGCCTATAGGCATGGTTCTAATTTTTGGTTAGGTTCAAGGGCCATTTCCCCCTCTTTTATTATCAAAAACATATGATCGCCACCTATTCTTAATGAATAACTATAAACTTACCATTTTGATAAGATATTGTTGATTTCTATTGATACTTATGATTAAAATTAATGTAATTAAAAAAGAAAAGAAAAAGAAAAATGAGATATACAACTAGATGGTCATTACCTACCTCTTGATAAGATTTACATTCAAGATCATAATGTGTCACCAAAAAGTGTATACCTTGGCACTTTTTCACTCATTTTTTTTTATTATTATTGGATTTTGGCCTTGTTTACCTTGATTCAGTCTTATAAGCTTGCAATTCAAAAAAAACCTAACAGTGTTTTACTAAGTGTTGTGAAGTGTTGTAATGAATTTCCTCATGTTTCTAAAACCCTTTCAACAAAATTCACTAAAATAACATCTTCTTACACCTTCCTAAGCCTTATGATAAAGTGTTGTAAAGTGTTGTGATACATTTTCACACTTATCTAGGCTTATCACCCCTAAATTAACCCTTTTTCTATAATAAATTTTCCCTTCAATGTATCTTTAGTCCCGACCTAAGTGTTTTTTAGGAGGCAAAACTAATTAACTTCATTAAACACAAATTAATTCTCGACCACCACTTAAATTTCCCAAGTGGACTAGGTCACCACTTTGGGAAACCTAGTCCCTTTAGGCATAAACTTCAAGTTTAAAATAAAATTCAATAGGAATCTTGCCTCTTAAACCCTAGGGTCGGCCTATCAAGTTGCATTTCAAGAAAATTAGGGTTTTACATGTACAAATAAGGGTTTTCATCCTTAGTTTTCTCTCTACCAAACTCATTTTTACATCTATCTTCACAAGCACTCAAGCATCCAAGTCTTCACAAGAAAACATACAAGCACTAGGGTTTTGCAAGCCATATCCATTGGAGCTACTCTTTCATGTTGCAGACCATCAACAATAGAGGTTTGGTAAGCCTTTCCATTGAGTTCAACATTCAATCTTACATTCCTTTGATTTTATTTCATTTGGGTTTAATCACCTACAAAGGGGTTTGACTTAGGCAAACCCCTATTTCATAACCCCAACATTCTCTTGGTATTTGCATGTGTTTGCAGGTTTTTAAGAATATTTGGTTTTTAAGTATATCTATCTTGTGTTCTTTCTTCTGCATTTTTTCTTGCTTCTCCTTCTTGATTTCCTTGGTTCACCAGAACAATTTCTAGTTGACTCTGTGACTAAACATTATGTCCATTGTTAGAATTATCATGATCATCATCTAAATCATATCCATTATATTTGGATGGTGTGTCAATATCTTCATCAACTTTTACATTAGCACTTTCAACTATTCTCTTCAACCTGGTAATCTTTGCTCTTAGTAGAGTAACCTAGGAAGATTCCTTCATCACTTCTAGCTTCAAACTTTCCTATATCATCATCTCTCTTGATGTAGCATTTTCTTCCAGAAATCTTGAAATACTTCATAGTAGGCTTATAACCAAACCATAACTCAAAAGGAGTCTTACCACAATTAATGTTGATATTTACCCAATTGATAGTGTACACAATAGTGCTTATTGCTTCTCTCCAGTAGAAATGAGGAAAATTTTCTTACAACATCATGGTTCTAGAAGTATCTATAATTTTTATGTTTTTTCTTTCAACAACTCAATTCTGTTGAGGGGTCCAGGGAATAGATAATTATCTTTGAATTCCATGCTCTTCATAGAATGTATATTGAATTCTTTGGAAGTGAATTCTCCACCTCTATCTGATCTTAAACATTTAATCCTTAGACTTGTCTCATTCTTTGCCATAACTTTGAAACTTTTGAAATTTTCTAGTGCTTCATGTTTTTCTCTTAAGAAGGCAACCCATATCATTCTTGAATAATCATCAATAAGAAACATAAAGTACCTTTCACCTTGTAGAATTATAATTCTAGAGGGACCACATAGATGAGTATTTACCAATTCCAATACTCCATTAGAGTTGTATTGTTTGATCCGAAAATGATTTCTTATTTTCTTTCCCATCTCGTATTCCTTGCACACAATTTTAGTAGGCTTCACTATCTTAGGTAAATATATAACCACTTGATAAGAACTTATCTTCATAATATTATCAAATTTCACATGACACAACCGCCTATGTCATAACCACCTTATATCAATCTGAGAAATAAGGCAACTTTCATTAGCAGTACTCAACTAAAAGATATTACCTTTTGTCTTTGTACCCGAGGAAATTACTTTTCCTGTTTCCTAGTATCCTACAATTACCATCCTTGAATTGAAGATTGCATCCCTTGTCTACCATTTTTCCAACACTCAACAACTTATGATTTAAGCCTTCTACATAAAGAACATCATCAGTATTATGCTTACCACCAAAATAAATAGTGCATCTGCCATGAATCACACCAGAAGTATTGTCTCCAAATATCACAATGCTACCATCATAATTCTCTAAGCTAAAAAAATTATTTTTGTCACCAATCATATGATGTGAGCATCCACTGTCAATAACCCATTCATTCTTTTCTTCGACTTTGGCTGCAAGAGCTTTCTGAACATTCACATTACAAGAAGATTCAGTGGACACCTGGCCATTCTCTTTGATAGCAATAAATACCCATTCATCTTCTTTCCATTGTCTTTATCAGATTCATCATCAGTAACACCTTCTTTAGCATAACAACACTTTCTTTGAAATCTAGTATCTTTAGGCTTGTATTTGGAAATTATTTCAGGACACCTTGATGCAAAATGACCTATTTTACTACAGGAAAAACATTTAATAGGTAGCTTTCCTTTGTAATTACCATGGCCTTTGGATTCTCTCTTACAATTAGTGCTTCCAGTTCTTCTATCTCTCTTTCTTCATCTTCAATATTTTTCATCTCATCTTCATACCTAAATGTCCTTTTTGAAATTTCTTCTATATCATATTTCTTTTTCACAAATACAGTGCCTTTGAATGCAAATTCTAATTTAGGAGTAGATTCACCAAATTTTCTCAAATCAAAGGCTACAAGTTTTCCAATTAACATGTCTCCTGTTATTTTAGTCACTGACCTAAGTTCATCAATGGCATGAGCTTTCGCTTTGTAGGAAAGAGGCACATATCTGAGTATCTTAGAAACAATTTCTTCTTCATCCAAGACACCACTGACACATCTCATATTTTTCACCACTTCATTTATCTTCTAAGAGAAAGAGTGGATGTTCTCATCTTCACTCATCATCACGTCCTCCCATTTTCCTTTTAGACTTTTTAGTTTAGCAACTTTCACGAGTGGATCTCCTTCATACAATAACTCCAACTTTGTCCAAATATCATGTGCAGTCTTCAGACCCATTGCATTTGACATTTCAGAATTTGTCAAGGCACTCACCAATGCTTCAATAGCTCTGGTATTAATTTCATATTATTTGATCTCATCAGCAGTAGAGGGACCATTCTGAGGAATAGTATATCTATCTTTTGAAATCTTCTGAAAGTGTTCGCTAATGCACTTCAAATGACATTCCATTCTAAATTTCCACATGATGTAGTTTGTACCATCAAATCTTGGATCACCTCAAGTTTTTAAGCTTCAACTTCAGAGGAACTAGCTTTGATACCAATTTTTGGAAAAACAAGAAGATATAACTAAGAGGGGGGGGGGGTGAATCAATTGTAAGAAAATCAACAAATTTAATCAAAATATTAACCTTTAATTCAAGATCTGATGAATAATAGTGAAATAAAGAATTACACAACACATCAGAAACACACAACACCAATATTTTTGTGTGGAAACCTTGTTAAGGGAGAAAACCACGGTGGAGGGTAATCCACAATTATATCAGGTTAAATGTATAATGAAAAATGAATAAGGAATGCACTTGCATTCAGGTACACTCCCTAGAGTGCACTGCTCAAATGGAAGTCTCACTAGCTTACATATAGTAATCAGATTAAAACCATCTGAGTGGGATGAACTGAGAAAATAGCTTCTCCAAAATCTTGATGACAGTTTCGGTTAGGCACATACACGCTGCTCAATCTTCTTTCACTTTTTTCTCTACTCTGAATGATTTGACCTTTATTCGCACTTGTACATCACTTGTACACTTGAACACATAGCACCCACTTTCTTTCATACCATAAAACAACATTGCTTATATATACGGTACACGTATTTAAATCAACAACTTCGTCGGTCACAAATAATAGATGAATTATAACTATCGACCTCAATACATGAATAAATATTTATGTACACCAACACAAGTCAGTCACAAAAAATATAGGACCCAAATCAACATCCTCGAACATGCCAAACAAAAATAAATTAATCCATAAGGATCCACAGCACACTACCACCATCATGTCGTCCAAGAACATCAAAACCTGAACATACATTGAAAAAATATTCAACCATGATCACACAAAATAGCGCGGGCATGCAAAAAAAAAGATCATGATGTAGAATCATCCACGAACATCATAGGAACATACACAACAAATGGAATTACTAGAATTCCAACTTCCTCTTCCAAGAACAACTGTTATAGTACCAGAATAACTGCAGGAACACTAGAACACTTTACTGGAACAAATATTTGATGCCTACCAATGAGATTTCCATACATCATCCTAGATAATTTCAACAATAAACTCAATAGCGCACAACACTTGAATATCAACGTACATAACATTTTCACCATTCTAACCTTCTTAGCTTCATTGGTTTCCAACACATATGTTTAATACAATTTTCTCAATATCCTTGACATATACAACCTTAAGCATCATCAATGCTAATAGTGTTGACATCAATGAAAACCACATATCAACAACACAACCACAACGTCCAACACATTTTGGGTGATTCATTTTGGTGAACCCGACCATATACCATTAGCTAGCTTTCTGATTTTTACATTTCATCTTAGAGATAGCTTCCATTGCATTGAAAATTTTGCATTGTTTTCATCCTAGGTTTAGTGAAAAAATTGCATTTAGTGAAAATTCATCATAGAATTGCACATTGCATTGCATTTTTAGCAATAAAACACAAACAAATCTGCATTTCCAAAAAAAAATTGTATTTGAAAATCAGAAAAAGCATAAACTTTTTCTCAAACTTTAGGAATCTTTCAAAAACAACCCTACTAGGACTAAGTCACCACACTGGGTGAACTAGTCCGTTGACACTATTTTTTTTCAAATTCCTAGAAATTTTCTAGTACTTTATGTCTTACAACTTCCTAGTTTTTCCTTTATGTGTTTTGTTATAGAATCTTAGTTACAAGCCCTTTTGTCACTCTTTCTTACATTGCCTTAGGGAATAGTGTTTGAGCATTTAGTGTTCATTTGCCGAGATAGTTGTGAGATGAAGTCCTAGGACCATGGGATCTACCAAGAACACCATTGTTGGATATCTTGGCATCCCTTTGACTTCAACTCCTTGTATTGGCAATGGTGTAAAAGGCTTAGAAACCATCCTTAGTAATTCCTTGCACCTAGACAACACAATTGGTGATAACAATGACCTCCCACATGATAAGATCTTCCATATCCATGCTGATACCACTGATTATCAACATGAAATCAGCTTTGAACCCATATTCATAACCGCTATCCCTACCATTAAGAACCTTCACCGCTTAGTTGATTATGATGATGGCTTACGTGTCATGAAGAGGATTGCAAAAATCTATGAAAAACATGCACCTAAGACATCTCATTCACCCACTCGTATGTTTGGCCAAGGGGGACCTTCTACTCCTCCCCCCTCAACCGTTGCTTCTATTCCTACCTATACACCTCCTAGCATGAAAACCACTATGCAACAAGTTATTAATGTGATACCTCCCCTCACCATCACCACTAGCATCCCTACTTCTCTTGTGGCATCCCATCCACTCACCTCTTCCATTCTCCCTACCCTCACTATTCCTACCACTTCCCCTTCCACCATTTTCACCCCTTCACCTCTCTCCCTCCCACCTCATAACACTTATAGTGACCTTGTCATTGCACAACTATTCCACATGGTAACTTCTATGCAACAAAAAATATCCACCATTAACCGAAGCTGTGGACATGAAAATTTGCAAATGGTTAGCATGATTCTAACATCCTCATGAAATATTGCATGTAGTTTAAACATGCTAAATGAGATATTAAAACAATAATGAAAACTAAATAAAGCACATAAAACATGAATGCAAATCTATTCCATGGTGGATTGGTGCAACTTAGTTGTGTAGGAAGCTACCCTTTCCCAATCCATGATAAGCAAAATATGCCAAATGAAGAGCAAGATTAGGTCTCACATGTGGAGAGTAACCTTTCCTTAAAAATGTGTTGTGTTGTTGTGATGATCAAGATTAATTCTCCAATGAAGAGAGTAACCTTGCAATGAGAATGTGTTGTCTGTTTGAAGGAGAGAAGCCTTCAACTTATAGTTGAACTTGAAGAGAGGAGAGGCCAAATTGATGAATGTGGGATCATTCATGGGCCAATGACAAGATGCCACTTGTCAAGGTGTGAGAGGGTGAGGAATGTGTAAGTCTTGGCCATTGTGCCAATTTCAAATTTGAAAATGGCCATAAATGCATGTGGTTGAGGGTTTTTGGGGGGAATTGTGTTTGTCCAAAAAGTCAAACATGAGAGTTAATGAGGGAATATTCTTTGGGAATATCCCCTTGTGAGGGAAAATAGGTCTTTTTAATAAATCAAATAAGTTGATTTATTGGTGCAAGTGGGTGGGTTAGTTAGGAGTTCGGATTTGACTCTAATTGAGTCAAAAGCTAGAGAATGGTAATTATGATTAGAAGTTAATTAATTTAGATTAATTAACTTAGGGGATTTTTAGGGATTTGATATTTGATTTTAAATCAGTTTGATTTATTAAATCAAATAAGAACTTTAGGAACTTATTTAAATAATTTGATTTAATTAAGTCTGATGAACCTTAGGATTTAATCAATAAATTGCTTTAATTGATTAATAGCAGAATTGGATGCATGATGTTAGTTTTGTATGTCTATATTTTGCCCCTCTTTGAAGCAATGTACTCGTTGCATTGGTTCAAAGAATGATGCCACTGACATCGAAATTAAAAAAAAATTCAGATTTTTCGGATGCCCCAGCGAAATTAAGTATGTTAGTACATTGCCCCCTCGAGAGATTGAGCGAAAAGATTCAATTTGAGGTTGATCTCGCGAAAAAGAGGTTCAAAATGAATGTATGGATGGTTAGACTATATGATAATGATGATGAAAATGAGATGACGTGATTATGCATGAGATGGATATGGCATGATTATGCAAGATAAGAGGATGAATGCAGCATGGATGCAGGATGGATGCATTGTTAGCATGAAAGAGGATAGAAGAATGAGAGGGATCAACCCTTAAATCCAAGAAGATGTAGAAGTCCAACTAGTCGTCGAGACTTTATTGGATATGATGATGAATGATGATGTGTTGCTTATCCAAGGATGGGAAAGAGCATGCCTTTCTTTATGTTTAATAACACACGTAGGTGCGATGCATCAAGGTATTAAGAACCAGGATGGTGTGGCGCCTAGTGTGATGGACTTTGACTCGTCAAACAGATAGGAGTACTCTTGTTCACACTTGACAAATGTAACCTTATTCAAAATGTAGTTCAGATATCTTAAACATCTCGGGCCAAAACATAAGAAGGCAAGCCTTCTTATGTGGTCAACAAGACACTCAAAACATCTTCCCTACAAACAAACAAAGTACGCCTGATGAAGTTATTTTACAATAATATCCAACAAGCATAGCAAATAAAAAGATAATGATCCTTGCCCCATTCCTTTCTCTCTAAACCTGTTGTGTTTAGGCATCATCGAGAGGTCCTTGGAATGAGCACAAACTAAGATAAGTCCAAACAAGACCAAGATAAAATAAACAAACAAACTGATGTTCTTTGTACCGCTAGCCAAGGCTAAACTACTGCGAGGTACCTGATGCTTATGTCCATTGTGGGAAAGCTTCATCCTAGGACATGTAGTGATCAGGGTTTTGGTGGGACTGATTGGGTGATAAGCTATTGATACTCCGAGTTGACCAACTTGCTTGCTTACTGACTTAGGCTTGAGACTTTGACAGTTAGGTGTTCACTTTGGAACCTGCTAAACTTGCTTCTGACTGACTCACCAAAGGGTGAAAGCAACGATTGTTTTATTATGAGCAACGACAATCACGGGTGAAAGCGAGATGAAATGGATGCACCATTTTGGTTTTTTCAAATATTTTGAGGCTGTTTTTGGAATTTTGAGATGTTTTACAAATGTTTTTGGCATATTCAATATTTTTCAATGCTTTTGGTATTTTCAAGATTTTTCAATGTTTTTGGTATTTTCAAGATTTATGACGAACAAACTAACTTAAAGACCTATCCTAGGGGTCTCGAGAGCTAATCCATAGATTAGCCTTGCCTACGTTATACACGCAGAGACCACGCAGTTTGACTGACGACAAATTTGACTTAATGAAAAGATGGATGGGCAAACAGATTGCCAATGCGATGGACGCCTAAAGGACTGACCTAAATGTGAAAACTAGACGGGCAAATGGATTGCCAATACGACGGACGCCTAAGGATTGACCCTAACTGTCTTGGGGGATGATCAAAGATCAACCTTGCCTACGTTCAAGCTCAGAGACGACGAAGTTCAACAAGGTGACTCTATTTTTTGATGTTTTCAGACTTTTTGAGAAGTTTTTGATTTTTGATTTTTTTGATGTTTTTGAATTTTTGAATGATTTGGATGTTTTTTATTTTTTGATGAATTTTTTGAATGTTTTTGAATTTTTTGCATGATTTTGACAATTTGGATATGTGATGATATCAGTGCTCTATTTTGGGACTTTGTTGAAAACCAAGCTTAATGTTGATCAATCGGATTGATGGATTGATAGTTTGGCTAAGTGTGTTAGGTCAAACAAAAGTGATAATGCAGTTGTAAATTCCAGGAAGTTGTGTTATCCCAGAGTAAACTCGTACAAAAATGATAATTTGGCTAGGTGTGTTAAGCCAAACAAGGTGATTATGGATTTGATAATTTGGCTAAGTGTGTTAAGCCAAACAAATATGATAATGAACTTGTAAACCCAAGGAAGTTGTGTTATCCTAGAGTAAACTCGTGCACAAGATGATAGTTTGACTAAGTGTGTTAAGTCAAACAAGGTGATAATTGATTGGATTCGATTGATCAAGATTGATGAAGCTTGATTTGGAACAAAATTGCTTTGATGATTTTGATGTGACACAGAAGTACACATTAGATGCAACTGATATGGATTGCTTGGATTGATGTTCGACGAAAGATAAAGCTTGATAAGGAACGTCTTCCTGTCAAAATATGCCATGGGCTAGTGATTTTGGATTTTGGATAACAAGTGCTTTAATCAATTTGATTTCACGTTTGCCAATGTTTAGATCACCACATAAGTTGGATGATATAGATCAAGATTTATTCTCGAAGAAAGATGCAAATATCTGTCCCCAGTGTCTAGCAATGTATGGAATGCCATGGATGGATTCTTGGACGAATGGATATGAATTATCTTGCGATAAGATAATGGTGTTCCAATAGAGGATTCCCACTCAGATAATGCTTCAATGCTTAGATAGCGTTGGATAGGATGGGATCAATGAAAATGACCGATGTCAAGATGTTTACCACAAGCAAGTGTAAAGTGTGCTCCAAAATTTTATCAAGATCAAGGTAACTTGGACCTTAGATGCAAATGGATAAAAATGGGTTGGATAAATGGTTCATGGATGAATGAATGATATGGCTATAATGTTGGCTTTATTGAGGATGCGATAAGATGCTTTCTCCTGAAATGGCACATGTAGATGCTTGATTCTACACATAACGCCTGTTTGCCAGGTTTTCATCATGGTACCTGTCCAAAGTGCCACCGTAATGGTTTTCACTAGAGGAAGATTTTTTTCTTTACTATTTTCAAATCCTTTTTCTGATTTTTTTTTGGATTTTTTGTATTTTTTGATTTTTTTGTTGTCGCCAAGATGCCTGTTTCCCAAGTTTTCATCAAGGTGACTATTTTTTCAAGACATTTTTCTAATTTTTTTTTTTTTTTGTATTTTCTGAGAGATTTTAAGCTGATGCTGAACCACCTGGTGGTGCTGATGTTGATGCTTTTGTCATAATGTGCCATTGATATTCTATTTGAAGAAGTTGTTTTGCCAAGACACGTGCACTTGTAAGCAACTTTTGAGATCCCTGATCTGTTTTGTTGATACCGGTGTTAACTCTATCTCTATGTGCACATCGTGATAGATTGCCTAATGAATCCTTATGATGAAGGGTCACCGCTAATACATGGTCAATGTGAGAGTTGGATATTATGCGTGGAGGTGTGGATGGAGTGTGTTTAGGAGTAAAAGATGGATTGGTCGATTGTTTGGAGCCTTTGACTCTCCAAACTTGGGAAGATGAGCAGTAATGGGTGGATATGGAAGTGTGCATGGACTTAGGACCAACTACTTGATACACTTTGTATGTCACTTGAGAAGCCTGAATTTTCCTTTGTGGACATCTTTGATGGATAATTTTCCCTTGCTTATTTTGCCCCATAGTTTCTTTGACTAATGAAGTTTGATAGGGATGATCTTTCTTTGTATTCTTTGGTATCCATATATATTTGACTTGTCCAATATGCTTCTTAGCTTCTTTTTCTTTGATAACATTCTTCATGCTTTGATTCAAGTCCTTCTTTTGATGTTGGTCCCAGTTCGTGGATGGGGTGATGGGTGGATGGAGATTCGTGACATGATGGGTTGTAGTATTGGAATTGGTTTCATCATAAGGATTCTTTGTGCTCCCTATGTTGATGTTTGTTCGAGACGAAGTTGCCCCTAGTTTTGTAGAGGTATCACTAATATGTTGAGATCCCTCGATTGTCGAATAACCAAGGCCTTGATGCTTAGGATTGCCAAAAATCTGCACTGGTTCTAGGATAGCCTGCTCATGTAGACCTAATCCTCTGCCTTGATAATTCATCTGTTGAAACATTTTATGTTCAACAAGATATGATTTACCTTGGAAACAAGGTGTTTCTCCTTCTCTTCTATGTGGTGGATCTTCAAAGGTGCTAACTTCTTCATTGATAAGATAGCTTGCTCTAAGAAAGGTAAGTGATCCAACTTTATAACTGATGGGATCCTCTGCATGTGGGATGAATTCTTGATTGATACCTTTGGCTTGATCTTGTGAGATGTTGGATTGTAGTGCTTCTTCAAGGAGTTTTGATGCTTCACTATCCTCGTAAAAGTCCTCCTCATGATTCATTCCTGATATGCTTTCACATGATGTTTCTGATTTGCAGCTTCTGTAGAAGCCTTCTTCATGACCCATTTCTGATATGTCTCTGCATTTCTCTATATCTTGATCATGTGTAAAAATGTTAAGAGTAGGAGACTCTTGTTCATTGGTAATTATTTCAAGAGTATGAGACTCTTGTTTTGAATGAAGATCATCTACATGTCTGTCCAAAGAAAGCATCTTGTGGGTAGATAGATGAGTGTGTGCTATATGGATATGATCATCATTTGCGACATCTTGTATAGATAAAAGAGTTCCCATTAGATCATTGTAGTATCTTGGAGATACAAATTCTTGATTTTGACTGGTTTCGGAATTGCGTTCAATATACTTTGGATCAAGTTCTTGACATGGGTTGATTTCAAAGGATGGATTGCTTAGAAGGGATTCTTGGACATCGTCATTAGGCATGGGAAGTGGCTTAATATTCTCTTGATCTTTGAATGGATTTGGATCAAATGTAAAGTTAAAGATTCTTTTGCTATTCTCAACTGTGAGGTTGAAGGAGGGACCATTGCTAGACCTTGATGGAAGATTTTGATCATGCTTTGGAATACATTCTTGAGATATGTCCTCTAACTCATAAGGTGATGTAGAGACATTTTCAATATGATCGTTGGTCGATGGATCATGGCTTATGTCAATGGGATCAAATAACATCAACACTCCTTGAAATAGATCTTTATAGGAGGGGTCTTGATTATGACTAAAAAATGGCTCTTGATGTATGGTGAATTGATCATCAGATGGGGTAGAAACATCTTCAAAGTGCTCATTGATAGATTGATCTTGATTTTTGATTTCAACAATTGTAGTGGGAATCTGTTGCAAGTTTTGTTGTGGGAGTAAGGGTTGCATTTGCTGTTGAGCCAACAACGCTTGTTGTTGGGCATGTTGTTGTTGTGCCAATAAAGCTTTTTGTTGGGCTCCTTGTTGTGCTACTTGTTCATGGATTGCTTGCAATAGTGCTTGGTGTTGGGCTTGAGCTTGAGCCTGTGCTTGTTGGGCTACTTGAGCCACTTGCGCAATTTGTGCGGCTTGTTGGGCTTGGAGTGCCTTTTGGCAGGCAACTTGTTGTGCGGCTTGCAACATGATGGAGAATGAATTGGCCGTGTTGTGCTTTGGCGGTGGTGGCGGTGGTGGCGATGGAATGGTGTTGATTGTTGGGATTACTTGGATGGTTGCCACCTGCTGTTGCGATATCAATGGCAAAATGGGATGATTTGGTATGATGTTTTGATTCAGCATGATAGATTGACTTTGAACATTTTTGCGATTGAGAATCATATTGCCTTGATTTAGGTAACTTTGATTTTTCATGGTGTTACCTTCACTTGGATCAATACCTAGAGTCGTCAACATATTGCTTGGATTTTGAACAACATTGATGGGATTTGCAAACATGTCTACCCCAAAGTTTACCAAGTGTGGATTTGAAATGGTCATGTTTGACAAACTTGTCTTTGGGATGTATGGATTTGGTGGGATAATGTTGTTTGGAAAACTCATGCTTTGAGTGTTTGGTTGATAGATTTGCAAATTTGGACTTGGATTTAAATCTATCATTGGGAAAGGTGTTCCAAACTTTAGATTAGGCATACTCACATTCGTATCATTGAAATTTGGAGGAGATAATGATGCCATGTTTTAATTGCATAAATGTGAGTTTCGATAATCAATTGGCATTATGAGACTTGGATAGTTTGGTTGAATCGAACTGCTCATGATGGATAAATCAAGTTTATATTCCATGTCCCTCTTGTGTTGAGATCGAGTTTGAACCATAAAATGAAGATCAATTTTCAAGAATGTAAGAGATGAACCTCTAATTCTTTAGATTAGTCTAAACCTTAGGTTCAAAGAAGTGAAGAACTAGGATAATTGAAGGATGAAAGCGATAATGAGGATAAGATAAACAGAAGATGACTAATATGGATGAATGGAACCCTTAAAGAACCTTTGAAGGAAATGCTAAACTTTTAGGACTTGATTGATCGTGATTGGATTGATGGTTTGACTAGATATGTTAAGTCAAAAAAAAGTGATAAATGTAATCGTAAAACTCTAGGAAGTTGTGTTATCCAAGAGTGAACTCATACAAGATGATAGTTTGACTAAGTGCGTCAAGTCAAACGAGGTAATGATTTGATAATTTGGCTAAGAGTGTTAAGCCAAACAAGATGAACTTGTAAACCCTAGGAAGTTGTATTATCCTAGAGAAGACTCGTGTATAAGATGATGGTTTGACTAGTTGTGTTAAGTCAAACAAAGTGATTTGATTTCACCTAGAAGTTTAGCATAACAAATGTTTACAAAGTTTCCAAGAGCTGTTGATGAGGTGACTTTTGACTGATTTTGATGGCTGAGAGATGGATGAAAGTGATTGAATTTGATCCTAGACTTGACCTAGAATAACACTTCTACTTACAAGACCTCAGTGTTGAAGAACACGCTATATTCTGAATTCGAAAAGTCTCTCAAGATGCTTCTCATGAGCTTTCAGACTAAGCATCTTGAACTTTGGTTTTGGGATTTTGAGCTTGTGGGAAATCATGTTAGAAAACACATGTGTAATCCAATTTGTCTTTTATCTTGTCTTAGTGAATTCTTTGTTTTACCAAAAGCACTTGCTTGATTATGTTTTCACACTGAATGTCTAATGTCCCACTTTTGTTTTCATTCCACAAGGTCCATTATGTGGAAATCAAGGAAATTAGGGCAAAAGTTTCCTAGGTTTATCCTTACTGAAAATAAATGACGATAGAATTTGAGCACTTAGAAACCTCTAAGAATATGATCCCTAGGGAAAGCAAGAGTACTCAAATTCGTCAAGGATATTTGTTTCCTCTAAGGTGTTTTAAATTTGAGGCCCTTGTGAATGTCTATTTTTCAATCGTTTTGACAACCAAGCAATGTATTTCTTCCCAAACACTTTTACAATCCTAGGATGATGATGCAATATCTTGTTGGGTTCCCACTTGGACAAATCCAGCTGCGCATATCTTGTGCGAATGGCTAAATTCTTGACCACACTGGCTCCCCTCCACGACACTCACTTATTCGGGTCAGCCAAGCATTAGTACCCATAAATTTCCCATGGCATACTTTCCATTTCCACAACAAGACCGCATGTATAATGTGGGGTGGCTTCAAAGGACATGACCTTTTGCACCAACAAGATAGACAAGGTTTTGGCCTTTTTCTAAACAAAGGGTTCTAATTCGGGCATTCCGTTCGTGGGGGATTATCCAACATCGGCGAGAGTCCATTGCTGTCCATCTCGTCGGAATAATCCTTGTGATATTGGCCTTTGTTCCAATATCCACACTTATATCCCGGGTGGAAGTCTCTTGGCTTTAGCATGTTCCCGGTTGGGTCGTTCCCTTGGGTGAGTACTTTTTCCACAAGGCAGGCCCTCTAAGTTAAACAAAAGTGAGCTAACATATCCCGTCGTTCACACAACCTTCGTTGAAAACCAAAGGGGAAAACCTCCGCAATATGTCGTGCTCACACTTGCATGTTTTGTTCAATTTTAAAATGCCCAAATTGAAGTGTGGAGACAATCTTTCTTGACAAGTTAATATCACCAAAATGCTTTTGATTCTCAAGATCACTGTGAAGCGCAAGAGAAGCACATACGCATTTCAATGATGTTAATTTGTGAAAAAGATTGCAAAACATGGAAACACTTGTTCATTGTATACCTCAAAGCAGTGATGAGTTCGTTTTAAAAGCACCAATTGAAATGTGAAGTTTCCTTGTTCAATTTTAACCCAAATCGAAATCTAGTAAATGTCTAAGGTTCAATTTTAACCAAGCTTTAAAAAAGATCAAGTCAAAATGGTTAATTTTAAACCCAAAAAAGAAATGTGAGTTGGTTTAAAACAGAAAACAAAAGCAAGAATTGGACGGTCTAAGCATTTAAAAATGCTTTATGAATTTCAAGTTTGAATGCCCAAGGCCCATTTTCAATTCAAAAATTCTCCAAAAATCATTTCCTTTGCTCCTGATTTGCAAGTTCTTTGTGCAAACAAAATCCATTTTTCTTGCTAGACCGTCATCTTCAAGAAATCCATAAATCAAGTATTGACATATTCAAATCTGCAAATCAAATACCGCTATATTTTGGACACATCTAAAAAAAGATGTTAATTTGATACTTTGCAAAACAGATGCCAACTCAAGTGCTATTGTAACTATTTTTCTTTTAACGGTCTACTAGAATAAAGTCTTCTTGAACACTTGAATAAGTATAACATTTACTATAAATGAAATACAACTTAATAATTATCCTATGGAAAAACCAATTCTCAAACTTTTTTGTCAACTCAAAATAGAAAATAAAGAGATTTTCTTGTTTCCCTCGCTATTAACGAATTGAAGAATGGTTTAGTGACTGTGTTTAATAAGTTTCATCATGGTTGTGTATCCAATGTAGTGAAGGAACCTGCAACAAATATTAATCCATATCCAAGCATTTAATAAACAATCTCACCTCAAACATGATGTTGTTCCTTTGTACCTTGTTCTATTATATTGACTTCAGTACTTTCGATAGCATTCATACAGTCATGTGCAAATGTGATAGACTCATTTGTTGTATTTTCTAGGAAGTAGCAGGGAATTCTCCACTTGTGGACTGCCTTTGTATTGCCTTTTCTTATAGACAAAATGAGACTCAATACAATACTAAAAAGCTTTAAATAATTGGATCAAGAGTGAGATCTCATATAAATCGCATGGCAAAATGAAATGACAACATAATTTAAACTGATCCCCTCAAGATTTCTCTCGTGATTCCCCTTACATGCATTCATTTCCTACTGCCCAACTTTACTGATTTGTCAGTCATGTTATTAGTTATAATGCATTGAAAAGAAAGCAGCCACTCAAGTGACCCCAATGACAGCATGAATAAGCTCTGGTAGATAGCAGAGATAACTAAATGCAAATCTTTTCTTGGTATTTGGTGTGATCCTTTCACCAATTCAAACATTAAAATATGAGTACCACTCTTAGATTAGCATGAAAAGATCTTGAATTCCAAGCTTTTAAACCTGCAAACTTTTAGATCAGTAAATTTTGAATTCCACCCATTAAACTTGCAACAACTCGTCAGTCAAACTCAGTAAGTTAAAGTTATTGAAGTGAAAAGAAGGGATTCGCACAAAAGGACTTATTTGAAAAGACTCTAGAAATTTTCAATCAAATGCAACGGGCAGGTGAATAAGGAGGACAGTGATTTAAATGTTTTCAAGCAAATGGATTTTTCAGATGTACAGTCAAATTCTCAAACCTTTACCAGCATCCTCCCTTCCTGTGAAAAAATCAAAGGCTATTTTAGAAACTTTCAAGGTAATGCAATGGGAAGGTGTAAAGCTGAACTCCATAACATAAATGCTTGATAAGGCGCAGGAACTGCTTGACCGAATGCCTCAAAAAGGTATGCTCACTGCCCAAAGAAGACACGTTTTACTGCAAGGCTATTATAACAGATATAGAAATCGGTTAGCTGTTGTGGTTTAAGATAACGCAGTAGACATGTATTCAAAATGGGGAAGCATAGACTAGGCATGTGAACTGCTTGACAGAACAGCTAAAAGACAGTGATGTCTTTAATAATTGCCATGATTGCAAGATATGCGCAATAAGTGTCTAAAAGACTTTAGAAACTTTCAAGAAAAAGACTGTCGGTGGATGTAAGAAATAATTATACATATCATAAATGGCATTTCAAATTTGAAAAACTCTCACCTAATCTATGCCTGCAAAGACTTTACCAATGCCAAGACAAGTAATTGTGCCTCCCTTCCACGCTCAATCCTCTATGTAGGGAGTTCGGGCCCTGTTGTCTCTTCTGGGCCTTTCAAGCTTCCTCTAATGGCAAAGTCTCCATTACAAGCCATGAAGCCTTTTGTGGCTGCTCCGGCAAGGTCCCTATGTCGACTCTTATTTGGACTGAAAGCTTCAATATCATTTCTCTATGCGTGTTTGATCTTTAGATAAGTGTTTGTCTATTGTGTTTTGCAGGTTAGGGAGCTACTTCAAATGGGTATATTATGGAGAGTATCTTCAAATGTGAGACCAAGTGTGAGGATTTTGTCATGAGAGCTCCTTCAAGATGCGTCAACCTCTTGCAGGAGTTCATAGCCTGCGAGGGTGTGAGCAAAACACCTTCTGGTCTAGACAAAACTCATGAGGGAGTTGGCAGAGAAAACAAGACCTTCCTCCCTTCATGGTAAGTTCCTTCCACCAAGTGTAGAAGATCTACTTTCCACTCTGCAATTCATTAAAGGAAACCTACAGAATACAAGAAAGCAATTTTGTTGCAAAAGAAGTATAATAAAGTCATGAACCAGCAAAATCTTAAAATTGCTCTGATATTCAACTCAGGATCCAAAAGATTAAGCTGATTACAAGACTTGAGATGAAATCTTTTAGAAACTGTCAAGCTACTATGATCGGCAGATATAAAATTGGATTTCCACAACCTCTAACTGGCATCCTTCCAACTTGCGTGTTTGACAGTGATGCCTCAAAGAAAATGTAATCTTGATGATTGGTGTGACTGCAGGATATGCATAAAGCAGACTTGGAATTGATGATATTCGATCCAACAATTCATATGAGTAGTACATTAAATTGAGACGCAATAAACATGAGATAATTACTAACTTAAAGATACATTCCAATGAATTTCAAATAAGAAAACACAGAAGGCGTAATAAAAAAAGCTAGCCTTTAACTTAAAGATACACACAAATCTTTCATGTCAAATGCAAATGATGTTATCCTTTAAACCAAGAGGTGATGTAATGGCAGAGAGGTTGCATCAGTCACTTAAATGGGGATAAGTTAGAGCTTGTACAACATGAATAAAAGCTTATAGCATGAAGTTTATTGCATCCTTGTTTACATGTTTACATTACTTGCAAGTAATAATCTTACCTTTAACTTTCTGTAGATTCACAACAGCAATATATATATATATATATATATATATATATATATATATATATATATATATATATATATATGCATTAAACACTATATATATTGTGTCATTTACTTGACTAGGCCTGTCAATGGAACTGATTATCAGAAGAGATAATAGAGCCAACATCTAGCAAAAAAAAAGATTTAAGAAAACAATCACCTTTGGTATACATTGCAGCAGCATGAGTTAAGAAAGCAATATTTAAAATGTTCATTACATAAGTGCGCTCTTATATTCAATAACTTGCATGCAATCCTTAGAACAAACATTTATGAGCATAGGTGAAATTGTTAGTATCTAGATTCTAAAATGACAAGAACAACATAAACAACTCAGTTTCTTGACATAGCCCTCCTTCTAGTGCCATTTTGTGGACATGAAAATCTGTAAATGGTTAGCATGATTCTAACATCCTCATGAAATATTGCATCTAGTTTAAACATGCTAAATGAGATATTAAAACAATAATGAAAACTAAATAAAGCACATAAAACATGAATGCAAATCTATTCCATGGTGGATTGGTCCAACTTAGTTGTGTAGGAAGCTGCCCTTTCCCAATCCATGATAAGCAAAAGATGCCAAATGAAGAGCAAGATTAGGTCTCACATGTGGAGAGTAACCTTGCCTTAAAAATGTGTTGTTGTGTTGTTGTGATGAGCAAGATTAATTCTCCAATGAAGAGAGTAACCTTGCAATGAGAATGTGTTGTCTGTTTGAAGGAGAGAAGCCTTCAACTTATAGTTGAACTTGAAGAGAGGAGAGGCCAAATTGATGAATGTGGGATCATTCATGGGCCAATGACAAGATGCCACTTGTCAAGGTGTGAGGGTGAGGAATGTGCAAGTCTTGGCCAATGTGCCAATTTCAAATTTGAAAATGGCCATAAATGCATGTGGTTGAGGGTTTTTGGGGGGAATTGTGTTTGTCCAAAAAGTCAAACATGAGAGTTAATGAGGGAATATTCCTTGGGAATATCCCCTTTTGAGGGAAAATAGGTCTTTTTAATAAATCAAATAAGTTGATTTATTGGTGCAAGTGGGTGGGTTAGTTAGGAGTTTGGATTTGACTCTAGTTGAGTCAAAAGCTAGAGAATGGTAATTATGATTAGAAGTTAATTAATTTAGATTAATTAACTTAGGGGATGTTTAGGGATTTGATATTTGATTTTAAATCAGTTTGATTTATTAAATCAAATAAGAAGAACTTTAGGAACTTAATTAAATAATTTGATTTAATTAAGTCTGATGAACCTTAGGATTTAATCAATAAATTGCTTTAATTGATTAATAGCAGAATTGGATGCATGATGTTAGTTTTGCATGTCTTAGTGTTCATTTGCCAAGATAGTTGTGAGATGAAGTCCTAGGACCATGGGATCTACCAAGAACACCATTGTTGGATATCTTGGCATCCCTTCGACTTCAACTCCTCATATTGGCAATGGTGTATTAGGCTTAGAAACCATCCTTAGTAATTCCTTGCACCTAGATAACACAATTGGTGATAACCATGACCTCCCACATGAGAAGATCTTCCATATCCATGCTGATATCACTGATTATCAACATGAAATCAGCTTTGAACCCATATTTGTAACCGCTATCCCTACCATTAAGAACCTTCACCGCTTAGTTGATTATGATGATGGCTTACATGTCATGAAGAGGATTGCAAAAATCTATGAAAAACATGCACCTAAGACATCTCATAAACCCACTCCTATGTTTGGCCAAGGGGGACCTTCTACTCCTCCCCCCTCAACCGTTGCTTCTATTCCTACCTATACACCTCCTAGCATGAAAACCACTATGCAACAAGTTATTAATGTGATACCTCCCCTCACCATCACCACTAGCATCCCTACTTCTCTTGTGGCATCCCATCCCCTCACCTCTTCCATTCTCCCTACCCTCACTATTCCTACCACTTCCCCTTCCACCACTTTCACCCCTTCACCTCTCTCCCTCCCACCTCATAACACTTATAGTGACCTGTCATTGCACAACTATTCCACATGGTAACTTCTATGCAACAAAAAATATCCACCATTAACCGAAGCCAATATGGCTCCCCCTCCCACTACGTTCATAGTAATCCATTGTCCCTTGACATCCTTTGCACTCCATTGACACAAGGAATAGAGATCCCTAGATTTGAGAAGTATGGCAGGAAGGGTGACCCTTCTAACCATGTCAATGCCTATACTTCCCTTTGTAGTGAATTCTCTCTTGATGACAAGTTGCTCGCTAAGTTATTTCCAGGGACTCTTTAAGATATAGCCTTGGAATGGTTCTCCTCCCTACCTAATAATTGCATTAGTTCATTCAATGAATTAGTGATGGCTTCATTAATCAATTTCAAGTTCACATGGCTCCAAAGAAAACTTTAGTAGACCTTATGAGATATAAAAAATTTAATAATGAGAAGATAACTGATTTCATCTCTCATTACCAAGCTCTTTATTCCTTGATTGATGTTAAGATACTAGACACCCATATGAAAAATATGTTTACCGAGAAACTTGTGACATCCCTACAAGATAAAATTACTCACATGAAGTTCCCCTCCTTTATGCGCCTGTGTCAGGCACTCTATGACTACCATAATTCTACTAGCAGTCGTGACTCACGGTCCACTCCTAGTCATGATGAGAAGTTTGTTAACTCTTCCTAATCTGACACCCAACCATTCCATAAACTGAACAAAGGGTTTCTCCAATGTAAGCCTTCGTCCCAAAACCCTCCATGTGTTAATAACCAAGTGGTCGCCATTAGGTCCGCAGTGCCCTTTAATTACGGAGATCCTAACCATACTTTCACACCCTTGCTCGACACCCTTCATAACACCATGACCCAATTACTTCAGCAGAAAATGATTTATTTACCTCTCATCCATACACATGATCCCAATAAACCACTACCCCCTTCTTATAATTCCACTAGTTATTGTTATTTTCCTCACCAAAACAGACACGACACTAAAAAATGCAAGTTTCTAAAGCACCTAGTGCAAGACCTAATTGATTCAGGTCATTTATCTATTACAAGAGTTAATGTCTATGGAACTCCCTAATCAAAACTTATAAATATTTACCAACCCCATGCCCAATAATAATGTGTCATTTGTCAAACCAAGTGAAACTTCCCCACTTGATGTCATGAATGTGGATTCACATGATTTACCTTCTATTTATCTTTTGGGCCAGTAACCCATGTTAAACCTATTAATGAAATGGTAGGTGCAATAGGTGTTATCCATCATAAGGGCCCAACCAAAGGACCTCTTGAGATCTCTTTTTCTACACAAGATATACTACGAAACCTTCCTAATAGCCCTCTCTACATAGATTGTCACATTTATGATAAGCCCACCAATGGGATGCTCATAGATCCCGCATGCGGTGAGAAAGTTATCATAGAAGAGTTTCTAGTATTACATAATATTGATCAAGATGTCTATAATTGACCTACTATGTGGGTCAAAACACACAATGGTTTTATGTGCCCGACAATTGCATCGATTTCCCTCCTGTTATAAATAGTAATGAAAACATTGGACGTTACCTTTTCAATTATCCCTCAATCAGACCAATTTTTTCTACAACTTGGCCATCCATGGCTTTGTTCTATGAAAGTGGTCCCATCCATCATCCACAAGTGTGTGAAGTTTCCTATTGACAACAACATATTCACTATTCACTATAGTGGTTTTAACCCGTTGTCCTCTAAGGGTAACTTTTATGTGGATGTCTTTTGGCCTGAACCTATGGAGCCCATCACCCCTAGATGGGACTTCTTCTTCATTGTCTATCAAGAGTTCAAAGCCAAAAATATCTCTGAACTTTCTTTATGCAACTTACCTCCTTCTACCTTAGACTCACCAATCCTTGATGAAGCCATGTTGCCACCCGAATATGATATGCCTAACAAACCTACTCCCAAAACCTCCTCTACATCATCCAAGAGGCCTAGGGATCATGATAGTAACTATGTCCTCCTTCTCCACACTAAACAGGTCAATAAAGCTAAAGAGAAGGTGGATGAACCACCCATAGTTCCTCTTGTCCCTCCTCTCCAAGACGATACACAACCTATGTTGGATTGTTCTACTTGTTACCCTACACACCTTGACCAAAAATTAGAAAGGAATAAAGAGGCTTGAAAGCATAGGCATTGAAATCATGCTCTCACATTCCAATCTCATGAGGATGACCAAGCTGAAGAGCCCAAGCCATCTATGCTTGAGACAATGCATATTGATCCTCCACCTTCACCCCCGCAGCTAGATCATACACCTCTTGCACCACCTCTTTTACAGGCCACTACTAATATTGTCATACGCCTCACCATTTCCATCAAGCTAGATGATGATGATGATGATGAGAATGCTCATATCGATGAAGAGGTCCACCACACCTTGAATTCACTATTCTCCTCTTCCATGATCATTCATAAGAATACTCATAGGACAAGCGTTGATCTTGACACTAGTTTTGAAATTGTTGTCGTTCCTCTCGCTAGTCACCCTCTTGAGTTGTATACTAAGAAATATTGGGAAGAAGATGACTTGCCCACAGAGTAATGCACATGCACCTTACTAGTCCTTCTTTTTGTTTTTGTTTTTTTGTGTTTGTGTGTCATGTATTCCATGTCTTGTTTGATGTTCTTCTACTTCTTGTGACATTCTTCTATTTGTCTCTCTCTTCTTCTATGTGTCGTGTATGCCTTTTCACTTCTCGCTTTTCTCTTTTCCTTTTCTCTTTTTCTTTCATTTTGGGATGATGCAAGGCATTGAGACTGCAATGTCTCCTTCATGTTGACCCAAATGAACCCCTTTTTCTTTAACTTTTCCTTTTTCCTTTCATTTGGTGATGATGCAAGGCATTGAGACCGTAATGTGTCATTCATCTTGACCCAAATGATGCTATCTTCTTTTGAATTTTTCCTTTTATTTAAGGATGATGCAAGGCATTGAGACCACAATGTCCCCTTCATGTTGACTCAAAAATAAGGCTCTTTCATGTTTTTTCCTTTTATTTTTCTTTCTATGGTCCTTTTGGGGATGATGCAAAGCGTTGAGATACCCTACGTCTCTTCCATGTTGACCCAAAATGACTCTTTCTTCTTCATTTTCTTTCACTCTCTTTGTGTCCTTCTTATAGTTCTATGTATTTGGGGGAATGATGATAGTTTTGCGCTCTATAAAATAAACATTGTAGCAACAAACCTACTCACCCCAAATCCATAGATCCCTTATGTGAACTTGGTTCTTTTCATTTTGGGGGCATATCCCCCTCCTCTCTTGCTTTCTTATTTTTTGCATGATGCAACCTTTCTTGGATACTTATCATTTGACATTGGGATTTTTCAAGTAGGCTCTCATGTCCCTCTTGCATTTTTCATTTCTCTACTTTAAAGCAATTTCTCACATAATGGTGTGTAGAAATCCCTTTAAAGTGGGGGCATACATTGGCACTATTTTATTTCTGCATTTGCATTTGTTTTTTTCTTTATCCATGCTTGCTAGTGCAACCTTGTCACTTCACATGTTTTATTTCTTACTTTGTGGATGAAATTCAGTGTAATTTCTTTCATAGGTGTGACTTATCTTAGCATATTACATTCCTCTTAGTGGCCTGATGCGATGCACTCCTTCCCCTAAGTTGCGAATCTTTTATCTTTTGATTGGTCCCATTTTTGAGACACTACACGCAATGTTACCTAAGTCAAAGACCTCATATGAACTAAACAAGACATGTTACATTTTTGCATTTTTCACTTTTTTTCATTTTACATGTTGTAGTTTTGCATTCATGCATACATGGCCACCTTGCATAACACAACTTGCATGACCCTTGTGTCATCTTACACTTTTTCATGAGTTCTAAGCATCCAAGGCTTTGATTTTCTCATGAACCACACCTCTCAATTTTGTGGTGCCTTATCAAAGTTATCAAGAGGTATAACTTTGTTATGGTTGAGTGGGAAGCCCAATTAGCGGCATGACTTTCCTCATAGCCACCCCTTTTGTTTGTGAGTGCATACCTACCATGTGCATGTATCTCACCACCTATTGGCATTCTTACCCAGTAAAAAACCAAAAGTCTCGTCGGCCCAAAGTGAGTACATCCTTTCTCTTGGACAAACAACCTAGATTTGATCCACAACTAGATGGACAAACGGTTGAAGCTTGAGCTAACTCTTTCACATCGCTTTTTGTGTGATTTGCTATAATTATGTTTAGTTTTCCATGGGATCTTGATCCTGGGGGCTTGATCATCTCTCTTGATCATAATTATCTCACCATACTAGCACAAGTACATTAGATCCCTCTTGACATGTGTGAATCAACTATTTTAGTGTGAGTTTGAAGTAAATTCATACTCTCACTAAAGTGGGGGATAAATATGTCACCAAAAAGTGTATACCTTGGGATTTATTCACTTGTTTTGGCCTTTTCCATTGGATTTTGGCGTTGTTTACTTTGATTTAGTCTTGTAAGATTACAATTAAAAAATAACCTAACATTGTTTTACTAAGGTGTTGTGAAGTGTTGTAACACATTTCCACACTTTTCTAAAACCCTTTCAACATAATTCATTGAAATAAAATCTTCTTACACCTTCCTAAGTTGTATGACAAAGTGTTGTAAAGAATTGTGATACATTTTCACACTTATCTAGGCTTATTGTTTTTGATAAAAGGGTAAAACGGGTTTTACAGGGACCCAAAACCACAAAGTTTACAAAATAGAAAAAAGAACACCAAAGTTCCACCAAAAAAAATAGCCGCCCGAGAAAAAACTAGCAGCAACCAAACTAAAAGGACCAGAAGGCTCAGGAAAGAAGGGACAACAGAGAAAGCACACAGGAAACCCCAACCATTACTTCAGAGACCTAAGGATAGTCTCTGTCTCCACCTCCATATCCTGCATATATTTAACCCCCTTTTTAAAGGTTTGAACCATTTTCGGAGTAAGGGGGGCCTTGCGCTTCAAGTTGGCATGGGTTCTTCTGGAAATGCCAGCTTCCGTGTCCTGGATTTTATCTTCAGTATCTTCCAGATCAACCACCAGAGATCCCTGCTAGGCTTTGTCAAGCTTTTCTGTTATCACATTAATAATTATAGCATTATTTCTTGCTATACGATTGTTTTGTTCAGCGACAGTTCTGATGGTATTCCTTAAGTTCTCAGCTTTGGTATCAATATTCTTGTTACTATGAACCGCTTCTTTCTTATCCATCTCAACAATCTTAGCACCCATTCAATCGATCTTACTTTGCAGGGCCCAGTTTTTAATTTTTAGCTCATTAATTTCAGAGAAGTTCCAATCCAAGAGTTTGGAATGGGACTCGGAATTGGTTTTAGCAAGGTTGAATAATCTAGAGAGGGCTCTTTTCTAGTGTTAACAGGGGAATTATCTACAATGTGTATGTCCGACAAAGGGTCAACACAGCGCTTAGAAATGTTGGTATCAGATTCCTCCAACTCAGAGGATTCTTCAGAGTATGAAACAAGGATTTTAGCTTGGGTTTTCTTGCCAACAGAGCTGATCTTAGGAGGAGGACAGTCAGGCTCAGGCTCAACACGAATTTTACCCAACTCCCTGGAAGGGCCAGCAAGCAAGCTAGGGGCTTTTCTAATTGGGCTAGGGTTAGGCAAATACTCTAAGCCACTGGGCTCAGTATCATCACTCTCATAATCTGGATTGGTTTCCAAAATAGCAGGAGTGGGCACATGAAGATGTTCAACAATCAGTCTAATTAACCTAGTGTGAAGAATGGGGAATCTTTTGGGGTTTTTCTTATTGTCCTCCAAACTTTTCTTCAAGGAGCAAAAAAGATAATAGGGGATAGAGACCCTTACCTTGTGTTGGAAATGGTTGAGAAGAGCAAAGTGGTAGCCATAGACTATAGTGAATCACCCGTCCACCGTAATGTACTCCATGATGACCCGAAGAACCTTTCTCCATATAGTTTTTATGGAGTCAACATCGAAGTAACTGTTGGAAATTTTGAGCAAGCTTTGCTTTTCCTTGTCCTTTTTGGGAAATCTGATAACAACTTCATTAGAAAAAGCCCTATCCCTAAAAAATTTCTTCCCATCACTGGGTAATCCTGTAACATCGATAATAAGATTTTCGTTGAGCTCCACATTCCTGCCAAATAGGGTCAAATTACCATCATGCCAATTTTTGGCGAAGAGATCCGTAGCCTCCTGGTTAGAGCCATGAAGCTTCTCCAAGAAAGGAAACAAGCCTCCACTTTTAATCTTGTTCCAAACCTTGGCATTTTAAATGTGATTTCTATAGTTGTTTGGCTCAGTTCACTTTTTGTCTCCTTCCATATTGGCCGACACAGTGAGGTAGGTCCAAACACAAGCCTTTCTAAAATTGGCCCCACCAAATATTAGAATCCACAAAGCATGTGGATTTATCTTGCAAATTACTCCACTGGGCTCGGTCCCATGCAATCTAATGATTGTGATGTGATAGATCCAACCTGTCCTCATTAAAGGGATAACACGTTGCCTTACCATGTGATTTATCATAATTTAATAAGGCATAGACATTAAAATTTATATCACTATTATTTAGCCAGGTACACACTTCTTTACTCTTTAACTCCTTCATTAGCAAAAAATTATGCTAGAGCATTGGCTTCTCTATAGGCGTGTGATATTTTAAATTTTTCAAACTTGGCCAATTTCAATTTGTCTTCATCAATCCATGAATTGATGGTCCACGAGGGTGGAGACTTGCCACAGAGGTAGTCAATTATGTTTTTGGAGTCTCCTTCAAGCCATAAATTTTTAATATTAAGACTTTGGGCTAAATTTATGATATGGTAAGTGCCAGCCACCTCCGCCAAGTGATTAGTTTGAGAGCCAAGAGGCGAGGCAATCGCACCAATGAAGTTGCCATTGGAATCCCTTATAACTCCTCCACAGCCTACCACCCCTGGATTGCCTTTAGCCACACCATCAAAGTTAGCTTTGATCCACCCGTTAGGCGAAAAAGTCCAGCAAACTCCTCCTCTGTCCTTTTTGGCCTTCATAATAGAACTAGACAAATTAGGATTTATGTTCCATTCCTTAGCAACAAATAGATCATAGTTCAAATACTCTGCATTCATGGTCTTCCTGTCCTTCAGGGCCACGACATTGAATTTTTCCTTCAGGGATCTGACAATTTTATCAAAGACATAATCCACAGAGGCTTCTTTGCCCCTAAAAATTATGTTGTTGCATTCTTTCCAAAGGCCCCAAGCAATATGAGGGAAGGACAAATCCCAAAAAGACCTAAGTAAAGGATTCCTTGTCGAAGCTTTCCACTGAGAAAAGAGATCTTCAATGGACAATGGGAAAACCCAAGGAAGGTTCCATAACCTAATAAATTTTTCCCAAAGAGAAGCAGCAAAAGAGCAATTAAGGAATAAATGACTCAGAGATTCAACATCCATCTTACAAAGACAACATCTATTAGGGATTTGGAATCCACATTTACACAGGTTGTCAATTGTAAGCAACTTATTTTGGAGAGATCCAAAAGAAGATATTAATTTTAGGTATCAGATGTTTGCACCAAGCTTTAGATCAAACGGGAGGATGATCCAGAGAAGAAGTAATCTTAGCAAAAGCAGAAGACACAGGAAAATTACCAAAGGGATCATCAATCCAAACCGTGTGGTCCTCCAGCTGCTCAGAACTAAGTCTAATAGCTACCAGCGTAGTCTGGATGGGGACCAAAGCCTGACTAACTCTGCCCAAGTCCACCCAATTACCATTCACTCTGTAATCTTTAACATAAGTTTCAAACCTTGCCTTGCAATTCTCAGCCCAATCTCTGAAGGAATTGATTTTTATCAAGGGTTCCTTAAAAAGCCATCTGTCTTCCGAGAATCTGGTACAATTACCATTTCTCACTTGCCAACCAATGCCTTCCTCCACAATATTTTTTCCAATAATTAAATTTCTCTAGCATATAGATCCTGTCGGAAGAAGGAGGGGGTCCTTCTTAATAATGGAAGAGCAGTTGTTTTCTAAATATTTGCTAGCCAGAATATCGATCCACTCCCCAGAGGAAGAGAAGATTCTCCATATTTGCTTAGCCAAGAGGATTTTATTAACAATTCTGATTCTTCTTAACCCAAGTCCTCCATTATTTTTAGGTCTACAAACCAGATTCCAGTCAATTAAGGGAACTCTTTTATTTTCCTCAACACTCGACCAAAGAAATCTTTTTTGAATTTTTTCAATTGTATCAAAAAATTTAGCTGGAATCTTAAAGAGGCTCAGGGTGTAGATAGGAAGATTCTGGAGAGAGGCTTTGAGGAGCTGAAGCTTACCAGCTTGACTAAGTAGAGCACCTTTCCAACCCGCAAGCTTCTTACTGAATTTATCCACCAAAGATAACCAGAAAGAATCAGGAGGTTTCAAACTTAAAGGAAGACCTAGGTAGGTGGCAGGAAGGGAATCCACCTTACAATCTAGAATTCTGGCAATTTTGGTCTGTCAATGAGCCGGAGTATTGAAAAAGAACAGTGAACTTTTTTGATTGTTGATCGGTTGTCCTGAAGCTCTCCCATACTTGTCAAGTAGTTGTTTTATAGATTTGCCTTCAAACATAGAAGCTTGACCCATGAGCATAGTGTCATCAACGAATTGTTGATGAGAGCACACCAAGTTGCCCAAGGAAGGTCTAAGCCCAGAGATGACTTTAAAGTCAACCATATTTTTCAGGTTCCTACCTAAACTTTCAGCCATAATAG
This sequence comes from Sequoiadendron giganteum, assembly GCA_007115665.2. Lineage (NCBI taxonomy): Eukaryota > Viridiplantae > Streptophyta > Pinopsida > Cupressales > Cupressaceae > Sequoiadendron > Sequoiadendron giganteum. The sequence goes on along the minus strand of CM021100.1, from coordinate 275,284,845 downwards.
TGAATAAAATAGGAGATATAGGATCACCCTGCCTTAGACCTCTGGTACTTTGAAAAAAAGAGGTCAGGGATCCATTGCTCATAATCGATATGGATGCTGTGGACACAAGTTTTTCCACCATTTGAACAACCCTATTATTAAAGCCAAAGGCCTTTAGAATTTTAAATAAAAAAATCCAATCAACTCTGTCATAGGCTTTTGAGATGTCAAGCTTTAAGAGGAAACCTTCAGTCTTCGACTCAACAAGGGAGTGAATGTTCTCATGAACTGTAACTATAGAATAAGGGATTTTTCTACCAGGAACGAATCTATTATGTTGAGGAGAGATCAAGGAAGGCAGAAAAATTAAGAATCTAGAGGTTAAGACCTTAGAGATAATATTCTATAAAGAATTACAGAGACTGATAGGCCTAAAAGCCTCAAAGTTATTAGCTCCAGATTTCTTGGGGACAAAAACAAAGAAAGTAGCATTTAATTCTTTTAAAAGACATTTGGCTCCAAAAAATTCCTTAACAGCATTAACCACATCTTCTTCAACAATCTCCCAGAGCCATTGGAAGAAAAAAAAAGGGAAAACATTAGGACCCGGGGCTTTATTCCCATCAAAGGAAAAGACAGCCCGCATGACTTCCTTGTCGGTGGGGATTGCTGTCATAAAATAGTTGTTTTCCTCATTGATAATTCTTGGTATAGCTTCCACTAGCTGATCTTGCTCATTCTGATAATTTCAGTACTTGTCCAGAGAAGACGTTTAAAGAAGGAGCCCGCCTGCATCCTAATATCCTCTTCCTCCTCAAATCTAGTTCCATTCACATCTATTTGAGATATTTTGTTTACATCTCTGTGTTTAGAAGTCGAAAGGTGGAAGTACTTGGTGTTTCTATCTCCAACAGACAGCCAGAGGGCTCTTGATCTTTGTTTCCAAAACTCCTCCTCCTTCCTAATTATGTCGTGCATCTTCATAAGGAGCTCATTCTCTTTTTCCTTAGTATCATTCAAGTAACCCTCCTTCTGTATTTTGAATTGAATTGCTCCCAAATCCATCTGAAGTTCGGACTTGATCTTAAAGATGTTCCCAAAAGAATCCTTTCTCCATTTTTTAAGATTACATTTCACTTCCCTTAATTTTTTAGGAATTCTGAACATTGCAGTTCCTTGAATACTTATATTCCACCATTTCATTATTTCCTCTTTAAGAGTACAATGAGAGGTCCACATTTTTTCAAATCTGAAAGGAGTATTCTTCTTCTTTTTATAGAATCCACAGTGAAACTGATAGGGGAATGATTAGAACCTATTCTAGTGAGGGCTTTAAGGGAACAATAGTAATAAAAATACCAATGATTGGAAATCAAAGATCTATCTAATCTGACCTGTATGAGGTCCATCCCCTTTTTGCAATTGGACCAGGTGAAGGAGGCTCCAAGAAGATCCAAATCAATCGGCCCTTGAGTATTAATAAAATTCTGAAGATCCTCTTTACTTTCTAAGTTAATCTGAGATCCCCCAAATTTTTTACCATTCATTAAGGGAGTATTGAAGTCCCCCATAACAATCCAAGCTTCTTTATCAAAAATCCTCCTAATGGAGGCTAATTCCAGCCAAAAAGATTTCCTCATACCTTTTCCATTAGGAGCATAAATGTTCATTTGAATCCAACTGAAGTTATCTCTTAGATGAGTGAATCTAGTAACTATATGATTTGTACCTTCTAGTATTGGATCTCCTTTGATATTGTGGCTATTCCAGAAAGTAACAATGTCACCCGAAGCACTGTTTGAGTTATTGCCCTGGTTGTTGTAGTACTGAAAGAGTTTCATCTTTTCAATTTTTTCCTTAGACATTTTAGTTTCCAGAATTAGAAGAATATCAGGTTTGTGATCTCTAACAAAGTTGCGAAGAACATCCTGCTTGTGGGTGCTATTGAGTCCCCTTATATTCTAGGACATAATCTTCATTATATACCAGGGGAGTTAAGACACTCCAGGATGGTTTTCTGAGATCCATCCGCTATATCCTGAAAACTATTCAGCTCTCTTTTCTTTTTCAAAGACTTTTTACCTCTTAAATTCTTTGTTGCTCCACAATCTGCCTTACCTCTTGATCTGGTAGAAATGTCACTTGGGGTCTTCCCTTGTTTGTTTTTTCCAGACTTCTTCTTTGATATATTCTCTTCTTTATCAGTCTCATCTTGATTGTCCGTCTCTCTGCTAGATTCCCAATCCTTTTCGTATGGTAGTCTTTGTTCCCAAGGTAATGTGTCCATGTTACCATTCTCTTGACAACACAAGACATTACTGGATAGGTTAGCTAAGTAATCCTACTTTTCAAGGGATTCTAAAACCCCAACAGTAGAGCTGGTCTCCAATAGGTGCTCCACACCCATAGGGGGGAGAATATCAGAAAATGAGGAGAGAGGAGGGATTTTCAAGACCAAGGATAGGCCCTCACTAGGGATATCCTCCAAACCCGGTATCTCTTCATTTCTATCAGAAGGGACTGTCATTTGGGATAAGGAAGGAGACAGGATCAGATCTCCTTCTTCAGCTAAGGTGCCCTCATTAATACCTCTTTCCTTTGAAAGAGACTTTAAGTTATGAAGCTCAATAGGGAACTCACCTTTATACTCCAAAACCACTTCGATCTCTGAGGAGTTTTTCTGATTATCGGCTTCTATATTTTCCAACTCCTGCTTTTTATTCTCCCTCCTTCCTTCTCTAGAGTCATTCTTCTTTTTTTTCCAGGTTCTGCTAGCTTATCTTTCTCTAGAGCGGCATTTAGAGGGCATTTTTTTGCCCAATGACCAGATTTCCTACACTTGAAGCAAGCAAACGGGATGGTTTCAAATTCTATATTTTGTTCCCAGGATCCCAGCTTAGATTGTATCTCTATCGATGATGGTAAATCTGCTTCCTAAGGAACTCCCAACATTTCCTCGTGAAAACTAGTCTCTTTCTAGCAATTGTCATTGTGTCGATTGAAAGGAGCTCACCAAAGGAGCTCACAATGCCCAGGAAGATGTCTTCACTCTAGTATTCCAGGGGCAGGCCTGGAAGTCTAACCTAGACTAGAACATTCTCAAAGATAGAGTTCGATAGATCCAAATGGGAGGACCACTTCTTTAGAGCCAGGGATGATTTTCCTATCACCCAAGGACGTGCACCTCCTACAGCCATAATATCCTCTTTGCAAGTAAATTCAAAAGCAAAAAACCCTTTGGAAGAGCAGCAACTGAGACATTCCCACTAGTTCTCCATTTATTTTTAACAAATTCCCTGACCACTTCAATATTTGGTCTAGGACTCATAAACTTTCCAACTAGGGTTCATTCCATTAGGGCTATATTATGGTCTATAATTAGATCTGGAATGGAAATAGCAAACTTACCTCTAGCAGGGGACAAGATATTTTGCACTGGAGGGAAGGAAGACTTTCCATTAGGTTTTACCCCAAATAGAGAGGTCCATGTTTTGCAGTTGCCTCCAAAACCGCCTATGGTCCCCACTCCCCCACTATCTTTCTCATTTTTTTCGGTGGAAGAAGTAGCAGAGATAAACGCTAGAATTTCCTTTCCCCCATGGTCCACCTGTATTTTGTTGCCAGATTCCACATCATCCTGGTCATCCTTACCTTGCTTCTGACTCGGTTCCAGCTCCTGATTCGACTGTCGATTTTCTAATCTTGCTTCGCTTCCGGATCCAATTCCGTTGTTTTGAAATTTGAACTCCGTTTTCTCTCGCCCATGACCGCTCCCGAATCCTCACATTTTTTTGTTAGAGTAAAGGTCTTAACTTAATTATGTTGATTAAGTTACCTTTATTCCCTTCTTAAAATTTCACGTTAGTTTGCATAAGGTGGCATTTAATAATTATATTAATTATTAAATATTTTTCTATTAGGACTTCTATTAGGGTTTTTCCTATTAGGGTTTTATTAGGGTTTGCATGATCTCCTTTTTATAAGGATTGATCCCATTGTATTTCATATCAATTCATTTTCTCATTCTCTATGATATATACATTTTCAGTTTTCAGAGAACCCTTGTTTGTTTGTCTCCATCTCTTCTTTTGTGACAAGTTATTTGCATGTAGGTGATCTTTGAGGTTTGTGAAGTTGTATTTTCTCAACTTCTACATGGTATTAGAGCTTCACACCTACTACTTCCTCTTCTTGTTTTGAAGATTTTTGGAGCTACAAGGGTTTGTTGCAAGCCGTTTTTTATTGGAGTCATCATCATTTTTGCTTCAAAAATTCAGTTTTCACTCATTTGCAAGAAAACAATTTTTGAGTTTTGTAGCTAGCGTCAAAATTTGAATTGGGTACCTTTTAGATTTTGCATATCTTGCATAGATCTAGAGAAAATCACTGTTGAAAAAACAACGCACGTCATTTTTCTCCTGGCTAAAAGTAAAAAAAAGAAGTTATTTTCTCATATTCTGCTTGTTGGATCAAGAAACGATTTCTGGGTTTTGTTTCTAGCATCAAAATATTTCTGGGTTTTTATTTTTGTCTACAACCACTAAGTAGATTTTCCAAAAATCAAGTTAGAAATAAACATTTTTTGCTAGAAAATTCGTTTCCTACAAACTAAATTCAGTTTTTGAAAAATTCATAACTTTTGGCCATGGTGTCCATTTTTGGCAAATGAGATATTGACAAAAAGCTAGTTTCGAGCAATTCGTAGTGGTGTAGGCCATTTTTTCAAATTTGGTCATCTACACAAATTTGAGGTTATTTTTCATTATGGAAACAAATGTGAACATTGGTTTGTGCATGCACTCTTTTTTGTTCTCATGCAATAAGTTTGCATTTTGTCCTTAATTTATGCATGTTTTGCATGTTCTTGGAAAGTTAGTTCTATCAACTTTCCAGTGGTGTGGGTTTCATCACTTCATTTTTTGTTGGTGCATTCTACAACCAGTTTTATGGTTGTCCTTCATGTATTTCCAACATTTTGTCCTTTGATGGCAATTTTGAGCATTATTTGTAAGCAATATCTTTTATGTAAACACACTAAAATAAAGTGTCACACTATTGTACATGCATCTTTTGGGGATTTTGCACATAAGGTTGTGTCATATTTTGTACCTACACTATTATTATAAAGTGCCATGAGGGGTTGTATAGTTTGTCTTTGTTTTGCCATCACATCTTTGTCTGGTGAGTGTCCCTCCACAACGACAGTGAATCCATACCATGGGGGGTTGTGTAGTTTGCCTTTGTTTTCCATCACACCTTTGTCCGATGAGTGTCCCTCCACGACGACCATGGATCCATATGATTCCAGCCTCATGCATGTGTGTTTTGTTTTGCACACCATTTTTTCAGTTGCAGGTGCTATCTTGCACGTTTTCAGATGTTTCTTCTCCTTCATGCACTATAGGGTGTTTCACATCATTTCAGTGGATCTGTCAAGCTCTCCTAGTTCAACATTGTGGGGGGGTTATTATATTGTTCATGCTAATTCTTCCTTGGTTTCATCTTGGAAGGGATCTTTCATCTTCAGCGGAGGTTCTTCAGCACCATAGCAATCATCTTTCGATAGTTTTTTGTAGCATCTTCTGCTTGAGTGATGTTCTTCTTCTTGGCTTTCTGCATCTCTTTTTGGAGTAGAGCTTTTTCCCATGAGGTTTTCTCTATTTCTCCTCTTTATAGAGATTTGGTTGTATTTGGGTACCTGATCTAGCCTAGTTGTTGGGACCCATGTTTTCCTTCTTGCATTGTAGTTACCTTTGCTTTTCTTGCATTTGTTTGTAGATGCACTGTTGCTCATCTTAAGGGGGGGTGTTAGAGTAAAGGTCTTAACTTAATTATGTTGATTAAGTTACCTTTATTCCCTTCTTAAGATTTCACGTTAGTTTGCATAAAGTGACATTTAATAATTATATTAATTATTAAATGTTTTCTTATTAGGGCTTCTATTAAGGTTTTTCCTATTAGGGTTTTATTAGGGTTTGCATGATCTCCTTTTTATAAGGATTGATTCCATTGCATTTCATATCAATTCATTCTCTCATTCTCTCTAATATATACATTTTTCAGTTTTCAGAGAACCCTTGCTTGTTTGTCTCCATATCTTCTTTTGTGATAGGTTATTTGCATGCAGGTGATCTTCGGGGTTTGTGAAGTTGTATTTTTTCAACTCCTACACTTATCACCCCTAAATTAACCCTTTTTCTATGATAATTTGACCCTTCAATGTATCTTCATTCCCGAGCTAAGTGTGTTTTGGGAGGTAAAACTCATTAACTTCATTAAACACAAATTAATTCCTGACCAACACTTAAATTTTCCCAAGTGGACTAGGTCGCCACTTTGGGTGACCTAGCCCCTTTAGGCATATATTTCAAATTTAAAATAAAATTCAACAGGAATCTTGCCTCCTAAACCCTAGGGTCAGCCTATCAAGTTGCATTTCAAAAAAATTACGGTTTTACATGTACAAATAATTGTTTTCATCCTCATTTTTTTCTCTCCCAGGCTCATTTTTACATCTCTCTTCACAAGCACTCAAGCATTCAACTCTTCACAAGCAAGCATACAAGTATTAGGGTTTTGCAAGCTATCTCTATTGGAGCTACTCTTACATGTTGCAGACCATCAACAACAAAGGTTTGGTAAGCATTTCCATTGAGTTCAACATTCAATCTTATATTCCTTTGATTTTATCTCATTTGGGTTTAATCACCTACAAAGGGGTTTGACTTAGGCAAACCCCTATTTCCTAACCCCAACATTCTCTTGGTCTTTGCATGTGTTTGAAGGTTTTTATGCAGATTTGGTGAAGTACAAAGAGTTGAAGAAGGTACCAAAAGTCTACTCAAGTCACATTCAAGCATCAAACCCTAGGAAGGACAAGAAGACAAGCTATAAGTCACTTTCAGGAGTTCATGTCATGGATTGTTGTAGAAAAGGGAAACATAAATTGGGACCCACAAGATCAAGCCCTAATTCCTTGAAAAGCCATAAGAGGAATAGGTCACCCCTATTGGCGACCTTGTCCCTGTGACAAGTCTAAATTTTTTTTTCTATATTTTTGGGTACCCATTTCCCAAAACCTATTTTGGAAATTTTCCCAGTTGGAGGACTAGGTCGTCCCACTTGTCGTAAGTGTCCTTATGCTATTTTTAGACATTTTCTAGAGGATTTTGAGACCATTCATCTACAACATGACTTTTCCAAGTGCACACCCTCAATCCTTCTCTATTAATTTCTCGATTAGTCACATTTAGGGCATATAGTTTAGTTAGCTTGCATTAGTTTAGATTTACTTTACTTACATTACATACATTAGTTTAGCATCATTTTATTTCAATTTTAGCCACACCATACACACACCTATCACAAATTTCATCAATCAACCTTGCCCCTTTAGATGCAACCACCAAAAAGCATGTAACCACCTAAAGGCAAGAGTGCAATTCCTACCCACCAAGAGCTCCTGGGGTGAAAAACCCTAAGGGCCTAAAAGAGGGAATCCTTTTGCCCTAGGTTTGAGATACATTTTTGGTGATTTACATAACAGTAAAAATATTTTCCTTAAACAAAAACAAACTTGCACACAATGATCCACCTAATTCACATTAGAGTTACTTAAAAAGTTTAATATGAGCTTGCTTAAATAAGTAAGGAGGGGGCAATCGACTTATCATGTGGATTGACAAATGCCCCATGAAGTGGAAAAAATAAGTAGACAAGTATCCAATCAGTGTTGACCTTAGGATCACTTCGAATATGAAAACCAACAACCTATTTGACCAAGTAATCAACCTTGAGGTGAGATATAAAATATTCAAACCTTAAAAAGTTAGCACATGAGGTATACCAAAGAAGTTGGAATCCTCTAGAGGTATAAAAAGTTGCATATTGAGTTAGAAAAAAACAATTCTAACCTCATCAATCTAATTACATAGTTTAAGTATAGTGAATAGATAAATTATTCACTCTAACACCTCTTATTGGATCAATAGCTCATCTATATAGTTGCATGCTTCTCTTCTTGGTCATATTGCTTAAGTAAGACTATGTAATATACTTATTCCACCAAATATTATAAATGATGATGATATATTCCTTGATAACACCATTCGATAAGGTTTAAATTCCTCTCGGTGTGACTGGGCTAGGATTGACCCCCAGATGATGTTGAAAAATTGAATCAAAATAATATAAATAATATATTTAACTAATATAAATCTTATTAATAATGTTTGTGATTAAGGAAAATAATTTTTTTAAGAGACTCAAACCCCTTTTAAAAAAGCAAGCTTAAAATATTTGAAAGATAAAGATTGGCAACCAAACAACTTTTATAGGGACCTAAAATTCAAATATTCAAAGAAGTCTTAACAAAAATCCAAGAATCCACATAACAAACCTATAGCTAACCTACTAAGAACACATTGCAAAAAATAATAGACCAAGAAAAAACCTACAATAACTCTTTAAGAGTATTAGCCACTTCTAGTTCCTATTGATAGAAGCTTTGATGGAGACTCACCATGCTTAAAAAAATATTCTTCACTTGGAAAGATTTATTAGTTCCCCTAGTACAAGCACTTGGCCCATTTTTCTCCATATTTCTTTATTTTTCCTTGGCTCTGCTGTCTTTCTTAGTCTTCTCAACAACATTGGGAACAACCTTGAGTTCTTTCAAATTTTTAGTGAGAATGTGAATGCCTTCTACACGATTCAGAATGGTGCATTGGCTAATATTAGTGATATATTCTAAGTTTTAATTAAGTTGCAACATCTTATCTTCCAAACCCTTGACCTAGTTCTCAAAATCTTCCTTCATACATTGAATTAAGTCATAATCACCTCGAACATGCCAAATGAATTTATTTTTCCTCTACCTCATTCTTCTCATTGATAGAATCCTCTGCACCCTTATTAACATCAATCTTATTTTGCATAGATCTCAGCTTAACCTTTATCTTATTTAGCTCAAGAAAGAACCATTTAGTGATTCTAAACTAACCCACCATGTCATTAATGCCAAGCACCAAAACATTATATATTTTGTCTATGGTTGTATTAAGTTGGGGGAAGTCCTTTGTCAAATCTTGAGTAGAAACCATATAGCTTCCTTTGACATTTTTAGGGGTAAGATTAGGGCTTTTGTCATTATAGCCAGCTTGCACATTAGTCTTTTTCTCCAATTTTCTCTTTCATTTACCCTTCTCCTAGTCAAATTAGCATGTTTTGATTTTTTCTTCTCAATAGAAGAAATGCTAACATCTTCAAGAATAACACCTTTTTGTATGTGACCCACTTCATCAAGAGAGCTGAGCAAGAGCTCTTTTCTTAGAAAAAATTACCCTTTCTCAATTATATTATAAACAATGTTTTAATAAAAATAATGGGTATGTGCAAGATCATCATGGAAAAAACAGGCCCTTAAGTGGCAAAAAAATCAATAAAATAAGAGTTAGGAAACTTCACATAAAATTTTGAATAAGTTATCTATATTATTTTAAAAATATGTAACAATAGAATTTGTAGAAAATTTAATGTAGTTTCTAAATTACTAAGTTTATTTACAGAAAAAAAATATATTTGGTAAAAATTTGAAATTTCAATATAATAGCACTTAAATTTCAGGAAAAAATAAGAAGTAGTTGTGTGTTTGACCACCCTAACCACATTAAAATGATAATTATTTTTTATAATATTTTATATATAAGTAGAGGACTCATGTCCCGATGTGATACATTTTTTTTTAATTTGTTTTCAAGTAAATAATTAATTATTAAAAATTTATGATAACTTTTAAAAAATATAAAGACTCGTATGTCTGACGACTTTAACTTGGTCAAAATTTCATGAAATTAATGTTTTTATTTTTTAATCTTATTGTATGTGAAGAATAGAATGTGACACATGTTTTGGATTCAAAAAATATGATACTGTTTGAAAGCTATAGATGTTTTTCAATCAGCCTAAAAATTGAGACTTTAGTCATAATTCAATAGAAAATGAATAATAATAATTTATTAAATTCATAGTAAAAAATAATTGATATTGGTGGAAAGCTAAGAATCTCCTTTAAAAACCCTTTTCGTTTCATCAATTTTGGGTTAAAAAAATGTCGTCAGCCACATACCCATCATATTGCCACTTTTTAGTCCATCATAATCTTGCACATACCTAATGTCATTCTATAAAGAAAAAACAAGATCTTACACAAATATTTAATAAAAAGCTCTACATATAATATTTTAGAACACAAAAAATAAATATTTTTAATATTAAATCATTTGTAAATTTGATTATGATTAGTACTTAATATATTTGATGAACAAAATGATTATTTATTAAAAGTTAATTGTAACTTGAAGAGTTTAAATTTGGGTGGGTTGTAGTCAAGTATCAATTAATTATATAAGACATTAATTTTGCATTAACCACTACTTGTATTGTAATCAAACACCACCTATTTATGTGGCATTTATGTCTTTACTTCAATAATTAGACATTCTAGTTGTTCACATGTGGACTTAAATCCCTACATTGGTTGTTTAGGAAAGGAACTAGTTTACATCTGACTGTTTATGAACATAAACCGACTCTTTAATCTCTTCTATTTAATTGCAAAATATATTTTGATCTAAGGGTAATGCTAACCCTAATTTTAGGTTGGACTCTCATCTTTGCCCTTTATGTTTATAAAAGAGATGAAAATGGTTCACATGATAAACTCAACATAACCAGTTTCCCTGAGGTTGATTCTAATCAGAGCACAGCAATGGAGAAAGAGAAGCATGTTCCGTGCCCAACAAAGGAGAAGAAGACCAGAAAAAGAAAGGAATGCGATATCCCAGATGAACACCGTTGCAAACGATCAAGTCGAAAAAGGAATTGGCAATGTAAAAACGCCCGTGTCAACCACATCTATTGCCAATATCATATTGATTTAGCGAAGAGACATTGTTTGGTAAAGGAGGAGAGGGACAAGCAATATCCTCTACATTCTTGTGGAAAAATGCCTAACAGTGACAAAGAATCTATTGCAGTGGAAGATCAGAAAGATACCAGTCAGGTTGTTGGAATCGGCAAATGAGAGATGAACGACATGCGTAGAATAAGAAATCTAGAGATAGCTCAAGAAACAACGGTTCCTTCAGACAGATCAGATATCAACGAGCTTCTGCCTTCTTTAATGATGGATACTTGGAATCAAGAGCTTACTCCTGCCCAGACACATACTCTTGTTTTAGCTCAAAGGCAGAATGGTTCAAGCGGCTGTGGTCTGATACATGCATAGATTATAGGTTCTCCTTTTTATTTTGTTTCTTGGAATGGATTGGTTCTTCTGATATTCTTTGTAAGTGACTAGAAGAAAAGATTAAGTTCTGGAAGTCTTTCTTTGGCTCATGGAGGACTTCCTGTTGGTTCAAGTTCATTCTCATCGCAGTTTTTAGTTGCTGCAGAATTAGTTCATAGGCCTGTATGGAAGAACACTCGTTGGTATATGAAATGATATGTGAATCTAGACTTATCTGAATACATTATGACAGACATATTACTATCATTGTTCTTCAATTTCATGGTGCAATTTGTTCTGATTTTGTAAATAGCTTCTTGTTTTGAGAAAAACACAACATTGTATGTTTGTTTGTTTCTGTTAAGCGCTTAACCGCATGAAAAAGGCCATAACCTTACCCAAACTGTGCCCAATAAAATAAGGATTAGGGATTCAAACATGGATAGAATTACCAACATATTATTAGTCTTTATCTTTCTGTTTCTATTGTACTGTTGTTCTGGTTTACACAAGATTTTCTTGATTTTCTTGGGAAATAACTATAACAGTTGTGGTTACCTTGCATTCTGTTCCATCAACAATGCGGCATCCAATTGTTTTGTATTTATATAAATATTGGAGATCATATGGAATAAATCAACGACTATAACGTTTTATTGCAAAACAATTAAAGTTTTATTATTGAATTGTGCCAACGGCGTGGATTTTTAAGGACCGCTTTAAATGATTTGGGCCCATCGCTGAGGTTGCCTACGAAGAATTAAGCATAGTAATGGCCAAATACACACGGTCTAGGGAATACTGATTTACAAAACAAAACAAAAAGAAAAAGGAATATGAAAGTTAATATTATTATGGATTGAAAAATATTGATTCTTAAAACTGGATCTCTAGTTTTAGGTTTTAAAATATTTAATTAAAAGATTAAATGTGGTTTTAGATGTTTTTAAGTGTAATGGAATGGTGTTGCATTTCTAAGACTAATTAAGTTGGAATGTGTCAAGTTGGGATCCCCAATATGGTTTCCTTTCTTTTCTATTTTCTCTTAATTCTTGGTGATGGGGTTTAGTGATAAACCTCCTTGGAATTTCCTCTTGTTGTTGTTAATGAAAAATATAGTTCTATGGAAATTATTATGTAATTTATTTTCATTTCTCTCTTAATATATTTTATCTCCTTTTTTACCCCAAAAAAAGATTAAAATCATATATTTATGACAACTTATTTATTTATTTTGAATTCATTTTAAGAGAATGTCTTAGTAAAATCACATTTAAGTAATGGTGAAATTTTTTTTGAAGTTAGGTTTATTCTTCATTTCTTTATATGTTCATATTTATACGCATTCCTATATATTAAATAATATCAATATATTTCTATACACTTTCTAATAAACTTCACAATTAGTCCACCCTTCATATCTAGACATTTATTATATCCATAGACATTAATATTCCCTAATCTTAGGCCAATCACATGTGTACAATATTGATTGCACACCTATCATTTGACCACTAAAATTTAAAAATTGAAATTTGGATAACTCTTGCCCATTTTACTAGTCACTAGCAGTCACATGCACAGGCATGCAACGATCAGCTGATAGGGTGCACCACTATTTGTTGGCAAATGGGTGGTGTAAAGTAGAGTTTTTTTCTCATAGATGAAAAAAATATTAGAATATTTGTAATTGTATGATTTATGGAAGGAAGGGATAGCGTGCTAATAAAGAAACTATGAAATAATGTGACATTAGCTCATAGTAGGAGGCAGATCTTATGAGTTTGGATTTTACGTAGAATTGAAAGTTAAATTTGAATAGCCTAACCTAAACATATTATAAGTCCCTGATGTTTTAGTCCACTTGTTTGTTCTTAGTTAGAATTTATTCATTAATTTTAATTTGAAGTAATAAATCATCAGTAACCTTTTTTTTATTAATATGTAATATTTAATAATTTTAGTTAGAATAGATCTTTAAAAATTACTTTAATGAATAATTTTAGGTATGAAAAATAAATTTTCCTTATAACTTTTTTTTGAAAATTTAAGTAAAATTTAAATTTTTCATAATTATATTTTTAAATAATAATAATTTGTTCAAATTTCTAGATACAAAATAATTTTGTCTTTGTTTTATTTTTATATATAGTAGACCTAGATGGACATCTATATTTGAAATTTTGAGGTTAATCAATGAATTCATTGATTATTATTTAATTATTTTAAGATACATATCTAGGAAAAGTATGGAACATTAAAGGATTCTCTTTTTTTAAGACTTATTAGCCATGTCTTTTATTACTAATATAGAATAAAAAATTATTCTTTAAAAAAAAATATTCCATTAGTATAGTCATCCCTTTTATTACTAATATTGAGTAAAAAAAGTACTCTTCAAAAAAGTCATTTTTTATTTGAATATTAGGTATAGTGGTCATAAAAAATGACCTTTTGAAGAAAGAAAGATGTTATAAGCAGTATCCACTCCATAATTTTGAGAATAAAATCATTTTTGTGCTTTTGATTAATTGGTTAGAAGAGGAATGCAATGGAACGAAACACATATTTTTCATTATTAGAGTAACTGAATTAAAAGGAATGCTTTGTTTTGAGGGAATGTGAGAGACATGTTATTATAGAGTATGACAATGGGAAACATATTTTTTCTTTGATACAACTTGTCATGACATGGAAAACATGTTATTGTAGAGTATGTTTCTCTAAAGTAAACTTATAGGAGGATTTGTGTACACATAAATCTATATAACAACAAATATGCAACATTAAAAGTAATTAAAGGATGAAACATACATGAGAGATTTTATGGAATTTCACCATGAATCCCTGATCAATTAAAGGATGAAAGGGACATGAGAAATTTTGTGGACTTTCATCATACATTACACAATTAAAAACTTGGGGAAACTATGGTGTTTCCATATATAATATTTGATATTGTTGTATTTTCTTTAATGTGGAAACTTGAAGGGAAAAATATATCTTGGTTTGCAAATCCTTTCACATGATTATACCTAGTTCCTACAAATAAAATACAAGGGTATATTAACACACAAGCAAGCAAAATAAAAAAGCAACGGTAAAGAGTGGGAAAGTATATGGGTAAAACTAATATATACAATGTGAAGCTGAAAATAATGAGTAATTTATACAATTAGTCAATGAAATGTGTGTATTGATAATGGGAAAGTTTTGTACTTACATACACTATCAATCATGTTTAACAAAGACAAGCTACATTTTATTATGGGGTATGACAATGGGAAACGTATTATTGCTTCGATACAACTTGCTATGACATGGAAAGCATGTTACTATAGAGTATATTTGTCAAAGCTAAATTTATATGAGGATTTGTGTACATATAAATCTATATAACAATAAATATGTGGCATTAAAAATTAAACCACAAAACCCACACTCATTTTCCTCCCTACCATATTGGGATCATGAAGCCCCATGGACTCTAGCCAAACCCTCGAGCAATGAAAGGGTAAAATGACCATGAGAGATTTTGTGGATTTTCATCATACATTACACAATAAAAACTTGGGGAAACTCCAATGTTTCCATATATAATATCTAATACTATTTTCTTTTTTATGTGGCAACTTGAAGAGAAAAAGGTATCCTAGTTTATGAATTATTTTGCATCCTTATACCTAGTTCCTACAAATGAAATATAAGGGTATGTTAATGCAAAATCAAGAAAAATAAAAAGGAACAATAAAAAGTAAGTATATGGGTAATATTAACATTTAAAATGTGAAGTTAGAAATAATCAATAATTTATATAATTAGTTAATGAAATGTGTCTATTGATAGTGTGAAAGCTTTGTACTTACATACGTTGCTAATTATGTTTAACAAGGATGAGCTACATTGGATCAAGTACTAGGAGCTTGAAAGAAATTGAAATGAATAGTGTATAATATGCTAATTTTGTTGAATTCTTATTATATCTATACAACAATATAAAAGAAATAATATATATATATATATATATATATATATAATAAAAAAGGTTAGCAGTATTTGTTGTAAATAGAAAGTGATTTTGTGGAACATGGGCACATATAAGAACCAATAACAAGAAAAAAAAATAGTCAAGTAGAAAAAAAAGCAGGCCAACCATGACATTGTAAATGGTTTTGTTGAATGGAGCAACAAACACCATTTCCATGTGCTTTTGGGGAAAAAATTGCTTGTCCTCTCAAAAGAACATGATAGCGGTGTACAATTGTTGTTCATAATCATATAAACCCATGCTCATTATCCTCCCTACCATATATGCATCATGAAGCCTCATGGGTTCTAGCCAAACCCCAAGCAAAAGAATAGGAAACATCCATGGAAAATATCATGGACTCTTACCATACAACACACAATGACAAACTTGGGGAGTTGTAGGTGTTTTGAAACTATAAGTTCTGTAATATTGGAGTGACTTTTTCTTGGTCTAGCAAGTTCATGGGGAGAGGATACCCTAGTAAAGAATCAGTATACTAGGGTTTGAAGATGAGTAGAAGATGGATAGATGAAAAATATAGAACACTACACAATAAGAAAAAAGATCCATCTAACCTCACAGTGTGAGTTGAAATCTACCTATATTAAAAATGCAACCACAATCTAAGGAAGAATATAGTAGATATCATCATTAGATTGATAGGCCAATTTTTATATAGACTATGTATGAGAACATAATGCACATTTTTCTTTGGGGGAGTGGGGGAAAAGAAAATCACAAGAGATATTGATACAAAACAAGCAATATATGTAACAGTTGGCTTCTCAATTTCAAATTCAAGCCATCAGATAGAATAGAGAAATTGTAAAAGTACTATTAGGGAAATTCTTTAAGAATTAGAGATAAATGGTAAATAATCGAAACCCATATGAAAGATATTAATACAAGATAAGTAGTTTGTGTAAGTGTTCACTTTTCTAATGAAATTTGTTAGAATGTCCAATTGCTTGCCTTCTTCTTTTGTGTATCGAAGCAACCAACTATACCACCCCCACTATATGCACGTACAAAGCTTTGTGGTTGTCATAAGTACCCCTGAGTAATTCATTCCAGGTGCTTGAAATAGAAGAGGGAAAAACAATATCATGAAACATATCGATATAATATTTGAGATACATTGTTTGGTAGTAGACACTGAAGACAAATAGAGGAATTGTATAATAGGTATTAGAATAACACTTGTATGCTACTAAATATTATACACAGTAAGGAAAATTTTATTAAGTTCCCTAAAACATAGACTGATATATGTACATACATGTATGTACTCAATTCCTTGATGCCACTAAAAAATCCAATTCATGGTTGGGCTGACAAAAATCTGAATGGAAACTTAAAAAAAATAGCCTATCATTTAAATATACATATCTATACATGCAAGAAAACAATATTGTGGGTCGTTTTGACAATGCAACAACAATGCATATATACATATGTATATCTAAATATATATGCATAGTATATGTATTCGTATTTATGTAGAGTGTTATTTTAAATAGAGTTTAAAATAGCATGTATAAGTATTTTCTACGTTCTTAGAAAATTCAGTACAATATAGCCACAACATTGAATGGTATACTATTGAGATGTTAAGAACACAACATTTAATTTTTCAATGTGTGTACAATATTGATAATGCCACAAAGGCTCTCCTGATAGTACAACTAAATCTATATATTTTTTCTTCCATATTTTGTACTATACTTTCCCACACTACAACATTGAATATTGCATTTACTTGCTGGTGTGGTAGATTGTAGGGTTTGAAAATTGTTGTTCTCTAAAATCTGTAAGTCATTTTACATGGGTGTTTTGCATAAATTATATATATATATATATATATATATATATGTATGTATGTATATATTGCAAATTTGAGCTCCATTATTCGACACTAAATATCATAGAGAAATAGGAAAATTGTAAAAGAACTATTACCAAAAGACTTAACAACCACATACGTCTGATTCTTAAGTGTCATCATAATACCTCTTACAACTATTACATAGAGTGCTTGTCTTGTATGAATATGTTGCATGATATTTCTTTCCCTCATCTGTTTCAAGCACCTTATAAAAAATTGTTAATTGTCATAGTTTTTGGTTTGTGTGGCAAGAAAATATATTGATTAAGTTGCATTATCGGAAGAGCCATTGTGGTGTTGGTTTGGTATTAGACTATTCTAAGAATCATCAGCCCCGGGTTTGTTCTATACGATATTTGAGGGTTTTAAAACTATTGTCCTCTGGAATTTGTAAGTCATTTTACATGGGTATTGTGCATAAATGATTTGTCCATAATATTGAATATCAAGCAATATATCTCGAATTTCAAATTAATTTTGTGGTGTTATGCACATTTTGGATAGATTATTGCATCATATAATTATTTCCATAACATAGAGAAAATAGGTATCATCATAAAGAACTCGATTTGAATAATTAATTTGGCAAGTTGAAAGGATAGTTTTTTAAGTGTGGAGAAATGTAGCCAGAAAAATAAAATATTTTTTGTATTTGTAGTAGTCAATATATGATGATGCAAGGAAAAAGCAGGAAACCCATGCTCATTCTGCTCCCTACCATAATTTCATGATAAAGCAAGATGGGTTTTAGGCAAACCCTCAAGCAAGCTCTGTTTTATAGCAGATTGGAGGTTTTTAAAATTGTTGTTCTCCACATTCAGTGACCTATTCTACATGAGTGTTTTCAATAAATGGTTTATTTATTGTTTATGTTAAAACTATTTTTGTTTGGAATCTAGAAGTCATCTTACATAGTTGTTTCACGTTATGGTTTTGTATGGATGGAAAAATTGCAGTTAAATATTCTTTAGTCAAAAAATATGGTTAGGGTTAGTAATTTTTTCGTCCCTTGCTTATTTTTTGTAGTTATATTTGTCCATGTGTGGCCCTATAACCATTACGATAGGAACAATTGTAGCTAAATTTTGTTTCTTTCGACCAAAAATATTGTTTGGGTGAGTAATTTTATTGGCCTCCATCTATTGTTTTAGTTATCTCTCTACATCTTTTTCGTTACAACCATTAACATAGGACCAATTACAAATTAACACAGGAGTAATTGCATATATATATATATATATGCAGAGGGTCAATATGAAAGCATAAACATGTTGGAGGTAAAATTCGTTTGGTGGTTGTTAAGTTAATATATCTTTTATCTGGGTATGTGCAGGATCATCATGGAAAAAATAGGTGCTTAAGTGGCAAAAAAATCAAAAAAATCAGAGTTAGGCAACTTGACATAAAAATTTGAATAAGTTATCTATATTATTTCAAAAATATGTCAGAATAGAATTTGTAGGAAATTTAATTTAGTTTCTAAATTACTAGGTTTATTTACAAAAAAAAATAAAATCTATTTGGTTAAAATTCGAAATTTCAATACAATAGTACTTAAATTTTAGGGAAAAAATAAGAAGTAGGTGTCTGTCTGACCACCCTAACCACAATAAAATGATAATATTTTTTTATAAGATTTTACATATAAGTAGAGGACTCATGTCCCGATGTGATGCATATTTTTTAGTAATTTTGTTTCCAAGTAAATAATTAATTATAATTTTTTTATGACAAATTTTAAAAAATATAAACACTCATATGTCTGACCACCTTAACTTGGTCAAAACTTCATGAAATTCAATTTTTTATTTTTTAATATTATAGTATGTGAAGCATAGAATGTGACGCATATTTTGGATTCAAAAAATGTGATACTGTTTGAAAGCTATAGATGTTTTTCAATCAGCCTAAAAATCAAGACTTTAGTTGTAATTCAATAGAAAATGAATAATAATTAGTTATTAAATTCAAAGTAAAGCATAATTGATATTGGTGAAAAGTTAAGAATCTCCTTTAAAAACCCTTTTCGTTTCATCAATTTTCGGTAAAAAAAAAGTCATCAGCCACATACCCATCATATTGCCACTTTTTGGCCCATCATGATCCTACACATACCTATCTATTCAATTTATTTGTTTGAAGTTTCTAACAGGATTTTCTTGTCACACAATATAGCTTAAATTATATCAATTAACTCTATGGCATTATAGGTGTTCTATACAGGTTATTGCTACTTATTTCCTTTACAAGTTCTATTTAATGTGGGTTTGGTGCCAAAGAATGTATGTCAATTTTTTGTCCATATCTTAATGTTCTCTTTAATGTGGGTTTTGAAACATCCCTCATTTTCCTTTCACTATTAAGTTTTTTTCTAATAGGTCAATGAAATGCATGTATAGATTTGAGTTTGCAACATACTCCTGCTTACCAATAATTCTATGGTTGTCTTGACAAGGTGTAACAACAAGTTCTATGTAATAGTTGGCTTGTCAATTCAAAACTCAAGCTACATTATTTCTCATGAAATATTATAAACAAAATAGGGAAATTGTACAACAATTATTAGAAAAAAAACTTAAGAATCATAGGTGGTAGAGGAGATGTTTCAGCCGATAGGCTACTTGTTTGAAGTTTTTGTAGGGATCTCTATCACCTCAACCATTAAGTGTATTTTCTAGTGTCGGAGATGTCTCGTCTAGCGGTTGCTTGATCGGGTTTTGTCGTGGTGATGTGGAGCTTGGTGATTACATGGGTTGGTGGTGGTGGAGTTGGTGTCCTTGACACGTGCAAAAGCTCAATGGATAGCATTTATATGTTAAGAACACAACCAGGGATAAATTTAAGAACCCCCCCCGCCTCAGTGAAGGTGTAAAATCCTAGCGAATCCTTCCAGTTTTTTCCTGGCGAATCTATACGCATTATTTTAAAAAGTTGTAAAATCCTGGCGAATCTTAATGAATAATTGGTAAAAATAATAATGACACTAGCGAATCCTAGCGAATAATCACTAAAAATATTAATTGCAAAGGCTAATCTCCTTAAAAATTTTACATAGTTGATCGACGCAGTTCCCCCATATATTTTTATTTTTTGTAGTATTGAAGTAGGGGCCCAGGGGTGGCAGCCACTGGTGGGGTCAAGGGGCAGCACCCCTTGCGGGGGTCAAGGAGGTGGAGTCCCCTTGTGGGGGTCGAGGGGGCAACGCCCCCTCGCAGGGTCTGAGGACAGTGGCCCCAATGTGCTCCTCTCAAGATACAGGCAGGGTCGAGGGGCAACACCCCATTGCCACCAAGCATAAATTCATTATTGAAAATGCATTGGAGCACACACAGATTAAGAATTTTTTCAAAATATCACTTTAAAAATAAGACTAAATGAAAACTAAAAAATTTACCATTGATTAGCTATTTAATCGGATGGTTGTGAGTTAATTCTGCGGCCTAATACACATGTGGATTGAATGAAAACTGAAAAAGTTACCATTGATTAGCTATTTAATCAAATGGCTGTGAGTTAATTTTGCGGCCTAATATACATGTGCCTTTTCAAAGGCTTGCTGAGGCTCGAAATTTGTTTTGGGCCACATGATTAGATTTAATCATGTGGCCCAAAACAAATTTCGAGCCTCAGCAAGCCTTTGAAAAGGCACATGCATATTAGGTCGTGGAATCAAACCACAACCATCCGATTAAAAATCTAATCAATGGCAATAGATAAAATGCATATTCAAGGCTAAGCTGTTAAAGTATACCTAAAATTAAATAGTATTTATTATTAGTGGCGATATTACCCCAAAATTGATTAGAGGAATATAATATTACTGATGAATATAATTAATATTTTTAATTATGGTATAAACTACTGGCGAATAATTTTCAATGACGCATCGTTTTTATGGCGAATTAATCGAGAAAAAAATATTTTTTTGTAAAAACTTGGCAATTCAGTCTCCTTTTTAGCTTGCACTATTCGCCATTTTTGGAGGTCCCGATTTCAATTATTTGCCAGTTGGCAAAGATTCGCCACTAAAGTTTTCCCTGAACACAACATTTAATTGTTCAATGTGTGTACAATATTGATAATGCCACAATATCTCTCCTAATAGTACAACTGAATCTATATATTTTTCTTGCATACTTTGGACTATACTCTCCCACACTACAACATTGAATATTGCATTTACTTGCTGGTGTGGTAGATTGCAGGGCTTTAAGACTATTGTTCTCCAGAATCTGTAACTAGTTTTATATGAGTGTTTTGCATAAGTGATATATATATATATATATATGCATATGGTGATAGAAATATTCCTGGGGACATTTTTTAATTATGTTGATTGGTGGCAGTGGAGTCAGTGTCCTTGATAAGCAAAAGTCAGAGGCTAACTATATGCTCATGGGAGTGTAAATGCATTTTTTCATTTTTGTACGACGGGGGTAGGAAAAGTAAATGTGGGAAGAAAAATTAAATGAAATATTGAGTGTTGAAGTGTGGGAAGCTATACTTTGATTTCAGTTGTATTGTCAGAATAGACACTGTCGAACAATTTTCTTCAAGTTTCCACCAACTTTTTTTAGTCCAGCTGGTATTTGTATTTAGTGGCACCAGAGATGTCGCTATACACCAAATCTGAATGGCAAGTGCTTTCTCATGGGAGTGTTATTGCAAATTTTGTCATTATTGTATGATGGCAACAAATGAACTAAATGTAGGCGGACGGACCAAATGGAATTTTTAGTGTTACAATTTGGGAAAGTATACTTTATTAAGTTGTATTGTAGAAATAAACATTACTTGAGAATTTTCTTGAAGTTTCCTCTTAATTTTTTGTTAGCCTAGACAAGAAGTGCATTTGTCGGTGTCATAGATGCCCCATTTGTTGGGCACTTGGATGGGTTTTTTTTGTGGTGGCATTGAGTATGGTAATTACATGGATTGATGGTGGTCGAGCTAGTGCCCTCGCCACAAGAAATCTAAATGGTTGTGTAGAGTATTTAGTAACAAATAGCTATTATTTAAATACCTCTCACACAAATACTCTATTTATCTTCAATATATATATGTGTATATGTATTTGTCTATGTTTCAAAGGATTAATTTTCACATACAGTTCACAGTGTATGTAAATATATACATTTATTTATTATGAAAGTGAAAGAAAAAAGCACCAATCACATGGTTTCTATCCTCCCCACTACATCGGCATCATGAAGCCTCATTGGCTTGTGGAAAACTAACAACTTGGAAAACCATAAAACATTGATGAAAAATTTGATGTAGCTCCATCATATATCACACAATGACAAAGTTGCTAAAAAGGTTGTGGCTTCCAATAGATGGATCACTTTTCCTAGTGATTTTTTTTTCTACAATAATTTTTTTTAAAATAGAATACTGATAAAGAACTATGAAAGATCGAATTTGTCTATAATGTTGATAAATATAGGAAAAGCAGAATATACATGAGGTCTTGTTTCAAATCAGAACGAATTTTGTAGATGAAATAGACAAATATCATTAAAAGAAAGACATCAAAGAAATAGAAAAAGTTTTTTCTTCAAAGAATAAAATGTATACAAATAAATTTTTAAACATACTTTATGCTGGTATGTACTGGAAAATATATAGCCTTATAGAAATAAAGAGGCTGAATGTATAACTTTGGTATGTATTGGAGCATATGTAGCCCTATAGGAAGAAAATGGGTGAATGTATAAGTCAACAAAATATAAATTTATAAAACAAACCTTGGTCATGGTTACATTTGTGGTCATATTTTAGGCATGGATAGTTCCATAGATTGGCTTCATATCTCCTTGCCCTTACATTCTTGTTTCAAGGCGAACATCATATAACTACAAAGCAACATTTTATTTCAATCTATCAAAATACATATCAGTGGCTAGATGTCTATGGAATGGCTAGAAAGACAATGGGAAAACAACTCACAACAATAGGGGAGACAACACAGTGTAGATTGTAGAACACAACACTTTTTAAACCATCCAATATGCCAACCAATAGAGGTGCATGGTAGGTTTTCACCATTTTGTACCTGTTGAGCGAGGAAGCCAAGTACACCACCTCCAACCCTTGTGCTCAAGAAACTCCACCATTGTTTACAAGAGGCTCGAGAAAGGTCTCACAAATTTCATGGAGTCTTATAATATACTAAGAAAAAAATGCAATGTATAAAAGACTATATATTTGTGAAAGCAATATAGAGGAAGAGCGAAATAGTAAAATTCTCAAAAGAGAATTCTATATCGATCAACATTATATATACATATGTATATATAGATAGACATAAACATACATATACATATACATATACATACACATACATATAGATATACATATATATAGATATACATACACATATACATATATACATACACATACATATATATACATATATGTATACATAAATAGACATATGCATATACTTTTCGTCCTTTTTTTATTGTTTGTAGTTATCTTTGTGCATCATTGGCGTTATAGTCATTACCATATGAACAATTGCAATTAAATATTCTTTATTTCATCACAAAAATATGGCTAGGGTTAGTAATTGTTTTCACCTTTTCTATTCTTGATGTACTTGGCACTAAATATTATAGAGAAATAGAGAAGATTTGCCCGAGTTTTTTAATGACGACATGAAGCTTACCTTTTCAACAAAGGATGTTCCTAAATTTTTCCCATTGGTGAATAAGGATTGCAAAAAAATATGATTTTATAATTGACAAGGGAACTGTTACATAGCAAATGTCTTTTAGTAGCTCTTTTACAGTTTTCTTATTTGTCTATAATATGTAGTGCCAAATAATGTAGCTTGAATTTTGAATAGAGCAGTAAATTTTTATATAGATTTTTTTAGTTACGATATAATTTTACCTCTATATTTTCATTTAATATTTATTAGACCTAGATGCACATCTATAGTTGACCTTTTATTTTGGGTAATCAATCAATTGGTAGATTGCTATTTAACTATTTTAAGATACACATGCATAGAAAAACATCGCAAACTTGAAGTTATGGATTAAATAATATTTATGAAAAATATGGAAGATTAAAGGATTGTCCTCTGTTAAAGAGTTATTAGTAATATCTTTAATTAATAATATTCAATTAAAAACTATTCTTTAAAAAAGCACGAGTCCATAATTTTAGTTATGGCATATTGTTCCCAATGCTTATATGGCAATAGATTATTTATTACTTTGATGTTATTTATTTTTATTTTAAGATTAGTTATGATCGTGAAAGTAATTACACACAAACTATAACAAAATATATGTGTA
This sequence comes from Sequoiadendron giganteum, assembly GCA_007115665.2. NCBI lineage: Eukaryota > Viridiplantae > Streptophyta > Pinopsida > Cupressales > Cupressaceae > Sequoiadendron > Sequoiadendron giganteum. Next base: position 275,260,357 of record CM021100.1, on the reverse strand, counting down.
TCCATGTGGATATAAATCTATATGTATGGATGATCGCAAGAGGAATAACATGGTTTCAACATTCCAATATATAAAAATATATATACAAGTACTGTACAGATTTCTCCGTTAACCATTTTTAGTACTTGACTATTTTTATATGTTTTCCATTGAAGATAATAATGATATTCAATTATTATAAATGGAAGAAAGGAATTTACAGTACGTATAAAAGAACTAAAAATTCCACCATATAGTAGGAATCAAGAATCATAGTGGCAATGCAAAATAAAAATAATCTGGGAAGCATGGTAAAATCAAAAGGATGGAAGGTCAATGAATGTGCAAATATATATGCAAACATAGGAATAAATTATGTACATATTTTTAAAATAGAAGTTTTAACATCCCATAGTGAGCATTAAAAATAAAAGAGTACGAGAAAATATAGAAAGTGTGAAACAACAGATAAAGCATAGGCTCGCTAGTGGAGCCTTTTTTTGGAGCAGGGGTAGATATCTTTACTATGTCTAAAAGAAATAGTTTACACTCTACATTGAAATCAAGTTTTGTTGCTTTCACTTGCTTTCACTATCAATGTCTTAAGTCAGTCCTCATAATTATAATTCTTTGTTTTGATGAAGATAGTAAAGATGTATGGTTTACAGATAAGGCCTTTAATAACAACAACAGGATATGGAATAGACTCTGAGCTATTTTGTAACATGCAGAGGTATTTTTCTTGAATTTGTAGTAAACTAGTGGCGGCTTCATCAAAATCAATACACCAAAGGCTTCCTGAATGCTCTCGTAGCTTTAACTACAGAATATAGTGATAGTTGCATTCCTCAATTTCCATCTGGCAATGATCACAAAACCAAACATTAGCAAGGGGCCATGTACATTTTTTTTTACATTCTTGTCCATTAAACAACAAAGGGCAAGCAGGATAACAAAAAGACTATTTTTGCAATTTGAATGCTTTCTTTAAAAATGGCTTCAACAGATTTTGGCAAGCCAAGGAATTTTTTCAAGATGAATGTAGTAGCAACTCTATCATTTGAAGGATGTATCCTAAGAGGTGCAAAAGAAGATGAAATGATTTGTTATACTTTGATTGGGCCCTTGGATCAAAGAGTGTTTGCCTTAGGAATAGAAGGGTCAATGTCAAGGACTGTTATTGTTGATGTGTTGATAACTTTACCATTCAAGTAGCCTACATGACCACCCTGCACAATAACTATGTCTATATCACTAGAAAAGTACATCTACTCCAAGGCATCACCTTTTTCTTGCCAACTTGGGCCCCACAAATTAACTTCAATGAAAGAAGCAGAGATATCATATAGTTTAATAGTTCTCTGGATTGTTTTGGATTCATTTTTCCTACAAACAGTTTATATGTATCCAACATGTACTACAATACCAATAATATCAACCATTCTATTATCACTATAATTTCTTATGTCACTAACTGGCATAAATGCAGTGATTTTTTTTGGCACGGGAATCTGATCTGCACGCCGTTCTATTATTGATTTTTCATCCAAAACAACTTCAAGGTTACTATTTATTTTACTGAATTATTTTCCCTTTAGTTCTTTGTTTCTGGAAATGGTACATCTCTCTAATATGTGTCACGTAGCCTTTCACTGTCCTTGAAAATTTTGATAAATGTTCAAAGCTTTAACAGGGGTAACATTTGGAGGGTTGCTTTGTTTTCAAGGGGGCAGCTACAAACCGAATCTAGTACATTTAGAAGGAGAAGGTGAGTCTAGCCCCAACATTTTATTTTCTTGTTTCTTGAACAGATACCTAGGGGTGTCAATAATTTGGCAATCAAACTTAATCACAACTAAGCTGAATGTGATTAAGGCCCTAGATAAGAAGCAAAAAAATATATTGGAAACATTATATTAGGCACATACAAAGTGGAAAGAGAATTTTTAAAAATAGGTGACAAACAATGCAACCCACCTAGAATCTTGGACATTTCTACAGACATAGTCTTTTAAACATACAAGTGACCCTATTTTTAGGGCACCTGAAAACAACAAATCATTGCATTTGGAAGACATGGTTCCTATTTCCATATGGTTTCCATTAGACAAAACAACCTTGTATCGCCCAACCTACCCTTCATCACCTCCAATTTTTTTGAAGGACAAAATTTGAAGGACCAGAGAGGTAATGAAATCACCAACATTGATTAGATGAACTACAAATGAAGTCAAAGTTGGTTATTTCTTTGCAGCCTACAAAGACAAGTTCAATCAAGGAAAATGTACATCATCACACCAAATGGATAAAACGAGTAAAGAAAACAAAGGCTGCAAAGAGATATTTCTGTGTGTTCTACAAGATCAATGCATATGTACTTCCACATCTATATGCTTTACTAGGTCCAACCATACATGTGTATACACCTAAAGGCCAATAAAACTAGAAAGATAAATAGAAAAGTGTATGCAATGTATCTTTTTGTATTTGAGCATCCTAAAAGCAAAGCAACTTATAGGAAATGTTCAAGTTTATTACAATAGAGAAAGGAAACAATAACAAAAAAATTGCAGCTGGAATAAGGAAAAGGAAATACACACTTACAAAATCAGGATCTGGAGGTTGGTGGATTGCACCCTAAAATCCTGACTCTATCGCGGGACCTGTGGGAGGTGTCACCAAATCAATTTTGGGGAGCTCTAGAGACCCATCCACAAAGCCTGGTCCCAAGGACATAGTTTTGGAACCGTTTAGATGAAGGGAAGGTTGCAATTATAGTTGACTGATTGGTACCTCTATTTCATAATAAAAAATTAAAAAATTATGTATTCAAACATACAATGCCAACCAGTAGAAAAGTTAGAAATATTGATAATCTATTAACCATTTTACTATTTTCCACTGCAACACCCATGTAAAATAGCTTATATAGATTCTGCATGACAACAGTTTTAACATAAATAATGAATAAAACATTTATAGAAAACCTACATGTAAAACAACACACAGATTGTGGAGAAAAACAGTTTAAAACCCTTCAATTTTCTATAAAACGAGCCACATAGCCAAGTATAGGTTAGTGGTACTCATTGGCTTTACAAGTACTATTTAATGTGGGTTTGGTGTCAAAGAATCTAGCTGGAATTTTGAATCGGCAATCCAAATCTTACACATAATGCTTTTCTTCTATGAATATGTTTAGTGTGGATATTCAATCGTCTATGATCTATGTATCATTCTTAATTATTTTTATAATAATTTTTGTTGTTTCCTTCATCTCTTTTAATGAAAACAATACAATATACAACAAAAAGAATGAAAATGATTAAGTACATATATGCGTTGAATTTTCCCTTTGTCTACACATTTAAAAAAACACATATAACCAGATATATATATATCCATATGTACTTTTTGTTTGGGGGTTTCTAGGGGCTATTTATAACAACATTGAGTTTGCTAATTACATGGTTTGGTGGTGGTGGAGTTGGTTGCCTCAATACACAGAAGCAGAATGGTAAGTATTTTCTCACATGAGGGTTAATGCATCCTAGCATTGTTACACCATAGCGTTGGAGGAAGTCAATGCAATATTCAATGTTACAGTATGGGAAAGTATACTCCAAAATGTGATTGAAAATATAGTGATTAAGTTGCATTGTTGAAAGAGGCATTATGGTCCTTTGGTATTTTTTACTCTTTCTAAATGAAAGCCTTCATAAATATGAATAAAGACACCATACACATTTGTTTCAATATACATGTGAATATATAAATTATTGTTGGATTTTCAAACAAGCCATAGTGTTATTTGTCTGTATACATGGATATATATATATATTTGTGCCTATATGTACATTTTTAAATATAAAATAGGGAATTGAATACATAGATATATGCATATATATATGTCTATGTAAAATTTACATCCAGCCCAAAGGTATAGATCAACACCATGGTTGCAGTTTGTAGTAGTCTATAGAATTTCATAATTTACAAGAGCTAAACTAGGGCAATAAAAACTTTATTTTGAAGAAAAAATTGTTATCATAAACTTCAAACAGTTGAGTAAAAACAATCATGAAATGTATTGATACAAGACATGTAACATGTTCCATCAAAACAAAACAACCACATCATAGATTTTAAATTTTTAAAAATTGAAAGAAATTCTTCTTCCAAAAACAATAGGATAATTTGTTATAGATGAGGGAAAAATAATATCATGAAACACGTTGATAGAAGACAACCAATCTATATAACATTTTCCTTTTGAATTCTAAATTCATTATTTATTTTAAATCCTTATCAAGACCACTAAGAAACATTTAGGAACTTCCATTGATGAAGAGGGAAGCTCCATATAATCATTAAAAACCCCAAGAAAGTCTTTTCTATTTCTATATAAATTGAGTGTCGAGCAATGTAGCTCAAGTTTCCAATTAACATTGTGGCCTTACAACCATTTTGCACAGACTATTGGGACACATTGTATTTAAAATTTATATTTAATGTGGGTTTACTAGAAAATAATGTAGGTCAAATTTTGAATTGACAAGCCAACTGCTACATAGACTTCTTGACTTGTATGAACAGAAAGATAACAAATGATGGAAAAGTCAACTTTAAAATATAGAGTATAGTAAAAAGGAAAAGTATGGTAATGATCAACTTTCTATTACAAACTGAGAAAAACAATATCATGAAGAGCACTTTGTTATAATGGAACTGAAATAGTTGAGTAAAAAAGAAAATTATGAAACATATTGATAGAAGACATATAACATGTTCCATCCAAACAAAATGACCATCAAAAAAATTCTAGAGTTTTAAAAATTGGAAACAAACCTTGCTACAAGAACAATAGAATAATCCATCACAGGCAGCTTCAAACTCATGAGTGGAAAAGAATATCATGAAACATATTGATAATGAAACAGATGCAGGAAAAACAATATCTGATGCAGGAGCATCCAATGGTGTAAGGGCAATCCTACATCACCCAAAAATATATTTACTTTCATTTAGATTTTTTTTTTTTTTTGTAGATGTTTTTGCATTTTTGGATACCCTTTTTGTCGAAGAAGAATTCCCAACTTTCAGAACTGCTTTTCTGCTTTTTCTGCTCAACTACTATTTTTAGCAGGTATGATTTTGAAGGCGTGAGGAGACATAAATTTAAGGGAAGCTTCAGGACAGAATAATAAACACTTTGGTGAAAGAATCAGGCAAAGATCATTCCCGGTTCAAAAGTTATTCAAATTTCAGTTTCTTCTTTTTGCCCTACAAAATCTTTAGAGCTAATTTTGAGGGACTTAAAAGCTCCGAATGGGCCTGAAAATTGGCGGAAAACGAAAGTGGTTAGCCTTTAGGCCCCACTTTTTGGCACTTCATTTTCGCAAGACCTTTCCAAAAAGGTATTATCATTGAAGATCCGATGGTTAGATCTTGAGTTAGGGCTTCCAGAAGTTTGTGCATAATTAGAATGTTGTTTTTAGCTCCAAACGGAGAATGGGGCTATTTATGGGGTAGTTTCTGATTTTTGTGGGTAGTTTTTGGGAAAGAAGATCGCATATTGCGAATAGGGGAATTTCTGTAATTTTTTTTTTCTGTAATTTGCATGTATTGCAGAACTCGAAGATTGGAGATCCTCTGCATGTAAGAATTTCATACTTTGAAAATAATAAGATTTGTTAGTTTTTCTGTGTGATTTTCTGTGTCTTGGGTTGCACCCTCATCAATATCATGAAAGATATTGATACAAAAGAACCAATCTATGAAACAATTTCCTTGTCAATTCTAAATTTATAATTTTTACAAGTTCTTTTAAATTTGGGCTTACTACCAAAGGATGCAACTCAAATCTTCCATTCACAAGCCAACTCTCACATACACTACTTCACTTGTATGAACATGTTTGATGTGGGCTCTCGAATATCTATTATTAACCTCTAATTCTCATGCAAAATATGATAATAAACAATTTGTTATGGGGAATCGAGAAAAGAGTATCATAAAGAACAATTTGTTATGGGGTACTTGGAAGAAATGTAGAGACAACAATTTTTATAATAGTCTGCTATCAAATCAACACTGCAATGGCTCTTTCAACAATGAAACCTAATCAATATATTTACTCACACATTTCACAATATACACATATATATAAATATGTATATATATACATACATATATGCATATATATTAACATACATATATATACATACATACATACACATATATATAAATATATATACATGTATACATCTATACAGTATACATACATTTATATATATATACATACATATATATAGACACATATATGTACAAATATACACATATATATACAAATATATATATATATATATATATTTATACATACATATATTATAAATTTGAGGACCATTAGTTGACACTAAATATTATAGATAGACAAATAATTTCTCAAAGAGCTATTAGGAAAGTACTAAAGTACCACAAGAAAGTTACTTGAAAGTTACTTGAAAGAGAGGCAGAGGCAATAATTTTTACAATAGTCTGCTATCAAACCAACAACACAATGGCTCTTTCAAAAATCCAAACTAATCAATATATTATGTAATGCATTAACACTCCCATGAGAAAACACATGTCATTCAGCTTCTAGCATATCGAGGACACCAACCCCACCACCAGCAACCCATGTAATTACAAAGCTCCATGTTGCCAAAAAAACCCGAGTAAGTCCCTATTGACCAATGATTCCTTAGCACCAGGAAATACAATTCACGCCTAGTCTAATGAAAATCTTGGTGGAAACATATACATATATACGTACAAATATATACATATATATACATATATATACATATATATATACACATACATATATACACATATATATACACATTTATACATACATATATTCTAAATTCAAGATCCATTAGTTGGCACTAAATATTATAGATAAATAGGTAAATTCTAAAAGAGTTATTAGGAAATACTGAAGAACCATAGGAAAATGAGAGATGATTGAAATCCAACATTAAATAGAACTTTTAAACATGGAGAAAGAATGGCATAAAACATATTGATACAACACAAGAAATCTATGTAACAATTGGCTTATCAATTCTAAATTGAAGCCACATTATCTAAGACTAAATATTATAGACAAATATGGAAATTGTTACAAAAACATACATACATACATACACATATATACATGTATACATATACACATTGCTATATACATATATGTAAATACACATGAACACACACACACACACACACACACACACACACACACACACATATATATAGGTATATATCTATACAACTCACAAATTTTGAAGCACAACAGTTTTAAAATCATCCGATTTTCTATAAAATAGACACGAAGCAACCAATTAGTACAATACTCTTCTATCAAACCAACACAATAATGTCTCTTTCACCAATACAACTTAATCAATATATTTTCTTGCACATTTCACAACTTGCTATCCAATACACACACACACACACACACACACACACACACACACACACACACACACACACACATATATATATATATATATACATATACATGTATATACATATATAAACACATATATATACTCTATGCATCTTTGGTGGTATACGCATTTTATACAATTAGTTCATTGGTGTCTTCCTAATTATTCTAACTTTAAATCCTTACAAAGAGCATGGTGTAGATTGTGAACAGTATCTAGAAATCAATCCATTGAAACATACACAAATATATATCCCTATATATATATTGAAGACAAATAGAGCAATTATATAACACAGATAATAATAACACTTAAAAACCATTAAACTAATGTAGAAAAAAATTAATTGAAGAACAAAATAAGAATAAATATAATTGGGTTGAATGTACATATGCATATGGGTATGCAGGATAATCATCGAAAAAATAGGCCCCTAAGTGGCAATGAAAACTCAGAAAATCAGAGTTAGGTAACTTGACGTAGAAATTTGAATAAGTTATCTATATTGTTTCAAAAACATGTAAAAATAGAATCTACAGAAAATTGAAAGTAGTTTCTAAACTACTAGACCTTTATTTTACAAAAATAAAATCTATTTGGTCAAAATTTCAATGCAGTAGTACTTAAATTTCATGGTAAAAATAAGAAGTAGGTGTCTGTCTGACCACTCTAACCATAATAAAATGATAATATTTTTTTATAATATTTTAGATATAAGTAGAGGACTCATGTCCTGATACATGATGCATATTTTTTATAAAAAATTTCCAAGTAAATAATTAATTATGATTTTTTTAATACAACTTTTAAAAATATAAAAACTCGTTTGTCTAACCACCTTAACTTGGTCAAAACTTCATGAAACTCAATTTTTTTTTTTAATCCTATAGTATGCGAATCATAGAATGTGACACATGTTTTGGATTCAAAAAATGTGATACCGTTTGAAATTTATAGATGTTTTTCAATCAACCTAACAATTAGGACTTTTGTTGTAATTCAAATAGAAAATGAACAATAATTATTTATTAAATTGAAAGTAAATCATAATTTATATGGGTGGAATGCTGAGAATCTCAATTAAAAATTCTTTTCGTTTCATCAATTTTGAATTTTAAAAAAGTCGTCAACTACATGGGTCATCATATCACTCACATATCACCACTTTTTGGCCCATCATGATCTTGCATATGTATATGTGAATGTATCTATGCACATGAAATGCATCTTTGGTGGAAAGTGTAACGAATGGAGGGTATAGTGCATTTTTTCTTTTCCTAAAGAGTGTAATGTTATTTTTGCTTATGAGTATGCATCATTTCTTCCTTTGTTGCACCCTCCATCTAAAATTTCTTCACTTTTTTTTATTGCATATGCATATATACATATACATATGCATATATATATATATATATATATATATATCTTTATGTTTATATACATATATGCATAGACATATCAATCAATACTACAAAGTGTAACAAAAAATCCGTAGGCCTGAGCTTTAGTGTAATTGGTGAAAAAACCAACCATGCATCCAACAAAGGGTCAATACAATTTCTCGGAGTAAAAAAAGATACAAGAAACACACCTACAAGGTTGATGCATGAGAATTGTATAGTAGAGTGGGGAGAGCTAGAGTCTATTATCAAGAATTGGGAAAAATAATAACATGAAGAACATTTTTTTATGGTGATCTTCAAACATATGTGGAAGTATGAATATCGTGAAACATACTAATATAAGACATCTAACATATTCCATACAAACAAAATAACCACAACAATTAACACTTTATTATAAGCAGCTTCAACTTTATTATAAGGAGCTTCAAGTAGTCTATGTAACAGTTGTAAGAGGTATTAGGATAACGCTTAAGAATTAGACGTATGTGATTCTTTAGTGTTTTGGTAATAGCTCTTTTATAATTTTCATATTTATCTATGATATTTAATGCCAAATAATGGAGCTCAAATTTACAATAAATGTATATATGTGTGTGTGTGTGTATGTGTATATATATCACTTATGAAAAATAACCATGTAAAACGAGTTACAAATTTTGGAGAACAACAATTTTAAAACCCTGCAATTTCTCGCACCAACAAGTAAATGCAATAATCAATGTTGTAGTGTGGGAAAGTAGAGTCCAAAATATGCAAGAAAAATATATAGATTCAGTTGTACTATTAGGAGAGCCATTGTCGTATTATCAATATTGTACACACATTGAACAAATAAATGTTATGTTCTTAACATCTCAATGTTATCCATTGAGCTTCTATGTGTCAAGGACATCGACTCCACCAGTGCCAACCCATGTGATCACCAAGCTCCACATCACCACCACAAAACCCAGTCAAACAACCACCGATCAGGACATCTCTAACACTAGAAAATGAAATTAATGGTTGAGCTGACAGAGATCCTTGCAAAAAATTCAAACAAGCAGCCTATCAGCCAGGACATCATGAAGAACATTATGTTAATGGGGAGTTCAAACAACCGATTAAAAAACAATACCTTCCTATTGGGCAGGACACCTCTAGCACTACCTATGATTCTTAAGTGTATTTCTAATAGTCATTTTACAATTTCCCTATTCTGCCTATAATATTTAGTGGGATATAATGTAGCTTGAATTTTGAATTGACAAACCAACTGTCACATAGAATTTTTTGTTACACCTTGTCTAGACAACGATAGAATTCCTGGTACATAGAATCTGCTACCACACCTTGTCAAGATATCGATAGAATTAATGGTAACTAGGTGTGGACATCAAAATATGTAAATGGTTAAAACCTATAACACATACATCTTGTTAGCATCATTAATAGTTTAAAACCAAATACACCTCCAATATCCTCATGAAATAATACTCCATGTTTCAAAATTAAAACAAATGACAAAACCAATCAAAGCATATAAATAAAGTCATGAAGTATACCTATTTCATGATGGATTGGTACTATTCTTTGTGTAGGAGATAGCCCTTTACCGATCCTTGCCAAGCTAAATGATGAAATGGACAAAATTAGTTCTCAAATGAAGAGAATAACTTTGCATGAGAGTGTGTTGTGTGTTTGAAGGAGAGAAGCCTTGAACTTATAGTTGAATTTGAAGAGAGGAGAGGCCAAATTGAAGAATGTGGGACTAATTCCCAACAAATAGGAGAGAGCCACTTGTCACAATGTGATTGGCCCATGATTGTGCAAGTTTTGGCCAATGTGCCCATTTCAAATTTGAAAATGGAATTAAATGAATATGGTTGAAGGATTTGGGGGAAAATTTGTTTGGACAAAAAAGTCAAACTAGGGAGTTAATGAGGGAATATTCCTTCAGAATATGCCTTGTGAGGAAAATAGGGGTTTTAATAAATCAAATTAAATGATTTATTGTTCAAGTGAATGGGACATGGGTTAGTCGTAGCATTAATTATGGATTTGACTAATTAAGCTACTGATTAGGTGGTGTGACATTTGATTTGAATTTTATCTTTTAAAATCAAATGAGAAGAAAATGAATATTAGTCATTTAATTAAATACATGTGATTTAATTAAATCATGAGACTTTAGGAGATTGATTAATTAATTTGATTTAATTAATTGAGAAGAAAATGATCAACTATGATGTTTAATAAATAATGTTGTTTTTGCACGTCTACACTAGGAATATGCTCCAAGCTCAAATCTATACATATATTTCACTAACCTATTAGGTAAACACTTAAGAATCAAAGGAAAATAAGAGATGTTTCAAAACCCAAATTAAAAAGAATGCTAAAACATGGAGAATAGAATAGGAAGACTATGGTAATGAATAGTTTGGTATGGGGAACTCAAAATAAGAATACCATGAAGAACACTTTGTTGATTGGAAGTTTAAACAGACAAGAAAAAAACAATACCATCCTCCTAGATGGAACATCTTTGGTGCTACCTATGATTCTCTAGTGTTTTTCTAATAGTTATTTTACAATTTCCCTATTTTGTCTATAATATTTAGTGGGAAATAATGTAGCTTGAATTTTGAACTGACAAGCCAAACAGCTTGTCTAGACAATGATAGAGTTTCTAACAAGTAGGAATATGATGCAAACTCAAATCTTTACATGCATTTCACTGACCTATTAGAAAAAAAACTTAACAATCAAACGATAATGAGAGATGTTTCAAAACCCACATTAAATAGAACATTTTAATATATACAATAGAAGAGGAAGAGTATGATAATGAGCAATTTGGTATGGAGAACTAGAAATAAGAATGTCATGAAGAACACTTTGTTAATGTGAATTTCAAATAGTTGAGAAAAAAACAATACCCTGAAACATATTGATACAATAGGAAAATCAAAATTTGAAAACACCTATTATGAAAACACATAAGAATTAGAGGAAAATAATAGATGTTATCAAAACCACATTAAATAGAAATTTCAGATATGGATAATAGAGGAGGAAAACTATAATAATCAATAATTTGTTATGGGGAACTGAAAAAAAGAATATCATGAAGAGCACCCTTTTGTGGGGAACATGAAACAAACGAGGGAAAAAGAACATAATGAAACATATTCATATAAGACATCACCATCTGACATAGTTAACAAGCTCCATCGCCTACATAAACATGTCTTACATGGGTATTTTGCATAAATGACTTGTGTATAATAATTAATGCCAATCAATATAGATAAAATTTACAATTAAGCTTGTGGCGTTATACCCATTTTCCAGAGATTGTTGCATCATATAATTATTGTCATAGCCTAAAGAAAATAGGTATTATCATAAATATTTGGGTTTACATAATTGATTTCACAAGTTGAGAATATATTTGTATAAACATGGAGAAAAGAATTCTTTGGTGGCTTTTAACTATTATTCTAAAAGCTCTTTTATTTGTTCAACTTTATATTTATTTTTTGGCACATTTTGGAGTATCCTTTCCCACACTACAACACCCATGTAAAATGACTTACAGATTCTGAAGAACAATAGTTTTAACATATACAATAAATAAATCATTTATGCAAAACACACATGTAAAATGCCTTAAATATTATAGAGAACAATAGTTTTAAAACCCTCCAATCTTCTATGAAACCAACACCACAATGGAAACACCTATGTAAAATGACATACAAATTCAGAAGAACTATAGTTTTAACATAAACAATAAATAAATTATTTATACAAAACACCCATGTAAAATAAATTATAGATTGTGGAGAAAAATAGTTTTAAAAACCTCCAATCTGCTATGAAACTAACACCACAATGGTTGTTTCGATAATGCAACTTAATAAAAGTATAATTTTCTACACTGCAATAGTCAATATTGCATTTACTTCGTCCACCCCCATCTTACAGCAACAACAAAATGCATTAACACTCTCGCGAACAAACACAAATAGCCATGTAATAATGAGTATAACGCCACAGGCTTCATTGAAAATTCTAGCTACATCACTGGGCACTACTTTCTAATATTTATTTTATCTCTTCCATTTATTTGTTTGAATTTTCTGACAAAATTTTCGTTAGAGTAGCCATGAAGAGGATTTGCCATGTAATATATCTTTTACAATTTCTCTATTTGTATAGAATTTTTATTGCCAGCCAATGCAACTCAAATTTTATCGATTAAGCCTGTAGCGTTATATATATATATGGAGAGGGTTAGAATGAAAGAAGAAACATGTTGGAGATAAAATTAGTTCAGTGGGTGCTAACTGTTATTCTTTCTAATATTTATTTTATTTGTTCAATTTATTTTTTTGAAGTTTCTGATCATATTTTCATCAAGTGAGCCGTGAAAAGATTTTGTATAGGCTATTGCAACTGATTGGCTTTACCAGTTCTATTTAATGTGGGCTTGGTTCCAAAGAATAAACAAAATATGCACAAATATAACTACAAACAATAAATGAAAGATGCATAGAGATAACTAAAATAATAAACCAAGGGAAAAAAATTTGTTCCTTTATTAATCTACAATTGCTCCTATGTTAGTCAGTATAATGCCAAACATGCATAGAGATAACTAAAACAATAAATCAATAGTGAAGAAATTACTAACCCTAACCTTATTTTCCATCCATACAGAGTGATAACCTCTTTCAAATCTCCAAAATGGGTATAACGCCAAACATAGAAACATATAACATGAAGAAATGAACAATAAATTAATCATCTATGCAAAATACCCATATGAAATGACTTATCATACAGATTCATAGAGATAACTAGAACAATAAACCAATGGCGAAAAAATCACTAACCCTACCCATATTTTTTCACGAAAGAAAGAAGATTTAACTACAATTTCTCCATCCACACAAAGCGATAATCTCTTTGAAATCTCCAAAATGGGTATAACCCCAAATATATAAACATATAAAAAGATGACATGAAAAATAAGTTAAATGCCTATGTAAAATACCCATATGAAATGACTTACCATATTATAGATGCACAGAGATAAATAAAACAATAAACCAACGGCAAAAAAATTACTAACCCTAACCATGTTTTTTTATGAAAGAAAGAAGATTTAACTACAATCTCTCAATGAATAGATGTAATGCCAAAGATAGAACATATAACAAGAATACATGAACAATAAATTAATCATCTATGCAAAATACTCATGTAAAAGGACTTACAGATTATGGAGAACAACACTTTTCAATCTAGCATAAAACAATTTCGACAATACCACAATAGTTTGTTATCAAACCAACCATGAAGATGATTTTTACAATATTTTCTATCAAACCAACACCAGAATCACTGCTTTGACAACACAACTTAATCAAATTATACTTTCCCACACTGTAATACTCAATATTGCATTTACTTTGTCCACCTGCATTTACTTCTTTTGCCCCCATCGTACAACAATGACATAATGCATTAACACTCTCGTGAGAAAATACATACCATTCAACTTCTACATATCGAGGACACCAACTCCACCACCGCCTACCCACATGATTATGAAGCTCGACGTCACCACAAAAAAGCCCGGTCAACTCCCTGTCGGCTAGCAAATCCCCGCCATCGGAAAATACAATTCACAGTTGAGCTAATGAAAATCTCGATGGAAACTTCAAACAAAATAGCTTATCAGCTAATTATGAATTGACTAAACACATGTTCATGCTATTTATAGTTGTGTTATTCTATTTAAAATATCTTTTGCAATAATTTAACATGCCATGTATCTTGGGGCATTATTTAGATATTTTTTACATTTTGAATATTATTCCAATTTTAAGGAAGAAGCATGTTGTGTACACTTTAATTCAAGCATCTATTTTTTATCACATCATCCTTGGATATTTAAATGATTTACTTTTTTTTAATAATTTGCATAATTATATAGTTATTCTACTCTTTGGGTTTACCTAGGAGGACATGTGCACTAGCAATATAAAAAACTCCCTTTAAGGTACTATAAAATGTAGCTATTCCTTGTAAAAGAATAATATCAATGAACTTATTGAATTATGGAATAGAGCTAGATAATTTTTAAGGTAAAAATTATCCCATATTAGTAGACTTATTCCTATGAAAATTATTTATACTTTTTTATTTGATGTAGTAAGAGCTATAATACACAGAATCCAAAGTGAAAAACACATAGATATTTTTCATTTTATGTTTGAATACAATTGATCTTTAGTACCATATCATGGTTATTATTCTTCATTGATCCTAGAGATACATAAATTTATCCATCACATTAAATTCCCTTTCTTGGTATTTTAATTCTAAACTATGCACTCATGCAATTATCTAAAGATTAATCTAGTGTTATTTATGTTGAGTTGTATAGCTTTAGTTAAATATCCTAGATTAATTTTAAAGGAGGATTATTCACCTTAGAATTTTGGTGAACCCATTTTCTCTTGTACACAACCTAGTTTCCCCTAGGATTTGACATAAATTTAAGGATCTTTAAATTTGTAATTTTTTTGTTTTTTATCATATTTTCAATTTTGATGCTCCTTTAACTCTTTAGTTTCATTGGTACATTCTTATTTTAGGTTTTGTTGTGCTTACTTTCATATCTTATTTATAACTCACCCTAACCATTACTTTATTATATTTATCTTTATATTTTCTCTCATCTCAGATTTCACACACTTATATTTTTTTATTTTTCCCCTCTAATAATGATTACCCTTGTCTAATATGTTTATACAATGACCAACCCACAATTCTAATTTTCCATTAAGAAGGGGTTCTTGTCCAAACCTTAATATGGCTTTAGTTATCTTTAATGATTCTTATTTTAAGAATCACCTAGAAGGCTAAAACAAGGCAATGTTCAACAATCATATATGCTAAAATATTACCTTTCACTTATGACTTTAATATTGTATTTACATAAGAATTTTTTCTCAATTAATTAGCACCGTTCTTATCTATGAATACAAAAGTTAAATTTCTTAGCATAGTTATGATCTAAAAAAGAGGACTAAGAAAAATTATTCTTATCTAATAGAAAATCATAGCCATTTACATATTTAGAAATATCACAAGAGAAAGATATCTATTAATAACGGAGTGGAAAGACCAAAATATTTGGAAGGCACTTAAAATTATATAAAGTGGAATATGATGTACCTTCATTTTTATTCTTCATTTGACTCTCTTGGTTGTAAGAAGAAATGGTCACCAATCAGTATTGAATAAAATAAGCACTGTGCTGACTAGAATATTTCAATAATATCATAATTCTATAAAGAATAACCCTTTTCTTTTATTTTACAATATAAATATATATAAAAATATTACATGAAACGATTAATAGGAAGTATGAAGTGTATTTTAAGCTTATATTGATAAAATAAAACAACCTTTTTAGGTTAACGTTATAGTGATAGTATACATATAGAAAAAACTCAATTCTTTAGGTGAGTAAGATATTTCCTAGAAAAGATGGCCTAATACAAAATAAGGTATATGTCAATAATTTATAGAAATAAATTGAGTTTATAGAGGATTTTGGGTTTAGGTTAGAAAGGAAACGATCCACAAGGGTGTGTAAACCATACATTAGTGTTTCTTGAATCCTTAGTGAATGATTTTTACTAACATAATAGGCCAAAATTATAAAATTACAATAGGTAATAACCTCGATAAATATAGCTTTAGTCTTTAGTACTCAATATAACAGCATAAATAGGTTTGAAAAAGTCTTTATCATAATCTAGAGCTAGCTATGGTCAATCTATATTCAAATAATACATATAACTAATATAATTATACATTACAGTGATTATCAAGTTATCAATAAAAATTATAATATATAAAAGGGAGAGAAACATCAATAATTTAATGTTGTTGGGTAATTTGATCAATATGGTTAAATCATTTTATCTTATGTACTAAATTGCAACTCAAATCACACATAATGTATAAGACATCGATAATACAAAGTTATACTAGAGATTTTCCCTAAGGATGTGTTGATATTTATTTTGGTGAGTTAGACGTTTCTCATAAAATTTGGTTAGTGGCATGACACATATTTCATGAAGGGAAAAATAAGAAAAAAATAAGATCATTGAATGAATGGAAATATAAGAGAAAAAATTCTAATAGCATTAAGCTCCATTAAAAATCTCTTGCAGCTCGCTCAACTTCTTACATTATCACAACCTTTTATACAATAGGAAACCAACATGTATAGAGAAATGCATGGTATTTATTTGTAGATATTTATAGAAATATGAAGACAAGTTAAAAAACACTTGTGCCATACTTAAATATGTTTTCCACCATTCAAAATCATATTGGTCGACATAACTTAGTTGGCCAACTGAGTTAAGCCTGCATAATGGCATACAAACATTTTTATGAGGTTCATTTATCACAATAGAATATCCATATACTAATATATGGCATTATATTTTCAATATGACTATTACCTTGAATTAACTAGTCAAAATTATGTATATTTGTTGATGATGAAAATTTAGATCACAAATATCAACAATGCAAAAATCATACTCTCACAATCATGCAATGAAGTTCAAGATCTTGGCTAAGAATATAAAATTTAGATTATAACAAGAAAAGTAATAATGGCTAAGATCTTGATTTTCTCCATTGTTGGTTGCTCTTCAAAGTAGAAAACTATGAAAGAACAATAATGATATGATGATACTGATAAATTGTCAAATATAAATGATACCTATGCTTGATATGTGACAATGATGAATGGTTTATAATGCTTGAAAATTCTTGATAATGTTTGGATTTTTGAATGATTGATAATGCTTCATAGTTATAAGAGTGCTATAAAAAAAATTGATAATAAAATTGATAGGTATATTTTGAAAATAAAAGTGTTAGGAGATATGAAGCTTCTTATTTATTTGCTTGACTTAACATTTGATCAATGGTGGAGATTGATTTGCAAGATCAATGGATAGAAAACAATTTATTTAATTCAAATAATATCTTGGAGACATAAATAAATCTTAATTAATTTATTTAGAAGAAAATATGAAATTTAAATAAATTATTTTAATTTATTTGAAAGAGGAGTGTTAGCTAGGGCAGTGGACCTAGTGGCTAAAGCATCATGTTGTAGGAAAGAGATCACAAGGTCATGAGGTCTAGTCTCCCCACCCTCCTCATGGTACTGGAGGGCATGTTATGTTAGTGCCATCAATCACATGAAAAAAAATTACCAAGCACACTGCGGTTTATAGGGGGACAGAAACTCAACCGATTCTTGTAGTCTAGAAAAAAAGAGGAGTGTTAGCTTGGAATTAAATAATTTTTAAAATTTAATTATTTATAGAGGAAAAAATTTAATTTATTTAAAAGATTAGAGTAGCTAATTAATCAAAGGTAATTTTAATTTAATTTTAATTAATGTTAGAGGGAAAATGATAAGAGACGCGAATTCATTAAATAACTAAAAATTACTTGATTAATATAGATATGATAAAAATATTAAGATAATTAGATAATTAAAAATTATTTAGTTATTAAGAATGAAAAGAGGAAAATATTAGCTTAATTAAATAATTAAAATTATTTAATTAATATAGAAAGAAGAAATGGTAAATATTTAATGATGAAATGAAAAGATGAAAATGTATTGGTCATTTTTTGGTGTCTATATTTTGCCCCTCTTTAAGATAATACATTTTAAAGCATTGTTTCAAATAAATAGATTGATGATATGCCCTAGCATGCCCTAGTAGACTAGAAGATGGGGGATATGATGCCCCCTCAAAATATTGACCAGGAAAATTTTTTTTGTTCAAGGTCACAACAAGGAGGTTCATTTATGATTTTATTAATTTTATTATGAAATTATGGATCATATGATCAAGATTCAAATGTTATGATTAGTATACTATGATGCATGCTAGCACTTGTAAATGTAAAAAAAATAAAAAATCCACCAAGTATTAAATATAGAAATGAAACCTATAAAAAGAAGATTAAAAAAAGGAGATATGCAAAGATGCAAAGCAACAAACAAAGAAAAAAGATATGTAACTTTGAAGAGGAACCTTAGTGAGTGCATAATGCTTGTCATTTTACCCAACTTAAACACACATAACATACATGGAAAAATTAAAAAATAAATAAACTCATGTCTAGACCCAAGTTTCTCTAAGAACATTAAGATATAGACCTTCATTGAGAAAATGAGAAACAAAAAAGGTCAACAATGCATAGAAAGACACACATACTATGATCAAAGCTTCTCTAAGCATATTAAGATAGGATTTCGTTGAGAAAATGGGATAGAAAAGATAAAATAAAGAAAGAAAAATAAAACCAATAGCCAACATATCTCTTTCCAAAAGGATTAGGTTAGTTTTAATAAGATAAGGTCAATTGTATGAAGGATGCATTCATTAAGACCTTAGATTTTTCTTTATAATGGATAACATAGAAAAGATAATTCCATTAATAAATTAAAAAAAATTATAGTTATATCGAAAGATAGGTAGCAAGCTATGAAAGCCAAAGATTTAGCTCAATAATTGACATTTTTTTCTTACGATCTCTATTAAATCCCAATATTTTAAGATTTGTATATTATCTCAACATACAAGAATCCAACCCAAAACAAAGGTCAAGGGTGTAGACACTGAAAAATGTCCTAGACTTGCTAATACCATTTTTCCTTGTCAATTCCCTTGTTTAATGTCATAATTCTTCTATTAATTAAATATTTTTAATTATTTAATTTATTTATTTATATATTTATATTGTTTATTTTGATTAAATAAATTTATTTATTTAATTACATCACTAATGTATTTTTCTTCTATAATTAAATTAATTTTATTTATTTAATTATCTATCCACTTTATTCTATAATTAAATAGTTATTCTAATTATTTAATTGTTCACTATCCTTTCTCCTACAGATTAAATAAATTTTATTTATTTAATTGCTTACTAATTTATCTTTTTCTTCCCATTATCAATTAAATTATTATTTAATTCAAAATTCAGCTTATCACATGTCTTCTTTAATTAAATAATGTTCATATTATTTAATTATCCATGTCTCACTTTTGAATGAAATTATTATTTAATTCAAAATTTAATTTGTGCCATGTCTACTACAATTACATAATGTTTCTATTATTTATTTTTCCATCTTCCTCTCAAATCAAATAATATCCCACTTTTGAATAAAATTATAATGTAATTGAAAATTCAATTTGTCACATGTCTACCACAATTATATAATGTTTCTATTATTTAATTAGCCATCTTACTCTCAAACCAGATAATGTCCCACTTTTGAATGAAATTATTATTTAATCCAAAAGGTAATTTGTCACACCTCTACTACAATTAAATGATGTTTCTATTTTTTAATTAGCCATCTTTCTCTCAAATCAAATAATGTCTCAATTTTGAATGAAATTATTATTTAATGAGAAAGTAAAATTTTCACATTTCTACTATAATTAAATAATATTTCTATTATTTAATTAGTCATTTTTCTCTCAAATCAAATAATTTTATATTCATTTGATTTCCTCCAACAACCTCTTTTTATGTTTCAATCTCATCAAATCTTATCTCCTATTGTCTCATTCTATCTCAACCATTGATTGAACTATTTTATAATTCAATCTTAGCCATTCATATCTACCTTTTCCCTAAACCTATTTCATACTACAACTTGCATTCTTAGCCATTGATTGACATATCTCTTTGAAATTCAATCTTAACCCTTCATCCAAATTTGTCTTTTCTATAAAAGATATTTATCTTTGTCATTTGGGACACATATTATGCTATCTAGACATCTACATCTTGAGCTAATACATTCTATTAGTGTGAGACAACTATCTTGAATATTTTGCTAGGCATTGTCATAGGCTACTATTGCACACCCAAATCTAAGGGAAATTATCATATTCAAGTAAAATGGAGAAGGGCAATGGAGGTGAAGCAATGATGGCATGAAGACTTTATGGTAATATTATTTTATATTTCATATTTTTATGCTTACTTGTGCTCCATTGTTGGTTTCTAGGGTTATTTTTTATGCTTTATTACATTAAACTAGAATTTTACCCTAGATTACATTGGTGAACCCTACGTGAAATGAATTTTTTGCATATTTTCTTAACCTTACATTGTGTTAAAAACTTGAGACTAACATTTTGTAGCTAGGGTTGGAGACACAAGCCAAAGGTTTGAAAAGATTTAATGATATCTCACAATCATTTGCAGATATTCTTTCAAAAAACAAATTTTAGATTGGGGATAATATCAGGGGCTTCCAATAAAAAAACCAAAATTTTTGGAGTTGTTTTGAATTATTTATAAAAAAAATTATGATTTTTCATGAAAAAATAATTTTCAGAGGAAAATAGTGAATTTTCATATTTTCTTATATTTTTGGAAATCTCTTAGAATTTTAATAAGAGTTTGTTGTTTATGTTTTTAATTTGGGCGAAAAATAATATTAAAAACGTAGATCTTTGAAAATAATGATTTTAGCCATATTTCATCATATATCACAATCGGTTGTAGATCTTCTTTCAAATGTTTTTTTGTAGGATGGGGATAATATTAGGGGATTCCAATCAAAAATCAGAATTTTTGGAGTTGATCTGAATTATTTATAAAAAAGTTATGATTTTTCATAAAAAATTAATTTTGGGAGCAAAAAAGTTATTTTTTCGAATTTTCTTGTATTTTGGAAATCTCTCATAATTACAATAAGGTTATGTTCTTTATGTTTTTAATTTGGGTGCAGATCTTTGAAAATAAGGGTTTTAGACATATTTGATCATATCTCACAATCGGTTGCAAATTTTCTTTCAAAACAGTTTTTCGAAGTTGGGGATAATACTGAGGGATTCTATTAAAAAAATCAGAATTTTTGAAGCTATTTTGAATTAATTTTTTAAAAAATATGATTTTTGTTGAAAAATAATTTTGGGAGCAAAATAGTGAATTTTTTCGACTTTCTTATATTTTTGGAAAGCTCTCAAAATTCTAATTGGGATTTGTACTTTATTTTTTTAATTTGGATGAAAATGAATTCTTGAAAAAATAGATCTTAACAACATTAGGGGTTTTTTTCAATAAGAGGGGGTTTAAATTTGGAGTTTTTAATTTTTTTTCCTTTTTCATTTGGTAATCTAGAGGTTTTTTGTTGCTAACATCTAATTTCCAACGTGTGGCATAGGTGGAAAGGAGGAATTTTCATTTGATCTTGCTAACTTTTCTATCTTATTTTCATACACTCATTTGGTTAAAATGAACTTGCATGTACATTCATTTTGATTAAAATTTACAACCTACATTATCTCACTCATAGGTTAAAATGAACACAACTTACATATTCACTTATATGGTTTAAAATTTATAACAAAATACATATCACACTCATTTGGTTAAAATTAACCTTTCATATCCACTCATTAGTTATAAAATTAACCTTGCATCAAGTGTCTTTTTCACATACTGATTTGAGGGTTAAAAAGAACAAGTGTCTTCATTATCTTGTGGTTTTCACTTTTCCTTTAGGTGTTTATGCTCTTCTCTCATAGAATCTGGTGATTTTGAGAATCAAAAGCATCGCTCAGAATTTGTATAGTCACCCACCCATTTGGTTTTAGATTTAAAATGAATAGCATGCAAGTGTGAGAAAAAGGTATTGTGTATGCTCTCTCCTCGTGCTTTGTGAAATCTTGGAGATCAAAAACAACATACTTTTTTTGCTTTTGTTATCTTTAGATTTTATTTCCTTGCAAGAGGGAATGACACCAACTGGTTTTTTGCTTGGGCTAGTATATAAAAGGATAATAGGATAATACTAAACTGTCAAGTCCTCACAACAGTCTTTGCCCTTGTCATACAGTGTCACTCGAAATAAGGTACATAATGTAAAATGTATAAGAGCCCCTAGTAGAGTGATTAGAGTCTTCAATGGCTTGTTGGATGCATGCGGGGAGCTATGTCCTTGAGTATTCACGAAGAACCTTTGTTATAGTGACCAAAATCCCTTTCACTTGCTAGCACAAGAATGGTCTTTCTAAATCCACCCCACATTTTCACCATTCATGTGTAGAGGAAAAAATTCCTCTCTGGGGAATTGAGACTTGGTGTGTTAGAGAAGTGAGTGTTGTGGAGGGGAGCCAATGCCACCAAGTCTCTAGTTTTTTTCCTTGTTTGGTTGGTTGGAAAAATCTAAGTGGGGATCTAGCGAGTGGTATCTCTTGAGAAGCGTAGGTTGTGTATTGTCTATAAGTGGATTCTTACACATCTAAAAAAACTATGTGCATCCAAACTAGAGGGTATGTGTAGGATAATGATGGGCCAAAAGTGGCAATATGTGAGCCATATGATGATCCATGTGGCTGGCAAACTCTTTTTTACCCCAAAATTGATGAAAAAAAAAGGGTTTTTAGAGGAGATTCTTAGCTTTCCACCAATATAAATTATGCTTTACTTTGAATTTAATAAATAATTAT
This sequence comes from Sequoiadendron giganteum, assembly GCA_007115665.2. Taxonomy (NCBI): domain Eukaryota; kingdom Viridiplantae; phylum Streptophyta; class Pinopsida; order Cupressales; family Cupressaceae; genus Sequoiadendron; species Sequoiadendron giganteum. The sequence continues at coordinate 275,236,876 of CM021100.1, read as the reverse complement.
TATTCATTTTCTATTAGAATTACAAATAAAGTCCTAATTGTTAGGTTGATTGAAAAACATCTATAACTTTCAAACGATAACACATTTTTTGAATCTGAAACATGCATCACATTCTATGCTTTCCATACTATAGGATTAAAAAAATAAAAATTGAATTTCATGAATTTTTGACCAAGTTAAGGTGGTTAGACAGACGAGCTTTTGTATTTTTTTAAAGTTGTAATAAAAAAATCATAATTAATTATTTACTTGGAAAAAAATTATAAAAAAAAATGCATCACATTGGGACATGAGTCCTCTACTTATATATAAAATATTATAAAAAAATATTATCATTTTATTATGGTTAGGGCGGTCAGACAGACACCTACTTCTTATTTTTACCTTGAAATTTAAAATTTTCACCAAATAGATTTATTTATTTTAAATAAAGGTCTAGTAGTTTAGAAACTACATTCAATTTTCTAAACATTCTTTTTTTATATTTTTTTGAAATAATATAGATAACTTATTCAAATTTTTACGTCAAGTTGTCTAACTTTGATTTTATGTCTTTTTATTGCCACTTAAGGGCCTGTTTTTTCCATGATGATCCTGCACATACCCTAGACAAAGACAAGTGTTTTTCAAACTATTTTTTTTGTTTTCCATAACTAAACTTCACAAATCAACTCAAAATTGGTCAGAATCAGTCAAAACCAACAAGATACACTGTGGGGTATACATTTGTTGCAATTTGTTACATTGAAAACCATAACTGTCATTTCCAGAATGACACAAGTGACTATCCTTCACCGCAACTGAGACCTAAAATGACGCAATTTCCTACCACTAATTTTTTTAGGGGAAACTGAGATAAATCCATTTTCTAATCAATCTTGAGCATTACCTAGTCCTTTGGTCACAGACTTGCAAATTTCTACAACTATCACTTTTCATCCATCATTACATCCTTTGCATTTCATATAGGGAAAACATTAGGACATTGTTTAGCTTGCATTCATCTTGTTGTAGACCTTAGCTTTGGAAACTTATCAGACTTGAGACTAGTCCATAGTGACCAAATTAGATTTGTCTTGACTTCAACCTTTTTCCATCACCTTAGTCCTTTGTTATTTAGGTTGGCTCCTCAACTCACAAGGCTAGTTTGAGACAACCTTTCTCAAACCTTGTCATTAATTCATTACAATCATTGAATTCTTGATAAACTAGCTTTGTAACCTTCATTACTTTAGTTTAATTAAGAAACCTTACTTTTTATTTTCCAGAAGGTGCTTAGTAGTTGTACCTTTAGTCATCATTCTAGGTCATATTACTATTTTCACCCATCATCCTTGTCACACTTTCATTCCATTTGGAATACCTTAGACACTACTCAGTAATTTGATCTTATTGATTCTTGGTCTTGACACCATCTTTGGACACCATTTATGCCTTGGAAAATCCAAAAAATAGTCATCTTGCATAGACATTCCATAGCTTGGACCTTATTGTGATATCATCTTATTGACACCTTAACATCTTGTCACTTTGAATCAATAAGTTGGTATCATCCTTAGGCATATCTTATCCTTTAAAAAATATAAAAAATATAGTTGCATAACTTTGGTCTTACTCGTACCTTGGTCATACATAGACAAAATCCTTGCATAGTCATCTTAGACATCATACCATATCACCTTCCACATTCACCTCCCTCTTGCGATTCTTATATGGTCTAGACAAGGTTGCAAAGGAAACAAAAATCAATGGCCTTTCCGCAAGATGATGAGTGTCAACCCCTTTGGCATGCCTTCCCAAGGGGCACCTATACCACAAAATTCATTCCCCAATCAGTTTTCAAAATTTATCCTTAGAGACCAACTAGGAACTGTCACCATTGAATAAATAGAGGTTGCCTCACAAGATCCTGAAGTAGCCTCCTTTTTGGATTAAATTATGGCATTAGACCCTCAATATTTCCTAGCTAAAATTTTGTCATAAGGAGCCACATTACCTCCTAGATTTGACATCAACACCCTTCAAGCGATTCCTACACCAAACATGCAAATTCAATGACAATACACCTATTTCTAGGGGACCCATCCCACAAGTCAACACATCTATACCATTGGGAGGATCCACTCAAGATGCAACCACAATCCATACCTCACCACTTGATACCCAAAACATGACACAAGGCATGACACCATACATGACACAAGGCATAACTCAAAACATGACACAATGAATAATTCCAAACATATCACAATCCATGTCATAAACCCTTTGGTGCTTTGTCTAACCCATTTTCCATAATAAACACCATGGGGGCATCATCCTCAAATCCATTTGGCACAAACATTACAACCAGGAGACAAAATACTGTCATCAACAAGAATCCTAAAACAAAAACAATACCAAGCATGGGGGCCTCTCAACATATTGTTATGTCACAACAAGGGCCTACTCCACATATACATGTCCAAAACAATACCCAAGGCTCCATTCCATAAAACACACAATATGCCAACTAGGGCTCCTTTACACCTCATGGTTATCAAGGACCTTTCCCACAATATGGCAACCAAAATCCACATGGTCATAATTTTACAATCTCATGGCATACACAATCCAATCCACCCCACAACACTCACATTCCCACCTATAACCAAAATGTTAGCAACCAAGTACCATCTTACACACACATACCAAATAAAAACCCATCCCATAATATTAGATTCCATAATGCCAATTTGAGCTCTCAAAATATACAAGGCACATCATTGACTCAAGTAGATGTTCTTGCTACTTAGATTCTTGACCTACAACAACAAATAGAAAACATGCAAGTTTCTAACAAGAAGAATCATTGCACAAAAGACTTGTGTCCCTATCCATTTTACAAGAATCTATAAATGCCACCCTTACCACACAGCTATACGACACCTAACTTGCCTAAGTATAAAGGGAAGGGAATTCCTATTGAACACATCAGAGAATTTTCCATGGCTTGTATAGACATTGCATGTGAACGAACATATTTAATGAGACTTTTCCCACAAAGTCTCATGGGCATAGCAATTGAGTGGTTTGCACATTCACCAACTAGCATAAGAACATGGGGAGAGCTAGCAGACAAATTTTTGGAACACTTTCATTCAACATTGATAATTAAATAAAGTTATTTCCACCCTATGTCATACACACAAGAACATGGTGAAAATTGCGTTACCTTTTTCCAATGATGGAGGGGTTTGGCTAGTAGATGTCCCATTGAAATACCTAAGAAATAAAAACTTTTTATGTTCATTACCAACAAAAATAAAATCGCCCAAAATACATCAAATGAAAAAAGGAAAATATTCAGCTCATAACAAGAATGTGTCTGGAATCATGGAGTCATTGATGCTAAGACAATGTACATTGGCCCTACCATTATACTCAGAGGACCAAATGCATCTAACAACACACCTATACCTCTCAATCACATAGAAAATGTCATCCAAAACACACAATAACAAAAGGTCCAAAGGAATTTTCCCACAAGACAAAAATATACTCCCTTAGGGGAGCCAATCAAATTTTTCTTTAAACAAATCTTGAAACACAATGCCATAACATTTCCCAATCTGAAACAATATGACCCAAGTCAGTTCAAACTCTCATGGTGCGATGATAATACCTTTTTATGACTACCACCGAGCTAAAGGACACCCAACATCACAATGTAGACAATTGAAGAATATCATCCAAGACATCATTGAAAATGGTACTATTGAAGTAAATGGGCAACAACAATCCTCTAATATTGACCATAAAGTCTTTACAGATCCATTACATGACCATGGAAAAGGAAAGGCCTCTAATTCGGGTAATAAGAACAACAATTTTTCCAATTACACTAATGCCAAATATGACTATACCACCATAATAAATCACATTCACACTACCAATGATTATGTCAATACTATTACCATCAAGAAACTTCCAGAATGTACTATCAATCCCTGTCGAACTAAGGTGATTGCCAAAGGTCCTCCCCCAACACAAAAACAACAACAATCAAAATCCCAATATAATCTACTTGACCACTTGGGGAAGACACCCACACAAATCTTTATCCTTGGGTTATTGTGTATATCACTTGAGCATAAGGCCATCCTTGACAAGGATTTGCAAAACAATATTGTTCTCACTAACCTTGATGCTAATTGATTTCAAGAGATGGCGGGCTACATGTATAATCCTCATCATGTCACTTTCTTCGACCAAGACTATTCAACCCAAAGGAAAAATAAAAATGACCCCTTGCATCTTGAAGTCTTTATCTATAAACATAAAGTCATATGAGTCTTGGTAGATAGTGAAGCAAGGTTAAAATACTTCACCCTCAAATTGGTTAAATCATTAGGCTTCTCAGAAGCATGTGTATACACAACAAAAAGAATTTTTATCGAGGCATATGATGATGAAGAAGACTCTTATAAGGGAGATAACACATTACCTATCAGAATTGGACCTCCTATTATGGATTCCACATTCTAGGTCTTGGATCTTGAACTCCCATATAACCTTCTCCTTGGTTGACTATGGATCCATGGATTGAAAGTTGTACCATACACATAACATTAATGCCCTAAGTTTACCCATGAAGGCACATAAATAACAATTCCTAATGATCCTGATCCTTTCGAATATTGTAGTAACTTGAGAGGGACTACCCAACAACAAGTTCTTGTCAGCCAAGAGGCCTCATCATCCATCTCATCTCATTACATTAACCCTTCAACTCTATCCAAAGCATCCACTTCCAAAACTTCATCCTTCGATCCCAAAATAAAGGTCCAAGATAAGGGGTGTGATGAATATCACATGAAGGCTTCTTATTGTGTTAACAAACTCACTACTCTTCAGTCATATCAACAAACCAATAGTAGACAAGAGTAACCCAATGTCACTATTCACATGCCTCCCACAACCACTTTCACAAAATGGGGGGAACTAAGCAAAGAATCTATCAATGAAGAGGATGTGACCTCCTGGCTCTACAAAGAACATAATGAAGAAGCGCCTCCACCTGCACAAATAACCACAAAACATTATGGAAAATGTTTCAAAATTATCCATGACAAAGGTTATGACAAACACAGTGGACTTGGATTAAATAAACCTAGGAGGATTGAACCTTTGTCCATGTCTAAGTGACCTAAAGGTTTAGGCCTTGGGTTTAAACTAATTAAGGTTGGTGTTTCTAGTACCACGGTTGGTACCTTTAAGGGAGGAAGTGAATTCTTCTAAGGCTATCGAGACATTCACAATACGCAACACCCATGAACAATTTGACCCATACAATGATGACTACATTGAAACCAATTCTAATGAGTACGAATGGGACTTATACAACTAGTGAGTATGAACTAGACAGAGTCTTCACCAACCTTGACCTATTTGGTATCATGACCCCAAAACCCGACAATACCTTTGTCTTTACCATATCTGTCTTGAACCTTGACAATACCAATCATGGCATGCCATTAATTTACCCCCAACTCATCGAATGGGACCCATAAGGACCTCCTATCTTGTATGTTTTCAAGAACGATGAAGCAATTATTGATTTCATGGGGCTATGCAAAGGAATCCCTAGTGGTGATCATAAGGGTGGGTTTACCATTGACTTGGATCATATGGCATACTTTGGGGAGTCTATCCACCCCTCTAGTCGCAAAAGAAAAAATAATTAAAAAAATGACGAGTCTCTAGGTGAAAACTGCAAGATGCCTTTAGACAAGGAAAAGGTAAAAAGAAAGGACATATCCAAGGGAGAAAATCTCTCTAAGACACCCAAGGATGGATGGTTGATCATTATTCCCATTACCCAAGAGAATTTTCTAATTCTCATTGAAAAATATATGGAAGTCAACATTTTCACAGATGAAAATCTCAAGGTCATCCACTTTACAGCATCATTGACTGAGTCTGAGCAACCTGATTTTTTTGCTTTCTTTGTGAAAAGATAAATTAATTTTTCCTGGTCCTATGCTAACATGCCTAGGCTAGATCCTAACTTGGTATTTCACAACTTTACATTGTTCCCCAATGCCAAACCCACCAAAAAAATGCTTTGAAAGAAGCACCCGCAAATTTCTTTATAAGGCAGAGTTGAAGAAACTACTAGATGTTGGCTTTATCAGGTCTATAAACTATGGAAAATAGATTTCCAATTTGGTGCCAATGAAAAAACCAACATGTGGGATATGTATTTGCACTGACTTCAATGATCTAAATAAGGCATGTCCAAAGGATGATTTCCCCTTTCCAAATATTGACACAATTGTGGACTTAAAAGTTCTCTCTCATGGACGGTTTCTCAAGGTATAACCAAATCAGAATAGCTCTAGAAGATCAACATAAGACAACCTTCACTTGTCCATGGGTAATTTATTGTTCGAATTTCATGCCTTTCAGACTAAAAAATGTTGGATTCACATATCAACATGCCATGACGATAATTTTTGATGACCTGATGCATACTCTAATGGAGGATTACATGGATGATCTGCTAGCCAAATTATTGACATGAGGTGACCACCTATGATTTTTGGAAAATATTTTCAAAAGGGTGGAAGAACAAAAAGTTAGATTAAATCCTAAAAAGTGTGTGTTTGGAGTGACATCGAGAAAGCTCCTAGGGTAAATAGTTTGCTAACAAGGCATTGAAGTAGACCAGAAAAGGTGAAAGCTATAATAGACATGCATCCACCTACCAATATAATTCAACTACAGAAACTACAAGGATGACTCTATTCCATCAGAAAATTCATATCACAAATGGTTGACAAGATACATCCCTTTCAACATTTACTCAGAAAAGGTGTACACTATTCATATGGATGAAAAAGTGTCAAGAATCTTGTCAATAGATTCAAGACTATCTAATAACTCCACCATTATTAATGCCACCTTCCAATGGGAGACCTCTCATCCTCTATATTTTAGCAATTACATCTACAATGGGGGCATACCTTGCACAAAATTTTGATGAAGGTCGTGACCAAGCAATATATTACATTAGTCGCACCTTGGTTGGTTATGAACAAAATTACAACCTAATAGAATGTTCTTTTCTTGTAGTAGTTTTTTCTCTACTCAAAAAATAAGGCACTACATGTTGAACGATCAAACAAATTTGGTCGCAAAGATAGATACCTTGAAATATCTTCTCAATAAAGTGGCATTGATAGGATGATTGGCTAAATGGGTCATGATACTCAATGAGTATGATATTTAGTATGTAGAGAGAAAAACAATAAAAGGAAATTTCATCACTAACCAACTTGCAGATGTACCAACTAAGGTTGATCACCCATTAGTCTCTAATTTTCTAGATGAATCTATCTTCACTATGGATGCCCAAACAACATGGAAATTATACTTTGATGGGTCTCACACAAGCAACAATTTAGGAGCTCAGGAATACTATTTATTACCCCTCAAGGTGATAATGTTCCTAAGTCATTTAGAATTGCATTTCTATGTATAAATAACATAGTAGAACATGAAGCACTTATCATAGGACTTTGTACGGAAATCTAATAGAATATCAAGCACTTGCAAGTGTATAGTGATTCTCAACTGGTAATCTAACAAGTCAATGATGATTACGATACCAAGGATGAAAATATCACCCCATATAAATTGATGGTAAAGAAATTCAGATAGTATTTTGACCTAATCCTCTTTCAACAAGTTCCCCATATTCAAAATAAAGTAGAAGACAACATGGCCACCATCATCTCTCTCTTGAACATACCAAACAATGTGCCTCAATTCAAGTTTTTGGTAGAACAGTTGTTTGTCCCTTCCTTCGACATACCTGAGTCTGAGATGGTTTGAAAACTTGTTGGTCCTAACTCCCCATGGTACCAAGAAATTTATTATTATCTTCATGAAAATACTATTTCCCCTGACCTATTTGCCAACCAACATAATTCATTTATTTGCAAAACTTCCAAATATGTCATCATCGATGACACCCTCTATAGACAAGCCTTTGGCAACACCTTATTGTGATTTCTAAATACTAAAGAAGAACAAATGGCCTTGCATGAAGTACACAAGGATATATGTGGATCCCATTCTAGTGGTCCAACCCTAGCTAAAAAGATCATGAGAGCAGGCTACTATTGGCCTACAATGGAATAAGACTCCTATCACTTTATCAAAAGATATTGATAGTGTCAGATCCATGGAGACTTGATACACATACCAACATAAGAATTGTGTCCAATAACATCACCATGGCCCTTTTTCTAGTGGGTAATTGACCTCATAGGTAAGATCCATGCCACATCATCCAATAGCCACAAATTCATCATCACCACAACTGAGTACTTCAATAAATGGATTGAAGCCATTCCTATGACATACATTACCGGTAAAAAAATTTCTAAGTTTATCCTCAACTATATCATTTTTCAGTATGGTGTCCCTCAATCCATCATCATTGACAATGGTTATCCATTCAAAAAACCAAGAATTTTGTTACCTTTGTGAGAAGTTCCACATCCAACACCATTTCTCCACTCCATATTACCCACAAGGAAATGGCCAAGTTGAGGCATCTAATATAAGTATTCTTAGAACCTTTAAAAAGACCATCAATGATGATGGTCATGACTAGCACCTTCAACTTAACCCAGCCTTACAGGCTTATCATACCATCATCTGCACTCCTACCGACGCCACCCCATATTCCCTAGTATTTGGTTCTAAAGTTATCTTACCTATTGAGGTTGAACTTCCTTCCCTAAGGGTATCCGTGCAAAGTTCATATGTAGTGATGATGAGGAATATTGTGTATCAAGGCTACATGAGTTGGAATTTCTAGATGAGTGGATACATAAAGCATTGGACCATCTTCAAGCATGTTAGAATAATCTTTGTCATAGCTACAATAAGAAAGTATTGCGGTATGTGCAGGATCATGATAGGCCAAAAAGTGGTGATATCTAAGTGATATGATGGCCCATGTGGCTGACAACCTTTTTTTTACCCAAAATTGATGAAACAAAAAAGGGTTTTTAAAGAATATTCTCAGCTTTCCACCAATATAAATTATGCTTTACTTTGAATTTAATAAATTATTATTATTCATTTTCTATTTGAATTACGACTAAATTTTTGATTGAGAAGTTTTGACCAAGTTAAGGTGGTCAGACATATGAGTTTTTATTTTTTTAAAATTTGTAATAAAAAATTCATAATTAATTATTTACTTGGAAAAAAATTACAAAAAAATATGCATCACATCGCGACATGAGTCCCCTACTTATATCTAAAATATTATAAAAAAATATTATCATTTTATTGTGGTTAGGGTGGTTAGGCAAACACCTACTTCTTATTTTTTCCCTAAAATTTAAGTAAAAACTGCATTGAAATTTTAAATTTTCATCAAATAGATTTTATTTTTTTTTAAAATAAACCTACTAATTTAGAAATTACATTAAATTTGCTACAAATTCTATTGTTACATATTTTTGGAATAATATAGATAACTTATTCAAATTTTTATGTCAAGTTGCCTAACTCTGATTTTTTAAATTTTATTGCCACTTAAGGGCCTATTTTTTCCATGATGATCCTACGCATACCCATTGAACCGAAACTTTGACATTAGTGACCTAGTATTAATGGAGGATCCAAAGAACCACACAAAATGAGAAAAGCTAGGAAAGTTAAAGCCAAATTGGTTTGGTCTCTAGATATTATCATAGAAGTCTTTAGATTAGGAGCTTATCAACTTTCTACTCCTAAAGGGGAACCCTTGTTAGAACTGATCAACAATCTACACTTGCATAGATTCTACACATAGCTTCCAAAATTCTTGTCATAACCATAAAAAATATAAAAATCAAAATAAAATAAAAATCATTACCTTGATGAAAACCTGACAAATAGGCGTCTTGGTGATACTAAAAAATTAAAAAAATCAAGAAAATAGTAAGAAAAAATAATCCATCCAATAGAGAAAACCCTTTCAGTGGTGCTTTGAATAAGTACCATGGCAAAAACCTAGCTAACAAGCACCATGTGCAGTTGAATTTTCTCCGTCATCTACCATCATTACAATCTAACTTTTCTCATCATTTTCCATTCTCATATCATCCATAATCATGCCTGCTTGTCTTTTCATAACCTAGAATGATTGACATCGTGTGTCTTTTCACCTTCCATAATGCCTATCTCATTCCACTCCTAATAAATTGGTCTCATACCCAATTGGGGGTAAATATTTGACCTAGGTCTTCATTAGATCCTACATTTGTTGTTGGAGGTCACTATATCAAAAAGACAAACAAAAACACATATCCTTAAAAAGACAAAAAAATCACATATACTCAAAAAGACAAAAAAAAATCCAAAAAATCCAAAAAAAGAAACATGTCAAAAACACAAAAAACATCCAAATTACTTTCAAACATCACAAAAACAAATTCAGTCACATGTAAATCATAGTTTGGTTGAACTATGTTGGCTCTACGACTAAATGTAGGCAAGGCCATATGTCGATGTTCCCTTGAGGCATTAGGTCAATCCTTTAGGGTTTTTCAAATAAAATTCAACTCATAACTCAGTCCTACGTCAATAAAATAAAGTCAAGTCATGTCGAACTACACGGTCTCTACATGTATAATGTGGACAAGGATATCTTTCGATGAGCCCCCAAGACCACTTAGGTCAGTCCTTTAGGGTTAGTCAAGTCAGTCAGAATAAGTCGAACATTGTCAACTTGGACATAAATAGTCATCAGAACATTAGACAAGTCTTCAAGTCAAGTCATTCAATCGTTAAAATAGTCAAACATTAAATCAACCTCGAACTTCAAATCAATCAACACCATGTCTTATACAAGATGTTTCCTTCCTGAAATCCGACATTATCATTAATCACACTTTTTCATTTGCCTTATATAGGGGGTCACATGATTGAAACCAAACTTGGCATCTTATATGACATGTTTTCTCTCCTGAAACTAGGCCTTGTCAAACAATCAACCCATCAATCACCTAGTCAATTAAATATCAAACAAACAATCTTTGGCGAACACTCTAAATGGATGTTAACTTTGTGGGCTATTTTTTCTTATATTTTTTTTATTTTTCTTTGATTCATGTTACTAGATCTCTCAAGGATGTCCCATGAAGGATTTAGAGGGTCGAGGATGCCTTGTGACTCTTTTCTTTGATTGATGTTTTTGGATTTTCTTAGAGAAAAGATTGGGGCAACCTTGCCTTTAGTATGAGTCAGGTCATTCCTTGTCTATGACTATATATTTTGCAAGTGGATGATCTTGCACACCTTGGTCTATGTCATACCATGGTGTTTTTTGTCAATTTTTCACATCTCACTACACAATGATGATTAATGCAATCCTTGCATTAAAAAATATATATCTTTACATTGTCTCCACTAACGCCATGACTAACTTCCATCTCTTCCATGCTAACATTTCCTCTATGTCGCTTATCTATTTTCCTCTTATCCATTTTGAGAGAAAACTCATGTTCTTTGAACCTACATATCCTCTTGAGGGGGAATACTAATACCTCCTCATCATCCTTCCTCATATTTACACAGGGGCATATTTTGAACTAAATTCTTTGACACCATGTGATAAACTACAATGTATCAAAAAGGGGCAAAATTTAGACACTGAAAAATGTCCTAGACTTGATAATATTATTTTTCCTTGTCAATTCCCTTGTCTAATGTCATAAGTCTTCTATTAATTAAATAATTTTAATTATTTAATTATTCTTATATCTTTTTATTGTTTATTTTGATTAATTGTGCTGCTAATGTCCTTTTCCTCTATAATTAAATAAATTTTATATATTTAATTACCTATCCACTTTATACTATAATTAAATAGTTATTCTAATTATTTAATTGTTTACTAGCCTTTCTCCCAAAAATTAAATAAATTTTATTTATTTAATTGCTTACTATTTTTTTCATTTTCTTCCCATTTTTATTTAAATTATTATTTAATTCAAAAATTATCTTATCACGTCTTCTTTAACTAAATAATGTTCCTATTATTTAATTATTCATGTCTCACTTTTGAATGAAATTATTACTTAATTCGGAAATCAATTTGCCACATGTCTACTACAATTAAATAATGTTTCTATTATTTGAGTTTTCATCATCCTCTCAAATCAAATAATATCCCACTTTTGAATGAAATTATTATTTGATTCAAAAGTCAATTTGTCACATGTCTACCACAATTAAATAATGTTTCTATTATTTAATTAGCCATCTTAGGGTATGTGCAGGATCATGATGGGCCAAAAAGTGGCAATATGATGGGTATGTGGCTCACAAAAAAACATTTACCCAAAATTGATGAAATGAAAAGGGTTTTTAAAGGATAGTCTTAGATTTCCACCAATATAAATTATGCTTTACTTTGAATTTAATAAATAATTATTATTCATTTTCTATTCAATTGCGACTAAAGTCCTGATTTTTAGGTTGATTGAAAAATATCTATAGCTTTCAAACGGTATCATAATTTTTTAATCCAGAACATGTGTCACATTCTATGCTTCACATACTATAAGACTAAAAAATAAAAAAATGAATTTCATGAATTTTTGACCAAGTTAAGGTGGTTAGACATACGAATCTTTATATTTTTTTAAAGTTGTCATAAACAAATTATAATTAATTATTTACTAGGAAATAAATTAGAAAAAAATATGCATCACATCGGGACATGAGTCCTCTACTTATATGTAAAATCTTATAAAAAAATATTATCATTTTAATGTGGTTAGGGTGGTCAGTCAGACACCTACTTCCTATTTTTTTCTTGAAATTTAAGTACTACTATATTGAAATTTCAAATTTTCACCAAATAGATTTTATTTTTTTGTAAATACACCTAGTAATTTAGAAACTGCATTCAATTTTCTACAAATTCTATTCTTACATATTTTTGAAATAATATAGATAACTTATTGAAATTTTTATTGCAATTTACCTAACTCTGAATTTTCTAATTTTTTTGCCACTTAAGGGCCTATTTTTTCCATGATGATCCTGCACATACCCCTTACTCTCAAATCAAATAATGTCCCATTTTTGAATGAAATTATTATTTAATTCAAAATTCAATTTGTCGCATGTCTACTACATTTAAATAATGTTTCTATTTTTTAATTAGCCATCTTCCTCCAAATCAAATAATGTCCCACTTTTGAATGAAATTATTATTTACTGAGAAAGTCAATTTGTTATTTGTCTACTACAATTAAATAATATTTTTATTATTTAATTAGTCATTTTTCTCTCAAATCAAATAATTTTATATTCATTTGATTTCCTCCAGCAACCTCTTTTTATGTGCCGATTTCACCAAATCTTATCTCTTATTTTCTCATTCATTCTCAGCCATTGATTGAATTATTTAATAATTCAATCTTACCATTCATTTTTACCTTTACCCCAACTTTTCCCTAACCCTATTTCATACTACAATTTTCATTCTTAGCCATTGATTGACATATCTCTTTGAAATTCAATCTTAGCCCTTCATCCAAATTTTTTTTCTCTATAAAAGACCTTTATTTTTTTCATTTGGGACACATTTTATGCTATCTAGACATCTACATCCTGAGCTAATACATTCTATTAGTTTGAGACAACTATCTTCAATATTTTTCTAGGCATTGTCATAGGCTACTATTGCAAACCCAAATATGAGGAAGATTATCATATTCAAGAAAAATGGAGAAGGGAAATGGAGGTGAAACAATGATGGCATGAAGACTTTATGGTAATGTTGTTCTATATTTCATGTTTTATGCTTACTTGTGCTCTATTGTTGATTTAGGGCTATGTTTTATGCTTTATTACATTAAACTAGAATTTTACCCTAGATTACAAAGGAAAATATGTCCCCAAATAGGTATAGGATCACTTATATTATAGGATAGATGGATAGACTATATTGTGATAGGTTGATAGGTAGATGATATGAGAAGAGATCTCCAAAGATTATATTACAAAGGAATGATATAGTATTTAATAGAGGTATTCGTTTTATGGATATGAGATTAAAAAAATGATTCTTTGGATAAACTTGGATGATTCCCAAAGGACATGGACTATAAGGATTTTCATTGTCTAAAACATACTTGGACAAGGTTTTTCCCCAAATTTACCAAGATCAAAGTAACAAGGGTAATGGGATATATTATATAGGATGAAATTGGATATATGATTAAGGATATGGATAGGATAGTCAAGATCAAAATAATGAAGGAAGGATTAATTTGGAATGAATGAGAAATATGTGATGGAATGCATAAGTTAGGGGTGGATTAAGCTTTTGAATGAGTCAGTTTAGATTCCCTTTTAGTTTATTTTTTGATATATCTTATTTTGATAGTGATGGTGGGATTTTATGGACTAGGATCATGACATTAAAGGATATTTGGATCTTGACATGGTAGGGGATCACTACATGGAGTGAAATGCATGGGATCATGGTATGGGAGGGGATCATTGGAAGGGATGGAAGTGAAACGGATACCTTACTCATGAGGTGACATGGAAGAGATACTTAAGCCTTGAGATGAAGATGGATTTTGAAGTAGATGGGTATAATTGTAAATGATACTTTGATCTTCATTAAGAAGGGGATCATTGGATGCTATTTTTCTCCTACATGTAGCAACTAAGAACTCGGGGATTCCATTTTACGAAAGATATTACTTCTTCTCAAGATATGGTATAATCATAAAAAATTATATATATAATTGGCTCTTTTAGGATTTTTATTTTATTTTGATGGTTCCCATTTTCCATGATTATGGATATGATCTTGGAATACCATGAGATCATCATTATTTTCAGGTGTATTTTATATTCCAACATCACCTTGATTTATAAGATCTTGGATAATATTTTTCAATTTGAATCAATTAGAAGTCTTATGTACTTTTATCCTATGATACTCACAATATTCATTTTCTTTGTACCATGGATTTTTAATTGTTTGTTGTCCATTTCTTACTTTGGTAAGGTGATAAGTTTATCTTGGACTATCTTTTTCAACATAGTTTCAATAGATTCCCTTAAAGAAGTGTATTGCATTTTAGGAGCATTATTTTTCCTAGGCGGTCTTCTACCACCTCGAGTTTTTTAGGATTGTTTGTTGCCCATTGTATGGTAGGGGTATGTGTAGGATCATGATGGGCCAAAAAGTGGCAATATCTAAGTGATATGATGGCCCATGTGGCTGACAACTTTTTTTTTAACCCAAAATTGATGAAATGAAAAGGGTTTTTAAAAGATATTCTCAGCTTTCCACCAATATAAATTATTCTTATAATTATTATTCATTTTCTATTTGAATTATGACTAAAGTCCTCATTGATATGCTGATTGAAAAAATCTATAGCTTTCAAACCGTATCACAATTTTTGAATCTAAAATATGTGTCACATTCTATGCTTCACATAATATAGTATTAAAAAAAAAAATGCATTTCATGAAGTTTTGACCAAGTTAAGGTGGTCAGACATACGAGTTTTTATATTTTTTAAAAGTTGTAATAAAAAATTCATAATTAATTATTTACTTGGAAAAAAATTACAAAAAAATATGCATCACATCGAGACATGAGTCCCCTACTTATATCTAAAATATTATCATTTTATTGTGGTTAGGGTGGTCAGACAGACACCTACTTCTTATTTTTTCCCTGAAATTTAAGTACTACTGCACTGAAATTTCAAATTTTCACCAAATAGATTTTAAAAAAAATAAAATAAACCTATTAGTTTGGAAACTACATTCAATTTTATATAGATTCTATTCTTACATATTTTTGAAATAGTATAGATAACTTATTCAAATTTTTATGTCAAGTTGCCTAACTCTGATTTTTTGAATTGTATTGCCACTTAAGGGCCTGTTCTTTCCATGATGATACTGCACATACCTGTAGGTTGAAGTTTTTGAATTGATTTTGCATCTACCATGCTTTCATTGATAATATTATTTATTTTTCCAAATCTTTGGTTTTTCTTTAGATGTTGAAGAGTTATCCTTATGATCTTGAAAAAAATCACAAGAACCTTAGCAATGAGATATTTTTCAATGTTAATTCCCATTTCAATGACTTCTTTAATGTATTACAAATTTTAATTTGAAGGTGAAATGTCAACTCGATGTTTAGATTTTGAATGAATATGGGGACAAGCTACTTTTTAGGTATAGTATTACGAAGTTTACTTGCCAAATTTATCCATCTTTCTAAGAAGGAAACAAAGGATTCTCCCACATTTTGTTTTGCACTATAAAGGTCATTCATGGAGGTTTCATGTTCTATGTTGTATGAAAAATACTCAATGAATTTATCTACTAATTCATGAAAGCTCTTGATCCCATGACATAAATGTGAGAACTACTCAATAGCTTGACCTTCTAGGATTCTAGGAAAGAGACACATTAGATATGTTTAATTATAGGACACCTCTAGAAAAGATATATAAAATTATTTTATGTGTTCTCTTGGATCACCTCTTCCCTTGTATTTTGTCAAATCTAAGGATTTCAAATTTTTGAGGGCAAGGGATCATGTTCAAAGTCTTGTCAAGAGGATTGGGACATACTTCTTCCAATGTATAGATTTTCTTTTAATGTTAATGTTAACATTTCCAATTTCTTTTTTGCTATCATTTTTTGTAACTCTTGCATTTGTTGAGCCAAGTCATTTGTAAATTTCAATGGAGGTAGACTTGTCTCCAGATAAACACCCTTGAACTTGTACTTTATTTGAGCTACTCTGATCATTTAACTCTACATAAAAAAAGCCTGAATAAATATTTTATCAACATTCAATCTTCAAGAATAATTTTATTACCTTCCATGCATATTTAAATAGTCTTAAATACTCATGAAAAAATGCATAAATATCCCAATCCTCGTTGAAAAATTATCAATTTCATACTCACCACTCCATCACTCCATTGTGAAGATTTGTGGGGCAATAAACCTATTAAAAAGACACAGTCACAACCTTGCAGATAAAACAGCAAGACAATCCCATTAATCTTTCTAAACTACTATTTTACCAGCAATGGAGGTACAATCTTGTAAAAATAAACCCATTGCGACCTCGCAGGGAAATGACCCTTGCAAAACTTGCAGAGAAATGAAGGGTGTGAGTCCTAATACAGGTCTCCATAAAAAAAAATTCAAGAGAAAAAGAGGCTTAACTACAGACCTAATTGGGGGAAATCAAGACACCATCGGATAACTATCATAATTCTACAAAAATAATTTTCTTAGAAAAAAAGTTGCAGAGAATTATCAACAACAATAATGTAGAAAGAGGATGGGGACATTGATGGATCCGAACCACTTCAAAATACGTGCACTAGAGAAATTTCGCATCATGATATCTTTTCACAAATCGTTGTGGAAAAAACTAAACGAGACAAATCTTGCACACCAAGAATCTCCATAACTAGAGATCAAGTTTAAATGGGGAATAGAAAAAATTGAGCTGACTCAAAAACCAAACGTGAAGCACATGTGAAAATGTGTGGGTGTACCATCTTATACGCTTTCACGAAGGGACATGAAAGATGCACTAAAATCATACACAATATTTTTTTTGGAGTATTATAGTAAGTAGAGGATCTAGGGGCGAGGGCCTAGTTCGATTGGCTAAAGCATCTTTTTGGAGGCAAGAGGTCATGAGGTGTAGTCTCCCCCAAACCCATGGTACTGAAGGGTGTGTCGCACCAACGCCACCAGTCACATGAAAAAAAATTACCAGACACGTTGCAGTTTATCCTCCAGTCTAAAAAAAAAAAAAAGAGGACCTAACCCCATGTCAAGGTGAGACCATTATTAGCCCATCTCTTAAACACTAACCCTCCTTTTAGACCATAAATCGAGAAGAGCTATGGAAAAGGATCACCTAGCAAAATAGTCCATCACCCCACCAATCAATGATGATCAAAATTTACCGCACCTCAATAATAATTTATACTACCTTTAATTAGAAGTTAACTAGGCCTCACATCCATAGATAGATTTCAAATGAAACGTTTATTTAAATAATTCTTCTATTTTTAGAAATGTACCCACCCAACCATGCAAACTTCAAACATTTCAATAACATTTATGAAAATTCAAGAAAAATACCTAGAAACACAATAGAATCTAGAGATGGATGCTTGGAGGAATCGGAACTCATACCAACAAGAATACACAAATCACCAAGGATGTCACAACACAAAGAAGGCTCTAAGTTATCTTTAAATGACATAAAAAATCAAATCAAACATGTATAACTCTTGTCACCAAACATCATAAATGCAAACATGCAAATGGCAAGGTGATGATCATTCACTAGGGGAGAGGGGCCTATAGTGGAGCTCCTTAACTTCACGTTTCTCAAAATCCTACGTGGAAATTTCAAATCACCCCCAATTTTGTACAATAGTTTATTTGGCAACTCACATGCTTCTATATTTCATTTTAGGGCCACATCATCAAATATGATGCCACATCAACATGTTTTTTGTTGAGGTATTCAAAAAGGCCCAAAAAAAAAGTGAGACCAATAGTGGTGCTCTAAGTCATGTTTTATTGGTGTGTTGATGTGGCATCACACGATTTGTTAGTTTGTGTACTTTATGGATAAAAATTATTTCAAAATTGGATATTAAGGTGCTCCACTATGCGGCCCACTGAGGACTACTTCTATCCCCATTATTGGACCACACTCCACTATGGACCCCTCTCGCCTAGGTCTATAGAAAAATGAACCCCTCATGACATTACAAATAAATGACCTTCATAAAACTTTGCATGAAAAAGGGTCTCCACATTACCCTACCCTATCTGAGTAAGTTCTATGAATAGAACAATATGATAGAAAAATAAGTAAAAATATAATCATAATCATGTAAATCATCAAGGTATCTTGTTGCCCCCAATATGAAAAATAATAGAGGTTGAAATGGCCTTAGAGGTAGAATATAAGTGTTGTATGGCTAAAGCTTGGTGTCACTAATATCACTCTTACTACATAGAATACAAGCACACATTATATGATATGGGAAATCATGATGTATCCAATGTTGTAAAATATTTCTAAGAATATAATCAAACATTTGAGCATAAAATTATATGAGAGTGGTATATTGCTTATAATATACAAGGATAAGAAATGATAGCACAATTCAAAATGGGGAAATTAAGATACCCCCAATCTAAAAGGATGGTTTGAGAAGTTTGATATGAAAAAGAAGATACATATATATCACCAAGATAGCATGGTGCGCCCTAATGGAATAAGAAGATATGACAACATAAGGTTTATACAATGATCATAGGTATATGGAAGCAAAATAGACATGCAATAATACCATAATAAGACATATAAGTGCCAATGTAACATAAGCATCAAATGAAAATTTAAAGTTGTGTTGCAATTTCTAAACTAATTAAATCATATGTAAAAACTATTTTACCAAAACAAAATTATATTTCTTAAAATCTTTAAGAACTTGATGTGCTAGAATGTATAAATATACCTAACTTCCCTAATACCTGGATCAAACCCTAACTTCAACTCAACTATTGATAACGGATATTGAAATACAATTACAATGTATACATATCCAACATCACCCATTGTAATTTCATATTTGAGTATAATTACAATAGTTTTAACATATAATTATAGTATATAGAGTATATAAACATGCATATCCTCGTCTGCTGAAGTTGTGGTTTTATAGAGTTTCAAAGCGGCCTATTAGCTCAGTTGGTTAGAGCGTCGTGCTAATAATGCGAAGGTCGCAATAATGTTTTTCTACTTCTCACATTTCAATCATTCTGTGCTAAGTTCTCCTCTGATGGCGCCATCCGCTGACCACCACCAAAAATTGTTCTATTCCACGCTTTTGTAGCGCATAGGAGGCTGTTTGGCTCTTAGCAAGGGTCGCAGCCTCACTATTCCTCGCTGCAGGTGGCTTTCTATATCGTTACCGACCTTCTCCGAATGCATCAAGTGATTGTTATTGGACTCCATGCTCAGTCCTCTTCTTGATGTATCCTCCATATAAAACAACAGACTTCCTCCTATTTTAGGACCCACAAATTTGTAAGAATTAATGAAAGATTTTAATGATGTTCACGAGAGTAAACAGTCTAAAGGATCAAAATAAAACCGGACTTAATCTGTCTTCATGTTCTTTTTCAAGTCGAATCTCCTACTATTAATTTTGACTAAAAGACTAGCTGTCTGATTAATCTTGTAAATAATGGATAGATTCACATTATGAAAATTCCATTCTTTAAAAACCAACAGAGTTGATGTGGCCTGAGTGCTCATGCCAAACATTCTTATGATCAATCACCTAAAGTGGGGAGAGGGAAGTTCTAAATTTCTCTATAGCCTAGTGGGGATATTAAATCTTGGAAAAGAGCATAGACCTTTTGATTACTCATATGCCTTATGGCACATTGGCACTTATATGTCTTATCTAGTATACATATCAATAACTCTATTATGGTGAGACAAAGACATTTTTCAGAGAGCTAGAGTTTTCTTTTAATGATAAACTCTCGCTAGCAACCATCTTCAAAAATTGGGCATTTCTCAAGATTAGAATTCTATGATATGCAAAAGTTCTTAAAAAAAGACACATAAATTTCTTTTCAATTGTTATTTTAGCAACCATTGTTAAAAATAGATATGTAAAAAATTAAAATGACAAGAAGTCTTTTGTAACTTAATAGACCAACTTTTCTTGAGTTGTTATTTGTGGAATAACCCCATCTATTATAATCTAGATGATATGAAAAGAAAGAAATTTCAAAATTAAATAAAATAAAATCTCTTATCTTTATATTTTCTCCTAGTGTAGTTAGAGAAAGCGATCCCTAAAGCAGTAAACTATTATATTAACAAAAACACCATCAAGCTTGATGTTTTTATGGGACAATAAAATTCTCAAAAATTGAAAGGTTCCAGTCAGTCTTTAATTAATCTTAACTTCAACAAGATGTAAAGACAGTATCCAACGCCTTGAAATAGTTGTATTGTCTTTACAAATAATGATGATTTGATTCTTTTAGAAATTTCTAAAATAACACCAACAATGAAATGAAAACCCAAATAATGACTAAAAAATAAAGATTCCAAATAATTAATATTCATCAATTCTTTTAAACAAAAAAATTCCAAAACATAAAAAATTGAAGAATACTTTTTTGTTCACAGTTATCTAATAGACTATAGGAGCTTAACCAAACATTGATAGATTGTATTTAAACTATCAAAGTCATTGATAACAATGATCGAAGTCAAGTCAGCTAGCCTCATTGCACTCATTAGTTTCATGTATTATTTGTCAATGTATCCCAGCACTTGAGCCACACTATAAATAATTAATCAAAGAATTTATGCTCCTTTCCAAGATTTGATTTTTCTAGCAGTGGTGTTAGTGTGCAAAATTTGCCACTGGGCTATAGAGAAATTTAGAACTTCCCTCTCCCCAGTTTAGGTGATTGATCATAAGAATGTTTGGTATGAGCACTTAGGCCACATCAACTCTGTTGGTTCTTTAAAGTATGGGATTCCCATAATGTGAATCTATCCATTACTTACAATTTTGTGGGTCCTATAATAGGAGAGAGTCTCTGTTGTTTTATATGGAGAATACATCAAGAAGAGGACTGAGCATGGAGTCCTGTAACAATCACTTGATGCATTCGGAGAAGGTTGGTAACGGTATAGAAAGCCACCTGCAGTGAGGAATAGTGAGGTTGCGACCCTTGCTAACAACCAAACAGCCTCCTATGCACTACAAAAGCGTGAAATAGAGCAATTTTTGGTGGTGGTCAGCGGATGGCGCCATCAGAGGAGAACTTACCACAGCATGATTGAAATGCAAGGAAGCAGAAAAATATGACTACAAATGATTTTTCGAAAGTGGCCTATGCAGGTCTCGAACCTGCGACCTTCGCGTTATTAGCACGACGCTCTAACCAACTGAGCTAATAGGCCACTGTGCATCTTGAGGGAATTCACAGAAAAACTTTACCACTATATACACGTTTATATACTCAGTACACTCTAATTATATGTTAAAACTATTGAAATTATATTCAAATATCGATTGCCAAAAGTTGACCTTGGATAACCTATATATATATATAAATTGCATTTCAATATCAGTTGTCAATAGTTGAGTTGGAATCAGAGTTAAAAGTTAGTTAAGGTGTAGGAGAATTAAGTACATTTACACATCATAGCACATCAAGTTTTTAAAGATATTATTAAATATAGCTTCTTTTTTTTAAATAGTTTTCACAAATGATTTAATTAATCTAAAAATTGCAACACAATTTCAAATTTCCACTTGATGCTTATGCTACATTGACACTTATATGTCTTATCATGGTATTATTGGATGCACCTATCTTGATTCCATGTACCTATGATCATTGTGTAAACCTTATGTTGTCATATCATCTTATTTCATTGTAGAGCACCATGCTATCCTGGTGATGTATATGCACCTTCTTTTTTACATCAAGCTTCTCAAGCCATCCTTTTAGATTGGGGGCATCTTGTGCTCCCCATTTTGAATTGTGTTATCATTTCTTATCCTTGTATATTATAAGCAATATACTTCTCTCATACCATTTTGCACTCACATGTTTGATTATATTCTTAGAGATATTTTACAACACTAGATACATCACAACTTCCCATATCATATTGTGTGTGCTTGCATTCTATATCATGTAGTAAGAGTGGCATTAGTGACACCAAGCTTTACCCATACAACACTTATATTCTACCTCTAGGGCCATTTTGACCTCTATGATTTTCCCATATTGGGGGCAACAAAATACCTTGATAACTTACATGATTATGATTAGGTTTTTACTTATTTTTCAATTATGGCATTCTATTTATGAACTTACTTTGTATTATTCATATTGGGGGCAACAAGATACCTTGATGATTTACATGATTATGATTAGGTTTCTACTTATTTTTCTATTATGCAATTCTATTCATGAACTTACTTTGTATTATTCATGTACTTACATATACTGTACTATTTTTCCTTTACCTTAATTCATTTCACATGTTTTATGTCAACAATATATATCTTCATTAACATTCTTATGTTTAGATTTAAGGTAGTGACTTATGCTACACATAAACTTGTCATTATTTCTTGATAGATCTTGATTACATGATATGGTAATGCCCGATATGTCATACCATCCTATTTTAGTAATACCTTTTGTGTACTAGTAAAATTTTCCAACCTTACTCCTACTTATTCATTATCCTAGATAGTTAAATTAAGTTTGTAATTTGTGCATATTTTACTTGTGACATAAAACATTGTTATTGTACAATTTTTCTCTATTTTACAAGTTCTTATGGACTATGCATGCTAAGGAGAAGAAAAAGACATAAATACATGTGGTTTGATTCATTATTTTTTATGGACTCCAACATCATTTTAATGTCTAAATGTTTACTCTAAGGGTAAGTGCATGGAAATGGGGGACAAAGTACGGGCCATGGTGGCCACTTTTTAATTTTTTAAAATCAAATAAACTTAAACTTGGATAATATAATTTGAGATGCTTATACTCAAATTTTGAATATATAATTAGAATAAAAAATTTATTAGTTTGATTCTAATTTCTAAACTACTAAGGTGTTTAATAAATAGTTAAAATTAAAAGGATAAAACATCGAGAGCACCCAAAGTGTTCCTATTTTTATAAAAAGAACATGGTGGAAAGAGAGGTAAGCTAGTACTACGAGTTGTATAGTTTTATATAATTTTTATTACTTTTTTTCATGACTTTTTGAAATAGATGCATCCTAAACTACATCATTGAGTGTGAAAAATATGTAACTTCTAGCAATTTAAGAATTGAAAATGTACAATTGTTTTGTTGAATTTGTATAGAATGAAGTGTGAAGCATTCTTGTATAGCTTTTTTTCAAGTTTAGAGAAGAGGATAAAAAAGAAAGGAAAAAATAAATACATATGTACTTACAAATATGAAGGCACTGGTAGAATTAAACAAAAATAAACATCTTAGTTTATTTAAAATGGAGTTAAAAAAGTATGGTTCAAAAGCTAGGGAGATCAACATTTTGCTAATGGTTTTGATAAATTTTATTGTAAAATAAATACAATCAATTAAAATGAAGTTTAAAATTTTATTTAATATGAAAAAAATATTTTTTAGTAGCCAAAATGAGGGTTGAACCCTCAATCTTGGATATCCAAGCCTCATAGGTGGAAGATGAAAAATTGAAATATAATACAAGTGCATTTTATTGAGATAACATCATGGGAATTATTTACAATTCTAGATACATTATTGATAATATTGTTGTTGTTTGGGAAGGAATAGCATGGGCATAACATTCTCGACAATCTACTATTTTTAGTAAAATTGATTATTTCAATTCTTATGACCATATCAATAATGGAATTTTATAGTATTCATGCTTTAATAACTTGGATTTCGACCTCATGTTTTCTAGTCTATGTATATTTCATTTTATAATGCCTCAACTTGTACTACTAGTAACAGTTATAAATCCAAACCATTTGTTCTTCTTTTTTCATCTATTCAGATTTCCTCTTACCCTAGGTCTTTTTGTGCTTGCAGTAGAAGGATTTAGTTATTTATTAACCAATGGGATTATCAAACCTTTGTTAAGGGGATTTCTCTTCCTAATTCTCCCAAAAGTTGTTCAATGATTTTTTTTTTTTATGAATCCTTCTCTACCCTCATTAATCATGAAAGAAATGTCGCAAAATCTCTTCATTACATTGAAACTCTCTACCAAGACTCTGGTTCAAGTATTCAATGGAAAAATACCCAATGTTATAGGTATTCATTTCTTCCTAAGACAAAATGGTTAAATAATTTTAGATTATCTTTAAGATTTTCTTGTTGTCCTAACTTGTCAAGATTGAGAATAAACCCAACTATTGAATTAGAAAGCTTCTTTAGCTAGTAAAATCCAAATTTAATTTTTTTTACCACACATGTTTATTATTCCTCTTGTTAGGTACCTTTGAAAGCCTCTTATTTGAAGGTTAAAAAATTTCTTACACTTTTTTTAGCCATTTAGTGATATGCATCAAGGATTTCATCATGTTTCTTAATAATATTGTTGTCTTCCACACAATGTTGGTGGCTTAGGACTTCTTTTAATATTTTAGAAAGGTATTTTCTTATGTAGCAAATGGATTCTTAGGGATTGAATAAAATAAAGCATAAAAAAGAGTCATTAGGAATTAAATCAAACCAAGTGTGTCTTCTAAGTAGCAAAGGATATTCATACTCTCCTCACAATGAGGGAATCAATTCCTATTCAAAACTCTTTTTTCATTTAGATAACTTGGAAAACTTGGGAGGCTATTAAGCCTTGGCTTCTCTAGATAGGATATTATTTATATGTAATGAACTTTCAATCAATCAAAATTCTAGTTGATCGTCTCTTATTTTATCTTGTCAATACCATCATTTGGTTAAAGTGTCATAAATCCAAGACTTGAATTTTCAAGCAAGGTATTAGAGTGCTACCAAATCTCATTATTGGAGCTACCAATAATTTTATTTCTTGGCTAAAAACTAATATTGAATTCAGGCTAACTAATCAATACCACGAGAATTTTTAGACTAACATTGATGTTATTCCTCCTAGATGACTCACAAAGTTAGGTTTAGATTATTTCGGCCTTAGTAGAATTATTGGAAATGGTATTATAACTCACAATAATATCATCATAAGCCTCATAAAGGATATTTATGGATTTATCCTCATCTTCTTATGATTGATTATGCAAAAAATATTTGACTTCAGTTTTCTCTTGGTATTTGGCATCACCTATTCTAATATATCTAGTTTTCTATTCTTTGTCCTAAATAGGAATATTCCCCTATTACATTCTTTGGAAAGGCCTTATGATTGGTTATTATTTAAATTATCTAGGATTTATTAATCCCTATTGTCCATTGTGTGGATAATTTGAGACTCTCAATAATCTCTTCTCATTTTACACTAGAGGCTAGAAATATTAGAATTAGATTCATTATTACATCAAACTTTTTAGGCATGATCCTTTCTCATGGCATATGGTTTTATCAATAAAAAAAATTGTCTCCCTTTCAATTATCCCAAGATTTGGCATACTTTTAGGGTGGAAATTATCTTTATCATTTGAAAAGATAAAAATGCAAATCTTCTTTAAGATGTTTGTATACTAAAGAAATGATTTGAAATAGTTTTCTTGTGTAGATTTACTTGCAAGATAGTAAGGTTATACTTGAATTAATGCATTTCTATGAGTTTGAAAATCACAAAGGTATCTATGCACCCTTGTTAGATTCTCTCCTCCCCCCTATTCTCCTCCTCAAGGGTGTTTGGTCTGAAAACTATAGGTTTATAATCCTAGAAATGTTGTTACACCTTCAGGAAATTGTATATCTTTTGGAAGGTAAAATAGGGGTTCATAAATAACTTAGGATGGTAAAATGTCTACACTGAGAGTGGGTAATCTCTTGTAGACTTTTATATCAACGTAAACTTAAGTAGGTGTTCTTAGAGTTATCCTTATTATGGTTTTGCATCAATTAATGGCCCTTATTTCTATCACTAGGTCAAAACTAACTAGCTACAACAAGCCTCTAATGTTGTTGATAGAATATATTGTACATATATCTAAAGATGATAGAAGTAATATAACCACTTAAGATAGTTTAATTTTATATTTACCAAAAATTGACAAGATACAAGAATGCTTGAAATGCTTCTGGGAAAAGTTTAATAATTTAGGTTTGCCTGGAATTTATCCTCATTTTTATTACTAAATCATATATAGCTTGTGTTTATCCTATTCTACTTCTTATACTTTCTTTTAAGATCGAAGGAATATATTTCATTTCATTATGAGTACTCATGATCAACACCTACAACTTTAAAGTCACAACTAGTAGTGGTACATTATTAAGAATATTGGATATTAAATAAAAAAAACTATCACAACTATTGGAACACGTTGATTCCTTTCCCCTAAATATACTTGGCTTCTAAAAAAATAATCAAATGTTCTCTACAAGAAAATTATTGTTATTCATACTAATTTTGACATGCAAATGTGTATGTCTTTATTCTACACACCAATGACTTAAAAAACCCTCACATGCATGAGAAACTAGGTTTGATTGACTAAATATATATCAAAAATTTAGACAAAAAAGAATCCTACATAATTGAATAAGAGAGAGACCCACAAATGACTAGAAAGTCAAACATTAGAATGTGCTCTTTAAACCCGCCCTAACAATGGGATCAGCAGAGGAACAATGGGATTAGCAGAGATATATAGTAAATGTCATGAAATAGGACATTCAAGGAGTTACACAAAAATTGTTACAAGTACATGCAGCAAAAGGAGCTTTCTATGTGGAGCATGCGTGCTAACAGTAGAGACTTTGTAGTGCTACAAGTGAAGGAAAAGAGAATAGAGCATTACAAGATGGATATTGTAAGTAGTGGTAGGGGAGAGGACTCGGTAGTTGAGCACCCTAACTTCATGCTTCTCAAAGTCCTACGTGGAAATTTCAAAACATTCCCATTTTTTTGTAGTAGTTTGCTTGGCAACACCCCTACTTATAATTAAGGTTTCAAGGCCACAACATCAAATATGATCCCACATCAACATGTTTTTTGTCGAGGTGTCCAAAAAGGTCCCAAAATTTTTTTGACCGATACTTGTGCACTAAATCATGTTTTATTGGTGTGTTGATGTGGCATCATGTGATTTGTTACTTTTTAGATCTAAGGTATAGTATTGTTCAATTATTGGTAGTTATTATCAACACTAACAACTTTAAAGTCACAACAATTGGTTAATATTATTAAAGATATTGAGCATTAAATCAACAAATGTTATAACAACTCATAGAACATGCTCACTCCCCTAACATGTAACATAGGGGTGTTGTAAATTGACAGCAAAATGATGTGACAAGTAGACATGATAAATAAAGAAACTTCCAATGTGAAGAATTTATTAAGAAAATAGGACAATGAGGAGTACCATGTAAGGATAGAAAATACATTAAACGATGGGTGCTTAACCTATAAGACAACGATGGGTATAATGATGGGCAATGTCTATGCAGGCTATAAAATGCACTGCACAAATCTATAACCGTCAGAACCTGTATCTGGGTATAATGATGGGCAATGTCTATGCAGGCTACAGTATGCACTGCACAAATCTATAACTGTCAGAACCCGTATTCCTCCGCCCTTGTGTTTGTCAAAGTTTCGTATTGACAATTTAAACCCCTCTCACACTTCAATAGTATTTTTTTAATATTTTCTTTTCAAACGTAAAAAAAAATTCCAAATTAATTTTTTTCCGGTAAATATAAATATAGATTTATATTTCCATAATATATTTTTATTATATATTATAGAAATATAATATAAAATATTTATTAACAAATAATATAAATATACTATTTTAATATTATTTTTTAATATATATTTTATATTATATATATATAAAAACGAAGGCTTTTATATATAATATAAATTATATATTAAAAAATAATATAAAAATATTATAATAAAAATTATATTATATAATTTTATATTATTTTGTAATATATATTTTATTTTGGCCTATGCAGGTCTCGAACCTGCGACCTTCGCGTTATTAGCACGACGCTCTAACCAGCTGAGCTGATAGGCCACAGGGAACAGTGGTCTTAATCAAGAAAATCTATTTTGGTACAATTCTCTGAAATAATTGACAATTGCTCGTGGATGCAAATTCCAATTCACTGTTTCAGAAAGAAGTGCAGTTGCTGTGCAAAATTAAAACAGGAAAACAGTAAATAGATTTTACGCCGCTGTGGGCCTCGATCGAACCCACATGCTCACACCGCAAAATGGACGTTTACATACAGTAACAACATATTGTATACAATAATTATATGTTAAAACTATTGTAATTGAATTTAAATATCAGTTGTCAATACTTATCTTGGATAAGTTATATAGAATTTTTTTTTTTTTAATTTCTGTATTCATTTGTTAGAATTATATGTAATTTTAGGATTAGATTTAGAGCTAGGATATTCATTTTAAGATTAGAATTAGAATCAGAATCGAAATTACAATTTGACCATGAAAAATTAAGTACACTTAAACATCCTAGCACATAAAAATTTTAATCACTTTTTTTGGTGAAACAATTTTAGCCTAAACCACAACACAATTCATTTATGTTTGAAGGTCTAAAAGTCAACCACCATGAACAGGAAGAAAAGGAAGGCATGCAGGTGCTAGTGTTTATACTCGAGGTTGGAGAGATGCTTACAAAAGAGAGTGGAGTAATTCAGTTGTAGAAGAATATGGAACAGTGGTAGCAACGAAAAAGACCTTTCAAGTTGCTAGTTCAAGCCAAGGGAGTTTGCCAAATGAGGAGAAAGGCAAGTGAGGAGGCCGGGCTTAACCATCACACACTAAGCATTGACCGCTTAGTGTGGCTGGTGTGGGCCCACTCAAACCTTTCGTTTCCGTTTTGTTTTCCGTAGCGCTCCTTGGACCCTTCACGGTGACGGTGACTGTCAACGGTTAAATTTGAATTTAGATTTTAAATCTGCTTCTCTCGCTGGCAAGGAGTTATTACATCTGCCCGCCCATTTGACTTCAGTGAATAGACCAGAGAGACCCGTGGCCAGTAAGGCAGATAGGTCGGCTGGATAATAGTGAAGAAAAGGGCGTCATGCTTGAAGATTCAAACGCCGAAAATTGGACAAGTGCAGATTTAGAAATAGAAGAAACCAAAGATAGGGGCTGCGTTGGATTAGAGAGGGGCTCAGGAATGTATGAGAGGGGCGACATGATGAACAAAAGAGGAGACTGCGCTTAAGGAGCTGAGTCGAGTTCAATGTGGGGAAGAAGTATAACATTTCAATGAAATTTGAGATGCGGGTTGAAAATAAAACAGGGAAGAGTCGCGCCAATTTCCCCGTATGACATCAAAAGACTAAACTAGCACTTGCAGCCGGGGGAGCTGCAAGGAAAACGCCAATAGTTTTATATAATTAGCTAAACTAAAGCATGGTTTATCAATATCTATGTGAAATTAGACAAATAATGCAGTGCAGACTCAGGCAATGGTTTCTAAGAGGCAGCAGGGTGAATATTACCAAGATATGGAAGGCCACATTAATTTAGGAATCAGAAAAGGATGGAGTGTCAATGTTGCAAATGGTTCTTTCTTGCCATCGACATATTCTTTCTGAGTATACTACTCACTTTAAAAGCTTTAAGTGTGCCAAAAACTGATGATAAAATTCATAAAGTCATACTACGAATGGAAGGCCAAAGTGGATTTGACAAAAGGAAAAACCCTTCAGTGTTACTCTAGATTAAGTGCGACTTTGTGCAAATATTTTAAGTACGTGAACCAAATATCAGTAAAGCCTTCTAACATAAATTAATAGCAATTGCACTGCTTGAGCTTGAGAGAACACAAAGTCTTAGAAAACCAAAAACAGAATTGAATTAAGTAAAGATCAGTTTGTATGCAGAATTAAAGGTTACAGCAATTTTCCATCTGTCATTTTCCATGTCATTCTGTGTGGATCAGAACTGTGATTCATTAATTTGCTTTCAATCTTTTGTGACTGAATTTTTTGTTTGGATATCTATAATTCTGGCAAGTTAAGTGCATATGTAAATAAACTAAATGTTTGTGGTGTAAAGGTTTAATTTGAATAAACTGAATTAGATTTTGTTAAGAAACCCTAGGATCAAAACAAAATTTCATATATATATTAGAGAGAAAGAATTGTTATAGAAAGCTTACAATTAGAACCCCAAGTCTAGACATAGTGACATTACTTGTAGCTAAATGTAAAATTTAGATCAAAACAAAATTTCATATATATATTAGAGAGAAAGAATTGTTATAGAAAGCTTAAAATTAGAACCCCAAGTCTAGACATAGTGACATTACTTGTAGCTAAATGTAAAATTTAGCTTGGAATACCAAAAGTTTCTTGCCATCAGATCTTACATTCTCAAAAAAACAGCCCTCTCTCACAGTTGTCCACATGACTTACCAGCAAAAATTGTTTTCCCAATCATCAACACAGAACAAAAGTTTTTGAAAACTGGAAACGTAGAGATATGTGATAATTTGTAGATACAAGAAGTAAGTTTGTATGTAATTTGAGAAAGAGGGAACACTTGGAATGTCATTGTGCTTTTGGGCCAACCAGTATCTTGACAATGGAAGATTTTCGTGCTTGAAATTGAAACAAATATATATGAAATAAGTTACAAATTTCTGTACACAATGATCCTCTGTACACAAATTATTTCAGGTTGTATCTCTGTACACAACAATTGGAGACTGCAGTTTATTTTGTGGTTCATGCTTTAGACAATGGAGCAGTTTTTGGATCCCTGCACATCATGGAAAGTAGAGATTGTGTTATGTCAGTATTTGCAATTTTGAGTTTTCATCCTGATGGTGAGGGTCAAGCATCCGCCAACAGTGAAGATGATGTGGCATAGCACGTATCTGCAAAAATTGT
The DNA here is from genome assembly GCA_007115665.2 of Sequoiadendron giganteum. NCBI lineage: Eukaryota > Viridiplantae > Streptophyta > Pinopsida > Cupressales > Cupressaceae > Sequoiadendron > Sequoiadendron giganteum. Next base: position 275,205,157 of record CM021100.1, on the reverse strand, counting down.
CAATTGTTCAGCAGATGAGTAATAAAATAAGTTGAATTGTGTGTACATGTCCACCTTTTAAAAGTAATATCACATGAAACAATTGCATAACAAAGCAATTCTGAAAACAAAACCAACAACGTAAATGCTACATTCTATCTTTCATTTGAAAAAATGTAACCACCATTTGAGTGCGATTTGATGGGAACTCATTACCTTTTTGTTAGATTGAAGCAATTATTTGTTTCCATGCCCAATTAATAGAAGATGCATTTTCTCATGCCCAAGTAATAAAAGATGCATTTCTAAAAATTAAAAAGTAATTGCCAAATGGATAGAGTTTACAATAGAAAATAACTTAAAAATTGCATTGTTGAATGAACACAAAACCAAATGTGTTTATTTGAAAAACCAAGAAAAATAATTAAACATGACATGGCCCATTTCAAAGCCAAACATGGAGGGAGAGATGACCTGATCACCTATTCAGGGAATATTATCAGGAAACCAAATTAAATTGTACCGAATAGTAAACAATTTATTTTTATCCTTTGTTTTCAAAAAACAACCCAAGAACTGTTCCTGCTCAATACTTGTACTGAATAATAAAGAATTTATTTTTATCCATTGTTTCCAAAAAACAACCCATCAACGAAACATACTGAATGAGAATACAACATTCCCTTCTATCACAAGAGCAACAAACCAGAACAAGTTGCCTTGCAGTCGTCCTTTATAAGTCTTGTTTTCACATCAAGTTTGTCCAAGACATTGTTATTAAGAGAAAAATTGTGTGGTACCTTGAGACTTGATAGTTTAATCTCATTTTTTACTACACAACAGCAAGACAAATTTGTGTAATTAGACACTCTGATTATCGTACCCACAAATTATTTTGGCAAAAATAGAGCAGCCACACTTAAGTTGAACAAAGATCATACACACAAACTGAAATTGAATTTATTATTAAAATGTCTACAATTAATCAGACAGAAAATGAGATTGAAGTAAAATCTATTACAACAAATCAAACTAAACAAACAAAACAAAAACAAATAACCACAAAAAATAATAGCACCAAAGATTGTATCTATTGCCCTTACAATTAAAAAACCATTATTTTTTAATGGCTTTCTTGTTAACATTTGACTTCTTTGAAAGCAATGATAAGAACTTCAATCTATTGAGTAGAGAAATCTGAATATCAATTGTCATCAATGCTAAAGAATTTTTTGTAACTTTTACTGTTGAATTTTTTGTGGGTCATTCTCTTGTATTTATTTTTTATTATTGTTGGGATTTCTCAGAAAATATTATTTTAATTTATTATTGTCCTCAGTCCTGTGAATCTTACACAAGTGATTAGAAATTAGAATAAATTCCTATTGTGGCATTTTCATTTATCACGTATTAGAATGAGTGTATGCAGGGACGAAAGAAGATATGTAAGAAAAAATTGTTTGTGATAGAGAATGGTAACTATTGCATTTTTTCTAGAAAAGGATCTGTAAAAATTAGCATAGTACAAAGGAAATGTGGACATAGTAGAAAGGATCAATAAACAATAACTTTTTGTTCATTTTTTTTTTTGAGTTGAAAGAAACACTGATCATGTCTTCCAGCCAAAATATTTATGGTGTGCAAACAAAAGAGATTGAATAATATCTTTTAAATTTTAAGTAGTGCGCACAGCTAAAATCCCCTACTTCGTATGTGAAGGACTAAGCAAGGATCTCTTTTCATCCTCTAGGTCAGAGGATCAAGTCTTAGTCTTTGTTGTTCTTCATTCTGATTTGAGGCTCGATCTCTTCCTCAAGACTCTTCCTCACACTGCACACAATCTCTTCTGCGATAATCTGCTCTACATCTTGTAGAATACATATGACCTCCTTTCCTTTGAAGCTTCCTTTATACCATGTTCAATGGCGGTGGCTAGAAGGAAAATAGACAGAATAAATTGGTGGGAGAAATAAATAAGAAGCAACTAGGAATTTAAAGGTAGATTTGCTATAGCTATTAGCATGCTTAACTGAAATTGCCAATTCTACGTTCATCCAGGATAGTAGATTTCAGTTTTGTAACTTTTTTTCTATGAATTCTCACTGGTTCTCAGTTCTACTTAAGATGCTTAAACGATAGTATGTAACGCATGCAAGAGTTCTAGATAGAAAATATACTATGTAGTTGTTAATCATGATTAGATTTTCCCTTGTCTGACATTATTTAAAAGGTAAAATACTTAGTCTTTGCCTATATTTCTTATATATTTGTATAACTACTATACACTTTGCTGATGCTCCTAGCTTTCCTGCAATCTTATTCACTAATCTCTTGGTTTACTAAATAATAAATATATATGTCCTTTCACAATGGTAGGAATGCAGTGTATTTTAATTCATGTATCACAAATATGCCCATGGGATATAACCATCAAAATGCTATTAGATTTATTATTAAGATTAACCTGACTTTTCTGTTTAATTTCTAACTATTGAAACGATAGTATTGGTAACCTTAATGCTTGCACTAAAATCCGAGCCTCAAATGTAAATCTACTATTGGAATCTATTCATTTGGATATCTTGTGTCTGAGCAGAAGTATAATTTTCTATTTCCATTTGTTGCAGATGTATTATCTGTGACACGCATGAAGCTACATTGATGCACATCATAGAAACACTGTTCCAAGGGGATGTGCCCCCACCCCTATGACCCATCTGAATATTCAAAAAAAGCTACAAAAACTTAATAGCCATCATCATTGAGATTGGTCAGATTCTTCAGCTTCACTTTGATGGCAGGCTGATGTCAAGCTCAGTAAAGATGTTGGCATAGCAAACCCAAGCTCTGGGGTCATGTCTGATAGAAAGAAGGCTACGTTTCCATATCCAAATCTCAGATAGGGACACCTTTTTGGTTTCTATAATAGCTCCAAATTCTAAATTTGCTACTTATTTATATTACTTCGTTTTAATTTTGAATGTTACTCATATTTTTCGCTGTAGAGCTTTTTTGTTTTTGTAAAAGGAAAGGGATAGGATGTTGTTTAGGATTACTAGACACAAAACCCCTGAAGACTCCTTTGCATCACTCTTCCATCGCTCATAGGGGGTTTGTATATTCTACACACAACTTTTCCAGTGCACTCTCAGGTAGTGCAAAAATGGGAGCTCTGGAAGAGGTTATGGGCATCCATCAAAGCATGAAATTAGATGATAAAAAAAAAATTCAAATTATAAAAGGGGTAAATTGAGAATCTAATAATGATGGAAATATCATATTTATTTCTAAATTAGCATTGTTTTCTGGAGTTGTAATTACAGAAAGCAGAAGTAGTGCCCTAATTGGAATCATTGTAAGGTGCTGCAGAAATCTTCTGTGAGCGCTCAAGAATCTGTTAGCAGGCCCTGACCATCTTGTCCATAATAAGACCATCAGCTTGATTTGGATTGGGATTTTTCGTTAGAAGTTTTGGAGAAGAGAGTCTGGCATGAGGATAGGAAAAACGGACATTCTTGAGAGAAGGCAGAATCACCATTAAAAACCGCCGAGGTTTATTTTCTCCCTTGCACCAAAGGCAATCTTTTTAGAAGGCTCGCTCTTGTTTTTATGTGAAGAAGGGAGGAGAAGAAAATGTAGGGGAGAAGAGAAGGGAGTTATGAGAAAGAAGAGAGTGACATTGAAGGGAAGAAAATGCAATATAAAGAAGAAGGAAAATGACAACATACAAAGAGAAGTGAAATGCCCTATCTTATGTTTTATCTGTAAATCAATTGATTAACCCACATGTCGAAATTCTTTAAAAAAATAGATGGAAATGTCAATGGAAATCGCAAGGCCAAAACTGCATACCTTCTCTGCTGAAAGGCTCAAGATTGTGCAGAAATTGCCTCCTCCTCTCAATGGTGATTGAAGAAATTGGCATGTGCTGATCACGAAACCTTAGCATAGCATACAATTTCAATATCAAACTCTTACAAAACCTTACCAAAGCATTTCCATACTGAAACATGGTGAAACATGAAACAAGAAAAACAAAACCCTACCAAATGACTCAAGCTTCTGCAAATTGCGTCCTCCTGATTACGAAACCATTCATGCCAGAGTCTGTACCTCAATGTATTCACAGTAAACGGTGCGTAAGCTTGAAGGAATTTAATAACAAGCATTTCCCATGACGAAGCACCTCCGACGCGGTCACCAAGCACCTTCCAACGCAGTCGTCAAGCACCTTCATAGCAACACCAAGGAGCATGAGGTGGATTGACCTCACCGTGACAAACACTGCATTTACTCGAGCTGGCCACATTTCCCGGCATTCAAATGTCCCCGAAAAAGTTCTCTGGCAATAAAACCTGGTGTGAGACAACTTTTCGGCTAAAGCCCGCACAATATATAGCCTATCGGCTAAAATACAAAATGTAGATGCATGTAATGTAGAGAGGATCGATCTGAGTAGAAGCAGTGCTACAATTAGTGGAGGATGAAGTCCGTTAAAGAAGGAAATGCCGATTGTAATGCTTTGATCTAGAAATCATGAATTTGATTAATGGTATTCAAATTAGCTCTCCAATTAAATTTAAGTGGGAATTGTGTAAATTGAGGCTGTGCAATTCAGAATTGGATGACAAATGCAATTATCTGTTTAAAATCAAATTGATTGTAAAGTTGGAAAATTTTATAATCTACGGGTTTTTGTGAGCGTTTGGCTTGAACAGTGAGGTGTAAGATCTATCTTACATCATTAAGTCTCTCAATTCATAATATTTCTTTTTTAGATCTTTTTGGACTCAAAATTTATTATTTACAAATATTACTCTAAAAAAGATAAAGAATAAATTTTGTTAATTGAATCAAGCTGCACAAAGTGAATTTCTACGATGAAAGACAAGTTCTCATAGTTTTAAAGCACATATCATGATAAGTAAAACGTTTAGTCAATTATTCTGTAGAAATAAAAGTAAACATGTTATTTATCTTATTGAAAAAAGTAATAAATCTAAAGTTCAAGGTGTCTTACATGTAATTCCCAATGAAGAAAAGCATATGATATGTTTTCTAGATGCTTGATAACAATAAAAATATAAATTTGATATCAAAATAAAATATTTACCTTGTAAAAGACAATTTAAACATATTAGTTTTTTTTTAGAAGGGTATAAGCAAGGAGATACGTTTATCATTAATTTCATTCTTTCTCAATAACACCTATCTCTTTAAATTTAGTGAATCAAACTTCCTAAGAGATTAATGATTTACATACTTGATTTTTTCTTGTTTAATGGACTAGAGATTCACATCTATATGAGTAAACACATTACCATGTACCAAATCTATAATATCGTCAAATCTAGAACATATAGAAGAAAATTTCTCTATTATGCTTTTCATAAACACAATGTTCAGGAAAATCAAATTCAAGAGATCAATATTCAAGTCCCCCTATAGACTTCAATTTAAAATTATGAAGAATTTTCCTACCAATTTGAACTAGACTTTCATGCCACAACATGCCAATTTGACCTAACCATTATTGGGTAACAATTTTTGTTTTATGGACTAGAAAACACTTCCATTTTTAACCATAATTTTAAATACAAATATCCTCTCAAAATTTTGTAATCGTTCTTATTAAGTATTGCATTAATATCTACATAACCCATCTTGCTTACTAAAATAAAATTTATGGTTGCTCTCTAAGTATTAAAAGCCCTTCAAAGACTCTTTGTCCTACAATTTTTGGTACAAATTAAATAAATGCTCCATGCCATATTATGGAAATGAAATATTTCTAGATTAGCATCTCAAGTAAAGGTACTCTCCACTTCATTTTTTTGAAATGAATATGTAATCTCACAAAGGTGCTTTGTGATTCAGGTTTAACATTAAATCTCTTGTCTGCCAGTCAACTTTTGAATCATAAGCATAAGGTGAATTTTTAGGCCAAGGATGGATTCAAATCATATTTTATCTTTAGATACAATATGAAACTTGCTAGAGATTTTATGAAGGATTATTTATTTGCACTAGATGCAGTTTCATCCTATATGGTTGCTTTATTTTCCCCTATAAATGAATCAATTGTTCTCTAGTATTATCGATATAGGCACCTTTCAATCGAATCTCTCTATCAGTTCAACTCTAAGGATATGGTAAGTGGGATTTTTCATCCTTTTTATTTCTTACCTCTATGTACTCAATGTCTTGCAAACAAACAACATCGAGATCCATTCAAGTTGAGTGCCTTCCATGCTAACCTAATCATCTTGAGGTTGTGCATACAAATCTATGTGGACCTTTTCCTAATTCCTTTCAAGGTTGCAAATACTTTTAGTTATTAATGGGCGATTTCTTATGTAAGACCTGGATGTGCTTTCTCATAAAGAAGAGTGAATCCTTTGCTCAATTGCAATGCTTCTACTAGTGAGTTGTATGAGAGATAGGCCAGTCTCTTCTTTTCCTCTACTTAGATCAAAGGGGGAATTCATGTCAAAGGAGTTCTTTGAATTCTTAAAGTTTCATGGCATCAAATAACATTTGTTTGACCCCTATACACCACAACATAATAGAATTACAGAGCATCACACTCAGACTATCATGGATTTGGCTTGGTACATTCTTTCCTCAACTTGGTTTGAGGATCGATTTTGGGTAGAAGAAGTTTACACAACTGTTCATCTTCTCTTGATAAGGCTACTATAAATATATTGCAAGACAAGACACCAAAGAGGTATGGAGTGGTTTTAAGCCTTCACTATCTCATATTAGAGTATTTGGTTGGACTGCATATGTGCATGTCTCATTTAGCAAGAGGAAGAAGATACTCTAATGTATCTTTTTGGGGTGTACAATACAACTTCAAAATCTTATCATCTCATTGGATCATAAGACAAAATATTTGTGAGAATTGAGACATGGTATGTGATGAGTCATCATTTGACTTCTTAACACATAAGGAAGATACTACCACCTCTCATAGATTTCTCTCATAATTAGATAATGAGAATGAATATTCTACTAAAAAAGAAGATGATCTTGGCCCTTTAGAACATTATTCTTCACATCAATAACAACATAAATGTTCGAAATGGGTCTAAAATGCCATTAACAACTCCTATCTATATTGTCTTCCTAATCTCTCATCAGGAGTTAGAACAAGAAGACAAGTGAGAAATGAGTTCAGTTGATGATAGTACTAGACTTGATACAATTTAAGAGGATCTTAGTCAGGGAAAATGGAAGAAGGCCATGGATCTTGAGTACAATTATCTTTTTAAAATCAAACATGAGAACTTGTCAATATACCTACAATAAAGAAGCCCATAGACTGTAAATGGGTTTTCAAAATAAATACAAGGTAGATGGATCCATCAACAAATATAAAGTGCCACTTATTGGAAAGGGATATTCTCAGTGGGAGGGTTTTGATTATGAGGATACCTTTGCACCCACTATGAATCTCAAAACAATTAGAGTTATTTGTGTACCAACAATACAAAAAGTTTGGAAGCTTCATTAGATGGATGCATGCCAATAGTGCTTTCCTTAATGGTGATCTATAAGAAGTATACATGACCCAACTAAAAGGCTTCATTGGTAAATATCATCCTCAAAAGGTATTTCATCTCATTAAGTCACTTTATGGGCTTAGAAAATCCCCTAGGGCATGGTATATAAAAATAGATGGCCACCTCTTGCAACATGGTTTCACTCATAGCCCCTCAAATCTAAATGTATTTATTAAGAAGACAGACATAGAGATTGTCATTATTATTTTGTATGTTGATGAGCTTGTGATCACATAAAGCTCAAATGATCTCATTGATGATGTAAAGAATGATTTTAAAAAATAATTCGATATGATAGACTTGGGACTACTTCACCACTATCTTCCAGCTTGGATATATGGAAAAGGAAGCATCATATTTCTATATCCCAGATGAAATATGAAAAGACACTACTAGAAAATTTTGGAATTTTGAATTGTAAACCTATGTCTACTACAATGGAGAAAAGGTTTACAACTATCTTGATTATAGGATCCACCTCAAGTACATGCAACTCTCTACCATCAACTTGTTGTGAGTATCATTTACTTGACTTATGCTAGACCATATTTATGCTTTGTTGTCAGCTATCTTTCCAAATTTATGTACGAACCAAAGCAATGTCATTGAGTTGCAACTAAGCATATTTTGAGATAATTTTGAGGTAGACTTAATTATAGTTTGGAAGACAAGAAGAAACCTAATTTATTACAAGGATATGTTGACTCAAACTATGTTGGATTTATTGATGATAGGAAGTCAACTACATAATATATATTTATCATCTTAGATTTGAACCTGTTCCATGGATTAGTAAGAATCAAACTATTTTTTTCTCTCATCCATTGAGGCTAAACAAAGGGTTTTGGTTACATCACATTTTGGTTGGCATGGTCATACCTTAAGAAATGCCAACTATTATTTTTGTGATAATCAAGAGGTGTTGAAATGTGTGAAGAAACCAGTGTTTCATGAAAGAATAAAGCATATAGGGTTTGGATGTCAATAAATTTTAGAAAAAAAATTACACCACCACATTTAGCTCTCTAGTACTGCCAAACAGATTCTTAGATAGTTGATATTCTCACCAAGTCTCTTGGCAAGGTAAAACTTGAATTGTTTCAAGGGTACATTTGTAAGAATAATGTAATAAGGGGGAATGTTGGCATAACATTATTACATTGTTATACTAGTAACGGGCATATGCAGTTGAGTGTGCAATTAAACTATTTCTAGTTTATTCAATCGCTTCCTCCTTCCTCATTGTTTCCTCACTTGCATAAATGTATTGGTGATCATCAAATAATATGAATCAATCTTTACAAATCTTCATCAAACATCTTTTGTGGTTTGCCTCTTAAGGCTATGAGTGTTTTGAACTAGATACGTGATTCTTTTCAAACACATCCATGAACTTTTGCATGGGAGCCGTTTGAATTTAAAATTAATGGACACTACTATTTGAACGGGATGGAAATGAACTCTAGCAAGAGGAAGGGGCCCACATCTATCACATAAGCGGTCAAAGTATCTTACTGTATGTTGTTTAAGTCCTACCATCAGATCCTTGGTTGTGGTCCTTGTCTCTTCCCTTGCATTTAATGGATCTACAAAAATTCACTGTCAGCTATCTACCGACGAAAAATTCACCACCAACAATTCATTGTGGGGAATTTCACTTTCATGATAAATTCACCATCACCGTCAAGTAAAATTCACCATCAGCAATTCACCGTGGGGAAATTTACCACAATGAAAAATTCACAGTGAAGTAAAATTCATTGTCAACAATTCACCGCCGCCAAAAATTAATCACATTAATATTTTTTAATATATATTTCAAAATTTGTGATTTTATTAAAAATATTAATGCATTTAATTTTCCGCTATAGTGAATTTTTCATGACGGTAGATCTTCCCACGAGAAATTTTCGTCGGTGAATTGTTGTATTTAACATATGGGAATACCAAAAAATTATTTGGATGCAACTCTACAGGTGTGATCTTGATGAGATTTTAACTCAGATATGCATACTATGTATTGGTATACCATGACGGTTGGGCTTAACCATCACACACTAAGTGCTGACTAGCTTAGTGGCTGATGTGGGGTCCTCTAAACTTTTCATTTTCATAATACTTTCCGTTGTGCTCCATTTGACTCTTCACAGTTACAATCACTGATGCAGTTAAATTTGAATTCACTTTTGAATCCCTCCCGCTCAATCCATTAAAAGCAGTGATAATCAATGAAGTAATTCTACCTACCCATGAAATCGAATAATGGTAATGTGGAGCTGGTTGCATGCAAGCCATGCATTGATGAAGACCACACTATACTGGAGGTAATGCAAAAATTCGACTTCTAGTTACTCTTTCTTAGGTAAAATTCTTTTGTTAGAGCAAGACTACAAGGGAATAATAGGGGAGCTCAGAACTAACAAGAGAGAGATGATTTTTGTGGAGGATTTGTAGAGTGTGTACATAAGGCATGCAAAGATACAAATCCAGCTAGGGTTAGTAAAGACTAAGGTGGTTAGAAATATCAACAATTTCATCAGGTTAATGAAAGGTTGGTCCATAGTGGTTGCCCTGGTTAAGAGATTGAGCACCCTCTATGTTGAACCTCTCCTGGAAAATGTATGTCAAGGAGATGGGTGGCTCAAATCTATGGGAAAATGTAGATCTCAGCTTGTTTTGGTGGAAGCTATGAATTTGGTCAAACATTCATGGGTTGTAAAGAGGTGGAAACCATGAGGGTGTTCGTTGATCGGTTGCATGGTGAGCTCTTGTGCTCTACAGGTGTCTCTGCAAGATCTTTGTTATAGGCAGCCTGCATTTCTTAAACTATTGGAAGAATTTGAAAGGAAAATATATGTTTCCAATGCAACCATCTCCAAGGCTCAAACCCTTGTTTTACAGAGATTGACTACACATCGTCATTCATTAATGGAGGCTGATTCTGCTTCATGAAATGCATGGGCATGGTGCAGAATGGCCTGCTTCTTGAAATATAATTTTCTAGTGCTGGTGTTTGAAATATATACATATGTACTTTAGCCACAAAATCATCCTATTCCTCCCTATCATATGTTTAATAAAAATTAAAGTCAATATTTTCTTAGAAGAACACTCAAACTTTGATAACATAACAAAATCAAAGGAATTGAAAAGGTCATAGTATGCTATATATAAACTTGCAAAAAGGAAATATTGAAACAATGACAAAATCGACGATGAATACATCTATAAAATATATCGGTGCAATTCAAATATTTATTCAATGTATCTATGGTTAGAAACTTTTGCACCATGCTTTAATTCCCTTACATTAGTTACCATATTTTAGTCATGAGTTATATTCCATCATACTTGGTTTATATCCATCAAGCCTAGGTTTTAAATTTTCTATCTAGGATTTATGGAGATATAAATTTTAGAGACCACCTGTTCCTTGATTCTTTAGAGTAATCATAAAAAATTAATCACTTGGTGTTAATCTCAAGATGGTGCATGTAACTAAAAGGGTGATCTAGATGTACCCTTCATGAAAACTAGAATCAAATTACATTGTTTTTATTTTATAGGATTTGAAAATATATTGTAGTGTCAAACCTAATTTCATTAAAATCTTGATGCATTGAATAGATATTCATTCATAGATTTCTATTTCATCATCCTAGGTTAATATTCATTGAGCCTTGGTTCTATTTTTACTCTATAGGATTGTTGAGCCTATAGTTGTGAGATCCAAAACAATATGCATTGATTCATTAAAGAAATAATCAATCATCGATTACTTGGTTTTAATCTCAAGATAATGCATATTTATAAAAGGATGATCTAGATGTAGCATTTATTCAAATTAGATTCAACTTAGATTAAATATCTTATTTTTACAAGTTTCTCACATATATTGTATATCCAAACCTAATGTCACTAAAATTTTAGACATGAAGCATTAAATAGATTTAGATACATAAAAATATAACAAACATGGAAGTGAATAAATTATCTACAAATATTTGAGAATTCATGAACTAAGATACTAGACCAACTAATTTTACTATGCCATATTTTTGGGACAAGGAGAATTTAACATTCTTAAATTCTTCTACATTTCCTTACCTCAAGTTGAAAAAACTATCAAATTGCTAGATTATCCCTTAGAATGGAAGTGTATATTTTATTTTATAATTAAAATCCTAAATTGCAAGCTCAATTCCTAAGGATGGGGGATGTCAACTTAGGAGCAAACTACTAAATCTTATTACTAGGAAAATGATTTAATTGATGGTCAAACCTCAATTTAGGGTAAACATTCTCCAATTTAGGCTATTTTATGCCTTAGAGGGTAATCATTAAGTTTAATACACAATAATTAAAGAGAAGAAACAACTAGAAGTAGCCTTGAGAGAAACCCACACTATAGATATGAAGCCCCTAACAACATTTCACTAAGCCTCACTATGCAAGCTTACTAACTCAAGACTTAGGAACCACTCTCAACCACATGATACAAATCATGCATGTGTAAAAAGATAGATTTTTTTTATATCCCCAATGTCTTATTCACTTTGATTTATTACTTCATTTAAGAAAATGTAATAAATAACATAACCTAACCCCATACAAAATCCTCTAATAAGGGACCTCATAAGATGTTATATGATTCAAGTAAATTAGGTTGCACCAATTTGTAGAAAGAGAGAAATTAAAAAATTATGAATAAGATGTATTTTTTATTTTTTTTAGAGTGGTTGGTGGAATATATGGCCAAAAAAAAGATTGGTGTCTTGATCCAAATAGGTGGAAATGTTAAAGTATCAATCTCATTTTTATGCAAATAAGTAACCTTATGTCTAGAAACTTAGTTTGGCTCGATAACAACATAAAAGACTAAGAATAAATTTAGGACATAAATAAGAAGACTCCAATAATTTATCACTAATTAATGCACGTAGATGAAATGAACATCTTAACAATAACAACTACTTTTATTAATTAAAATTGAAAAATAATAGACATATATTGAATGAAGATATAATTCTTAAATAATTAAATAATTAACCAAACAAAAAACATATATGTTTTTAAATTAATCTATATTTATAGAATACACAATCTATGTGTACCTTTAAATTGATATCTCTCAATAATTTTTAGAGAGAACTTGAAAATATATATTAATAAAATATAAATACCAAATTAAACTCTAATAAAACATGACAGAATTCAACATGTTACAATAAAAACACCACTTTTGTTAAATAATGGAAACCATTTTCCCCGCGATTGCTATCGAATATAGGATTCAAGTTGATCACGTTTCTATAATAAAAAAGTATTGAAACATTTTATATTTCAAAGTAAAATAGAGAATTCGACATCAACGAGAAACTCAAGAATTGTGGTGTCACCGCCAATGCCACTACTGTTTGCAGAGCCACAGCCTACGACGCTACTGTTCACCGATAGGAATCTCGCCTTATACTGGAAAACTAAACGAAATTAGAAATTCCCTCTTCACAGTTCAAATGGAGATTCCACCGCTTTCCTGGCATTTTGTGCTCGTTACCACTGGTTCACTGTTATTCTTCTTCTTTCTATGGCGAAGGGATAGAAAAGGGCTTCCTCTGCCCCCTGGACCGCCTGCTTGGCCTATTGTGGGAAACCTCTTTCAGCTAGCAAAGACAACCCACGAGTCTCTGGATGCCCTTTCTTGGAAATACGGTCCACTCATGACTCTCCATCTAGGCATGAAAACAACAATGGTAGTCTCTTCTCTTGCCATGTCTAAGGAGGTCCTTAAAACACACAACTACATTTTTTTCGGGTGGACGTTGACAGAAGCCACCAAGGCTCTTTCCCACCACAAGTCCTCTCTAATTTCTGGTGAGTATGGAGCTCACTAGTGCAATCTTGGACGAATTTCAACAGTTGAGCTTTTCAGCTACAAAATATTGGAAGCTCTGCAGTATCTCAGAAGAAATCAGATATTTCACACGGATGGGTTTAAACGTGACTGCGGGGGAATAATGAGTTTGAATTTGAACATGGTTTTCTTTATTCGCGGAAACTGCTAACCACCGACTGTTAGGGTAATTTTCTAGGCAAACGGATTTTGGTAGAGGAATGGAAGAGGTTAAGCGGGCCCACATCCACCACCTAAGAAGTCAAAGCTTAGTGTGTGACGTTTAAGCCCAGTCATCTGTAATAGTGTAGGAAGATACCTACGACCTTCGTGTTATTAGCCCAACGCTCTAACTAGCTGAGCTAATAGGCCACAGAGGTGGAAAATTTTGATGAAATTAAATAGATTTTGGCACACTTCTCAAAGATAATGACCATTGGATGCAAACTCCAATTCATCAAAATTGAGCATTCTAATTTTGGAACTCTTAAAGTCAATTTCATATCACTTCCAAATTTTATAGCAATTTAATTGACAAGTCATTATTTATAAGAAAGAAATTCAAATGTTGTGCAAAATTTAAACAAGAAAACAGTAAATAGATTTTATCTCATGAGGCCACAAGCACAACACATCACAATGTGCATGTTTACATACAATAACAAAATTTATATAAAATCTAATAGCTAAAACTATTGTAATTGTATTAAAATGTCAATAATTGATCTTGAACAAGTTATATATAAAATATTCTTTCCATATATATTATATATAATCCTCTAAAAACTCACATATATATAATCCTCTTGAAATATAAAAATTTACATATACAATTTCTATCATATAATTTTATACTATAATCCTTTATTTGCATATTCATTTGTTAGAATTATATATAATTTTAGGAATAAAATTAAAATTAGAATTAAGGTCAAAATTAGGGTTAGGATTTGACCAAGACATGAGGGGAATCAGCACACTTACACATCCTCGCACACTAAGCTCTTAAGGATATTACTCAACACCATTTTTTGGTGAAATGGTTTTTCCAAATGATTTAGTTAACCTATATTGCAACACAACTCCAAATTTTCTATACATCAAATATATCAAAGACATCATTTTCTCACTTAGAAGATTGAGTTTTAAACTAATCAAATTTATTTCATCATCACAATTATTACAATTAAATTTATTATTATTTTATATTTAATTTGACAAACATCATTTCAGTTATTTGTTCTAATTTATCATTTAACTAGCAATCACAACTTGGTGTGTAATGGATACACCAAAGAGTCGCATGGAAGGTCAATTAAGGAAATTTTTTGTCCATTTTTTGCATACATTTGTGCAATACATGAGGTCAATTGGTAGGCCATTTAGAATATGAAACAAAGGTCTCAATGGAGAAGTTATAGCTTCAAATAAATTATGCTTCCACTTATAGGGATCCAAACATGACTGAAACACAAACTCTAAATAAGGAATATAATCAGGTTCTATTGTAAACAGGGTGAGATAGAGAGATATACTTGCGCACAATTCAAAAAATAAATCACTATACTAAAATGATATGATTATTTAGGAATCTCACAAAAAATAAACTCTTGTAATTCTATCTCTACCTATGGTTGAAGATGTATGCATCTACAATCTATTCTATCTTAGTTTCCTAGAATATTATTATGCATTTATCAACATAATTTGCATGTAGAAATAAATGGTTTTCACAAGTGTAATGGTTCCTTAGCATTGAGATTCAAAGTAAGGTTGTAAATCACTATAATTAGTGAACCCTAAGGTTAAATTCCAACAAAAAAATTTGTTCCAAATTCATTTCCACATTTCAACACCAATTACATATACTAAAAATCTAGTTTTCTCTTTCCAACAAATATAAGGGGAGTTTGATATTGTACATGACATTTCTAAACCATGTAGTAGGTGTTAGGCACCAAAATATTTTATCATATAGCTTTAATAGGGGTTATGGCTCCTACTTGACAACTATAGCTTTGTCACAATAGTTGAGAAAATGTAAGGTAACTAGTGACTAAAAAAGGGAATCTAACTATGCATTCAACATAATTCATATATCCAATCATCCTTGTTCAAAGATTCATTCTAAATTATTTTCTTTTAATACTTTAAATTTAAATTCTTAGCACCAAAATTTATTTTGAAAAATAATAAAGGGTTTCAATGCTTCAATGAGTTTATGTAAAGGTTGTAGATACTCCAAAACAACTTCCAAGCCATTTCTGAGACTATTTAATGGTTTCGTGAGATTTTTCAGGGTTTAATCTCATGTTGAACACTTAGAGATTTTTCTATTGTATGAGTGATAGTAACATAGCATAAAAGGTCTCCATAAACACTCAAGTCAATAGTTCTAAAGATAATAACCTAGAAACTATCTACAAAATAAAATGCAAACAAGAGGTGGATCTTAGCACCCAAATCACATCTTGATACCACAAAAATAATACCTCATATTTGACAAATTTTAACTAGCTAAGATATTTAAGTATTACAATCTAATTAACTCATCAAGCACCATGGAAAACTAGAACACTTAAAGTTAGGAGAAAATTTGATCAATAAACTCAAGAAAATAAATAAAGGGATTCCTCATTTTTTGGGAAAAAGGGGGTCACCATGTTGTAGGAGTTGAGAAAATACAACTTCACAAACCCCGAAGATCACTTACATGCAAATAACCTGTCACAAAAGAAGAGATGGAGACAAATAAGCAAGGGTTCTCTAAAAACTAAAAATGTATATATCAGAGAGAATGAGAGAATGAATTGATATGAAATACAATGGGATCAATCCTTATAAAAAGGATATCATGCAAACCCTAATAAAACCCTAATAGGAAAAACCCTAATAGAAGCCCTAATAGGAAAACATTTAATAATTAATATAATTATTAAATGTCACACTATGCAAACTAACGTGAAATCTTAAGAAGGGAATAAAGGTAACTTAATCAACATAATTAAGTTAAAACCTTTACTCTAACACCCCCCCTTAAGATAAGCAACAGTGCAGCTACAAACAAGTGCAAGAAAGCAAAGGTAACTACAATGCAAGAAGGCAACATGGGTCCCGACAACTAGGACAGATCAGGTACCCAAATACAACCAAATCTCTATAAAGAGGAGAAATAGAGAAAACCTCATGGGAAAAAGCTCTACTCCAAAAAGAGATGCAGAAAGCCAAGAAGAACATCACTGAAGCAGAAGAAGTTGTAAACAACTGTCGAAAGATGACTGCTATGGTGCTGAAGAACCTCCACTGAAGATAGGATGATCATGATCAAAAATACAACAATCTGTATGAGTGCCCCATATGACACTACTTGAATCAGATGGAAAACAAAGGCAAACACCTCGAATGAAGATACAAAATTTGCATGAGTGCCCCAAACGACACTACTTGAATCAGATGGCAAACAAAGGAAAACACCTAGAACAAAGATACAAATGGAATAAGTACCAATAGTCTGTCAAGAAGACAATAGTCTACATGAGTGCCCCAAATGACACTACTCGAATCAGATGGCAAACAAAGGCAAACACCTGGAACGAAGATACAAATGGTACAAAAACCAATAGTCTAAAATACTGATCAACTGAGAATGGAAGATTCCTTCCAAGGTGAAACCAAGGAAGCATTAGCATGAACAGTATAATACCCCCCCATAATGGTGAATTGGGAGCTTGACAATCAACTGAAATGGTGTGCAACACCCTGTAGTGCATGAAGAAGATACAACATCTGAAAGTGCACAAGAAAGCACCTGCAACTGAAAAAGTGGTGTGCAAAACAAAGCACACATGCATGAGGCTAGAATAATATGGATTCACTGTCGTCGTGGAGGGACACTCACCGGACAAATATGTGATGGCAAAACAAAGGAAAACTACACAACCCCTCATGGCACTTTGTAATATCAGTGCAAGTACAAAATATGGCACAACCTTATGTGCAAAAATCCCCAAAAAATGCATGCACAATAGTGTGGCACTTTATCTCAGTGCGTTTACATAAAAGATAGCTTACAAATGATGCTCAAAATGTCCTCAAAATACAAAATTCTGGAAATACATGAAGAACAACCAAGAACAAAGCATCCCATGCAAACAAAAAGTTTTGAAGAGCAAATATGTCCAGGTAATCCACCAGAGTGTGAAAACACAAATATCTGAATAAAATATACCTAGAGTGAAATCTAGAAAAATGGCATGGATGAAACTGAAGAGCTCTAAAATACGGTTCCAACGTCACTAAGATTGTGAAAAACGGAGAAACTGATCAAAAGTTATGAGCTTGAGACTCAAAATATCCCCTTTGTCTTCAACTGATTGTAGAATGCACCAATGGAAAAAAGAAGTGATGAGACCCACACCACTAGAAAGATGAGAAATCTAGCTTTCCGATGATATCTTGTTTACCAAAAAACAATATCGTATGCCCAAGTTACGACCTCTAGAATAAATCAACTCCAAAGAGGGAAAAAACCAGTGCTGGGTTAAATTTGACGGTCATACGACCATCACAGCAAAAACATTGTGTTAAATTTGACGGCCAAACGACCATCACCTTAAAAGTGTGATTGGGCTAGTACAAAAAAAAATTGCTTTCTTATATAAAAAAAACAAATAAAAAAAAGGATTTGATTTTTTTGAAAAAAAATAAATTTGAAAAAAGTTGAGGGGAGGCCGAGGACCCACCCCCCATGGCTGGCAGACTGTGTACCGCCGGTCAATAGTACTATCTACCGCCGATCAGCAGTAAGTCGCGCCGGTCGGCAGTACGTCGTCCGTCGTACCGCAAGGCCCGTAGGCCTGCGGAAGCAGGTCCCTGCGGGTACCAAGTCCGCAAGCCGAAAGGCTTTAAACAAATTTTTTCCTTTCCCCTTTTTTAATTTTTGATTTTTGAAAGATTAAAAATAAAAATTTTACAATAATCTTTTTTTTTGCAGAAATAAATTTATGACGAAAATTTTCAAAAAAGAGATAGACGCAAAAAAATTTCGAAAATAAAATTTACCAGGCAGGGACGGCCGTACGGCCGTATTTGGAAAAAAATTTGCCTCAGATTTTGACTTTGTCCAAAATGAATGAATGGATAGTCGATTTAGGGGTTTTGGACCACTACAGACGCAATGGAAAAGTCCGTTTGAGCTGAAAATGCTTGAAAATTACAGGTGTGCCCTAGATCAAGAAAACAAGCCTCAAACCCTTGAAGCTCCAAAAATCTTCAAAACAAGAATAGGAAGTAGCAGGTGTGGAGCTCTGATACCATGTAGGAGTTGAGAAAATACAACTTCATAAACCCCGAAGATCACCTATATGCAAATAACCTGTCACAAAAGAAGAGATGGAGACAAACAAGCAAGGGTTCTCTGAAAACTAAAAATGTATATATCAGAGAGAATGAGAGAATGAATTGATATGAAATAAAATGAGATCAATCCTTATAAAAAGGAGATCATGCAAACCCTAATAAACCCTAATAGAAGCCCTAATAGGAAAATATTTAATAATTAATATAATTATTAAATGTCACATTATGCAAACTAATGTGAAATCTTAAGAAGGGAATAAAGGTAACTTAATCAACATAATTAAGTTAAAACCTTTAATCTAACACATTTTTCTAGCTATCTTTGTAGGTTATTAGTAGGGAAAAATAATAACATAATCAAATGTATTATTCATATGGATGTTATCTTTCCAAGTAGGCATGGATATACATTTTTTGTAGAATATGACAAGCTTCAAAAGTGAATAGAATCACATGATTGTTCCATTAAATTTTATAAGAAAAATAATAGCTAGATTTAGTCCATATTAGAAACAAGAATTTGATCAATGCTATCAAATTACTTTCAACACTTAGAATATGTTAGATCAAGCACTTGAATGAATCATGAACTAGGAAAGTGACCATAGAAATATGGTTTTTGAATAATACTTGTAAGGAAAAGCATGCAAAATATATTAAATGTGTATCAATGCAATAACAAGTACAAGATTATATAAGATTCATTCCCTATTCAAAAACCTTCATGCTGGGTGTTCAACGCTACTCCTAAGGTATGAATAAAGTGTAGGCCTACATAGGTCAAAATGTATTAATAGCTAACTATGTTTAAACCCCATGGATAAATCATCAAAGGAAGCATTAACAAAACTCTTTGAGGTAAATTCTAATAGCCTAGATTAAAACCACTATCTTGTGGATCTTTGCAAGATTTAATGATCTAAATGCTAAATAATTTAACTACATAGGTCTTAGAGTCCCCTCATGACAATTTCTCTATCAAAACTATCCTTCAAGACTAGCTTCCTTTGTAATATTGAAGCCTGTAACTTTACTTTCCAAGTTTTTATAACTCATCAATTCCCCAAGAAAATTTGTGATCATGGATCTATCTTAGAGTAAATATCTAATGGAAACATGTCCCAAAGACGAAAAAAATCTTGGCAAGAGTCCTAAGTCAAGACATAACCCTATTCATTACTCCATCAAGTAAAATCTAAGTCATTGATTCACCAAATTTAAAATAATGCAGTGATGTGTATCCTCTAAGTGGAAAATTGAATGGTGCCCTTGTAAAAATATATAATTGAAATTATGTTAAATTAAAATTACAAGAGGCCTATATAAGTGCGAATTTGCACCCCTAACACAAATTCCCTTTTACCCCCTTCCACTTTAGAAAACCAAAGGCAAAGGCTTAATTCCAAATAAGTTTGTTGTCCATATCACACTTGGTGTCTGTTTTGTGTGTCTATGGAGGGGCTTCTATCTAGGACACCCACGCAGAACGCAGACGTCCACGCAGTGTGCTTATGCCCCTGATAGATTCTCACATTTGGAGCCTACATAGGCATTACAATCCCTATTGGGAGTCAAATTATAACGCCCTCTTTGGTTGGCTGACCCAAATATGGCCATTTTCTTCCCTCTTCCCTTCAAATTCGCTAACATTCATTCATTTCATGGCTGGTTGATCTCTTGACCATCTGGAGACTCCTCTTTTCCTTCTACAATCTATTCACAAGCTCCAAGAATCTTCTTCACCATCTCTTCCATCTCAAGCAACACCTTACACTTCACATCAACACTCCATCATTTCAATCTAGAGCAAGTGTGGAATGAAACACCACGGTAGCAGAGGTTTGAGTTCCTCTCATTGTCTCCCCCACTAGCCTTGAGCACTTTGGGTGGAGGTGGTAAGCTTTCACTCCTCTCCTCTATTATTTGGTTGAGTAGAATCACAAGAGTGTTTTGTAGTGTTTTTGTGTTTACTTCTTTCCTACATTTCTCTCTACCTATCTTGGTTTTCCATGGAGGTGGGAACACCAAAATAGGGGTTTGACTAAGGCTTTAGTCACCAACACTTTCCCTCTCTCTTATGTGCAATTATTGAAGACACTCACATGGTGGAAGCCTCATCACTCACACGATCGTAAGCATTTCCTTTCCATTCTTCTCCTTGTCTTTATTATTTTTATTTTAGTCTAGATTTCACCCTCATTGCACTCTAGTAGTTCTCAGTAATCGGATTTCTTGTAGTCACTTAACTATTCTTTGTGATAAACTCGGTCTCTGGTCCATATGAGATGCCAGCACGCCTCAAGGATGTTAGTGCATCACAATGTCATTTGTATTTTGCATTGTCATCCTTTGGCCGAGAGCTTATCGATTTGTCTAGAGAATCTTTGTGACCTGCTCTTTCTAATTCTAGAACTCGTGCAGTTGTTCTTTGAGGTAGTTTAGGGCAGTTTGCCTCGCGAGGCTCTCTGAATGAAGAGAACTCATGAGTAGCGAATCCCCCTTCTCAACATTTTGGTGAACCTGACATGAAGAAAAAATCTTCCAAAAACCTAGGAATTTATTTACCCCTACTTGATAGGGTCATAACTTTTGACTTGTTGCTCGGAATTCAAAACCATTTGCATCATTGGAAAGGTCTCCTAGAGAACTAGTTCAATCCCTAAAATACTAGTGCCTTTGAGAGTCAAATTTTAGGGACTGACGCAAGTTCTGACCTCAAATTCTGCTCCGAAGACCTTCGAAAATGCAAATTACTAGAACATAGAAAATACCGAAAAAATTGTAATGGATTTTTAATATCTTCTTTTATTAGTTTTGTATCTAATTTTGTTCAAAATTTTAATGATATTCCATTTCATGCATGTGATGGTGACTTGGCTTTACCCATGTCACTTGATATCTTTGGTCCTTCTCATGAGAGTCCTCTTGCTTCGGAGGATATATTGTTGCAAGAAGATGAAATCATTGATACCTCTCTAACTGTTACTCTACCTTCTATTTGTTCTATTGCACTCTCTCTTGGAGATGATGCATTTGTGAATGATGAATATCCTAATCATTCCAATACACTCTCTTTTAGGGACATTGTATTTGTGAATGATGAATTTCTTATCTATCCTAGAATGCACTCTCCTCTAGAGATGATGCATTGGTGCATGATGAATCTCCTTTCACATTTGATCCTATTTGGATTGATGTTGAGAATATGTCTTCAAATAATTATTCTACTAGGTTTGATGATTCTATAAATGTAATCTATGTCTCTGCTACCCCTCAAAGGCCTAAGAGATCGATCATTTATGTTACTCCAGCTAGTCCTCCTGAAAGGGTTTGTTCTGTTGAGGTTGTTCCATTTGATAGTGATTCCCTTGATCTTTCTAAGGCTCCCCCTTATAGATCGGTAGCTCATACCTATGATACTAGAATGAATAAACAACTAAGACTTCCTCAAGCACCCAAACCTACGACTAAAGCACCTAGTGATTACGATCTTGTCGAGCCACCTCAAGTTACTCTGGCTAAGATCTTACTGTGGGACTTGCTTCAGTCTGCTTCAATTTATCAAGGTATGCTTCACGAAGCCTTGCAAAAGATCATCTTGCCTTCTTCCACTAGAACGACAAATGTTGATGCATTGTTAGTGTATATTCGTGCAGATTCGCTGAATATTACGTTCTATCCACAAGAACTCCCACCTCTGGAAGTACAGAAGCAAGCAAATCCTCTAATGATCATAGTTAACATTAATAAGATTGGCACTAGACGTACACTCATTGATGTCGGTTCGATGCTTAACATATGTAGCATAATTGATCTATTTCCTAAGATTAATATTGATTCATTTTCTCTTAATGCTTCTTTTGTCGTCATCTATGGGTTTGACAATGTTAGGAGACAAGCTATAGGTACAATAGTATTATCTCTTTAGCTTGGACCTATTACTATACCCACTCTTGTATATGTTATGTCAAAGAAGTTACCATATAAACTTCTCCTTGGTAGACTGTGGATTCATGCTATGGGTGCATTCTCATCTACCTTGCATAAATCTATTAAGTTTATTACTAATAATCGAGTAGTCATAGTTAAGGATAACCCTGAGGCTATGCACTTATGTGAGATGACAGTTGTTGGTCAAGCTTTAGTTGTGCCTCCTCTTATTCCTTCAGTATCTTTTGATGTGTCAATATTTACTCCAACAGTACCTACTACAAAGGATACTCATGAGATAGATGTCCCTAGAGAAGATCCTTTTGAAGCAAGAAATTCTTAGTCCTCTTCTCAAGAGGATGCATGTCTTGGTGA
This sequence comes from Sequoiadendron giganteum, assembly GCA_007115665.2. NCBI lineage: Eukaryota > Viridiplantae > Streptophyta > Pinopsida > Cupressales > Cupressaceae > Sequoiadendron > Sequoiadendron giganteum. The sequence goes on along the minus strand of CM021100.1, from coordinate 275,182,054 downwards.
TGATTGGGGTCCTTTAGACCTTACAAATTCCTTCATTCAGGAATATAAGGTTGAATCGATCCACTTAGACCCTTCAATAACATCATTCACACCCGCTATCAAAGATGATCAATCTTTTGCATCACGGGATAATGTGAATGTGAATTGTAATGCTCTTAGTGTTGATCCTCCTTTTGAGGAGGATGATTACGCCTCTACTAAAGAGGATAATATTGGGATTCCTCGTAAAGAGGATGATGGTGATCCTATAAAATAATGTCCCCCCTTGTTGGGATAATACTCTCTATGTAGATCCCCCCTCTTCCTAAGATTTGCAAACATGTTATGGCCTCGACTTTAAGCTTGTCTCTAAGTATGGTTATGAGCATAAAGGTTGTGGGCGTAAAGAATGTAAGGCATTCAGGTACTTGTAGAATTCGCACCTCGCAAGCATAATCTAAGGATTGGTTGATTGAATGAACATTCTAAGAAGAAACCATGGTTGAATGTTGGTGTGATGTCCGCTCAACCTCATTCTCATGGATTTCTCTATCCTCCCTTGTCTTCTATCTGCGTATCTTCTTCTTGTGATAAGTCAAGCTTTTCTCCATAAGAGATAGGGTTTCTTATTTCTCCTCATCCTCTATTTGGGCAAGAGCATATTTTGTTGCGGCTTCTTGAAGCTTGCTTAATTACTCTTCCTTCTCCTACACGTAAGAAATGTCATAAACATGATAAAGCAAAACATTCCTTTTATGCATACCATCAAGTGCCTAGCCATTCCACTAGTGAATGTAAGGCCTTGAAAGACAAAACACAACTTCATGATTTAGGTGCCATCACTCATTTGTTTGTTGATGTGCCTCTCTCTTCTTTCAAATGACAAGTGATATTGAGGTTTACCAATATCCTATTCTAAGTATCTTTCATGGTCCTTCTCCCTTGTATGTTGGGGGCAGTAATGACTTGTTCTTGACATGTGTGTCCTTCTTAAGGACCCCTTCTCTTCTCTCTATCTTTCAAATGTAGTGTCCCCTGAGTGGACCCTTTTCCTTTTGAAGGTTTCTCGAGGGACCTCTTTGAAATATCTTTCTCTCGAATGAATTCATTTCCGTCTAACTTGGGTGCAACCCAACTAGACTGGTTTCACATACACGCATCTAGTCTGGGGCTAGCCTCACTAGATCTACTTCACATCTTTGTGTCTAGCTTGGGGGCAGCCTGACTAGACTTTACTTTTCAAACAGTGTGTCCCTTGAGTAGACCCCTCTTCTTTTTGAAGGGTTCCCGAGTGACCCCTTTGAAAGTCTTCCAGCTTAGTGATGGTCTACATGACTGTTCGTTCACTGGCTTGCGCAGCCGCTTTCTAATGTGTTCTATCTACAAGTAAATATTTCATTGTCTCTGACTCTACAGAGTCCCCTTTTCTCGGTTTCCTTCATGTGAGAGTTCTTGGAGGATACCTTCCTTGCAGTTTTGTGGGTCTGTAAGGCACTTTCTTGGTTTCCTTCATGTGAGAGTTCTTGAAGGATACCTTATTTGCAGTTTTGTGAGTCTATAAGGCACTTTCTTGGTTTCCTTCATGTGAGAGTTCTTGGAGGATACCTTCCTTGCAAGTCTGCGGATATGTAAGGGACTTTCTTGGTTTACTTCATGTGAGAGTTCTTGGAGGATACCTTCCTTGTAGGTCTACGGGTCTGTAAGGTGCTTTCTTGGTTTCCTTCATGTGAGAGTTCTTGGATAATACCTTCCTTGTAGGTCTACGGGTCTGTAAGGCACTTTCTTGGTTTCATTCATGTGAGATTTCTTGGAGGATACCTTCCTTATAGGTCTATGGGTCTATAAGGTGCTTTCTTGGTTTCCTTCATGTGAGAGTTCTTGAAGGATACCTCCCTTGCAGGTATTTGGGTCTGTAAGGCACTTTCTTTCTTCAACTTTATAGTTTCACGGAGCTATAAAGTCCTTTGATTGTCCTGCACTCTCAGGTTTGTCAGACCGTGATCTACTTCCTTGTCGGTATAGGTATACATTTCTAACCCTATGTCTTCTTCGATCTACTTTATCAAAGCACTCATCAGTATTTGTGCTTGCTAAATTGGGGGCAAAATGTATAAACTATGTGAATTTGCACTCCTAACGCAAATTCCCTTTTACCCCCTTACACTTTAGAAAACCAAAGTCGGAGGCTTAATTCCACATAAGTCTGTTGTCCACATCACACTTGGCATCTATTTTTCATGTTGTTGGAGGCATTTTTTTCTAGGACACCCATGGGGCACGCAGATGTCCACACGACGCGCTTACATCCTTGATAGATTATTGTGTCTGGAGCCTAAAAAGGTGTTACAATCCCCATTAGGAGTCAAATTGTAATTCTCGCTTCAGTTGACTGACCCAAATATGGCTATTTTCTTCCATCTTCCCTTCAAATTCACTAATCTTCATTCATTTCATGGCTGGTTGATCTCTTGTCCATCTGGAGACTCCTCTCTTCCTTCTAAAATTTCTTCACAAGCTCCAAGCAACTTCTTCACCATCTCTTCCATCTCAAGAAACACCTTACACTTCATAGAAACAACATCAACACTCCATCACTTCAATAGAGCAAGTTTGGAACAAAACACCATAGTAGCAGAGGCTTGAGTTCCTCTCATTTTCTCCCCCACTAGCCTTGAGTGCTTTGGGCGGAGGTGGTAAGCTTTCACTCCTCTCCTCTATTATTTGGTTGAGTAACATAACACTATTTTGTAGTGCTTAAATGTGTTTACTTCTTTCTTACATTTCTCTCTACCTATCTTTGTTGCCCATGGAGGTGGGAACACCAAAACAGAGGTTTGACTGAGGCAAACCCCTATACAACCCCAACACTTTCCCTCTCTCTTGTGTGCATGTATTGAAGACACTCACATGTTGGAAGCCTCATAACTCACATTGTCCTAAGCATTTCCTTTCTCTTCTTCTCCTTGTCTTTATCATTTCTATTTCAGTCTATTTCATCCTCATCACACTCCAGTAGTTCTTAGCAATCGGATTGCTAGTATTCACTTAGTTTTTCTTTGTGATAAACTCATTCTCTTGTCCATGTGAGATGCCAGCGTTCCTCGAGGACGCTAGCATGCCTCAAGGATGTCAGTGTTCCTTGAGGACGCCAACGTGCCTCGAGGGTGCCAGTGTGCCACATTGTTGTATGTATTCTATGTCGTTGTCCTTTAGACGAGAGCTTGTCGATTTGTCTAGAGAATCTTTGTGACCATCTCTTTCTAATTCTAGAACTCTCACAACTAATCTTTGAGGTAGCCTAAGGCAGTTCACCCTATGAGGCTCTCTGAATGAAGAGAACTCATGAGTAGTGAATCCCCCTTCTCTAAAAAGCCTCAAATCTAATAATATTTTTAGCAATAAAGAAGTGTAAAATCTAAACCTGAGATATTGAGTAAAATCAAATTTACAAATATCCACATCTATAGGAAATTTTAAATATAATAATATGTCAAGATTAAAAATGCATTCTCTAATAAGTTAAAATAATTAAGGATGATTATGTCCATGCTATGCCATTGTAAATAATATCATAATACTTTTATAATTAAGAGAATGATCATGTCATAATTTATGAAGTTCCTACATTTGTGGCAAGTACTAGTGGATTTTCTAACTATTGATGCCCCAATTGAATCTATATATCAACTAGTTTGATCAAGTGAATATTCACACACATTTTCATAGATAAATGTAGTTGGAAGATAATTTTTATTAAATTCAAACTTGAGTGCACAAACTAGTCAAAGTTAGTGGGTGGCTTAGGTCCATGGAGCTCTTGAGATCCTTTAAGTTCCAAAACCAAGCTCTCAAATAAATCAGGATTGATAATATATTTGTGCCTAAGATGTTGAGAGTCAATAAACCTAACAATTGGGAGCATGTCATGTGTTTTTTATGTTTTATAAGACCTTTTCATCCTCTAAGCCCACAAATCTAAGGCCATTACATTTTTACACCTAAAAACCTAATTAAACTAGGTTGTATAAAATGCAAGCTTTTCACATCCATAAGCATAATTAAAGCATATTAAATATAATTAAAGATTCTTAATTTAGTTGTGGTTAAGGATTGTCAATAAATATTAGATGTGGAATGTGAAATTTAGCCTTCACTAGCATTTGCTAGGTATGCAACTAATGCAAAAGAATTCAATTTCTATCTTACCCATTTTTCCTATAGAAATATAGACATATTGAGTAAACAAATACCACAATGTTCATTACAACAGTCAAATATAATTGTAGTTAGTTAGATTTACAAAATCATAGATAATATTCATTCATCTTTATTACAACTAGAGTTATTAATTAATTCATAGATTTTAGGAACATGTGTTACCAATTTATTATTAAACTTGTGTAGATTATTTTTCTTAGAGGCCAACCCAAGTATCATGCCTAATTTTCCTAATATCCACCATTACGATGAGGTATTCAACTTCATATGGGTGTTGTTGAGGTGTGTTGCCATTCAAAGGTTTTGAACCCATTTGATCGGTGTAGGGCTTCTACCATCTAAGAAATTTTGTAGCTAATTTTTAGAACCAATCCTAGAAAACCATGGAATCTATCACTTAGTTAATCTACAAAATTTATGGCATCCACCACTTGGCCAATCTAGAACTCAATATCACTACATTGACCACTTGACGCATGCACAAGAATCTACACATATAGACACAAAGAAGTATCTTAACAATTGACTCAAAATTACATTCAACATACATTGGAGTGATACAACCGCTTCAATGGGCCCTTGCACATGCCAATAGGGAAATACATTGATCTTAATGTAACACCCTTCTATTCTGAAGGAACACTATCCAACTTTAAACCAATATATTAATCATCCTAAGAGAACCTTGATAATCAATATAACACTTGCGGCAAGACACACTATCCAGCTTATAATTGAGATATAAGATGCCCCACCTCTACTAGGATGACCATCATTTGGATTTTTGATTCACCAAAATAACCATTGTGTTACTTTTTACATGAATGACCATGGATCTATTCTCTCTATAAAATGACAACTATACAACTCCATTGAGATCTAAAAGATAATCAACAATTTATTCCACAAAGTCTTCCTTGTCATCAGATCACATGCATCTTATGTTATAATAGATCAAACTCATACACATGGATCCCAACTTAGACATGAGACCATGAGACTCATGAGTTCAAAAACATAAAATGACATAATCACACAACAACCACATTGAGAATTCTAGCTTCAACATATATTGTCCAATACAACAGAATAGACAATTAGCACCTTAAATAGCATCGGATTTTAGTGCATTTGAGTTCATGAATTGGACACATTTGTCGGCACAAAATGGCATACTCACTTCAGCGCTGGATTTAGCGTCGAATTTAGCATCAGAATTAGCATCGTATTTTGTTACTTCTAGTTTGGCTTCTGATTTTGCTTTTGGTTTTGCTTCTTGTGTTGCTTCCAAGTTTTCTTCCAGTTTTTCTTCTAGTTTTGCTTTGAGGTTTGCTTCCGATTTTTCTTCCAATTTTGCTTCCAATTAATTGCTTTTGTTTTTGCTTCCTAGATACCGCCAAGTTTTTCTTTAAAGCTTGCTAGAATGGTTTGCTTCTAGTTTGGCTTCCATTGTTGCTTCCTTTTTTGCCTCTAAAAATACTTCTTGTTTTGCTTCCATTTATTAATTTTATATGTTTTATTTCAATTTAATTAGTTAAATATATCATGCCTCTTAAATAGCTCATATGATTATAGAGTAAGTAAATTAAATAATACATGTTTTATTTCAATTTAACTAGTTAAATATATCACACCTCTTAAATAACTCATATGATTATAGAGTAATTAATTTAATTATTTAACTCATGTATGATTAAATAACAAGATAATTATTGTTACCTTATTTTGATTCCAACTAAATCAGGTAGACTTATGATTGTGATTGCATTTAAACAATAAAAGGTACATATCATTTTCTGCTAACTTTCATCCATGTGCATAAAATAGAGTATAAAAAAATTGCATTATTTGATTAAGGGAATTGCATACAATAGAAAAGAGAGTCAACATTTATTGCAAAGGTAGTCTTTATTGATAACCATAAGTGTATAGTGCCCCTCACAAGCCGAGGGACTAACTATTTTTATGCATATAAAGAAAAAATCAATACATTTACAGATAAAAGGAAATGCACATGTAAAGAAGGGGGACCCATCATTCTGAATAATGAATCCCAGTTGAGTTGCCTTCCATCTGCTTCAGTCCTCTTACCCATCCAGCCTCCAGTTGTCACTCGCCTCTACTACTTTGAGTTTCCCTGCATTTGTGAGAAGAATTTGGTTAGAGCAATGAAGGATCACCAATCAAAACATAGGAAAACATTCATAAACATATAATCTAGTCCTTATAAACATTAAAATAGCTAGCATACCATAGATTTCCAAGAAAACAAAAGAGTTATCAAACATATCTATCATATGCTCTGTTTATCTAACATGATTTCTCTTTGTGCAGATATAGGACAAAACTTTGTTACTATTTGGGTGAAGCCACAATAGTGTTTTACAATTCAAGTGAGGAAGGAAAATTAACAAAAAATGACCCCAAGGCAAAAAAAGTGATTTTAGGGGTTTGTACAAACCTATTGGTTCGACCAAACCAAAAAGGGGTTCGCTCGAACCAGGGTTTGACCGAACCCCTTTGAATCTTGGCCGCCAAAAACACCAATACAATGAATAGGAAAGGGGTTCGAGTGAACCCTGGTTTGAGCAAACCCCTAGAGGTTCGCTCGAACCCCTATGGGTTTGAACGAACCCTCTTATCCCTTATTCCCAATCTTAGGCACATAAAAAAAAAAAAATGGCACTTCAGAGCTTAGGTTGAGGATGAAAATGGAGGAATCTTCACAAACCCAACTAGAATCAGTTAGTCCTCCAAACGAGCTATCCAACGAATATAATTTTAATATGTTCTGGTTTTATTATGTATGTGTTTTTTTAGTTTTATTAAACATAAGCTCTCTATTTTGTAATGTGGAAAAATAGTAGATTATCAAAATAAAATTTTAAAAAATACGTTCAGGCTGGGTATTGATGTCCTTGATCCATAAAAAAAAAAATTAATTTCGATACATGCAGAAAAAGTTATGTTGTATACAGTCCACCTATGTCTGAATTGCAATTGGTTTGACTTTGAAACTTGATTAAGGAAAAAATATTCAACAAAAAACTATGAGACCAAATGAAAGTGCTAGATATCATAGTTACAAATCTAAATTCGAAAAAAATAGAATTTTATCCTTCATTGAAAAAAATTTATGTTGTATACGATGAGCATCACTTTTTAAAAATGTTGTTTTATGAAAAAAACCATTTTTCGTGGGAGATGGAAAAAAAAGTGCAATCTGATTCCAAAAAAAATGAAAAATATATTTTTAGAATCTATAGACAAAATGTGATGAGACTCTAGTTTTCATCATCTTCAAATTCCTCACGATTTAGCTGCTATAGGTGCCCGAATATGAAGATTTAGTTAAAAATAATAATTTTAGTGTCCAGTTTGGCCAAAAATTTTAAACCACTATTGTAGGATCACCCATTTTGTTTTAGCTTATTACAACATGTGGAGTAAAATGTGGCTCCCTTGAGGGTTGAGCCCAGCATGTTGCCCTCGTGTTTTAGGAGGGATAAAAAATTGAGCAAATTGATAAAATTGATGATAAGCCTATTCTTGATGCATTAAATCAATATGGAATCATACCAATTAATCAACTTTCATTATCATATCCAAAAGATGCAACAAAATGGTCTGAATTATCAATAAATTTACTCTACATCTTTTATAATGAATTAAACAATAGGCTGCTTGGAAATATTACTCTGTTGGATATGTCGTTCAATCTTCTTAAGTTGGATCCAAAGTCCATTTTAATAATGATATGAGTTGTATTTCATTGTCAACATTTTCAAGGAGCCAGTAAAGAAGGGAACAAGAACAAGGACAACAATCATTCAAAAATGAAGCAATTTTTCTCTTCCCAAGAAACGAGTGATTGATGTGATAATATGAACACTAAAGCACAGATGCATCAAGTTCAATTATGGATAATCATTATAGTCGAATTACTCAATGAGGTCTTACAAGTTATCAAGAGCTATCATGAGTTGCATGGAGCAGCACAAGGTGAACAATTGAATGCAAGGCCAAAGCCATCATGTCAGTATGTTATCCTGAAGAGCAATGCGTGAGAAGGAAAGTACATTGATGCAGATGAGTAACTAACATGCATTGTTAATCATCTTGCTACTAATACAATGAGTATTCACAAACAACTAGAGTGCACACTCTGATAAACAACCAATGAATGATGGTTTGAGGAGATACCAATGATTCTACAAATGAATGTAGGGTAGTCATGAAGGGCAACCTTTGAGAAGGATTTCTCGATAATCATGTCAAGGGCAGACTTGGTAAAGCAACTCATCATGCTAGTAAAGTTTGAAAAGATACATGTGAAGTATTGTAAATTGATAAAACTACATGAAGCATAAAGTGATGCAAAAGTTGACAGTAATGATGTTGGCAAGAGATTATGGACATGGCAAGAATTATGTTGATTCAAAGACAAGCTATCATAAATACAAGGTAATGCAGTGCCATTTCCACTTTTAAAGGCTACATAAGATTAAAGTATGCACCAAGTGTATATAACTCAAAAGGTTCATGGAAGCCTATATCATTTATGCATAATGATGTTATGATTTAAATCAGTAGATGACAAATAAGATGAAGATTTAAGTATTCATTTTCTCTAAGAAAGAAAATACAAAGCCTCATCCTATGTGAAACAAACCCTCAAAATAGAAAAATACCTAGAAATGAAGGAGCACTGTTATATTGCCTTTTAAGAAAATGCTTATGGAAATGAAAATTGAATGCAAGCATGATCACAACCATGATAAAAGGTATTTCTTCCATTGTTGTACATAAAATACTATCTTCTGAAGAAAATACAAGTTCCATATAGGGTTTTTCATTTTTCTTTCAGAAAGACCAAGGACCGAGCATACACAAATGAAGCATGAAAACATAGAAAAATAGAGCAATTTTTCCATTATGTTGAATGGAGAGAGCTCGAAATGAGCTTTGATTCACAGAAAACAAAAGAGAAAATCAAGGTATACATCGGCATATAGGTTACCTGAGCTTGATTTTTTTTTTTAATTGAATATGCAAGTTACTTTTCACCATGGGAAGCTTCAAAAAACTCAATCATGGAATCCAAGAGCAAGCAAAGCTTCCACATAAGAAATGAAGAGAAGAATACGGGTAAAAGCACAATAGTGTGTCACACTTTTGGCCTAGCAAATAATTCCGATTGAACAAATTTTGGTCGAATGCGGTTCGGGCAAATAGGTTTCGGCCGAAACAAAGTGTCAGTGATGTGGCGCATACGTGGCACCCCCCTTTCGCCTAAAAGTGTTTCAGCCATAACGTATTCAGCTGAAATTCTTTCAGTCAGAACATATTCGGCCGAAAGGCTTTCGGTCGGAACAAGGAAAATAAAAACAAAAAAAAGAAGGCACGCATTCATTTGGATGTTCGGTCGAATGTTGTTCTATTGAAACAGGGTCGATCGAATGCACCTGCTGGAGGGAGGAACTACAAAGTTTGGACAGCAACCCACTTCAGCTCCCAGGTTCTCCTCTGTAACTACTTTACCAAACGGGTTCAAACTAGGGTTATTTGGAAAACGTTTTGAATTTGGGGATTTCCAAAGCATAGTGAAGGGTTTTGATTTTAGCAAGTTAATTTGGAATTTGGGGTTATGAGTTTTTTTCATTAAAGGAATGAGTAATATGTTGTTTTCGGTTAGGGTTTGAAGAAAAATGGTGAAATAAAATCGGTGACTACATATGGTAAAGGCATTTCTTTGAAAATTTTAAGAGCCTCATCAAGAACACCATTTTGTGCATATCCAACAATCATTGCATTCCATGAGAATGCATCACGTTTAGAAATTTTGTTGAATAGTTGACGTGCCTTCTATATGCTTCCACATTTTGCATACATGTCTATCAAGGAACTTGCAACTACAACATCTGACAAAAATCCACTTTCCATTATGTTTTTATGAATGTCCATACCTTGTTCCAAAGCTCCCAATTTGGTATAGGCTGGGAGGATGTTGGCAAAGTTTGTGGAGTTTGGTTCCTCACCTGCCAATTGTATTTTTTAGAAAGTCTCCAAGGCCATTTCTATAAGCCCATTTTGTGTATATCTTGTAATCATCACATTCCATGAGACAACATCTCATAGAGGCATATCTTTCAAAATTTTCAAAGCCTCATCAAGAAGCTCATTTTGTACATACCCCACAATCATTGCATTCCGTGAGATAATATCTCGTTGAGAAATTTCGTAAAATAATTTACATGCCTTCTCTATTCTTCCATGTTTTTCATACATATCTATTAGGGCACCCACAACTACAAAATCTAACAACAGTCCACTTTTCACTATCTATTGATGGAGGAAAATACCCTGTTTTAATGCTCCCACTTTGGCACAGGATGGGAGGATGCTAACAAAGGTTATGGAGTTAGGCTTTACACCTGCCAATTTCATTTTCTTAAAAGTCTCTAGAGATTTTTCAACAAGCTCATTTTGTGCATATCCCATAATCATTACAGTCCATGCAGCCACATCTCGTTTGGTCATTTCTTTAAAAATCCTTAGAGCCTCATCAAGGATACCATTTTGTGCATATCCTACAATGATAGTTGTCCACGAGACCATATTTCTCTGAGGCATTTTTTCAAACAGCTTCCACGCCTTGTGTATGTTTCCACATTTTGCATACATGTCTATCAAGGCACTTGCAATAAAAATGTCTGACAAAAAATCACTTTCAATTATGCTTTGATGGATGTCCATATCCTATTCCAAAGATCCCATCTTGGCACAGGCTGGGAAGATAGTGGCAAAGGTTGTGATCTTTGGCTTTATGCTTGCCAGTTGTATTTGCTTCATGGTCTCCATAGCCTTTTCAACATGTCCATTTTGTGCATACCCTGCAATCATCACATTCCATGAAACTACATCTGGTTGAGGAATTTGTTTGAAAAGTTGTAAAGCCTCATCAAGAATGCCATTTTGTGCATATCCGCCAACCATTGCATTCCAAGAGACTGCATCTCATTGAGATATTTTATCAAACAGTTCACATGCCTTGTGTATGCTTCCACATTTTGAGTACATTTCAACCAGTGCACTTGCAACTACAACATCTGATAAAAAGCCACATTCCACTATACTTTGATGAACATACATACCCTAATCCAAAGCTCCTATTTTGGCACAAGCTAGAAGGATGTTGGCAAAGGTGAACTGATTGGGTTCGACATTCGTCTATTGCATTTGCTAAAACAGTCTCAATACTTCATGAGGGTACTCATGCCTTCGGTAAGCTGCAATCATCACATTCCATGAGAAGCAGTCTTGTTATGTCATCTTGTCAAACACTTCATGAGCATCAACCAAACTACCACACTTGAGATACATGTTTATCGGCTTATTTTGGAAAATTGTATGTCTAGCAAATGAAAATTCCCTATGGGTAATGAAAGAATGGATTTGTTTTCCCTATGAAAGCGCATTATTTGCAATGTAGGTGCTCAGTAGTTGAATAAGTTTTTGGTTCTATTAATTTACCTCTTATGATAGCATTAAATAGCAAAAGCTCATTTTTGCATTAGTAGACATACAAGAAGGAAACATTAAAGACATGAAATACCCAAACATGCAAAAACCATATCCTCAATTTCCCTCATTACACCTAGTGATTGTTAAACTCTTCTTTGCACATGTCTGTCATTTTTTTCTAGAGACATTATTTCTAATCATGGTTCAATGTTTTTAAGCACCTTTTACAAGACACGTTGGTGCCTTGCAGATACAAAGTTTACCATGTTTATGAGTTTTTCATCCACAAATTGTAATAAACATTAATGTGTCTGAATTTTCTTCGATTTGTGTTAGACCCATGACAATTGAGGTGAATAAGCTCAAAAAATCTCTATTATGATCACAAAATTTTGAAATTTAGACCAGCCAAAACACTGTTTTCTCATTGGTTTTTGTGTTTACCATCAAATTTCACAAAAAACAAAATGAAAATTAGTCAAAATTATTCAAACTTGTAAAAAAACACTGTTCACCACATCTATCACTAAACACTGAAAGTACTTCTTAGAATGTTATATCTGCTAAAATTAGTGCACCATTTGTCAAATTCTAGGTTACCTTTTAGTTGCATACACTTTTTCAAACCTTGGATTAGGAAATTTATCAAACTTTAGATTAGACCATATTCATAAATTCAAATTATCTTGACCTTAACCTTCAATCAATCAAGTCCTTATCCTTTAATTTGGTTCTTTAAAATCATACATCTAGTTTGAGGCCACCTTGTCAATTGTCATTCTAGCCTTTGTCCATTCTTAAGGTCTTGATAAATCAGATTTGTCACTTTGACTATCTTAGTCTGGTTGACAACCTTTTCTTACATTTACCAAAAGTTCTTAGTCTTCATATTGGGTCATATTACACCCCTTCTTCATAAACATCATATTTAAATTACACTTGCATACTTTAGTCATACCATATATTTTGATCATAGTGAAGTTTTATTACATTAAAATTTCAACTATTTTCACTTTGTATCTTTAATCTTGGAATCCATTATTTGGCATGCCTTATATCTTGAAAAATCCAAAAAACTGTATTATAGGTTCATACCTTATGCTTAAGTCACACCTTTGCATTGTCATTCCTTAGCCTTTAATGTAAGGGATTGAAAATTATTTATAAACCCAAATTTTCAAATTCACCATCCATGCACGTACATGTGTATGTATACATATATGTGTATGTACATGTGTGTACATATATGTGTATGTGTGTACATGTACGTGTACGTATATGCACGTACATGTGCACATATGTGTGTACATGTATATGTGTGTGTACACGTGTACAATATATGTATGTTTGTATTATATACATGTGTATACATATGTGTGTATGCATGTATATATATATATGCATATATGCACATATGCATACATATGTGTGTATGTACACATGTATGTACATGCATATATATGTACATGTGTGTGTATATTTAATTGCATGTGTGTGTATATATCTACACATTACATGTATATGTATACATATATATATGTGTGTATGTACATGCGTATGTGTGTATGCATGTACATGTATGCATATATATATGTACATACATGTGCATGTGTGTATGTATGTATGTGTATGTGTGTATGTATATATACATACATGTATATGTGTATATGTGCATGTACGCATGTGTGTATATGTGTATATGTGTGTGTGTGTATGTATACATATATGTGTATAATTTGCATATATATGTGTATGTGTGTATGTATGTATACATGTGTACATACATATGTATGTATATGTACTTGTACATACATATATGTATGTACAGATATGTACATACATACACACATACACATGTATATATGCAAATTATACGTGCATATATGTATACATACACATATACACATGTGTACATGCACATATACACATATACATGTACGTATATATACATACACACATACACATACATACATACACACATGCACATGTATGTATGTATATATACACATATACACATGTACATACACACTTGTTTATGTACACACATGTATATATATATATATATACACATTTACTTGATTGCTATTGTGAGATTCTTGAATATAATTAATGGTTAATTTTATGTTTTTTATCTCTAGAATGAATTGATAGTAGAAACTTATAATTTTCTTTCCCTATTTAGATCTTTTATGTGTTATTCATGTACATATTTTATTTTAATGATATGCAGATCTCTAGATTTAAACATTTACATAGATACATATATTATGGCCGATGAGGGATCTCACCATTCCCCTCATTCTAGTGAAGAGGCTCAAAATAGATCAAATTTATATCGGGATAGTATTGTTAGATTAAACAATGCTCTAAAATGTTTAGAGCAAACAATTCACAACTCCCCCAATTTGGCTAATCAAGATAGATTAGTCACTATTAGAGATGAGATTCATCAAATGATTGGGATGATTCATTCATTCAACCCTTATGATGAGATCAACATTGAGCAATTTTATTTGTCTCTTGCTAGGAGTGTTACTGGCACAATGAATTATAGAGAAGTTGCCAAATTAGTTTTAGCTAAAAATGTGTTAACCATGTTCCCTCATTATAGAGGACAAAATAGAATTAGAGGATATGTGGTTATGAGGTGTGTAGATCCTCTTGTTGTGCCATTCATATACCCTAGATGGTTGGCAACATATCATAGATGGCCTCACAATGATGAGCTACTAGGATATTTTGTGAAACAGTTATATGTAGAATTTCATTTATAGATAGATGTGGACTACACATCTCATCTTGAGCATGTTGGCCAAGGTAAAGGCCATTTTTATGACAAACCACAATTTAGACGTCCAGATTTGCCACCGCCTGTGGATAAGAAGGCATTAGTTGGCCCAAACCTTTTGGTTTTACCAAAATGTGTGGAATTGGCAGCAGCAGGGGAGTCAGCAGCATGCTCTACTCAATCCCAAATTATTGATAGCATTGCCTCTATTACGACACAGATTGATCAAATTTCATCTAATCGAGTTGGTAGATACTTATTACGCCCGCAGATCAGCCTTCCTCCCACAGAGGCTACATCAACATCTTATGATCCATTTATTTGTGTCGATCTATCTACTCCTTCAGATATCAAGCATATGAACCACATGACTTTGTGTAATGTGTGTAGAGTCTCAGTTTCATATTTACTAGCAGCATATTGGGTCATCAACGAGGACCATGGGATCTCTCTCAACCATGTACAGGAATTTATTAGAGAATGATATCCTGGTACACATTCGAGCCATGGGGTGGCAACTCTAGGGGATATTCCAGAGCAGCCTATCGATCCTTTAACTTGTCTAGGTCGTCAGGATGTTACAGATCGCGTTGCTCATGTTACTATGGTAGCTAATGTTGTCCATGGTGCATATACTCAACTTCTTTTTGGCACGAATACTATACATGCTACAAATCCCCTTGTGATGTCCTTGCATTCTAATGAGCTTAGTGACATTGGTAGAGCCCTCAATCAAACATGTCAAGTACTTGAATAATTTACAATATATATATATACATTTAATTGTGTTCTAAAACAATATGTACGATACATGTTTAACATGTTTAACTATTGATTGAAATTGACACGTACAAGTGAAATTTTTTAAGCAGTATGGTGATTTGTCAGAGTTTGGAAATTTGGCACATGATGGCGATCCCATACAACACACAAATGAGGTACATTTATATAATTTTTTTTAAACATATATATATAAGTTGTACATGTATACACACTTAAATTAAATTAAATTTTAAAAGTTCATACATGTGTGCACGTACTTGAACACATGCAGGGCTCAGGACACACATCCAGAGAGCTTGGATCGGGACATGGATCCACACATGATCGTGGTCCCATGCAGCACATACTTGAGGTACATTTAAATAATTTTAAATATAATTTTTAAAATTTAACTATACTCGATTTGTAAGTTTGAACACGTTGAAATTTTGTACACATGTATATATATGTAAGTTTAGATAATTTCATGTGCACGTACTTGAACACATGCAAGTTTTGGGACGAGGCTCAAGACAGGCATCCAAAGAGCTTGGATTGGGACATGGATCCACACATGATCATGGTCCCATGCAACACATACCTGAGGTACATTTAAATAATTTTAAATATAATTTTTAAAATTTAATTGTACTCGATTTGTAAGTTTGAACACATTGAAAGTTTGTATGTACATGTATATATATGTAAGTTTAGATAATTTCATGTGCATGTACTTGAACACATGCAGGTTTTGGGATGAGGCTCAGGACACGCATCTAGAGAGCTTGGATCGAGACATGGATCCACACATCTTGGATCAGGAGAGGGATTAGTCCATGGATCGAGGGAGAGATCAAGGGAGAGATCGGACCATAGATCTGATGATTCTATTCACAGTAGATTTCCCTCTCTTTGAGATCAGATTATTATGTTGTCCAAACACTTCTTATGATTTATGTACATTACTTATGATTATATGTACATTACATGTTTATGTTTTATGGTTTGTTCATAGATTTGTTATTGTGCATTATTATGGTTTTCAAACACTTGTTAAATGTATATATTTACATCGTGCAAATTCTTACATGGTTTTATTTATTTAGAAAGTTTGTACAGGTTTAAATTTAAATTTAAATTATGGTTTGTTCACACAAGTGTTACACACATCTATATTGAAAAGTTAACTACTTTTAACTTTCAACTAAGTTAGATCATGTATAATTATGATGTACACAATTTGTATTCAATTATCATGCACGATATATATACAGTCGTATGGTAGAATCTCTAGCTAATCATATTGAAAATATTTAGATCAAAATGATCTTATAGCTATATAAATACCATATTACAAACTTTAGGCACTTTGCTAAAAATGGAATCTAGGTCACTATTTACTTTTTATTGATTTTGAATGTTCTCTAGCTTGCATCATAATAGTCTGGAATGAGCAACTATTTTATAGAGATTCAAAACTAAATAAAATAAATCATAAAAATTTAAATTGTAAGTTATACATGTATGTATATATCACTAATATACTTCATCTAAAAATAGAAATGTAACCTTTACACAAATAATACTAGATCTTCTACAAACCATGTTGTTAGGATAAAATAATTCCTAGACATGTTGCACTCCAAATCCTTCCTACACAAGCATTGAACTTGTAATTTAAGAGAGGGGTAAAAAATAGGTAAATCAATTAAATGAATAAGATTAACTATCAAATGGATTAAAATACCATTTTGTGCCAACAATAATATCTCTTGGATGATATTAAAATCCTCTATTAAAACAAATTTGGATTATTCTTTTTAAATAAAAATTTAAAGGGTGTAAATAAAGTTTTTCATGCTCCAATTTAGCACAAAATGGTCACTTAGGAAGGGTTCTATTATTGTTGGAAATGTTTATTGTGATTCTAGATAAAATATTAAAAACTTGTCCTAGGGTTATTATTCTTATTTAGATTGTGTGCCTAATTTAATGAAACATGTTATTTGGGCCAATTAACAAGAGTAACTTTAAATATCATTTACACTTCAATCTCTACAAAGCTTAGGATGAATTGATCCTTAAAGGATTTAAAGGATAATCATACATAAATTTTATAATTTACTTTATCAAAATAATTATAAACCTTAAGACATATTGAATTCATTCTTTACTTTGTCACTGACTCTTTTCTATGTGAACTTTTGTGATCTCATTTGTTAACTTGTAGGTTTATATTTTCCTTTATTGGGGTTATTGCATTTTTCATATATATATATATATATTTTTAGGATTTTTTATGTTGTTAGGATAGGATCCTTTATGAGGGTGGATGACATCTTCCATTAGTGTAATTAACACCTATTTTTGGTGGTTAGAGTTATTTTTATTAGTTCTCTTTTTCTCCTCTCTTATGTATATATACTCATGACCTTTTCTCTATAGATGCCTCCATAATTTCCTATTAGAATGGTAATTATTCATATTAGGATTAGAATGAGTTCATGATTATACATGAGTTCACATGTGATTAGGATTAGAATGGTGATTATTAGATAGAACATGTGATCTTTAATGAATGATTAGGATGAAGGGGGATTCTTAGAATGAAAATAATAATTTTCTAGGATGTGACATGCATACTAGGATATGAAAATGGATGATCTTGAAAATTTGAAGGTGAACAAGTAAGGTCATATTAACTTTCAAAAATTTATGACCAAGCCTTTGAAAAAACCCATTCTAAATCATGCCACATGTTTCAATCAATTTATAAATTATATATATAGATCCAGCTCGATCTATAAAAAGTTTGAGTATATACACACGTGGGTATCCAAAAAACAACTTAAAGCTCCTAGTACATAAAATCTAGATCCTCTCTATCTTTAATTATCTCTAAAAAAAATTCATGATCTTCAATAGGCAACCTCCACTTTTGTTTGGCACGTCCTTTTTTAGGTAAAGTTTCTAAATTTATTTTTGTTGCTATAACTAGGTGACTGTAATGTAGAACCTTTTGTCCTGGCATATAATCAACAAAATAAATACCATTTTTATCTATCTTTATTTGTTGATAATATGTGCCTTCAATAATGACTGATCCAATGGGATACTCTTGTCCATCACCATCTGTCATCGATTCCACCAATTTCTTTTTGGTTGCATACATCTTAGTAGATAGTAATCTACACCTTCCGCATTGTCAGGATCTGCAACAACAACAAAAATATCTCCTATACACACCATATATTTTTAATCAATTTTAACTAAATTAAACACATGCACTTAAAACTTACTTAAACATGGAATATATTTAAATCAAATTTAACTAAATTAAGATCAATTTCCATACCTGTAACAACTAAATCAGATACACGTTCGTAATCAGCTGAATAGAGAGGATCGTAGACATCGACATTGTCATCTTCAACAAAAGGAGGCATTGATATTAATTGTTTCATTTCCCATTGTGAAACATACCCATCTCTAATATTCTCACATTGAACAATATTTGCATTGTTCTCAATGCAATCATCACAAAAACATGATTTTTCTCTCACATTAATTACATGAGGCTTACTACTTCCCGTTGTCATGATTTGATGTAGACTTCTAATACCATGAATTGCTTGACAATTATAAGGATTTGATCGATCAATATCTGTAAATTCAAATTTGAAAATTCAATTAAAAATCATGTACACTTGAACTTTGAAATTCTTGATTTTTTAACAAATTTTGACTAGATGTACCTGTAACTTCCCAAAAATAACGTGTGTTGTATGTTGAGTTGCGAGCGGAAAAATGACTTTTACACCATTCAACAATTTCATTTGCATTCCGTATGGCATTACCTGCAAGTACACATGTGTTGGCACAATTTGCCACCTATTACTTTCAAGGAACTTATAATAATTTTAAATTTAATTTAAATATATATATATATATATCTATAATCTTTTCAAAAATATATCTACATGTTCCATATATATATATGGTGAAAGTTACCAGCAAGTTCATGTTGACGAAGTGCACGCTTCACACATGCTCCTGCTCCATCGTGCTCTCCTTTTCCATGTCCACTCTCATAAAAATTCCACAAAAAATTGGTGTTGCGTCTAGCATGTTGATGGCTTAACCAAACAAAAGCTTTTGAAGACTTAAATTGTCCTGCACGAAGTTACAAATAATTGTACACTAAAACCAAATTAGCTCAAGTCAAAAAAGTAATTATATATATATATATATAACTTGCAATTAGACTTGATTTAAGTCTCAAAATTAAAAGTAAATATAAATAAATAATTTTTTTTTAAAATGACATGTAAACTTACCAGCACATCCATCAGACCATATCCAGTGTTGTTCTTGATTTATGCCACGTCGTCTCAGGTCTTCAAAAAGCATTTTGAAACAATGAGCTGCATAGCTTCTATCATGATTTGTATCATCACTGATATAAAAGTGAACCTCTTTGATGATAATTCAACCATCTTTGCTACTTTGTATTCCATCGACCTCTAATTCGGCATGCCTATAGAAAACTTGCACAAAGATTGCAACTTGCTCTGAATGATAATATTGACTTTGAATCTCAATTTGAGGACTAAATGTATAGTTCTCAGAGAAATCTACAATAGAGAGAATACAACCTGGTGGAAAGACAATTCTTTGAATCACGAAATTTGTTTAGCTTGCCATCTTGCACCATGACAATGTTGGATATGTGGATATATGATATTGTGAAATTTACTCATGAATTCATTGTAAGGCAATCCACTCTCTTTGAGAACAATTTTTTTGGCCTCAACTCCTGACTTCGTTAAGTATGTCTCATATTCATATCTCTTCCAAACAACTTGCATTTCATTATTGTCAACATGTGAAAGATTCTTCAAATCTCCACAATCATTACATACATTTTTTATACACTGAACATTGAATTCTTCTGAATCTTCTGATTTTTCGCATACAAGAGACTTCACAAATTGTGTTGTACTTCCAAGGATGGCTAAATTTTGATCAATTGTTGTCATAGCTTTTCTATATGATTGTAGATGTAAATCAAATTCAACATGATTTTGACAACAACAAGTTTCACATACTTTATTTATACGTACAAATGATGGTCTTAGTGTCTCAAACATCCTTTGACAAATCTTCACATTTGAAAAATCTTGCTTGAATTCTTCAAAAATTTCACTTTGTGTTGTATCTATAAAATGTTTCGGATGAAATTTTTTTGTACCATCGTCACTTATTATTTGTATAGTATCCCTTCTATTGGATGAAACACGAGAGTGAGTAGTCCAATATGCAACCACCCGTTTCTTTACATCTTCTGAAATTCTATCTTTTCGGGGAACCCTACAAATATTTACCCAATTTTTCTCAATTTTTTCATCTATTTGATTTCTCTTTTCAATATACCTTTGAACTGTTCTCCTAGAAAAATTTAGTAATTCAGAAATTGCTTGAACTTTTCTTCTATGTGATAATTTCTTACTAGAAATTACAGTCATCAATGCTCTACGTGCAACACTTAAATCACTAGATCGACTCTTTTTTTCAATACATTCTAATGCTTCTTGCAAGTTTTCAACAATTGTGTGTTTTAAATCTAATGAATTTTTCCTATCATCAACCCCTAACAACTCCAAAATAGGGGTCATTTCTTTTTGTCTAAATAACTTTGCAACTAACTGTGCTCTTCCAATTAGAGATTTTTCTTCAAAAAAATCATCCCATATTCATTTTGAGTGTAATTTTAATGTGCTTCCAGATAACATATCTTCAAATGAAAAATTATTGAAAAAATAATCCTCATCCATCTCCATCAGATTTTCAATACGATTGTCCAAAAAAAAAAATTATTAGGTTCAGTTTGTTCTTGTACCTGTACGTCACCTTCGTCATCGATATTTTCCATGGGTTGTTCTTCATGAGATGTTCCTTCACCCACTCTTCTCTTCCTCTGTCTTGTTCATGTTCGTTCATACTTCCTTGATCTATTCCTTTTACACGCCATCACAAATTGCACTCAAATTTGAATTCACCTACATACAAATTTGTACACACATGATCTTTCAATGAAACATGTACTTGATTAATATTGAATTTAAATATCTAAGACTTAAAAAAATAATGGAATTACATATATCTAATTGGTGATCAATAATAATGAAATCTAAGAATATAAATAGTGAAAACAAAATTCAAATGTATTAATGAAAATAAAAAACATAATCAATTAAATAAGTTCAAGATCAATGTACTTTCGAATATAGCTCTCCTATTGTTTAAATACATTTTCTTTTGTCAAAATAAACCTTCTTTTGGACCAGAATAAACCTTCTTTTGGACCAGAATAAACCTTCTTTTGTCGAAATAAACCTTCTAACTTGTTGAAATAAACATTATTTTGTCGAAATAAGTTTTCAAACGATAGTATATCGATCAAGTGGGTTTTGGTCGAGTCAATAAGCTTTCCTTAGTCGAGATCAGTCTTCTTTCTCTTTGGTCGAAATATATTTTATTGAATTACTTGAGTTGAAAAATCTAAAATAAAATCAAATATATTTTATACCGCCCAATTTTGGTCGAATCACTTTAGATCGAAACATTTTCAGCCGATAGGATATCGGTCGAAATAGTTTCGGCCGAAACCATTTCGACCGAACAATACTCGACTGAACATGTCTAGGTGGCATCCTACATGGCAGCATACTCACCCTTTTCTGAAACATTCAACTTTGGCAGAGTGTTTCTCCTCTCACTTGCAACCTTTGAGTTGAGCGAATTTGGTGAATCTACTCCCAAAGTAGAATTTGCATTCAAAGCCACTATATCCGGGAAAAAGAAATATGAACAAAAATACCCTTTTGTAGAGCTCGGAGTGGTGAAAACAAATATATAATTTTTTTAATATTCTGATTAGTTTTAATATATGTTATTTTTAAAATAATGAAAGTAGGTTGTTAAAATGAAAAAAAATTGATTAGAAATTAAAAAAAATAGTAAAACATATTAAATTTTTAAAAATATTATATGGTGCAGTAGAGGAGAGAGTCTACTTCAAAAGGGTATAATCTTTTTATTGAAAATGATTAAAAAAATTGAAAATAGTTGACAGCCCGTGAAAACTGTCAAATTTTGACATGTTCAACTTTAAAACGTTATTACGAGTAAAATATAATTCAAAATTTGAAAAAAAAAAAATTCATGCAGTAGATATTGAAGTTACCTATTTAGGGGAAAAAAATTTAGAGAAAAATAAAGTTTTTTTTAGTTTGTTTCTTGACAGCCCGCGAAGTCACTGTTTTTTGAAATTTTCAGCATTCCAAAATTTGTCCTTAAATTGAAAAAAAACATAATGAAAATGATTTTTTTTTAAATTTAAAAAATTACAGATTTAATCTTCATCAAAAGTTCTACATTTCATTAGTTTACACCATTTTGAAATTCAAAACATAAAGACTACTTTTATGTGGCCGAAGTTCAGAATTTTTTTTGTTGTTGGCCGATTCCTTTATAAAGTGTGACACAAGTTTGTGCTTTTACCCATACATCAGAAAAATTAGAGAGGCTGTGACCATGAAGCCTTGAGACCCTTCGAAAATGGAGTGAAAATGCTACAAAATACTCAAGAAGCAACTTACCATCTAGTTGCAGGAGGATTTCAACCCCAAGCATGAAGGAATCAACTAAAAAATGCATGGAGAATGCTCAAACCTTAGTTCATCATGGCGGTCGAATACATAACTCTTTTCTTCCAAAGTTGCCAAGTAAAATGATTCACGGGTTTTTGAAAAACCCCAAATCAAAGACAACCCCATAATGCCATTGAATAGAGCTTGCAGCTATAATCATGGAGCCATGAAAGAGGATCAAAAATATAATAAATAAAATTTTACACTCTGTTCTTTTTGGAAATAGAAAAAATATTCTAGAGAGGCCACGACCAAGGTATCACCAGGAAAGAGAAAAAATGTAGAAAAAAAAAATCATCATTTGATCAAACCAAATATGGAGAGTATGATTTGTTTTATTTCTTTTGCTAGTGAGCTAAGTCCAAAGAAGCCGAGCCAAGATAGAAGGGTTTCAAAATAAGGATGCATGGTAGAAACAAAACACCCATTCATTTGTATCTATTGAGTCCAAATCGAGCTTGTTTTGACAGAAAACAGAGGTAAGATACAAAGAAATGGTGCATAGAAACTTAGTCAACTTCTTGTTGTTCAAAGAAATGTGAGCTCCAAAAGTGATTTGATTTCAGCCTCAAGACAAGAAAGACATCGACAAAGTAAAGAAAGAGAAAAATGCCTGAGAATCTGAGAAGGAATGTCTTTGAAAAAACATTTAGATAAGTGGAAATGAATGATGAACCATGAAAGCTTTACTTGATTCAGCTTCAACAAAAAAAATTGTGAAGAAAACTCTCAAAAGAAATGAGAAATTTGACAGAGACTCCTTCAGGAAGCTCGAGGTTTAAAACTCCAATGATTGCGGCATGTGCAAGGCAAGGGAGCTCAAAAAAACCAAGTGAAAATGAGAGTTGAAAATTAGGGTAGCTATTTTGTTCTAACTCATCATGGCAGCAAAAATATTGATGTGAAAAAAATCAAATATGTTCAATCAAATATTCAAACAAATTTAGAAAACAAAATACATATATTTTATAATAAAAAATTACTATTATCTATTAAATTTATTAATTTGTATTTTCAATTAATAATTAAAAACTATTGATGTTATTTTAAATAAAATAAAAATATGAAAAATATCTTTAATAATTATTAATTTTAATTTGAAAAAATATATAAAAAAATATTTATTTAAATAAAACTAAAATGAATATGAATTAAATATATATTTTAATCATTAAATTATGATTTTAATTATTATAATTTAAAAAAATTGTGTGATTGTAATATTACATTAGATTCCTTGCACCCTAAGATTTGTTTTTATTAAAATATATCTACCTCTTGCATTTCTTCCAAACCATTCATATTATTATTGAGATACACCTCAATAGTCAACCAAGTTCGCCCTCGTTCACCATACACCGCACTGCTGCTAGACAACCAAAAGGATCCTGCAGGATGGCGGTATATCACACTATCGCTTGATAGCTAGAAGGCTCCCACAGTATGGCAGTATACACCGTACTACTACTAGCAGACTGAGAGGCTCTCACAGTATGGTAGTAACTGCACTACCACTCGACAGGTAGAAGACTCTTGCGGTATGGCAGTAACCGCACTACTGCTCGACAGGTAGAAGACTCTTGTGGTATGGCGGTAACCGCGCTATCACACCTCTCACAATCACCTAGCAGTATAGAGGCACTAAATCTGGTGCTAAACCCAACGCTAAATCTGGCGAGCCTGATAAATAGCATCAAATTTTTCAAAAAAATTGAGAAAAATACATTAAAATAGTGGGTGGAAGAAAAAATGGAACAAATAAAGGAGCTAGTCACAGGTATTTTTTGTAGTGATCACAATTTTAAAACATCACAAGTTATACACATAAGGTATATCCACAAATGAAGATTGATCAAGTTTGTTGCATATGAACATCTTATGGGTAAGAGAAATAGTTCAAAAAATTTAAACTTATAGTGGATTAGCTGTCAATGGAATGGGGAATGAGAAGCAAGAGGGGGTAGGAGGGCCCCACACTAACCACCTAAATGGTCAACAAAAAGCAAGACAGGTTAGGGGGGGCCACACTAGCCACCTAAACGGTCAATGTTTAGAATGTGCTTGTTAAACCTAACCCACCCTTTAGCGGTTGGAAATTGTTGATCTAAGCAGTTCATGCACACAGGGGAGCATGAGAGAGATGGATGGAGAGGCAAGAAGGATAGAAAAGGGGAAGTTGCATGCTGGAATAGGAACAAAAGGAAGTTGTACAAAAGTAGTAAGACTAGCAACGAAAAGAAAGTCTAAAAAGAGCCAGGAGGAGTGATGCTAAGGCAAGGAGATCTAGAACACACTAGAGAGGGGTCTGGCTTAACTAGCACACTTTAAGCGTTGACCCACTTAGGTGGCTGATGTAGGGCCATGCAATCTGTTGCTTCCACCAACTCCCATTTTCGTTCTCGAAGTAGTCCCGTAAATTGTGGCGGTCAGCAGTCAGCCACCCAACTCCGCACATAAACAAATTCAAATCACCGTTGTCGCACTGCAGAAGTTCAAACGGATTAAAATAAAGAGATCCTAGCATGGAATATGGTTATTGAAGCGAAACGGAAGGTAGACTCTTTGATAGACATGTATCCAAAATGTGGAAGCATAGACAAGGCACGTGAACTCTTTGATGGAATGCTTCAAAGAAATGCAGTCTCATGGAATGCCATGATTGCAGGATATACGAAGAAGTCATTTTTTTGAAAAGGCTTCAAGAAATTTCAAGAAAATGCAATGGGCAAGTGTAAAGGTAGACTACACAACTTTTTCCTTCACAGGTAGGGCTAGACTTTGCAAACTTTGCTTGAAGCCACCCTGCCTGTGCCAAAATGCTAGTTTTGTAATAGGGTATGTAATCTGTCAAATGATTAAGGATGATAGTGGAAACTACCCTAGTAGACCTGTATACAAAATGTGGAAGCATAGACAAGGGGCGTGAACTATTTAACCAGACTAAAAAAGCATGTTTTACCAATTCATATTTCAAATTACCCTCTCATGTGAATGCCTTGTAGCCTCCACCTCCTATGCAAATCCTTCATCCCAAAAAATTCATAATCCAACTCATCTTATTTTTTGGGGATTTTAACCGAGTGATATTCACAAAGAATCATAGGCCACAAATCAAAAACAAATTTATTCCATCCCACAATATTGATGATCCCATTTTATCCAAATCTCTCATTGATTATGCGATCATTAATCCCAAATCCATTAAGTTCACCATACATACACATAAAATTTCCCTTCCCATCCATGTGCACAACTCAAAGAGTCTCTCCATGCACTAACTTCTAGCAACATAAAACACCACTCCCCCATTATATAATCCAAACCAATCAATCTATGTAAAGAGCTTTCTCCAAAGAATGCCCACACATCCACACCAATTCATGATCAAAGCATCTCAACTAATCCCTTTAATGATTATTTACCATCTCAAGATCTAATAATCCTTATTGAACCCATTCATGAATGGTAATCCTATCATCTTGGTTCCTACATATTTATTCAATCCAATTATCTTATTGTCAAAAAACTATAACTACCATTATTCTTTACCCATCTAAAAATGGATTTGTCTTGTTTCCAAAGTAACAAGTATCCCATAAACAATTAGATTATTCAAAACATTTATCATCAAGAAAAAGCAATAGGCCTTCATGAGCAAGGCACCTTAGAACCCATCCAAACAAAAAAAAATTCAAGATTTTAGGGCCTTAATTATATGTCTCATGACAAGTACATTTCTCACTCCTCCAATAAGGCTAAGGAAAATTCTTCCAACACAAAAATAGGTACCTCTCATCACTCCTCTCACAATATTGTTTCCACCAATAATTTCATCAAACACATCAGCCCTATCAATCCCATCATCATCACTAATCATTTCATCAACTACATTTGTAACCATCCATCCCTTGCAACCCTCAATCAAGACCATCAAATGCACACATCATTGGACATATTCCAACATGATGAATCCATCACACAATTCATTGGATATCAAGATACTTTCTCCCCATGAGACTATACCATCACATTTGAAAGCATATATAAATCTAAAATAATCCACAAAAATCTAAGGACAACCACATCATAACATGTCACCATGCAATGATCCAACATTAAAATCGATTGGAAAGGTCACCAAGGTCCACCAATAAAAAATAATGTGGATCCTTATATAAAAAGAAATATATTGAAAAGGAACATCAAACTTTGCATACCCATCCACTCCTCTAAAGGATCCTTATTTCCCTAATTCCAAATATCACTAGATCCTTCATCCTAATCCCACACTTCTCCATATAAATCCAAGCATCCCCATCCTAAACATCCTACATCCATTTTGGGTCCCTATGTCCCAAAATAAAAAATCCCAAATTCTCCTCCTATTTCCTAAACATCCTAAGTCCATTTTGGGCCCTTACATCCCATAATCTACAATCCTAATTACCTCATCTAACTCCCAACATCCAAAATCCCATCCTAACTCAAAGATTTAGCCTCCAACTTGGTTTATGAAATTGTTAATCCTAGTTCCCCTTGGTCTCATGTCATTCCCTCATGTTACTGCCATCCCATCATTTCATCCAATCATCTTTCAACCCCCTTTATCCATTATCCAACATGCATCCACCATCACATCTTTGTAATTCAATATTTTATATAACTCATTACCCATTGTTCATGTCCTCATCCATTTCATCTCCCTTGGTAGCATCCTTTAATATTAGAGCTATGCTAGTAGAATGTTTAAATTTTGAAGAAGCCCACTTAACTCTATTTCTAGCAACATCCATACACACAATGACTGTCAAAACTTATCATCATGGAAATAAATTTTTGAGTCCTCCATCCCTCTTCCTAACTCCCATCCACACCAATTTATCCAAATCATTCTCCTTCATCTAGAAACTAGATTTAAAAAAAAAAAAAAATCAAAATGACAAAAGTAAAGAGAAATCATCACCCAATGGTGAAAACAATTTGTATGATACCTTTGATAAGTTCAATGATGGAAACTTGGAAAAGAGGTGTAATGTGTAAATCCCCCATCTATTCACATCCTATATTTATAGGGGGGATTATTCTTCCATCATATCAAGCTCCATCTTATCTACTTCATCCTCTATATCCATCCTCCCCATTCATACCTATCTCATCATATCCAATCCATCATCTCCCACTTTGATATTGATATGGATAAGGGAAAAACATCCAAACACATTTTGGACAATACAAGACTTACTTTATGTACTACAAGCTTCTATATGAACTACACTACATCTAGTATGCCCCATGTTATTCCTATCCACCATAGTCCTTAGAGATCACATATTGACACTCCTTCCAAAATCCTGAATACATCATCCCATAATCCATCCCATCTTGTATCTAAACAATCCCTCTATCACTTTATCCTTTTTCATCTACTTGGTTTTCCTATGTCTTTAGTTCCAAGAAATTGAGTACCCTTAACACAGTTCATATGCATGCAATCATAATCCATAAAACATTATTAACCAATCTATTACATCATCAAAATAGTCCAACAATTTTGTTTCCAGCTTTATTGCAAACCTTGACCTATTTTACTAAAATTATCGTCATTAGGGATATATTATTCCCAATGCTTTTTTTGACTCATTTTCAACACTAAATTATTAGGATGTATTATTCATAATCCTCCCATTATTATTATTGTAAAAAATGCTATCATCGTCATCATCATCATCAATAACATCAATCAATTTTATCTTGCCTAGAGGAAACATTTTTTTCCATCATTAATGCATGTTTTCTTCTTTTCTAGCATGTATTATCATTTTTCTTGCATCTAACATAGATCTTTCCAACAATGACATCATTTTCTTCCATATCATGATGCTCTCTAACATATGCTTGTATACAACTTTTCCTTTTGGGCTAGTCCTTTATGCACTTAAGACATCATCACCTTGCTCCTTATACCTTGGTGCATAATTTAAAGTGTTATATCAAATAAAGTTTGTTCAAAATTCCTTAGCATGACTATGACCTAACATATATCCCTATTTATCATCCCTTTGGATATCAAAACTACTTTTTATCCTAATCTTTTCATCCTTCCATATCCTTTTATATTTTATCTTCATTTGTCCATTTCAAGAGCACACCCATGTTCTTCAAACCCGTCTATCCTCTCAAGGGAGCATAGTTACTTCTCTCCTCATCACTCCTCACCTTCTAATAACTAATGCATCCTACAACCAAACACATCTCTTCTAAAACCAGTATATTTTATTTTCTTTGAAATGACATCATTTTGAATATAATCGCAATGCGATCTCAAAGAGGGGAAATGTAGATACTTAAAAATCACCCACATCCTAGCATCATCTACCACATATTATTTTTTAAGTGTCTATTTTTTAATTAATTGAATTAAAATAATTTATTTTATTATTTTGATTATTCTCGTAAATTCCTAAATAAATGAATATCACATTTATTTATAATTTCCCCTCCCACCTCACATGATTTAAATAAAACTTATTATTTAAATCCCAACTTTACAACTAAAAATCATAAAAGAAATGTTAAAATTCCTTCTTTTTCTCCATCCTCCATCTCATTACCAAATAACCAACTTAATCCTACATGTCAATCCTCTTAAATAATCTTGACCACCAATCCACTCAATTGAAAACCTATAAGTCTACCCTTCCATAAGCCATTTGGAGGGGTCCTCAATCTAAAACATAATCACATTTTATCACTATGAGAAACCACAATATATCCTTCATTAACAATAAATCTTTTGAGCGTAACCACCATTTATGTATTAAGAATTGCATGTGGATGAGAATTTGATAATTAATTTTATTCACATTTTATATAATATTTACTTAAAGTAATGTGTTGGTAGATGTGAAATGGGTTTTTCATCTTGGGGTTTTAATCCATTTCTTATTTTATTTTATCTTTACGAATGCATATAGCTTGAAAATTGTATGGGAAAAGATCCATATGTTTATTTCCATATCCCATGTTAGGTACTATTATGAAAGATAATGTCATCCTAATAGTTTGTTTATTGGATATTTGATGTTAATTCTAGTAAATGATAATGTCAACAAATGATTCATCCCACAATATATTATATGTTGTTATGGTTTAGTGTGTTAATGATTTCATTTGATGTTGTGATCATCACTCAAGATTATTCCTTATTGTTATTAATCTTATTTTTTTGTATTTTAGAATAATGAACCTTAATTGAATTGAATTCATAAGGTAATTTAAAAAGTGCTCACTTGTGTGTTGAACCTATTTGTGAACAAATTTTGATTCAAAATCATTCAACCATGTGATTGGTGAAAGGTACATGGTGAGATGAAGGAGAAGAAAATGAAAAAATAAAGGAAATGTGGTTTAGACCCATGGGTAGACTTATTGAGTTTTATGATTCAATGACTAATTTATTTGTTGTGAACATTTCATGATGGGACAAAAATCTCTAATCTTCTCATGAATATGTGATTGTTTGGTAGTTTTGATAGCAATTGGTCAACTACTTGAATCTACCCAAATCTAGTTAACTCCACTCTAAGCAGTTGCATTGGTATGCAAAGAAGATATGAACTATGTTTGGGTGTGCTCATAATATGTAAGTAGTTGTATGAAGAAATCCTATTATATAAAAGAATGGGGAATCTTTCCATTCAAAGGCTTCTTGGAATATTGCTCATTTGGGATGGTGTATTTGCATATTTGGTATTCCATCATGTTTGCTAGGTGTTGGCATTGTTTGACATTCAATAAATTATAATACATAGGCTTTTTAAATATTATTATTATGTGTTCAATCTCAATTATTTATTACTATTTGTAACTAATGCAAGGAGAATGATTTAAGATGTTTTTTTGGTTAATTTAAATATTCATTTTGTGCTTTGCATTGTTATTATAATTTACCTAAATAAAATATTAACACTAGTAGGGTTTGGTAGTATTAAGTGACTATTTTAAAATATTTTGTTAGTAACAATGATATGGAGGGGTAGTTTTGCCTTGTGATAATAAAACCATATTGTTAATATTTTATATTGGTTACAATCTTAGTACCTTGTTGTCCTACAATTTGTAAGTTCTATAAAACCATACTTTGAACCAAGTGTATCAATGGGTTATGATTTGTTATATTCTAGTATGAGATACCCTTTAGAATGTTTTTTTTATGATAATTTTTTATCTCTTATAAAGACCCTTGGAACAACATGTTATCATAGTTAAGGAGTCTAAATATGTCATAAAAGGGTTCACGAGATGAATGAATGGCGAATGAGTATGTATCCTAGTGTTTAGACTCTTAGATATGTTAATGATGGATTGTGATAATGACTAATTAGTAGTGAAACCCTATTATGGGAATGGGATAGAATGGGAAGAGTAAAGCATATCATCTAATGTATTTAATAAATGACTATGATGTTGAACCATAAATTGATACAATTACATGCGAACATGGAATATTGCTATTAACATTTTAAGTGTCATGGTCACACTACTAAACTTGAAAATTGAGCTAGTTGTACTATCAGTACTCTATTGAAGAAAGCATGCTATGAGATTAATTTTTTGGAATTACTATTATTGTACTTGATTTAGTCTTGAATATCTTTAAATTTCACCTTTCTATCATTGTTGCATTCTCATAATGAAAGATAGACAAACCCTAACACGTTTACTCATTGCTAATTGAATTATCATAAGGTCACAATTCTTGATAGATAATGTATCTATCATATGATTAGTATTTTACTTTTATTTAGGCACTAATCTATCACTACATGGTAATTTATAAAAAATGTTTGATAATTAATGATTATAGATTCCTTCTAGATCAATAAATATTTAATTTGTTTTAATCATTGGTATAAATTTTATTAACTTTAGTGGTTAATAAGGACACCTTGTTTTCTAAACTTGATTACTTATAGGTTAAATATAAATAGATGTAATAGATGAAGCTTATGGAGTGCAATCTATTCTCATATGTTCTTAGTCACCCTATGCATAATTTGATACCCATATCTAGTTAAGTGCAAATCATGTGGAGAGTCTACAGGATCAAGGTTGAGGGGTTACCTACATAAAGAACTCAAGGTAGGAGGTGAGGTAGGGCCCCTATCCCTCTTTATACAATAGTATAATACTACTATGTTTTGGATAGCTGCCCCAACATGGTAGTTAGATGTATATAGTTGTATTTTGTCATCTCAAATATTAAAGTTGTAGAGGTAAAGCTATTATGTATCAAACACCAAAACCTTTGCCAAGGAAACTTTACAAGTACAGTTTCAATTTATTCTTGATTTTTGTTATGACATGTAGCTTCCCTATGTTATGCACTCAATATGATTCTCTCCTAGTATGCTATTTCCATGATATACTTCCTCTCCTTTGACTTCAACAATCACTTGGTTGGTGTCATGTATTAATATTATGTTACAGTTCCTAGCACTTATGAGGCATGAATGTATAGTTAGTTGTCATTATTTTATTTATTTTGAGATTATCAACATGTTGTTCTTATTTCTTTGTTTGATTAAATTTGAAGTGGATGTAGATATTTATCAATTTTTGTACTTGATTGGTTTCATAAAGAAGGATAATATGAAACCTGAAACCTATCTGAAATAAATTTCTATATTTCATGATACGTCTTAAATAATGTTCATATTAAAATTCATTAATTAGAAGGTGGTATTGTTAATTTGTAAATTATTTTAATTGTGCTAAGCATTTGTGTCTAATGAAAAATGAGTTAAAATGAGGTATATAAAAATTATTGGTAAATCATATTATTGATATTAGACATTCATCTTATTACCATAATACCCACTTGGAACACAGTTGGACACCACACAGCTGAAAATTGTAATTTATTGTCTCTCTGTGTTGGTGGTTCAGGTTTTCACTTCCCTTGCTAAATATTGCTTGATTTGCTTGTGGTTCCTCGCTTGAGAGTTAGAATATATTTTTAAATTTTGATAAGTCAATTTAGAGTGTGCTGTTAAATTAAAAAATGTGTGTATATCTCTATTCATGTGTGCGTTTGTGGCTTACAACAAGAGTACCGAACATGCAGTCAAATAAGAATCATTTGAAACATTCGAAGGAGGTCGGAACAGTGCAAGAAGCTACCTGCAGCGACGAATATTTGGTTTCCAATTCAGGTTGCGACCCTTGCTAACAGCCATGCAGCCTCCTATCCACAACAAAAGAGTGGAATAGAGCAATTTTGGGTGGCGCCGTCAATATTGATCTGAGGAGAGGAGAACCTAGTGCAGCATGATTGAAATGTGAGAAGCAATAAAATATAACTATGAACGACTTTTTCAAAATGGCCTATGCAGGTCTCGAACCTGCGACCTTCGCGTTATTAGCACGACGCTCTAACCAACTGAGCTAATAGGCCAGATATGAAATTTTATAGCGACAGAATATTGATTTTGGGAAAGTCCAATTATCCCTAAGAAGAAATGATTTTGTGAAAGTCCAATTCACCACGGGAGAAGATATATTAGCTGAGCATTCTAGTTTTCTAATTTTAGGTGATTTCAAATCATTTTCAATTTTTATATGAATTTATTTGATAAGTTTTTTTATAAGAAAGAAAAATAAATGTAATTGTTGCGCAAAATTTAAACAAGAAAATAGAATAGATTTTATATCATGTATTCAAATCACAAGCTCACCACATCACAATATGCATATTTATATACAATAACAACATTCTTTATAATCTTATTATAAGTTAAAACTATTGTAATTATATTTAAATGTCAATAATTAATTTTGAATAAGTTATATTTAAAATATTCTCTCCATACATATTTATATATAATTCTTCTAAAAAATAAAAAATTACATATATAATTTCTATCATTATATAATATTATAATATACTATAATCTTTATTTATATATTCATTTGTTAGAATTATATGTAATTTTAGAGTTAGAATTAAAGATCAAAATTAGGGTTAGGGTTTGACCAATGCATGAGAGGAATTAAGCACACTTACACTTCCTAGCACACTAAGTACTTAAAGATATTACTCAACACCATTTTTGTTTTGATGAAATAGTTTTCCCAAATGATTTAGTTAACCTAGAAATTAAAAGGCAATTACAAATTTTTTAATACATGAAATATATCAAGAGCATCCATTTTCTCATCTATATGATTGAATTTTAAACTATATCAAAATTATTTCATGTCACAATTTTTATGATTAAATTTATTATTATTTTATATTTAATTTAACAAACATCATTTTAATTATTTACTCCAATTTATTATTATTATTATTATTATTAGTTAGTTACTATTGCATCCATTCAATATGCATTTGGTATGGAGCATCGATCAATCAGATTCTATTATTTTAACATATTACATTCTATTTGCATAGTTTGAATTTTGAAACTTATTTTTTATATTTGAAAATTAATATTTATCTTTTTTTCTATTCGTGGAGTAACTCTATAAATCATTTTTGTTTAAAAAAATTAGGAAAATAAGAAAGCATAAATTGATTAAATAAAAATTGAAAGATTGTCAATGGGCCCTTGATCTACTAGTGAAGTTAAAAGGTTTTAAATGAGCCCACCAGCGATCAAGTCTTGCTGAGTGGGAAGGCTCCGACACCGAAAAAGGGATGAGGTCGGGATCGTGCCCGGACGAATTTGAAGCTGCGCTGGAACCACTTTATGGCTACGCATGGTTAACATACCTTCCACCAAAGCTGTTATTATTAGTTCCTGCTGTAAGGCAGGTTACTTTGAGCATATCTTTATTTTACTGTTTATTCTGCAAGTCGGGTGTTACTGTTTATTTTGGAAGTGGATGGTTGTCGTTGTTGCAGAATCCAGAATCAGAGATGACTAACTTGAGTTGAGCGGTGGTAAATATGCATTTCTCTTCCTTCTTTCTCCTGGTGTCTCTTTGCTCTCTCTCTTCCATGCGATTCAACTCCCCATCTTCGCGTTTTCCTTCTTCCTTGTGCACTCTATAGTTTTTACAGCCCTTTCCACGAAATCATTTACTCTCTATAGTTTCTAGTTTCCACAGCCCTTTCCACTAATTCATTTTTCCAGAGTACCCAATTGGTCTATGTTTGGTTGGTAATCTCCGTTGTATTTTGAAGTTGGGAGCTAATTTTTTTTAAATGCTGTAAGCCATATTTTCCTAATGGTTAAGGAATAGGGTTTGTGCCCTTAGAAGCTAGATTTGTCAGTTTGCACAGTTGATGGATTTCTTGCCTCTGATTGAGTTGTGCTGGTAAAGGAAAGCTTGAGTTATATAACGCACTGGACAGATGAGAAGGGATACAGTAGAAATATGATACTCTGTTTATCAGTATTTCATGTTTAGCAGTGATGTTTAGCGTTTTAAGTGGCTTTACAGTCTATTTTCGTAGAAGCTCATTCTTGAGGATTTTATTTGTAAGTGTAATGCATGTGCCAGACATTAAATTTCGTTTTTTGGGGTTTCACGAGTGTTAATTTTTTAATTTCAATTTTAAATTTCTGTATAACTTTTATTTCAAATTTGGGTTTTCTGCTACAAAATCGAACACAAAAAGGGCCACAATTTCAGGTGTTGTTGTGGTGGTGGTGGTAAGAGCAGGAACTCTTAGCGTTGTTGGCAAAGGTTGTGGAGTCGGGTTTTACACCTGCCAATTACATTTGCATGAATGGTTCTAAAGCCTTTTCCGCAAATCCATTAGTGTGTTTCTTGTAATCATGGTATTCCGTGAGACGAAATTTCTTTGAGGGATTTTGTTAGACAGTTTATGTGCCTTGTCTACGCGTCCACACCTTGCATATATGTTTACTAGGACATTTGCGACTACGGCATCTGAAATACAAACTTACCACCCCTTTACGCTTGATTTCAATTTATGGCATTTGCTTTTGTTGCTCTGTTTTTTTCTCCGATCTGTGTGTTTCCAAGTATTTTGAACAAAGGTACCATAGCTAGTCCCTTGCAGGATTTTTTTCTCATCTTTTTTTTTTTTTGCTTCATTTTTTTTCTTGTCAAATTTTATTTGCTAACACATTATGTAATTTTATTCTCGTGATTTTTGTTGAAATGGACATTCAGATGTTTTCCTTACCTCAATTTCTTCCTATCTTCCATGGGTTTTGTTGCCATTTTTCGTTTTATTTTTCAATTTTAGTTTTTGCTTCGTTACATTTAGAAGGTTGAAGCTTTAATTTTTTTGTGTACGTTGATTTTTGTGCCAATTTTAGTATTCGACATTCAGAAGTTTTATATTTGATTTCTTCATGTATTCCATAGGTTTTGTTGCCATTTGTTTTATTATCTTTGACATTTGGAAGTTTTAGCTTCATCTTGTTTTGTATTTGTGGATTTTCTTTTAAATTTTATATTTTATATTTTGGACATTCAGATGTTTTAGCTTCAATTTCCTCAGGTCTTGTTGTCAATTTTTTTTTTTGGATTCAAAAGTTTAAGAATTAATTTAGCCTCGTGTTCAGAAGATTTGTGACTATTTTCTGATTTATTTTTTTGACATTCAGACATTTTATCTTGAAACACCTTTTGCATTTCTTAGATAACACATCAATATTTTGTCACTTAGTCGTGGTTTTTCTTTTGATTCAAGTTATGATAGCCTGTACCTTGCAGTAATATTTTTCTTTTTTCTTTTTGGCTTCCTTTTTCTTGGGTAGAATTTTGGATTTCAGGTTCATCATATAATGTTGTTCACAACATAACTCTTTTATGGCTATTCAGATGTTTTTAGCATCAATTTCCTCTTGCATTTCATGGATTTTGTATTTCTAGTTTTAATTGTCTCTTGCAATCATTAATTTTGTCATCAGTATCTTTCTTTTTTTAAATTTTTTTCATTGAATATACAGAGATTTTAGCTTCAAATTTCACCTGTATTTTGTGTCTTTAATAGCCATTTTTTTTTTCATGTATTCAGAAGTTCTGCTTTCTGTGAATTTTTTGTTTTCCATTTTCTTCAATACTAATTTGAGGTTTTCACTTTGAATGAAAGGTATGATCGCTTGTTTCCAAGACTAATAGTTTTGGTTGTTTCCCTACTTATTTAGTTCCCTTGTCAAATTTTAGATTCAACCCAAGTTCATTTTAGTTTTAATTCATTGCTTTTCACCTTCAGACATCATAGCTTCATTCTTTCCTTGTACTTAGATTCTTAAGTTCTCATTTCTGCTATGAGAGCCCAAAGACTTTATTGCTTCAGTTCTGCTCCAGGCAATGTCCTATGCCAAACTATCATATCTCTAAGAATCTGCCCGGAATCGAACCCAAAACTTTTCTTGAAGTGGTTAGCCTTTACTTTCCAACTTGTATGGCCTGATGGACCTTGCATTCGTAGATTTTAGTGTCATGGTCAGTGTTTCTTTTTTATTAACATTCAGAATGTTAATTTCAACTTGTTTCTGTGATTTGCAGTGTTCCACGGGGATGCATCCCCAAATCTAGCCGTCCCCCCAATCTGGACATTTCTTGCTGTTCCCCCACCGCCGTCGGGACTAGGGAGACTTCGAGGAAACGGCAGGGACTCCTAGACGTCCCCAAGACGTTTCGGAGACTTCTAGATGCCCCTCAAGCGTCTCGGAGATGCCCAAGAGTCCCCGTGCTGGAATGTGCAAAAAAGCAGTCATAAAAAAAAAATCTTTTACTTTTCTAGGAATGTGAGCTTTGGGCCGAACCCTAAAGGCTTGTGGGACCCTTCTAAAAGCCTCTAAGCTAAACAAAACACTCTCATTCTTCATTTTTTTGCTCACATATGCCATTTCACATTTGATGTTTTGCAACTCATTGTATCATCTTTATGATATGATTTTTCATTTTTGCATTTTGTACTTATTTTGATATCAATGTATCATGCTATTCATTGTAATCATTTTTATGATATGACATGTCATATTTTTGATATTCATATAATAGAAATCTCAAATTCGACAATTTCATTTGTCAAATTTTAATATTTTATTTACTTTTAATCTTTTAGTAATAGTATTCAAGTATTTAAAATGTTAGTATTTGCAATTTTACTAACTTGCCAAAGTTTAATTTGAAATGTTATTCTTAAACATCTTTTTATAACTAGTTATTCAAATACCATATGTATATCAACACCACCACCCCGCCGCCCCCTCGCCATCCCCAAACTTAGACCCTTTGCCCCCGTCCCCGAGACACGTCCCCAACAGAGCTGTTGGGGACGTGTCCCCGTCAAGAAACTCCGTGGAACACTGGTGATTTGTGTATGTTTGTCATTTTTAGTTTCATTTTCTGACATTGAGAAATTTTAGCTTTAGTTCCTTCTTGTATTTGGTAGCTTTTATTTTTATTTTTTAATTTTGTTTTGTAGTGAGAATCTGTTAGTGTCAATTTCTTCCTCCCTTTGGATGTTTTTGGTCATATCTTTTCACAGATTTGTGTATTTGACTTTGGACAAAAGCTAATTTTGCCTAGTGCCTTACAATAACATTTTATTTGTTTCTGCGTTTTTTTCTTTCACAAATCAGCGGAGAAGTTCATCGTAATATTGTGCCTTTTTTTTTACATTCAGAAGTTTCTAGCTTCAAGTTTTTCCTGTATTCAAAATTTTTTACCTTCATGTTTTTTCTGGAAATTCTTGTGATGGTAATTGGTAGCTACTGTTGTCATTTTGACTTAAGTCTTTCTTGTATATTTAGATTCTGTTTCCATTTTCAGTTTTAATTTTGACAGTTGGGAAATCTAGCTTTAGTTTACTGTTGCATGGTATAGATTTTATCATCATTTTTATTTGTTATTGAGTTTTTTTATTGAGACACTTATTTATTTTTGAGATTAAGAGAGAAACAAAGCTATATTGCTTTATTTTTGTGCTTGTGAATTATTTATTTACACTAGCTTTTCATTTAATATTGGCTGATATATGTAAAAATCTTAAATTGAGGTCAGTTCTGTCAGACTTGGCCTGTTTTGTTTCTTCTTCACCTAAACCTTTTTGATGGATTCTTTTCTACAGGATATGTACAATTGAATCAGAAGAAAGTCTGATGATTCATGTCTTTTTATGAACTGCATGCCAAGCTACCTGGCAGATCCCATTGACTTGTGTTTAAATTCTATGCAATAGAATTAGTTAATTATATTGATTTGCATTTTTCTGTCAGCCCAAATTTGACTCCTGTGTAACTTTTCATCAACATTCTAAAAGAAATTTTAGACTTTGATTACCCATGATTTTCTCAGTATTCATGTTGAAATTGCTTGTTTAGTAATTGAGGGATTGTAAGTATTTTTAATGCATGATATCATGTGTATGCTTATGTAATGCTTGTTGGTGTTGTAGGGCTAGTTTGCAATTACATTAACATTTCTTGCGTGTTTATTGAAGAACATGTGCTTTATACCTTATTTTCTTTATGAAGATGTTAATGTATTGCACGTATTTGAGTGTTTACATGAAAAATATTCATCTTCTACACTTTAGGGTAGTATTTCTACTTTTCTAACTTATTTTGAACAATTGCAAATAACTCTTTGCAAATTATAGAATTGAGTGGGATAGAATATTTAATATTTGACCTTCGGAGACATTGTTAGGCCTGTGTGTGTGCAGTAAGTTACAACAGAATTTAGACAAGATTTTGCAGTTCATATATAATTATATTAACAGTCTAATGTTCATTGGAAACACAAAGATTCTTTTCTCGGAGGATATTGGAATCTCTTAAGATTTTGATATGGTAGATTGCTTATAAGGTTGTTAGATCTAGAGGTATCATTTATAGATTGCTCACATTTCATTCATGGAAATTTAAGTTATTTCCATCAATCACTAAATTTGTTAGTTTAGAATTTTTTTCTGTGACACATCTGTCTCCATGATACAGAAAAATTCTGACAGCTTTTATTTTTGTCTGTGGAGTAATCTGTGCTTTGAAGCAACTATCGTACATGTAAACATTGTTTGATCATGAAAGCATTTTTAATCCAGGACAATACGATCAAGTTGCTTTTTTGAATTTTTCTCGAGATGGTTGATATTGCAAAATTAATTTATGTTTGTATTTCAGTTTGCAGTTTGAAATAACCTATAAAGTGAAAAGCCTCTCTTTTAGGTAGAATGGTTTCCAACTATATGCATATAAGCCTCTTTTGTTGAGTAGGCTGAGTACATGTGCAGCAAGTCCTTTCTGTGCAGATTTCTTTAAATGCATTTTAAGTTTTACTTTTCTCTTACAAGATAGTAAATGCACAATCAAAGCTTTTGCTGCACATAGGATCAAATTTTGAAAGTATTCCAATAATTTATAGAGACCGCAGCACATAGATTTAGCATACTATTTGAAACTCTATGTTGGATACCAGTTATCCTTGGAGAATGTTATCTCAAATATTTTAAGTGCATACATACATGATCGTAAAGGCTCCAGAGATACAGTAAAAGCATGAAATGCTATCATTTGATTTTTCTGCATCTATCTGTCTGATTTCATAATGTTGGTAGTTATTGCAACCGCCAATGTACCTTGAATTTGCAGTGAATATGCAATAGAACATCAATGTGAATAGTATGGCAATATTGTAGAACTTTCTAAAACAACCATTATCTAATTGATATAGATTTAGGAACTTATCATATTTCATATTTTAAAAAATCTACATCGAAAATGATGGTATTAAGTGCCTTAAATAGAAGTAGACTATAACAGGAAAAAAAAGACAACTTTGAACAACCATCTACAAAATCTTCCAATTTTCTACTCAGCCTAACCCATTTCTCTGGATTGATCCATCCTTAGGATCTCACCCTACCTTTCACCCTCCAAACTGAAAATGCATAATTTTTAAAATAGCCCTTCCTAATGACTGGGGACCATGGAGCAAAAACTACACGACTTCGTCCAATAGAATGCTTATCGAGCCATTGAACTTTTCAAGGCGAATTACCTGTTTTCTGTTTAAGCATTTTTTAGAACTTTGGCATTACATGGTCATTGCTACTATCTATTTGTTTCAAAATACCATAGCCTATGTTTTGAATGCATTTAGTGGCTTAAGTAAAGTGTTCTCTTCGACATGTACTTCAAATGCATAACAAAGACAGTCTGTTCTACTTAGAACAAACTAAATCTCACGTGTTTAACTTGACTGTGAAGCAATTGCTCATAAATACTACTTTATACTAATAGACTATAGATTTAGTGGCTGAATTTATCAAGATTTAATACAAATTCTTAGTTTACTCGTTACATTTTCCCCTGCACTCTTATCTGGATCTAAATGCTTTTTGCTCTCCGACAGGAACTCGACGCTTGCGTCACTTGTTTAATTAATGTAAATTTATTATACTTGTTTTGTTTAAATTTATTTATTAACTTAGATTAGCTTCTAGAAATAAATAGTTCAATGTAAGGTCAATCTCTATCCTTTGACCGTACGCAATAGAAGTAGCGAGCGGGAAAATTACCCTTAGGCTTTTCTGTCCACTAATCCAAATAAAATATAGTACAGCCCTTGATCTGCAGAAGGGCCATTTTAGGCTTTTCTGTCCACTAATCCGAATAAAATATAGTACAGCCCTTGATCTGCAGAAGGGCCATTCACTGACGATATTGTAAAATCAGTTCAGCAATTTCCTCCTGCTTACCAGATGGTGACAATGCAAATTGCGAGGAAGGAGACATAGGCAGTAGAATTACAATTGAACACTATCATGTCGGTAACAGAGACTTTTCATAATATACTACCATGACGCAACAGTGGCATCTCCATGAGTTATTTAATGACGCTGGCTGGCTTTACAGATTCTATAACTTCTTTTGCTGCGAGGCCTGCTCTCAAGGCAACCTCAGAAAATGGGTATGGAGATGTGGTCGAATCTCTGGGCGCTCACGGCAGCCATAATTTTCATGGCCAGAGAGCACCTCCCTCGCGAAATCTACGACTATTTCGCAGAACCACTGCGCAGGCTTGCCCAATTTTTGTCTCCGTACGTCACTTTAGTGATTGAGGAGAACGAAGGCATCAAGGTCAGCGATCTTTACGAATCCGTGCAGATTTATTTGAGCTCGCTATCATCTTCCGCCGCCGCCAGATTGAAGCTCAGCAAGCCTAAAAATGCCAAGGCCTTTACCTTCACCATGGACAAAGGCCAACAAATTATGGATGAATTTCACGGCGTCAAAGCTTGGTGGACTAGCCGTAGCAGAGAGTGCAAACCGCCTCTGTTCTCCAGGTATAATGCCTCTGACGAAAAGCGCCACTTTGAACTAAAATTCCACAAGAAGGACAAAGCCAGGATATTTGAATCCTATCTGCCGCATGTAATTGCAGAGGCCAAAATCATGGAGTTGAAAAAACGGCACCGGAAAATTTACACCAACAAAGGGGGTAAATCGCACTCGTACGAGGACAGAAACCGCATTTGGACGCCGGTGGTTTTCGAGCACCCTGCAACTTTCGAAACCCTAGCTCTTGACCCGAAGGTAAAGGATGACATAATGCAGGACTTCGGGAAGTTTACTAAGAGGGAAGATTATTATAAGAAGGTCGGCCGTGCCTGGAAACGGGGGTATTTGCTCTACGGCCCGCCCGGCACCGGAAAATCGAGCATGATCGCTGCCATTTCGAATTTTCTCGAGTATGACATTTATGACCTGGAGTTAACCGAGGTCAAGAACAACACTGAGCTCAGGAGGCTTTTGATTGGGACTACGAGTAAGTCTGTTATTGTGATCGAGGACATCGATTGCTCGCTGGATTTGTCCAGCCGGAAAAAGAAGGCGAAGGAAAAAAGCGAGGAAGAGCAAACCCCTGAGAAAGAGGAGAACGACAGTGAGGATAGCAAGGTTACTTTGTCTGGGGTTTTGAATTTTACAGATGGTTTGTGGTCGTGCTGCGGTAGCGAGAGGATTATTATTTTTACGACAAATCATATTGAGAGGCTGGATCCTGCGCTTCTTCGTTCGGGGCGCATGGATAGGCATATTCATTTGTCTTTCTGCACTTTTCTTGCCTTTAAAGTTCTTGCTCGAAATTATCTTGGCGTTGAAGATCATCCTCTGTTTGAACAAGTTGAGGTTTTGATGGAGGAAGCGCAGATCACGCCGGCGGATGTGACTGAGGAATTGATGAGGGCGAATGACGATCCCACCGCTGCTCTTGAAAAGCTGATCCAGGCTCTGCGCCGGGCTATAGAAAAGGCTGCCGTGAAAAATGAGATTTCACCGGAGAATGAAACCGTAGAAGAAAATTTAGTTGCAGAGGAATCTTCTCCGGTCGCTATTATAGGTGAAGATTCCAGATTAAATTGAAAAGTTTCAGAAGAATAGGAATATGTTTGGACTCTATGTCGTATGCTTTTTTTTCTTGATATAGTTCTACTCTGTGCGTGGTTATTCAGGAAAACTCTCACCATGAAAAATAATTTGTAGGTTTTTTTCAGGATAAAGCCCCTATTTATGCAGCTTGATCATTAAACTCCATTTTTCTTAGTAGTATGATTTTAATCTCTAATTTTATTCGATATACAAAGAAAATTGTAGTGTGAGCAGCGTTCAAAAAATTGTTTCTGGATCTGACTTTATAATTTGTTAATATCGATTAAAATGACTTAAAAAATTATATTCTATATACATATGTGAATTCAACTGATGTTTGATCGGCTTTTTTGACTGACATAAAAATGATTGGATAAGTGTTTCTTAGTTAGACAGTAGCTATTTACGTGATTCTTATTAATTAATAATTTTTCTCATGACGTCAGCAACTTGTTTTAATTATGGTTTTTTTAAGGGTAGGGGGTGGCACTAAAAAAATGATTGAATGCTTCTACTTACAAAAGCAAACCATTTATTAATTGTTAATTTTTTTTGGAAGGTCTCAACATTCTTTTTATAAAGCTCATTAAAGAATTGTAACCTCTCATTTTAATTATTATTTTTTGTTTTTTTAAGGCCAACATTCTTTTTATAAAGTTCACTAAAGAATTGTAACTTTTTATTTTAATTATTATTTTTTGGGTAGGGTGGCATGCACTAAAAAAATGATTGAATGAGTGCTTCTACTTACAAAAGCAAACCATTTATTAATTGATAATTTTTTTCATAAGATCAACATTCTTTTTATAAAGCTCACTAAACAATTGTAACATCTCTTTGTTGATAGTGGTGAGATTGTTTTTTATTTGTTAGAATAATATAATATTTATAAATAATTAAAACAAAATAAATACTTTTATTTTTATTTTTGTTTAATTAGTGATATAATAATATATTTGTATATGTTTTGAGTACACGTTCAATAGTGAAAAATGTTTCAATTTCTTATAAACTTTCAAAGAAATTTATAATTTTGTTATATATTTTTTGGATCAATATTAAACACAATATTTTAAAATAAATATGTAAATTAATTTCATTCTTTAAAACAAACAAATTTGATGGATAAAAGTATTATGAAAATGAGTAGCTAAAAATATTGTTTTTGGGTATCACTAACCCTTATGTTATTTAAAATAAATAAGACAATATTTATACTAAGTGATTGTCAAGGAGAGGTGAAAATTATAACAATGTATTTAAAATGGAGGATGATCTATTTTTTGAAACAATTATAGCACTATTAAGTGTGAATACATATATTTTAGAAGAATGTCATTTGAAAGTCTTATATTGTTAATGTTTAGACTTGATAATAATTAAATTAGTATTTTAACAATTTAAATTTTTAATAAAATTTATTTATTTAAACTATAAAATAATGTACTTATTTAAGTTTTAATTGAACAACTTTTATCAAATAATTAAATCTTATTGTATTCAATTTTAAGAAAATGGGATTATTTATCAACTATGTATTATT
Source organism: Sequoiadendron giganteum (assembly GCA_007115665.2). NCBI lineage: Eukaryota > Viridiplantae > Streptophyta > Pinopsida > Cupressales > Cupressaceae > Sequoiadendron > Sequoiadendron giganteum. Next base: position 275,137,159 of record CM021100.1, on the reverse strand, counting down.
GTGTACATTAAAACATATATATTTTAAATCGTCTATATTTATAAATCATTATTGCACCTCCAATACCTAATTTAGAGTGGATTTCTAGTCTCATCCATTTTTTTATTTTAATGCATTAGTCATATATATGAAACATGATATTTTCTCTAATGCTTTTCTTTTATGTTGTCTATTTATTCATGATAAAACATTCCACTCTTATTTATTTGAATATATTTTAAGAATGATTTGTGTGTATTTATTATAATTCAATTGTATTTTTTCCAATCTACTATTTTTGATATCTATTGCATTTATATTATCATTATACTTATCAAAACTAAGTAAAAAACTCTTATTTCCAACATTTAAATAGTGAATTATTTAATTTTTAAATTAGCATATTATATATATATATATATATATATATATATATATATATATATATATATATATTACAAACATTTTAAGTTTTACCTTTTTATCAAAATAAACTTAAAATAGAATTTATGTAGTTAAAACTATCATTTTTATTTTATATAATATTTATTACAAGCATGTCAAATCTTTACTCTTGATCATATGCTTAAAAAAATGAAGCTTAACCATAGTATATTTTCTTAAAGATATTTTTTCCACAACATTTGTTAAGATTTGAGGGATTAGATTTTTAATAATTAAATTTAAAGGAAAACCAAAACAAAATTTGAGCGTAAAGGTCACAATGCTTGGTGTTGTTAGTAGCATGATCCTCGAAGAGTTATTTAATTGGTTTCTTGAAATATTTTTCTTTTTTTATCTATTTGTTAAAAAAGTTATTTAATACATGAATTTGAAGATTTTGAATTTAGAAGAAAAATATTAAAATATAAATAAGAAGTAACAAAAATAGAGTAACAACTATTTTATTTTTATGAAAATTTATCAATGGATAAATATGGATAAATTAACTTTCTTTCAATATTATTTCCAAGTCATTTTATCTTTAGAAGAATTCAAAAAGTTTAATGTTGAAAAAAATAGTTAATTATAGTTGATTATTTTCTTAATTTCATTCAATTTTAAAAATTGAATACAAGTTTGCTAATATTTTGTCGAAATTCATATTTCCTTTAAGAGGTTGCACATGTATGGATAAAGAAATCTTGGTATAATTGTTTCAAGATGATTCATCTAATTGTATATCCACGAAATGTGAGACCAACTTCCTTCTACTAATAAATTTGTATGCTACTTCTCATGACTAGATTGATACCATCATGGGATATTTCAATTTTTTTTGTTGAAGACATTTGATTTTTGGAACTTATTTTGGATTCACACACACACACACACACACACACACACACACACATACATGTATGGGTACACGTTGATCATGCTTATTGTTATGCTATGTAAATGGATAAATTAATTTTATTTCTCAACAATTTATGTGTATGGTTTAGTTTTAGGATAGGATGGTTATGATGTATTGAATATGCTATGATTTATTATTTTCTATCCTAGAAATGTTGTTCATTTAATAAACACAATATGATCATGATGAGTAATTACTAGAATTATGAAATAGAATTTTAAAATGTAAAATGTAATGTGTGAATATATATTACATTTTAATCTAAGTTTATTTAGCTATGGGTTTCATCATGATGAACTAAAATTTGAAATGAGTGTGTAGGAATTACATGACTAACAAAATTGAGGAGGTCACATGGCAACCCTATTGTGAATAATCAATTGAGCTTGAAATATATTATATGGAGAGGCTAAGGTCTTTTATGATGCTTAACTTATCCTTGTTAAGAGAAATTAATTATTTGTAATATGAAAATTATATTGAATTATGTTTTGAAGTGTATTGTTAGTTGATGAGGAAAATTATATTTTTTAAATTTTTTGTTCGTGAGTGATCATGCTTTGGTGGGACATACAAAATGATTCTAGATGAAGAATATTCTTTCACTACCTTGATCGCAAAATTAGTAGACCAAATTAAGGACAAAATGGTTCCTTGAATGTTTCTCACACATGAGTGACAAATATTCTTAGATTTATTTAGATTATCAATTGTGAAGGTGACAAGTGTGACTATCACAATGAGAGATGAAGAGATTGAAATTTCTATTTATTTTTTAAATTTTGATGAGAAGAGGTATTTTGTTCTTTTTACAAGTTAGAGGTTACAATTTTAGCGAGTACTTGTGAGTTGAGAAGAGGGAAAGAGAAGGCTTGATTAAGGAGAAGAAGCTAGAGAAGGATTGTTTTATAAATACACAAGAATTATTCAAGTGTTTTAGATTATTCAAGATAGGAATCTTGTCTCATTTTCTCTAGTTCTGTAAAAAGCATTATGTGAATGTATTTTATTGTATTTCTATGTTTTGTTTTTTTTTTGTTAGTGATATTTTTATTTGGTATTAATCTTATTCTAAAGTCTAAAGGCTTATTCTTATGTTGTTTTAATCTTAGTGGAAAACAATTGATAGCTTTAGCAACCTGATTTTTTGTAGAGCAACCTTGAATTAATGCTAAAGGATTTTTCTTGTGTTTGATGTTCCACCAAATGGACATGTTTTCAATGTTATTTTCATTTACAACACCATTGTTAATAACATTATATTTATCAAACTCTCATGCCTTCCATATGCTTTGAACATAGTAGACCCTATAGGAACTACTGGAAAGTCACAAGATAACAAGTCATTGAAAGGAAGCATCTTACAAGATTTTTCCTATTTGGGGACAACAAGATGGATTATTCCTTATCAAGAATTTGCATAGTTAATTTCCTTTAATGGCTTTAAGGATCCATTTGACAGCAAGATCCATTCCATGAAGTTTAAGATCTTTCAATCCTAGCACCACTTTGGCTTTATCCAAACATCGCCAATCCCATTTTACAGTGTTTCTTTTCCTTCCCTTTACCATTTGAAAAGAAGTTTATAATCTTCTTTTGGATTTCATTCACTTGGTAACCAATAAATAACCATAAAAAAGAGTAATATAACCTATAGGAGGATAATAGCTTAAATTGGTAGATTTGTATCCTCCTAGCAAGAGAAAGAGATTTTTTATTCTATTTATCAAGACTGTAATCAATCTTTCCCTTAATCCATAACCATATTTCCTTTAGACAAGTGTTGAGATAAAATGGAATTTCAAGATATCTCACTTTCCTAGTGGGCTCCCCATTGGAACCCATATGTTGGTTTACAAAATATGAATTCCAATGGGGAGACCACTAGGCAAGTGAGATATCTTGGAATTCCATTTTCTCTTAACCCTTGTCTAAAGGACATATGGTTGTGAATTAATGGAAATATTGATTGCAAGGTTGATAAATATAATAAACAATTTCTTTCTTTGGTTGGGAGGATACAAATATACAAAATATATTATTCTCCTATAGTTTTTATTACTCTTTTGTATGGCTATTTATTAGTTACCAAGTGAATGAAATCCAAAAAATAGGATTAGAAACTTCTTTTGTTTGGATGGTAAAGCGAAGAAAAAGCAACACTCTATTAAATTGGACTAGTGATGTTTGGATAAAGCCAAAGGGGGGTTGGAATTGAAAGACCTTAATTTTCATGGGATGGCTCTTGCTATCAAATGGATCCTTAAATTCATTAAAGAAAATGAATCATGGAAAGTCTTGATAAGGAATAATATCCATCTTGTTGTCCCAAAACAAGCCAAATCTTTGAAGATGCTTCATTTCAATGACTTGTTAGCTTGTGACTTTCTAGTAGTTCCTATAGGGTCTGCTATGTTCAAAGCATATGGAAAGCATGGGAGTTTGACAAATATAATGTTATTAAAAATGGAATTGTAAATGAGTAATGACATGATTCATGAATAGGTCCATTTGGTTGAACCTCAAACTTAAGAATTTAAGCCCTTAGCCTTAATTCAAGGTTGCTCTACCAAAAGCTATGTTGTTAAAGGTATTAATTTTTTTCACTAAGATTAAAACAACACAAGAAAAAGCCTTTAGTCTTTAGACTGAGATTAAAACTCTAGCATAAAGCTCCTCCTCTTCTTATAAATTATTAAATAAGAGGATACCTTCTCCTCCATTTTGTTTTCCACTCCCAACTCGAAGACCTCCACCAAAGACGCATACTCCTCCCCCATCTGAAGAATGAGATATTGTTGCTATAGGTTCAAATTTGTAAATATGGTTCAAGATCATTGTTAAGGAAAGGAAAAGGGGAAATATGTTGATTACCAATGAATTACTGGCTATAGTGGATATGTTCAAAGAGCCGCAAAAACTTAAATGAGCTAAAATATTATCCATTATAATTATTGGCACTCAAGGAGTTAAGATAGAAAATATTGTCACTTCATTGTGTGATAAAGAAGAAACGCGTATGAAACTAGAAGAATACCAAATTCAAAAAAAATGAAAACTAAACAAGAGAACAATAAATAAATCACTCCAAGCAATAGTCCCTATTTTCCTAGGTTGTATGAACAAGGATGAGAAAATGAAATAAGTTCCAAAGGACCAAGTTGGTGAATTTGTTGCCTATGTCGAATATCTTGTGGGCTTATTAGACTTGAATGCTCCTACTCCTACACTCCTAGAAATTGTAGTGTAGAAAAATGTCATCCTTTACATTTTCACATTTATTTTAGGAATAATCAACATTAAAATGAACCTAATGTTTCCTTTATCTATTGTTGTAATGTGTTTTACACATTCACATTAGGTTTAAGGCCCTTTTAAGCGAAATAGACCCAATTTTTCCTTAATTTAATGTTGTAAAGTGTATTTATTTACATCTTCACATTAATTTTTGGGACCTCTTATATTTATGATCTTCATATCATCATTAATAGACCCCTAAGACCCTTTATTATGCATCCTGAGGATTATTTCAACTGAGATCTTGACATAATCAACAAATACACTTAATTTTCCAACTCCCTGACATTTCCTCTACCTGAGAAAGCCTAGTGGGACCCATATGCTACCTTGGACATATAAGTCCCAATGTGCCACAAGTTACGTATAAGTCCCATGTGGCCCCTTTGTAGGGTTTTAAGTAAGAAATCAGGGTTTTGAATTCAAATTTCACGAATGCCAGCATTTGGGATCTAATAAATAGTAAGTTAGATGGAATTCCTATATAAAAAAGGTTTCAAATCATTATTTCACCTAAGAAATTTCATAATATCAAGCTAGCATTCAAGAGTCAAGCATTCTAAGACTTCACAAGAGTGTCAAGAGAGTTTACAAGAGCACTTCCAAGGCATTGATGGGAAAATTTTATCATTTTTTGCATCAATTCAAGATCCATTATCATGTCAAGATCATAAAGTTTCAAGCATGTTGTTTATCTAGTGTTGTGATGTAACATTCAAGATCCAAGAATAAGCATTGTTCAACATCTAATTCAAGATCAAGATCTACATTCTTCATGCCCACTTCATGTTAGATTGTAGACCTACATTTCAAACACCATTCAACGTATCATTGTTCATGTTTCATATTTCATGTCTCATGTTCATGTTTCATTATTTCATCACAAATTTATTTACCTGAATGGGGTTTGACCAAGGCAAAACCATATTCCCTAACAATCAACAAGTTTTTCTCTCTCTATAGCGTGATTGTAGATCCAGGTGTCTTGGAGATTGAAGGATCTTTGAAGATTAGGTTACAGGATTGGAGAAAAGTTTTCAAGTTGTCGCCTACATTGTAGGATCATGAAAAAGTCACCTATAGGTTGTAAATTAGGGTTTCCGACTCAAATATTTGACATGAAGGAAGCTACAAGAGATCACCAAAGAATACAAAAATTTCAACCAAACCCTAATATTGGGACTAAATCATCACTTGTGGTGTATGAGTCCCAGTATTGCCACTTTTTAGGTTTTAGGAGATTTAGACCAGTCCTTGACAAATTCTAGTTTTGGCACAAAAACTCTAGTATAGGACTAAATCGCCTAGACTAGCGTATGAGTTCCAATGGGCATTAAAGATAATCATTTCAAGGTTTTGGTGCTTGTTTTGACCTCATCTCTCTTCCAGGTGCACCTCTGTTCATTCTCGGTTTGTTATTCTATATTTTAGTTTCATTCCTAGGTCATCTAGTTAGGTTTTGCATGTTACATTCCTTTCTTGTCTTTCCAAGACCTAGCTTGGTGGTAAACCCCCTTTTATTCTTTAATCACACCCTAGGATACCTTATTGTAGCTCTCTTCGCCTCATTCTATCCTTGGATTGAGATATCTAGGGGTTCCTTGAATGAAACGTGTAGAAAACTTGTTGTTCTATGTCCTAAACCATAGAGCGACAAATTTTTACCTTTCAATAATATTGAAAAAAGGCTTACAAATTGGGAGATACTAGGAGAAGTGGTTAGATCCATTGGAACATGGAAGGATAACTTGATGCTATGGATAAATACATTTATGGAAAGAGTAATTAAATTCTACCATGAATTCAATGACAATATAATTTGAAGAAAATATAGATATGGAACTAATTACTCTAGATGATAATCTACCTATGCTCAAGATTATAGTTTATATTTCATTTTCAAATCTAATAAGTAATTATATTACCCCAAATGACAACCTTGAAATGAACCTTGAGTGGTTCAAAGCCACAAAATCGAGGTTGGAAATATATTGCAAGAATGTACGAAGAAACTTCTAAATAGGAATAGAATAAGGGAAGTAGTCATGGTAGAATTCAAATTTTCGTTGAGGTTAATTTTCTACACATTTTTTAAAATGTTGATAAGGTTTACCCAAGTGCTAAAATTGTAAAATATTTTTTAGATTCATTGAAGAAGGATTTAACATAAGGAATCATAAATGATAATGTGTTTGAGACATGCCTCACAAAGATAAAAAGGTCCCAAATAATATTGCAAAAAATATCTTGTCCAAGAGGGTTCATTTCCAACATTCTCGCATTCCTAGCTTCAACACAATGAGGAAGCTATTGATAATTTACAAGAATGCATATAGACAAATAAATCAAAGAAGCAATAAGCTGAATAAAAGAAAAAGATACAAATCAAGGTAGAGCAACATGAATCTTCTTATGGATGTAAGCCTATCAATTTTTTTTGTCAATTACTATTTAATTATGGGTGGTTGTGATAAAATTTTCACCCCCTTAAAGTGGAACACTCATTATCACTTGTTAATATAGGTACAAAGAAAGGAATAAGTTTGAGGTCAAGTTTTTTTGTTTATATATATAGGCATAAGAAATTTTTGAACTTGGTGCTCAAAAGGTTGAATATTTATATAAATTTCAAAGGCATTGTAAAAGGGTTTGGAACTTATAGGAAGTGGATAGAACAACAGAATAGCAAGTTAGTAAATTTCAGCATGTTAGTTGTCATTGTAGATCTAAATTTTCTAAACTAGATCATGTTGTATTGAACAATTTCTATAACTTAAATAAGAAGATGGAATCCAATGCATGTTACACAAAAAAAAAAATTGAATTAATGAGCTATGTGAGGTGATGTATGAATTTTTTGTGTAATATATATTAATTTTATGTGTTCCTTTTCATTTGTTTTAAAATCATTAGACATGCACATTACTTTGTGATAATGATTTTATGTGATATAGATCAAAAAATGTTGGTTTAACTAGGTTTCATTGTTTCAATGAAACTTGAATTTGAATTCATCACAAAACAAACCCCTTTTTCTCTAAACCCTTCTTGTTTTTTAAAGTTTAATTAAATTAGGGTGAATGTGAAAAAAAATGAAATGTGTAGATTTGGTATTGAAGTGCCTAGATCTAGGATTTGCAAATAATTATATTGCTAGAAAATATTAATATAATTACTTGGGGTAATACTTTTCTTGATTAGTCCATTTAAATTGATTGAATCTAAAACACTAATATTTGTACACAATTGTAATCTACTATAAGAAAGGGTTTGATCCAGGGTTTGTGATCTTGAAATTATCATTATATGAAAATATAAAAATGATAAGTGGTGGATCTATTTTTTTTGGTTGTTAGATCTAAAATTTATCATTTGTGCAACATACATTTGTCTAACTAGCATATTTATTGTGAACTATTTACATGCCAAGGATTATTCACCATAAGGCAATTTAAAAAAGGATAGCTACATAGATCACAAAGTTACCTTGAATTTCCATGACCTAGAAATATATAATTTGTGGTGGATTAATCTTCCTTGGAAAGTGAAGTGACCTTGTGACTTCACCTTGTTGTCAAGTGTATAAAAATTCCCATCAACTATAATAAGGTGTGAGTACATATGCTTTGTAAATCATTTCACTATCTAATTAGAATAGAAGTATTTATCCCACATATATTGGTAAGTTGTAGTGCTAGGTAGTTGAGTGTTATATACTATATACAAGAGAGTCATGTGAGATATGTGAAGAATATTATTTGTTTGGCTCTCCTATTGAGATATAATGTGAAGTAGCTTCTATTAAGAAAAGTACTGTAGGTGTTGCCTTACCTTAATGGTTTCATCTATTTTTTAATAAATTAAGAGTTTATAATATTTTATTTAAGTTCATAATAACATTCATCAACTATCTATAATTCACTGTGCATTGGTAATCGGTTATCTCTAAAGTTGGTTTGCACCTTGAAGATGGAATAGAGAAACTATGGGTTGGTGGAATCCTTTGTTGTTAGAGTTTTGAAAGATTAGACCAAACAATATTAATGAATGAGGTTAATATAACTACAATCCCACAAAATGAAAACATCAAGCCTAGAAAAATACAGTCGTCTTTAACCCTAGTTCTAGTAAACTTAAGCATATGTGAGAGATTTGATGGCATCACCATTGGTATTTTTGTAAGAAAAATTGTTGCAATAGGCAAAGGTATCAAAAATTCTATGGAAAATAACTTACAAAGCATGATAAATACAACTATTTTGACAATGTAGAGCTCTTAGGGAAACGTTAAGGAAAATTCAACGTATTTTTTTCATCAATTTTGTATCTATAGCACTACAATCCTCTTTTGAGTTGGTTATTTTCTTATAAAAATTTGATAAACCTTTCAATATTACTAGGGTGACCTAAAATGGCCAACTATCATCATTCACAAGACCACTCCATGGAGAAACTTGATAAGGAACTAAAACACATCTAGCACCCATTTTAGGTCTTAGCCAAGTTAGACAAGCTTGACATGATACAATAAATTTATTCTCAAATAGTTAAATATTATGAACAAACTTGATGTGATACAAGTTAATCTTTAAAAAATGCAACCACATGAACATCATAATGGTCAATAAAACATCAACCAACTCAATTCTAGTTTACAAGGTTCAAATTCATGACAACATACATGGGGATGCCAATATTCTTGGGGAATGCCACAACATATACTCAAACTTTATTTTCTAAAGCATGATGGAGATGAACCTAGGTGTTGGATATACCAAGCATAACAATATTTTACCCTAAATTAAATACACTTGCAAAAGAAAGTGTTCATAACCTTGTTTAAATTGGAATATGAAGCCATAAAATTATATCAATGACTTAAGAAGGATTCCAAAACACCTACTTGGGATGAAGTTTGCAAGAACCTACTATTTCATTTTGGCCTCAGTACCCAAGAATAATTAACTAGAGCCTTCACTAAGGAAAATTAGTTCTACTTAGAAATATAAAATAGTTTGAAAAACAATAAAAAATGATAGACATAATCAATGAATCATTTTCTATAAGTTGTTTCATAAGTGGATTAAAGGAAAAAGTGGGGTTACAATAAATATCGTTAACCCCAAGGACATGATGAAATCCATTAGCTTAGTCAAGCTAGTTGAAGACTATTTTGTAGCTCAACATTGTCCATATAAGCCTCCCAACTTAGATTTCCAATGCATGTTTAGGCACCACCAAGCACAAGCAACGCTAATCAAGCACTTAAGTGATGAAAAGATTAAGGCTTGCCAAGATAAGGGGATGTACTAAAACTGTGATGAAAATTACTCACTAGGTCACAAATACATAGAACATAAATCATATCTACATGATGTCAAGTCACTCCTTACCTTTGAAGAGTTGGAGTCCCTAGAGATCACCTCAAAAGAGTAAGATATATAACTAGGTGAGAATCCTGACTAAAAATTTTGGTGAATACCTTGGCTAGAATAACCACACACAACAACACAACAGGCAATTAGCACCTAAAATAGCATCGTATTTTAGTGTATTTAATTCCATCAAATGGACATGGACCTAAAAGGTATGCTTATTCCGACACTGGATTTTGCATCGAATTTTGAACTGAATTTAGCACCCACTTTAGCATTGAAATTTGTGTAGGAAAATGGTGCCAACAATAGCGTTTCCTTTAGCGTCGGGAATAGCACCGAAAAATAACGTCAAAAATAGTGCCTAAATTAGCGCCCAATTTGGCTTTTAGTTTTGCTTCCAAATTTGCTTATGATTTTGCTTCTAGTTTTGCTTCCAGTTTTGCTTCCAATTTTGCTTCCAGTTTTGCTTTCACTTTTTCTTCTGATTTCACTTCCGATTTTTCTTCCAATTTTGCTTCCAATTTTTCTTCCAGATTTGCTTCCAATTTTGCTTCTAGTTTTGCTTCCAATTTTGCTTCCAATTTTGCTTCCAGTTTTGCTTCCAGGTTTGCTTCCGATTTCGCTTCTGATTTTTCTTCCATTTTTTCTTCCAGTTATGTTTCCATTTTTACTTCCATTTTTGCTTCCAGGCTTGCTTCTAGTTTTGCTTCCAATTTTGCTTCTAGTTTTGCTTCCAATTTTCCTTCTAGGTTTGCTTCCAGTTTTTCTTCAGGTTTTGCTTCCAAGTTTGCTTCCTAGTTTTTCTTCTAGGTTTTCTTCTAGTTTTGCTTCCAATTTTGCTTCCAATTTTTCTTCGAAGTTTGCTTCCATTTTTTCTTGTAGTTTTTCTTCCCGTTTTGCTTCCAATTTTGCTTCCAGGTTTGCTTCCAATTTTTCTTCCAATTTTGCTTCCGGGTTTGCTTCCGATTTTTCTTCTAATTTTCTTTCCAAGATTTCTTTTGGTTTGCTACTAGTTTGGCTTTCATTGTTGCTTCCTTTTTTGCTTCTAAAAATGCTTCTTGTTTTGCTTCCATTTATTAATTTATTATTTATTTCAATTTAATTAGTTAAATATATCATGCCTCTTAAATAACTCATATGATTATAGAGTAAGTAATTTAATTATTTAACTCATATGGTTAAACAGCAAGATAATTATTATAACATGATCATCATCTATAGTTAAAACAAGTGAGTCAAATATCTATAATTTAATTGAATTTGGCAACATCCATCCTGAGCAGTAAATTAAAATCATCATACGTAATAAATATCCATCCAAAATTAATCATCAACCACTTATAATATATATAAATTGACAATTCAATAATGATAATATCATCATCATATATGACTAAAACACGTGAAAGTCAAATATGTCAATAGATCAATGACATGTCAAAATGATACATGTCCAACAGCTAACATAAGTCAAAATGATAAATGTACAAATGATATAAGTAAAAATGATAAATTATGTAACTCAGATTGATACAAGTCAAGATGATACATGTCCAAATTATGTAAGTGAAAATGATAAATTTTAATATGATACAACTCAATAATATGGTATTGTAGGCCATGAAAATGATACATATGATAGTAACCATGAAAAGAGGCATCATAACAATATATCAGAAATGATCCATGATGAAGTCTATATGATCATGAATGTCATTGGGTACTACCAGTAACTGCTTCATCATCACCACCACCATCATGATCATCATGATCATATTGATATACCAGTAATGATCCATGATGCAACCTATATGATCATGAATGTTATTGGGTACTACTAGCAACTGTCTCATCATCATCATCACCATCATGATCATCATCGTTGTCATCATCATTGTCATTGGCCTCGGTGTCTTTTTTATTTGTGGCATCATCATCCTTTGCCATGTGATATATACCGGCAAAACCAATATTTTTTGGATCTATATCATGATGAGGATCATCTTGATCTTCTAGAAGACCTGTGTTTTGTAAAAAAAATTAAAAAAAATGAAAAGTTATTATTTATTCCATGCAATAATTTATTTTTTTGTTATATATCTAATATTACAACATATGAGATGAAAGCATAATCATATTACATCATATCAAAGTGCACATACCATAATAAAATTTCAAAAAAATTACAGCTAATATGTCTTTCCAATGATGTAAAACATGTAACAATTCTAATAAATGTTAGTAAAGATCATAAAAAAATTGTTATACAATTTAACTATCAACTGTAAATTCTATTACATAACCTTAAGTGCCAACCCTTTGCAAAATAATGAGGAGACTGCAAGAAGATTGGCTATAGGGGGCATTGGTACAGGAGATGAACATGGATCTACCAAGCCATCCAGTGAGATGGTTTTTTATAAAAATGTGGATGATATCCCCGTTTTTAGAGAGCTCATGATTCAGGTTGATACGAAAATTATGTTGTTCTGGTGCCCATATATGGCATCATGGTTCCATTTCATGTAGCCAACATCAAGAGTGTTACAAGCCACAAATATGGAGGGAATTCTTATATAAGGATGATTTTCAATGTTCCAGGTATCGGCTTTAATGCCAACTACATGCCAACATTGAAATTCCATAGCAGTATTTATGTTAAGGAAATTTCCTTTAGATCCAAGGATTCAAAGCACATCAACGATGTGGTAAAAATGATTAAATCCCATAGAAAATCTATAGCAATGAAAGAATCTGAAAAGGTAGAGAGGGCTACACTGGTGACTCAAGAGAAACTTCATCTTTCAAAAACAAAGGCAATTAGGTTGGGAAACTTGTGGACCAGTCCAACATTTGGTGGAAGAGGAAGAAAGATGACTAGAAATCTAGAGGCCCACCATAATGGATTTCGATATTCAACCATGAGAGCGGAAGAGAGAGTTGATATCATGTATCAACATATTAAGCATGCATTCTTCCAACTAGCGAAGAAGGAGATGATTACTTTGCTTAATTTTTATTTGCATAACCATATCATGGCAAGGGAACCAAGAAGACCAAAGATGTCCAGTTTTATGTAGAGGTAATGGATGTGGTCCAAACATTAGGAGGGGCAATAAGGTCAATGTATGATCCTAATGAAATTGAGGAAGAACAACAAGAGAGGGATTGGAAAAATAAAATCAATGCAGAGTTTCAAGGATTTTTCAAGCGAGCAAGAGAGCTATGGGAGCAGCCTCATCTAAAATATTTTGAACTAGAGTTTGATATACCATTTAGAGAGCTTGGTTTTCATGGAAGAGGAAGAAAGATGATTACTTTGCTTCATTTTCATTTGCATAACCATATCATGGCGTGGGAACCAAAAGGGCCAAGGATTTCCAGTTATATGTGGAGGTAATGGATGTGGTCCAAACTTTAGGAGGGGCAAGAAGGTCAATGTATGATCCTGATGAAATTGAGGAAGAAAAAAAAGAGAGGGATAGGAAAAGTAAAATCAATGCAGAGTTTCAAGGATTTGTCAAGCAAGTAAGAGAGCTATGGAAGCAACCTCATCTAAAAGATTTTGAACTAGAGTTTGATATACAATTTAGAGAGCTTGGTTTTCATAGAAGAGGAATAAAGATGATTACTTTTCTTCATTTTTGTTTGCATAACCATATCGTGGCATGGGAACCAAGAAGACCAAGGATGTCTAGTTTTATGTGGAGGTAATGGATGTGGTCAAAAATTTAGGAGGGGCAAGAAGGTTAATGTATGATCCTCATGAAATTGAGGAAGAAAAATAGGAGAGGGATGGGAAAAATAAAATCAATGAAGAGTTTCAAGGATTTTTCAAGCGAGTAAGAGAGCTATGGGAGTAGCCTCATCTAAAAGATTTTGAACTAGAGTTTGATAAACCATTTAGAGAGCTTGGTTTTCATGGAAGAGGAAGAAAGATGATTACTTTGCTTCATTTTCATTTACATAACCATATCATGGTGTGGGAACCAAGAAAACCAAGGATGTCCAGTTTTATGTGGAGATAATGGATGTGGTCCAAAATTTAGGAGGGGCAAGAAGGTCAATGTATGATCCTGATGAAATTGATTCAAAAGCTTACACATAATCAAATCCAGAAATAACTATTGATATTCTTATGGATTGTGGAAATCTAATAGAATTACGAAAAAATAAAATCAATGCAAATTTTCAAGGATTTGTCAAGCAAGTAAGAGAGCTATGGGAGCAACCTCATCTAAAATATTTTGAACAAGAGTTTGATATACCATTTAGAGAGCTTGGTTTTCATGGAAAATGAAGAAAGATGATTACTTTGCTTCATTCTCATTTACATAACCATATCATGGCATGGGAACCAAGAAGACCAAGGATGTCCAGTTTTATGTTGAGGTAATGGATGTGGTCCAAAATTTAGGAGGGGCAAGAAGTTCAATGTATGATCTCGATGAAATTGAGGAAGCACAACAAGAGAGGGATAGGAAAAATAAAATACATGCATAGTTTCAAGGATTTGTCAAGTGAGTAAGAGAGCTATGGGAGCAACATCATCTAAAATATTTTGAACAAGAGTTTGATATACCATTTAGAGAGCTTGGTTTTCATGGAAGAGGAAGAAAGATGATTAATTTGCTTCATTTTCATTTATTTTTTATGAATAAGCAAATATCTATATTAATATAAAGATAAAATTACAAATTCACAAAAAAAGGGGCTGGTGGTTAGAAGGCACACCCCGAAAGTCACATGTGCAGAGCCCAGAAAAGCCAAAAAAATAGATCAAATGGGCCTAGCCTAGAAGTTTAAAAGCAGGAAGTACAAATAGGTAATCATGCGGCCAAAGCAGTGCCAATGGATCTTGGGGGATCCCTATCATCTAGATTTTTCCCCCATACATTAGCGGGGTTTGGAGTGACATCAGGAGGAGCACCCCAACCATCATCATCTTTATCTTTATCTTTTTATTTTTCCTCACACTGGGGCAAGATTGGAAGAGCCAGCCACGGAAAACGTTTACCACTGGCAGGCCAACCAAAGCCAAAAATAGGCGGAGCGCCAGAGGGCCACCCAGAACCATCACCACTGCTCCTCGTAGCACCACTAGCGGGCCAACCCTGACCAGGTCGTGGCGAAGGAGAATGAGCCCGCTTGGGAGGCCGGGAATCCTACCGAGTAGGAGTCTGGGAGCAGGAACGTGCTGAATCATTCCTCTTCTGGACCTGAGAGGGTGACCGACCATGGGAGGAGGAGGGCGAATCTGGAAGTTGAGCCACAGTACAAGGGGCATTGCCTTAGTGGTCCAGAAGAACTTGCAGGTGAGACACCTCTAGTGCAACCTTGTTGGCTTGCACCTGAATCTATAGGAGAACATTAGAACAAATAACTGCTTTAGCATAAATAAAGACATTAACATCTAAATGAGAATGAGCAAATATGCAAGAATTTTCGTCTTTCCAGATATTGAAGAGGATTTCCACCTTGAAAGTGTGCCAAAACTGGGTGAACTTAGTTGGAATTCTAGGCAGGTCCCCCAGCATAACCATATGCCAAGAGAAGGGTTCTGGCCAAAAAGGCTAAAAGAAATCATGAATCCAAGTCCAGAGTTGTTGAGCTCTGGGGAAAAACCAAAAAAGATGCAAGTAAAGCTTTCAAATTTCCCACAAAAAGGGCAGCGAGGGTCAGGAAACCCCAGATGAACAAGTTGAGAGCCCATAGGCAAGCCTTGGAAAAGAATATACCAAGAAAAGTGGGTCAGCTTCGAATTAACCCTTGCAGACCAGTTGGCATCAAACCTCTTACGCCAAGTATGGGCAGAGGAAATAAGAAGCCACCTCTGGTTCAAAGTACTGATCATAGGAAAATGGGGTGAAAGCCACCTGTAACTAAGTCATAGCTTGTAGCCCCTGAGAGGGGTGTATGGAAACCATTTCTAGTCTTTCCACCAAGGTTTGTGCCCACGAATTCCAACTTTGTGAAGCATGTCTTCCAAAATGGCGCTCACCATCCTGTCAAAGTTAGAACAGTCCTAGTTTTGAAGACTGTACTGGGATTTAAAAGCATCCCACTGCAAACGACACATAGTGGGTTGGTGAAAGAGCTGATGCAAGGTTTGAATGCCCTTTTTGTGAAATCTAAGGGCCTTGAGCCAAGGTGAATTGGCCATGGGTTGACCATTTTGAACCAAAAGGGGAGACCACCATAAGTTTTGTTGGTTGATGGAAAACCCATCATGAAATCTAGCCCCGGCCCATCGGAGCCACGGTTTAACAGTTTCTTGGGAGCACCAGATGCTCTTGGCCACAAAGGAGCCAACAATTTGAACCGGTTCCCTCATAACCAAGAGGGTTTGGAGACCAATTCCTTTCCAGGTGAGTTTGTGAACAGGAAAACCAGACTAAATACAATGTCTGAGGAGAATTTTTCAGGCTTCATCTCCGGTAAGAGCCCGGATAATCAATTTGACACAGAGGGAAATCCCTTGTAATTGAGTGGAGAGTAGCCCAAGTCCAGTAGAGTCCTTAGGGAGACAACAATACTCCCAAGCAACTTGATGAAAACCTTTGTGGGTTTTAGAGGAGGCCCGTAAAAAATCTCGAAGCAATTTTTCAAGCCTACTGTAGGCAGATTTTGAAGGAGCCCAACAGGAAGAGTAGTAGACATGAGTGGCTACCAAAATTTTAGAGAAAACCTAGAATTTACTAGCCAACGAGAGAGGCTTAGTAATCCAATAGGCTAGCTTCTGCTCTACCCTAGAGAGCATGGCTTGCCAAAGCTCCAGAGGGGAAGCCTAAAAGGCGAAGGGGATGCCCAAAAATTGAAAGATTTCTCCTTGCTCAATCCACTTCCAGTTATAAGTTTGGAGCCACACATGAGTGGGGAGCACCAATTGTCTATAGCATAAGGTCTTGTGCCATTGAATTGTAGAACCAAAGGCAAGACAAAAAGTATCAAGACAATCAAGGGCGACAGTGATGGATTCTTCATCTTCCAAGAGAGTGAGAAAAGAATCATCCGCAAAGTGGCCATTGATAAGCTGCTCCTGGGAGTCTTGGAGGGAGATCCCTTTCACACATTGCTAAGAGATAGCATAGGCCAAAAGATAGCCAAAGCCTTTAGCATCCAACACATACAAAGCAGGGGCAAGAGAGCACCCCTAGCGAATGGAATGAAAAAGACCAAAAGCAGAAGACTGGTGCCCATTAATGGAAATGCAAGCTGAAGCATCAAAAAAAAGCATATGAACAAACTGAATAAAATTGGGTTCAAATCCCAAGGCTTGCAACATCGCAAGAAAGAAAGTCCATTCAATGCGGTCATAGGCTTTGGAAAAATCAATTTTAATGAACACTACTTTCTAGTTTGACAGTCGGGCCCACTCCATGCCTTTCCAAACAGCAATAATATTATCTAGAATAAACTTGGATTTGATGAAGCCAGTCTACTCGGGGCGCACAACCTGAGGCAAAAGGTGGCGAATTTTCAGAGCCAGTGCTTTGGCAATGATTTTGTAAGAAACATTGAGAAGTGTGATGGGCCTCGAGTTGCAAATATCCTCCGGATCCCCAGGCTTAGGTATGAATTTTATATTGCCTTTATTTATTAAATTGCCTAAAGAGTTGGTTTGAAAGTCTTCAAGATAAATATGATGTAAATCACTCCCAACACAGTCCCAAAGGGCTTTATAAAATTCACAAGGGAATCCATCAATCCTAGGAGCCTTGTCATTGACCATAGAGGAAATGACTTCCTTGATATCATCAATTGTTAATAATTGATCACAAAAATTAATCTGGGCTAAAGAAAGCCTATGTGGCACAACAACAAGGAAGTCCTGAAGGGCTTGCTGGCATGCAGGCATGGAGTCTTGAGCAGTGAAAACTTGTTCATAGTGACCCACAAAGGCTTGGAGAATGTCAGGTAGCTCAGAGAGCACCTGGTTACCATCTTTGATTGCTTGGATGTCTGGGGAAGAGTGTCAAGCACGAAGAGCCAAAAAAAACTCTTTGGAGGCACGATCACCAATTTTAAGCCAATGAAGCCGAGCTTTGATTTGAGTGCCTCTTGCAGTATAAGCATCGGCCACTTGCTTTTGCTGCCTTAAATCTGCCACCCTAACTTGATGTGATGGAGAGAAAGGACTGGCCGCCAAAGCCTCCATGGTAGTATGCAAGTTGATAGTGGTGGCCTCATAAGAGTGTCGATGAAAAATAGCCAACTGGTGCCCATAAATGCGCAAAAAATGTGCAGTATGAATGATGGCATCATTCCACCAAGCAATCCAACTTGTATGGCCAAGTGGCCTGCACTCCAAATTCCACACCCAGTGAATGCGGGTCAAGGTGGGCTTATGACAAAGCAAGGACGTTTTCAAAAAAAATTGGGTCTTACATGTGCAGGGTTGACGAGATGCCCATTCAATGTGAAATTGAATTGGGAAGTGATCAGAAAGAGTCACATCCACTAACGGCTTTACTAGCAAGGAAAAACTAGTAAAGGAAAAAAAAGATTGAGCTAAGATCATGGCATGATCAAGGTGTTTAAAGACTCTATCAGAACCAGCCCTGTAGTTACACCAAGTGTGCCAGAGAGAATGAGAATGGCGGCGACCCATATTGGGAGCAAAAAGCCTCAATTTATTACGCATGTAAAACCACGCCTCCCTTTCGCCCGCAGCCCAACAAAAAGGCAAAGTGCCATCCTTATTATACGCCATCTCCACCATATTGAAATCCCCGCAGAGCAACTAGGTGGCAACTGGCAAAGAATCAACAATCCAGCGCCAAAGCTGACAGTGCTCCACGGCATCATTAGAGGCATAAACATTAATAATCCTGAAGGAGTGATTCTCAATATTGAGAAGAACCCAGACCACCCACTGGGAGGGATCAACCCCATGGTCCACCACACATGAATGTAATCGTGGGGCCAAAAGAGTGGCAGCTCCACCATGACCAGCTTCATGCAAAGTGCAAAACATGGTACTGGCTGGCCAAATAGAGCGACAAGCTAAAGCGAGCAAAAAACCTAAAATTTTTAACTTCCTGGAGACAAAGCACTTAAATCTTTGTGTATTTCTACAAAGTATTCCTAACATAATACTTCCTAGAGAGGTCAGTTAGAGCTTAGACATTCCATGAGATAAAATTTATGGATGAAAATCTTCCATACTTGCAGAATCCAGGCCCTCTTCAACCAAGGAAGAGAAGCTATTCTTCAAAAACTCTTGTGGGATGGAATCAAGCTGAATAGGAGGAGAAAACCTCCATTTTTCAGGCACATATTCTCCTTCTTCCAGTGGAGGAGATGGGTTGCAAGACCGTCATTGAGCTCCTGATGCGGAAGAAAAATTTGGTTGAGCACACAAAATAGCCGTAGGCTGAGGCGTGGCCTTTGACTTGGGTTGCACAACAACAAAAGTGGCTCCTGAGGGAGCAATTGTCCCCTTCTTTGAAGAGTTTGAAAACATTTTGGTTGTTTTAGGGGCCTTGGGAGCTGACCTAGAACCATACGACTTATTTTTCCAGTTTGAAATCGTAGTTCACTTTGATTCAGCCTTAGCAGGAGGCTTTGCCTAACAAGGCTTTTCAATATCCCATGACTATGAAGATGTAGGAGGAACTATCAAAGGGCATTCCTTGATCTTGTGGTCAGCTGACTAGCACCGATAGCACATGTTAGGCAGATTGAAATATGTGACTTTTTGGGTGTATCCAATATCACCAATTTGGAGGTCTATAGACTCTTTCGAATCTTTGGATAAATCAACTTCCACACAAACCCTGTTTTGTGGATAGGCTTGGAAGAACCTATCAGGTTCGATACAAAAAACCCTCCCCAAAGAGGAAGCAATATGGTTCAGGAAGGGCACACATGGAAGAGGTAACCCGAGAAACTCAATCCAGATCAGGACACGCATTTTGGTGTCA
The DNA here is from genome assembly GCA_007115665.2 of Sequoiadendron giganteum. Classification (NCBI taxonomy): domain Eukaryota; kingdom Viridiplantae; phylum Streptophyta; class Pinopsida; order Cupressales; family Cupressaceae; genus Sequoiadendron; species Sequoiadendron giganteum. The sequence continues at coordinate 275,117,219 of CM021100.1, read as the reverse complement.
TCTGAGACAACAAAATCCTGAGTCCATGCCTAGAAAACCAACAAGGAGGACCTAACATACTAGGGACCATGACCCAAAATAGCTTGGACATGACAAACTTCTGCAAAGCGAACAAAAAAAAACCTTTGGTCAAATTTTGGACCATATCAAGGTGGACCCCATGAGGGATCCAGGCCTTGCTGACCCAATCTTTCAGCACACTTTCGGGGAGTCCTCCCAATAAAATAACCCACAAGGGTGTGTTGTTCGAGCCATTGGCATGCAGACTCAAAATCAGGTAAAGGTAAAACTACATCAGAAGGGGCATCAGAATGCTTACCTCATGAAAGACTTTCAGAACAAATTTTCAAGGGCGTTTGTTCGGTGGGGGAGCCATTAAACTGCGTCGACGAACCATTAACACCAATATGAATTGTTGGGTTAGTACCAGGGTGATCCCACAAAGTTGGTTTACAATTTCTAAGAGGAACTGATTTTTGCTGAAATCACATATTTTTAGAAAATATAATGATTTAAGCCTTTAAAATTTCCATTTTAAGGATTCCAATTGAAGAGGGTTTGATCAAACCACCTTAGATCAAACCCCCTTGGATAGAACCTCACTAGTTTTAAACCATACCTATAAATGAGTCTCCTTTACACCTATCAAAATGCTGATAAAAAATCACTTTTGATTTAACTTTTGGGGGATCAAATGAATTAATTTAAAATTTATTTGAAATTATTGTGGTAGTCCTCAAAATTATCTATCCCACGAATATAATTTTAATAGTTTTTGGTTTTATTATTTATGTGTTTTTTTAGTTTTATTAAACATAGGTTTTTCACCGAAAATCAAGGTCTTTGTTTTGCATATGTGTAAAAATAGCTAATTATCAAAATAAATTATTTAAAAATATTTTTCGTGCTGGGTATTTATGTCCTTGATCCATTAAAAAAAAAAAAAAATTAATTTCGATACATACAGAAAAAGTTATGTTGTATACAGTCCGCCTATGTATGAATTGCAATTGGTTTGACTTCAAAACTCTATTAAGGAAAAAATATTTGATAAAAAACTATGAGACAAAATGAAAGTGATATATATCATAATTACAAATCTAAATTCAAAAGAATTAGAATTTTATCCTTCATAAAAAAAAAAATTATGTTGTATACTGTGAGTGTCACTTTTTAAAAATGTTGTTTTCTGAAAAAAACCAGTTTTCGTGGGAGATGGAAAAAGAAGTGCAATCTTATTCCAAAAATTTTGAATTTTCTTTTTTAGAATCTACAAAAAAAATGTGATGAGACTCTAGTTTGCATCATCTTCAAATTCCTCATGGTTTAGCCGCTATAGGTGCCTGAATGTGAAAATTTAGTTAAAAATAATAATTTTAGTGTCCAGTTTGGCCAAAAGTTGTAAACCACTATTGTGGGATCACCCACCAGTTGAAGGAATAATAAACCCTTAAAATCGTAGTAAATGCGGTTGTACTCAATGAAGGAAAAATATTTCCTGCACAGGAAGCACAGTATGATGCAAGAGGGGCCAAGGATGACCTCAGAAAACACAAAACCCTAGCAGAGCTCATTCACCAGTTTTTTTTTCGTATTGGCCTTCATTTTGATTTTCATAACCATATCATGGTGTGGAAACCAAGAAGACCAAGGATGTCTAGTTTTATGTGGAGGTAACGGATATGGTCCAAACTTTAGGAAGGGCAAGAAGGTTAATGTATGATCCTGATGAAATTAAGGAAGAACAACAAGAGAGGGACAGGAAAATAAAATCAATGCGTATTTTAAAGGATTTTTCAAGCGAGTAAGACAGTTATGGGAGCAGGCTCATCTAAAATATTTTGTTCTAGAGTTTGATATACCACTTAGAGAGCTTGGTTTTCATGGAAGTGGAAGAAATATGATTACTTTACTTCATTTTCATTTGCATAACCATATCATGGTGTGGGAACCAAGAAGACCAAGGATGTCCAATTTTATGTTGAGGTAATGGATGTGGTCCAAACTTTACGAGGGGCAAGAAGGTCAATGTATGATCCTAATGAAATTGAGGAAGAACAAAAAGAGAGGGACAAGAAAAATAAAATCAATGCAGATTTCCAAGGATTTTTTGAAAGCGAGTAAGACAACTATGGGAGCAACCTCATTTAAAATATTTTGAACTAGAGTTTGATATACCATTTAGAGAGCTTGGTTTTCATGGAAGAGGAAGAAAGATAATTACTTTGATTCATTTTCATTTGCATAACCATATCATGGTGTGGGAACCAAGAAGAACAAGGATGTCCAGTTTTATGTGGAGGTAATGGATGTGGTCCAAACTTTAGGAAGGGAAAGAAGGTCAATGTATGATCCTGATGAAATTGAGGAAGAACAACAAGAGAGGGACAGGAAAAATAAAATCAATGCAAATTTTCTAGGATTTTTCAAGCAAGAAATTTATGGGAGCAGCCTCATCTAAAATATTTTGAACTAGAGTTTGATATACCATTTAGAGAGCTTGGTTTTCATGGAAGAGGAAGAAAGAGCTAGTGGAATTAGCTTTCTTAGTAATCACTATTAGTGATATTGAGATTTTTAACCTTGAGAGAGTAGCCTGACTTGGGAAAAAGGCAGCTGATATGTCTATTTTTTTCAAAGACTTCAAGCGAGATGTACTCTGCATTGACGCCATTCCTCAATCTTTGCTTGATGACATCAAGGAATAGATGAACTCCATCCAGATATAAATTATTATGAAAGTAGAATGAACTTGAACTGGAGGCCAATTTTGAATACTATTATTGATGATCTAAATAAATTTATTGAAGATAGTGGTTGGGAATTTTGAATATGGAAGCTAGTGATTCTAATTCTGATAATTCAGAAGAGTCATATCAACGATATGAACCCTTTGATGTAGAAAAGGAATCAAAATCAGATTTCATGTAGCCACCATCAAGAGTGTTACAAGCCAACAAGATGAAGGGAATTATTATATAGGGATAATTTTCAATGTCCAAGTACCGTCTTTAATGCCAACTACATGTGAATATTAAAATTCCCTAGCAGTATTTATGTTAAGGAAATTTCCTTTAGATTCAAGGATTCAAAGCACATCAACGATGTGGTACAAATGATTAAATACCATAGACAATCTATAGCAATGAAAGAGTCTGAAAAGGTAGGGAGAGCTACACTAGTGACTCAAGAGAAACTTCAACTTTCAAAAATAAAGGCAATTAGGCAAGCAGACTTGTGGATCAGGCCAGCATTTGGTGGAAGAGGAAGAAAGATTACTAGAACTCTAGAGGTCCACCATAATGGATTTCAGTATTCAACCATGAGAACAGAAGAGAGATTTGATATCATGTATCAAAACGTTAAGCATGCATTCTTCCAGTCAGCGGAGAAGGAGATTAAATTGAGGAAGAATAGCAAGAGAGGGACCAAAAAAAAAAAACAATGCAGAGTTTCAAGGTGTTGGGACTGGAAAAATCTGGCATTTTCCACTAGCCTCTACCTCACCTACATTCCATATACCACAAAAATACACCACACTTTAATTTTATGATCAGTAAAAATTATAGAAATTTGTGTGACCAAATCCATATTATAGCCTCCATTGCACCCATAAAATTGAAATCACATAGTCTTTCCCCCATTCCTAGTGAAATTCAATACCATCGACCTAACAATGCTTCATCAGTGGAACCCCATCACAACCTCACCAATGGCCCAATGAAAATAGCTCACAACCTAGTATCAGAGTAACAATACCCTATCATGCTGACTCCTAAGGTGCTCTCCCTGATATACCGACAAAGTCAACAAAATTAAACACATCGTTGTAATAGATAAACATCGGTGGAAGGAATTATGGCATTCCCCTGATGGGTCGATATAACCAAGAATAGCTCTTCAGTATTTTTCTACTTTGATTATACTATTTTTAAGTGACCTTTTCATGTATATAATCATATCATGTTCATGTGTGTTAATATAAGGTAGCTATAGAGGTAGTTCAAAGAGATGGCCCTAAACTTTTTCCTCATCTTACAAAGTCTACAGGAATAGGGATCAAATTTTGAGAGTCTAGTTTAAGTTTGAATTCAAGAAATGACTGAATTGTGAAGGTTAGAATGGATTTTAATGTATCACTTGGGTTTCATAATTTGTAGTTGCAGACTAGTAACTCCAAAACTCATAATTATTCATTTCTCCTTGCTAACACTGTGGTTGTTAAGGATAAAGGGATTGAAAATGCAACTGGGGTTAGCTCCAAAGTATACACTAATGTTGCATACTCATTTAATGACAATGATGAAGACGAGGAAGTGAAATAAAAACCCAAGGCTAAGGTAAATGGAGGAGAATCGAGCATCTCCAAGGAAACCTTATGATCTAATAATCAGGAGATGACTAAAGAAGAGTAGCATCGTCAATACCAAGAAGAACTTGCAAGGAAAAAGAATGAGGAGACTATAAGAAGATTGGTTGTAGGGATCATTGGTATAGTTTATGGACATGGCTCATCCAAGCCATCCATTGAGATGGTTTCCTACAAAAATATGGATGATATCCCCATTTCTAGAGAGCTCATGATTCAGGTTGATACAAAAAATGGTGCTTTTCTGCTTTTCATGTAGCCACCATCAAGAGTGTTACAAGCCAACAAGATGGAGGGAATTCTTATTTAAGGATAATTTTCAATGTTCTAGGTACCAACTTTAATGCCAAATACATGCCAACATTGAAATTCCCTAGTAGTATTTATTTTAAGGAAATTTCCTTTAGATCCAAGGATTCAAAGCACATCAACCATGTGGTACAAATGATTAAATCCCACAGATAATTTGTAGCAATGAAAGAGTTTGAAAAGGTAGAGAGAGCCACACTAGTGACTCAGGAGAAACTTCATTTTTTTAGAATAAAGGCAATTAGGCTGGTAGACTTGTGGATCAAGCAGCATTTGGTGGAAGAGGAAGAAAGATGACTGGAACTCGAGAGGGCCACCATAATGGATTTTGGTATTCAACCACGATTGCAGAAGAGAGAGCTAATATCATGTATCAAAAAATTAGGCATGCATTCTTCCAACCAGCGAAGAAGGAGATGATTGCCTTACTTCACTTTCATTTGCACAACCATATCATGGCATGAGAACCAAGAAGACCAAGGATGTCCAATTTTATGTGGAGGTAATGGATGTGGTCCAAACTTTAGGATGGGCAAGAAGGTCAAATAATATCAATGCAGAGGTTCAAGGATTTGTCAAGAGAGTGAGAGAGCTATGGGAGCAACCTCATCTAAAATATTTTGAATTGGATTTTGATGTACCATTTAGAGAGCTTGGTTTTCATGGAGTTCCTTTCAAAGCCTCTGCTTTTATTGTTCCTACAGTAAAGTGTTTAGTAGATTTGGTGGAATTACCTTTCTTAGTAATCACAATTAGTGAGATTGAGATTGTTAATCAATTAGGCACTAATTGCCTGTAGCAATGAAAGAGTCTGAAAAGGCAAAGAGAGCTACATTGGTGAATTAGAATAAACTTCAGCTTTCAAAAATAAAGGCAATTAGGCTGGCAGACTTGTGGATTAGGCCAGCATTTGGTGGAAGAGGAAGAAAGATGATTGGAACTTTGGAGGGCCACCATAATGGATTTCGGTATTCAACCATGAGAGCAGAAGAGAGAGCTGGTATCATGTATCAAAACATTAAGCATGCATTCTTCTAGCCAACAAAGAAGGAGATGATTACTTTGCTTCACCTTCATTTGCATAACCATATCATGGTGTGGGAACCAAGAAGACCAAGGATGTCCAGTTTTATGTGGAGGTAATGGATGTGGTCCAAACTTTAGGTGGGGCAAGAAGGTCAATGTATGATCCTGATGAAATTGAGGAAGAACAACAAGAGAGGGATAGGAAAAATAATATCAATGCAGTGTTTCAAGAATTTGTCAAGCCAATAAGAGAGCTATGGGAGCAACCTCATCTAAAATATTTTGAACTAGAGATTGATGTACCATTTAGAAAGATTGGTTTCCATGGAGTTCCTTTCAAAGCTTCTGCTTTTACTATTCCTACGGTAAACTGTTTGGTAGAGTTGGTGGAATTACCTTTCTTAGTAATCACTATTAGTGAGATTAAGATTTTTAACCTTGAGAGACTAGGACTTGGGCAAAAGGCATTTGATATGGCTATTGTTTTCAAAGACTTCAAGCGGGATGTACTTCGCATTGATGCCATTCCTCAATCTTCACTGGATGGAATCAAGGAATGAATGAACTCCATGGATATAAAGTATTATGAAAGAAGAATGAACTTGAACTGGCAGCCAATTTTGCAGACTATTACTGATGATCCAAACAAATTTATTGAAGATGGTGGTTGGGAATTTTTGAATATAGAAGCTAGTGATTTTGATTTTGATAATTCAGAAAAGTCAGATCAAGGATATGAACCCTCTAATGTAGAAGAGGAATCACAATCATATGAGGAAGGTTTAGGAGTTAGATGAGTATTAAGAAGAAGAAGAAGAAGAAGATTTTGAAGGGGAGGAAGGTAAAACATGGGATGAATTAGAAGCTGAAGCCAGAAATGTAGATGAGGAAAAAGGAGACGAGTCTGATAGTGAAGAGGAAAGGCGAAAATGAAAGGTAAAAGCTATAGGGATGTCTCGGGCACCAAATATTAGAGATTCAAGAGGAGGGTATGTGCAAGATCATGATGGGCCAAAAAGTGGCGATATGTAAGTGATAAGATGGCCCATGTGGCTGACGAATTTTTTTTAACCTAAAATTTTGATGAAATGAAAAGGGTTTTTAAAGTCGATTCTTAGCTTTCCACCAATATAAATTATGCTTTACTTTGAATTTAATAAATAATTATTATTTTTTTCTATTTGAATTATGACTAAATTCATTATTGATAGGTTGATTGAAAAACATCTATAGCTTTCAAACTGTATCACATTTTTTAAATCTGAAACATTCGTCACATTCTATGATTCACATACTATAGGATTAAGAAAAAAGAATTGAATTTCATAAAGTTTTGACCAATTTAAGGTGGTCAGAAATACAAGTTTTTATATTTTTTAAAAGTTGTAATAAAAAAATCATAATTAATTATTTACTTGGAAAAAAATTATAAAAGAATATGCATCACATCGGGACATGAGTCTTCTACTTATATCTAAAATATTATAAAAAAATATAATCATTTTATTGTAGTTCTAGGGTGGTCAGACAAACACCTACTTCTTATTTTTTCCCTGAAATTTAAGTACTACTACATTGAAATTTCAAATTTTCACCAAATATATATATACATATACTAAATAAACCTAGTAGTTTAGAAACTACATTCAATTTTCTATGTAGATTCTATTCTTACATATTTTTGAAATAATATAGATAAATTATTCAAATTTTTACATCAAGTTGCCTAACTTTGATTTTTTGAATTTTCATCGCCACTTAAGGGTATGTTTTTTCCATGATGATCCTGCACATACCCAGGAATGCCTACCAAGAGGCATAAAGTCGGATGAATTGAGTTCATCTACATCCTTCTACAATTTATTCATGCACATAAATGGTTCAATTATTTATGCAAATGATGCATATATGTTAACTTGGTCAGTGATGTTAGTTTGGTAGTTTGACTTCTATGACAAGCAGCCATTAGGCCATTCTATGTGGGAGCACGTTTGTGTTTTTAGTTAGCATTTTTGAATAGCTCTACTTGGTGTTAGGGACATTCCATTTATTTTTTGAATGTTAATAATTCTAGTATTACATGCTTCTCTATGTTGATCAGATCAGGTTGCAATTTTTTTACTGTTGATATCTTTATTTATAGAGTTTTTTAACTTGGAAGACAAGAATTTGCTACCTTTTTTAAATTAGATGGAAAAATTAAGTGGTTGGTTAGCTATGCCAAGTGATGTAGACGACAAGGATGTGTTAGATCTATAGGATGCCTACCAAGATGCATCAAAACATTCTTACATGTTAAAATAATGGAAACATCGTGAGGAAGGATGGAAAAGATGCATGTGGATCACTTAGTAGAATGGAAACATGAATTCAAGGAAGAACTCCTTGAGATACCAAGGAAGCCCTCCTTGAGATACCATGTTTGAGAGAAAAGAAGATAAATCAAATCAACATGGGACTAAGTTACTCAAATGATACAACTCATAACTTAAATTAAGACACTTAAGAGATATTAAAAGACAATGGTCATTAATTAAAAGATGGGATGAAAATAAGGCATGAATGTCATCCACTACCCTTTAAGGCAAACAATATTTTTTCCTCAACATGAAATAATGGGACAATTGAGTGGGATCTAGGGCCAACAGAGAAGCACTTTAGAACTCATCCTACGCATCAATAAACAACTCAACACAAGAAATGCAAATTGACATATTAACACAAAAATATCCAACTATTATTGAAACTAAAAGTCAACTATTGATACCTCGTTCTCCATCTAGATTAAAAAATTGGCCCACTTTTTGCTTTATAACTTTTCCTTTTCAAATTGCTTTGGATGTTGGCCATATTTCTCCTCCTGTAAAAACATGACACATGGACTAGTTAAACTAATTGATATGCAATCATTTACTTTTTCCTAGGGAATAAAAAAAATATCATTTAACATATTAAATATACTTACAAATTTATAGATCAAGGCCTGTAAACCTTTCTAGCCATTGTGATGTGTGGCACAAAGTTTTTGAAGCCTACCCTTGGAGGTCTTGTCCTGAAACATATACTAATTCAATTTAACTATGCACAAATAAAATTTAAAAAAAAAATGAATAAATTTGATAAAATCTTATGAGAAAATTCAAATACCTATGTATTCTCCTCATCGGACTTCCTCCATGCTTCAGAATTCTCATATTATTTTACAATCTCTTTCCATACTTTGGCATTAACATCAATTGGCCTTTTTCTGAGCCTTAACTCGAGAGGGATTTTTTTTATCTTCTTTGTTTGGTTGCACCGAAATCTCTTGCAATTTTAAGATATTCATAGCTTTACCTTCTTCACAGACCAACCTGTGCCAAATTCAGTCTCCATGTCATTTATAGTTGCTTTTTGTAGGTGTATGGGTATCTTTCAGAATGATAAATGTAGATGGTCTTTGAACCGTTGAAGGAATCATCCTTCAACCTTTGAAGGAATCATCCTTCAACCTATTCACAAACTCTTTTCCAGCATCTATCATTCAGACTTCCCCTAAAACCACATTGTATTCTATCCTGGTATTGAAGGTACCAATGCAAGATTGAAAACTTGTCGTGGTGGAAGAAGTTTGTGTCCCAGGAGTGGTTGGGACAATGGAAGCCTCTATTTCATGTTCTACATTCCTAGAGTTTATTGTTATTGATTTCCTCTTAGATCTTTTTCTCAATCCAGGACTTCTTGGGGAATCAATTGATTCCCTTTGACATGGTTGATTTGGTTGCAATGTTTGAGGGGCATCACTAGATCGGTTTTCTATGTATCCAGAAAGCATTGTCCAGTATACATCATCCAATTTGTTCACTCCTCTGCCCCCAATATGGAAGCCAATGCATCTTTATCTTTGTCAGCCACATGTCCCTATATATATAATAAATTTCTTCTTTTAAATTTAAAAATAAAAAAATTAAGTAAAAATGAAAGAAACGAGGGAAACATTTACAAATCTATAAATTGAAAATGAATTACCTCATCATGGCTAGAGTCTTCTCCCTTTTTTATCTTCCCTCTATCACTTGACATTTTGAGGTGACCTAGGGAAAATTATTTTCATCCAATTTGTGGTATGAAAGCTTTACCTTGAATGACTCTCTTTCTGGATTTAAACGCATATGAATCAATTGCTTGTGCACTTGTATAGAATATAAATATATTTGAAAGGATATAAATATATGCAAAATGAAACAAATGTATTGTAAAAAGATCAATGCTTGTGCATGTGTATAGAATGGTAATCTTTGGTGGATAAAAAGGGTGCAGTGTGGTTTTATTGAGAGTTAACACAGATAGGTCTCATGCTCGAGTCACATACGTTGATTAGAAAGAAAATGAATGTGTGCACACAATCAATTCGAAACTGTGTCACCAAAAAGTGTAGTGTTTGGCACTTTTTCACTCATTTTGGCCTTTTCCCTTGGATTTTGGCCTTGTTTTCCCTTGAATCAATCTTGTAAGCTTGCAATTCAACAATAACCTAACGGTGTTTTACTAAGGTGTTTTGAATTTTTTTAACACATTTCCTCACTTTTCCAAGACCCTCTCAACACAATTCACCTAAACAACACCCTCTTATATCTTTCTAAGCCTTGTGACAAAGTGTTGTAAAGTGTTGTAATGCATTTTCACACTTTCCTAGGCTTATCACCCCTAATTTAACACTTTTCTTAAGCTAATTTTTTTCCACTTAATGTACTTTTAGTCCCCACTTAAGTTTGTTTTGGGAGGAAAAGCTGACAAACTTCATTAAACATTATTTAATTCTTGAACACCACTTGAAATTGCGCAAGTGGACTAGGTTGCCACATTGGGTGACCTAGTCCCTTTTGGCATAAATTTTAAAATTAAAATAAAATCTAATGGGAATCTTGCCTCCTAAACCCTAGTGTTGGCCTATCATGTTGCATTTCAAGAAAATAAGGGTTTTACATGTACAAATAAGGGTTTTCACCTTCAATTCTCTATCTCTTAAGGGTATGTGCAGGATCATGATGGGCTAAAAAGTGGCAATATCTAACTGATATAATGGCCCATGTTGCTGACGACTTTTTTTTCACCCAAAATTGATGAAATGGAAAAGGATTTTAAAGGAGATTCTCAGCTTTCCACTAATATAAATTATTCTTTACTTTGAATTTAATAAATTATTATTATTCATTTTCTATTTGAATTACTACTAAAGTCCTGATTGAAAAAAAATCTATAGGTTTCAAACAGCATCACATTTTTTGAATCCAAAACATGTGTTACATTCTATGATTCACAAAATATAGGATAAAAAAAAAAAGAATTGAATTTCATGAAGTTTTGACCATGTTAAGGTGGTCAGACATACGTGTTTTTATATTTTTTAAAAGTTGTAATAAAAAAATCATAATTAATTATTTACTTGGAAAAAAATTACAAAAAAATATGCATCACATCAGGACATGAGTCCCCTACTTATATCTAAAATATTATAAAAAAATATTATCATTTTATTGTGATTAGGGTGGTCAGATAGACACCTACTTTTTATTTTTTCCCTGAGATTTAAGTACTACTACATTGAAATTTGAAATTTTCACCAAATAGATTTTAAAAAATAAAAAATAAACCTAATAGTTTAGAAACTACATTCAATTTTCTACAGATTCTATTCTTACATATTTTTTAAATAATATAGATAACTTATTCAAATTTTTACGTCAAGTTGCCTAACTCTGATTTTCTGAATTTTATTGCCACTTAAGGGCCTGTTTTTTCCATGATGATCCTGCACATACCCCTAAGCTCATTTTTACATCTCTTCACAAGAACTCTTGCACTCAAGATTCCCAAGCAAGCAATCAAGCACAAGGCATCACAAGCAACCTCCATTAGAGTTGATTCTTGCATGTTGCAAACATCTTCAACAAAGGATTTGGTAAGTGTTTGCATTGGCTTTGTCATTCAATCGTCTTTCCTTTCTTATTTCATTTCATCATTTGGGTTTGACTAAGGCAAACCCTTATTCTCTAACCCTAATCTTTGTCTCCTCTTTGCATGTGTGTTTTGTAGGTTTTTGTATGTAGATTTGTCAAGGAGAAAGGTGTTAGAAAGGTGTCCTCAACCCATCAAAAGAATTCAAGTCAACAAAGCCCTAGTTGAAGCTTGGAGATCTCTCTTGGCCCATTTTTTGTAGAATCTAAACTAGACACTTGTGGGGATATGGAATGCAGACCAAAGGCTCCAATATCCACTTTCAAGTTTTCAGAAACTCAGAAGAGGACTAGGTCACCCACAATGTTGATCTAGTCCCTTTGAGCCTATCTTTCAGGTATTTTAACATTTCTGGGTACCAATTTGACAGAAACCCACTCCGACAGATTTTCCTGACAGGAGGACTAGGTCACCTAACTTGGCATAAGTGTCCCTGTGAATATTTCTGATAGATTCCAGAGCATTCTAGGGCCTCTCATCTGAAAATTTATATTTCCATGTGCACAAGCTCTTAACCTTCCAATTTAATTTTTGTTTTGCATACATTTAGGGCATGGGTATGTGCAGGATCATCATGGAAAAACCAAGCCCTTAAGTGGCAATAAAATTCAGAAAATAAGAGTTAGGCAACTTCATGTAAAAATTTGAATAAGTTATCTATATTATTTCAAAAATATGTAAGAATAGAATTTGTAGAAAATTGAATGTAGTTTCTAAACTACTAGGTTTTTTTTTAAATCTATATGGTAAAAATTTGAAATTTCAATGCAGTAGTACTTAAATTTTAGGGAAAAAATAAGAAGTAGATGTATGTCTGACAACCCTAACCACAATAAAATAATAATATTTTTTAATAATATTTTAGATATAAGTAGGGGGCTCATGTCTCGATGTGATGCATATTTTTTTGTAATTTTTTTCAAAGTAAATAATTAATTATGATTTTTTTAGTGCAAATTTTAAAAAATATAAAAACACGTATGCCTAACCACCTTAACTTGGTCAAAACTTCATGAAATCATTTTTTTATTTTTATCCTATATTATGTGAAGCATAGAATGTGACGCATGTTTCGGATTCAAAAAATGTGATACCGTTTGAAAGTTATAGATGATTTTCTATCAACCTATCAATCAAGACTTTAGTCGTAATTCAAATAGAAAATGAATAATAATTATTTATTAAATTCAAAGTAAAGAATAAATTATATTGGTGGAAAGCTGAGAATCTTCTTTAAAAACCCTTTTTGTTTCATCAATTTTGGGTAAAAAAAAAGTCGTCAGCCACATGGGCCATCATATCACTTAGATATCGCCACTTTTTGGCCCATTATGATCCTGCACATACCCACATATAGTTTAGGTTAGTTTGCATTATTTTACATTTTCTTTCTTTACATTTCTTAATTAGTATTAGTTTCATCCAACCACACTCAGCACACAACCCTACATCAACCCAACTCCTTATCTTTGAATGAACCTCACCCAAAAGCATATCACTAGCGGAAGGAGTGCCATTCCTACCCCAAGTGCTCCTAGGGTGAAAAACCCTAAGGGCCTAGTAAAGGGAATACTCTTTCCCTTGTTTGCATACATTTTTGGTGGTTCACACTCAAAAATGTTTCAGGTCAAAAGAAAGAAATGTTCACATTTAGGGTGTATGTTTCAGGTTTTAACTTTCTAATTTTTCATTTCATCTTAGGAAAGGGCTTGTATTGCATTAGGATTTTGTATTGTTTGCATCCTAGGGTTTGTCAAAAAGTGCAATAGTGAAAATTTCACGTTACCTTGCACTTTTTCATATATAATTTCATTGAAAATCTCTAATATTAGATTGGCATCTTAGGATTGCATCATACAACATGAAACACATCCAAAACCACTCAGAAAGCTAGGAAATTTTGAAAAAATCCCTATTGGGACTAGATCACGATTTTCGGTGACATAGTCCCAATTTAGATTTTTAACTGCTTGTTACAACATTAGAAACCTTATTTTTGTGCTTCCTAGACCTCTTAGTACCATATACTATAAGTCTGGAAAGTTATGAGAACATAGGTTTTATGCTTTTAACTCAAAATCATCAATTTAGGGTGGTCATTTTTTATATACCTTCATCATTAGATCAGAAAAATGCTTACATTTCTGAAAATGTGCTTAACATTGATAAAAATTACTTTTTACTTTTTCTTATACAATGTTTAAATTCATAAAATTCTACATAATTTTGCTAAAAGTACTCTTCATTATTTCATATACATTGTTTACATTCCTCAAACTTAGCATACATTGGATAAAAGTGTTATGTGTATTTGTATCCACATTGTTCATATTGTTGAAATGGTGCATGAAATGGTTACATACATCTTTGTCATTTTTTTCAAACAATGCTAGTATCATACAAATCTAGATACGCTAAGAAACCTTCCCTCCCCCCTCCCTATGAGAGCATTTTAGTGATAGAGAATAAAACCTTGGACATTCTGAACAATCATCATAGTTCTTCCCCTAATCTCTCTCCTCTTGGTGATGTAAAGATTTTGTTGTCAGAAGAATCAATTAATGAGAGTTCCAAGAATCCTAGTTGTTTCTCTCCTCTTACCTCTCCTATTAAACAAGACAACACCACCATAAGAGATCATGACCTTAACCTTTATCCTTCCCCTAAATCTCTCCTAGTTGTGAAGACGATACTTTGTTGATAGAAGATACAATTAATGAAAGTCATGAGTTTCTTAGTTGTCCCCCTTCTCCTAGGGAACCCCTTATTAAACAATAAAATTCCACCAATGATCATTACCCTTCTTGCAATGAATTTATTTTAGGAGAACCAACCTTTGAATGTGAAGAACATTTAATTTTTAGTTCTCCTTAAAATATCCTCCGAAGGAGACTATCGTGGTGCAAGAATGTGTGAACCTTGAAACTTATTCTTCAAACACTAAACCTTCCCTAGGAGAAGATAATCAAACTCCATTAGAATCCCCTTAACCAATAACTCATACAAATAAAGATAATATTCTTGAGGTTATGATGACACAAGTGGGGTCTCCTTTAATTAATGAGCCTCCTAAGTTTCCTCCCACTAGTTAATCACATAAAAAAATAAGAGATATCTTGAAATCCATGATGCACTCTACTCATAACAATTTTGTGAAGCCACTAAGTTGTAACTTAGTTACTCAAACATCTAGAGGATCACACACCACTCTTATGCCATTTCCCTTTTCTCACCTTAGAGTCCCTCATGTTGAGGACCTTAAAAAGGCTCCTACTAATATATATGTATGGGAACTTATTCAACTTTCACCTGTATAGTCATATTTCTATTTCACAAAATGGCACAAATATAGATGCATGAGATTCAATCTTACATAAAATTCAACAATCTCAAACCCTCCTCTCGTCCCATGCAAGTAACCCAATCCAAAATCACTTTCTATACACATGAATTACCCTCACTTGAGATTCAAAACACAAATGATCCCTTGATGATAAAGGTGATCATTAATGAAACTCTAGTTAGGCACACTCTCATTGAAAATGGAGCAGACATTAATATTTGTAACATGGACCTCCTAAACACACTTGGCATGGACAAAAATATCATTCAACTTAATGATGTCTATATTCGTGGCTTCGACAATGTTAATAGGCAAACCCTAGGGATGATCACATTACCTATCAATATCAGACTAGTAGTGTTGCCTACTATCCATATCAAGCAAGGACCCCTTCTATACAATCTTATCCTAGGGATACCATGGATTCATGCTATGAAAGGAGTCCCATCTACCCTTCACCGTACAATGAAATTTAAATATAGTAACCAGGTATATACAGTTGATGCAGATGCACAAAGCTATGAATCAGCTAATCACAAAAATTCCAACTCCCCTAATCCTTCCATTTCTAGATCCAACCTTATAAAATTTGATGCTATTCCATCACCTACAACAAAACTCTTTTGTGATCATTGGGGTTCGTTATATTCTACACCTCCATCCAATACAAACTCCAAAATCTCACCCTCTTGGTCCAAAGAGTCATATACAAACAATTCATTTTCAGATGCAAGTTCTAATAATGATTGGGGTCTTATGCCTCCCTTTAAAGGAGAATGCAAAACCTCACAACCTACACCAAAACCATCCTATTTATTCTATGCTCAACTTGGTTCTACATCAACAACATTATCCCATGATGGTGATGGGGGCTATATAACTCACATCCCTCATGAAGGAGCAACACATAACACTCAAAAGGATTTGTGTTCTTATACAACAACCAACCCTTCTCGAAACAACACAACTGCTTCATCTAACTTGGAATACTGTTATGGTATCGGCCACCATCTCCTTCCTACACATGGATGCAATGAACACATGATGTAAACTGACATACCATACTCTTTCAATAAATATTTATGGTTACCTCCCTTCTCTCCATTTCCTTCAAACAATAAACTTCAACCATCTCATGGAGCTTGGTTCCCTCCCTTCTATGGGGGCACCTAATTCTTCTCCCTAATGCATACCTTCATCCTTTCGGCTCACCTTTACCCTGCACTAAGTGGGGGCAAGGCATTTGTTAGTTGTGTCCTTTTATGTCACTTGTTGTTGCCTCTTTTCACTAGACGTTAACCTCTCATGAACATTTACAAGAGCAAGCTTGGGATTTGGATGGCACATCTTAAGTTGGCTCACATGTGACATACATATCCCCTCTTGTCTTCTTCTACTTTAAAGCAATTTCTCACAGAACGGTGTGTAGCAATTCCTTTAAAGTGGGGGCATACACTGGCACTATTTATTTTTACATTTTCCTTTGTCCTTGGTTCCTAGTGCAGCCTTGCCACTTCATATGATGTGTTTCTCACTTTGTGGATGACACTGGGTGTAATGTCCTTCATAAATGTGACTTATCTTAGCATATTGCATTCCTCTTAGCGGCCTAATGTGATGCACTCCATCCCTTAAGTTGTGAATTCCCTATTCTTTGATTGGTCCTCTCTTGGAGACATTACACACAATGTTCCCTAAGTCAAAGACCTCATATGAACTAAACAAGACTCCTTTGAACATCCCTTTTGCATTATACCTTTTTGGATTTTATATTTTGCACCTTTTTGCATTTTATGTTTTGCACCTTTTTGCATTGTACATACATGGCCACCTTACATAACACAACTTGCACGAATGTGGTATCATCTTGCACTTGTTCATGAGTTCTAAGCATTCAAGGCTTTTCTTGTCTCATGAGTGAAACCATTTTATTTTGTGGCACCTTATCAAAGTTATCAGGAGGTATAAATTTGGTATGGTTGAGCGGGACCAACCATGTGTATGTATCTCACCACCTTTTGGCATTCTCACTCAGTGGACAACCAAAAGTCTCATCGGCCCAAAGTGAGTGCATCCTTTCTTTTCAGACAAACAACCTAGATCTGATCCACAACTAGCTGGACAAACGATCAAAGCTTGATCCAACCTCTTCTCTCTCCCCACTCTTTCACTCCTTGTGTGATATTTTATACTTATGATTGATTTGCCATGGGATCTTGATCTTGGGGGCTTGATCATCCCTCTTGATCATAGTCATCCCAACTTACTAGCATGATTACATTAGATCCTGCTTGGAATGCATGATTCAACTACTTTAGTGTGAGTTTGAAGTAAGTTCATACTCTCACTAAAGTGGGGACTAAATGTGTCACCAAAAAGTGTAGTCTTTGGCACTTTTTCACTCATTTTGGCCTTTTCCCTTGGATTTTTGCCTTGTTTTCCCTTGATTAAGTCTTGTAACCTTGCAATTCAACAATAACCTAACGGTGTTTTACTAAGGTGTTGTGAAGTGTTGTATCAAATTTCCTCTTTTCTAAGACCCTCTCAACACAATTCACCTAAACAACACCCTCTTACATCTTTCTAAGCCTTGTGACAAAGTGTTGTAAAGTGTTGTAATGCATTTTCACACTTTCCTAAGCTTATCACCCCTAATTTAACCCTTTTCTTATGCTAATTTGTCCCCTTAATGTACTTTTAGTCTCGACTTAAGTGTGATTTTCGGGAGGCAAAGCTGATAAACTTCATTAAACATTATTTAATTCCTGACCACCACTTGAAATTTCCCAAGTGGACTAGGTCGCCACCTTGGGCGGGCGACCTAGTCCCTTTTGGCATAAATTTCAAAATTAAAATAAAATCTAATGGGAATCTCGCCTCCTAAACCCTAGTGTCAGCCTATCATGTTGCATTTCAGGAAAATTAGGGATTTTCATGTACAAATAAGTGTTTTCACCTTCATTTCTCTCTCTCCCAAGCTCATTTTTACATCTCTTCACAAGCACTCTTACACTCAAGTTTCCCAAGCAAGCAATCGAGCACAAGGCATCACAAGAAACCTCCATTGGAGTTGATTCTTGCATGTTGTAGACATCTTCAACAAAGGATTTGGTAAGTGTTTGCATTGGCTTTTTCATTCAATCATCTTTCCTTTCTTATTTCATTTCATCATTTGGGTTTGATTACTAAAATGGGTTTGACTAAGGAAACCCCCTATTCTCTAACCCTAATCTTTGTCTCCTCTTTGCATGTGTGTTTTTCAAGTTTTTGTATGTAAATTTTTCAAGGAGAAAGGTGTTAGAAATTTTTCCTCAACCCATCAAAATCATTCAAGTCAACAAAGCCCTAGTTGAAGCTTGGAGACCTCTCTCAGCCCATTTTCTATAGAATCTAAACCAAACACCTATGGGGATCTGGATTGCAGATCAAAGGCTCCAATATCCACTTTCAGGATCCCAGAAACTCAAAACAGGACTAGGTCACGCATAATGACAACCTAGTCCCTTTGAGCCTGTCTTTCATGGATTTTAACATTTTTGGGTACCCATTTGACAGAAACCCACTCTGGCAGATTTTCCCGACAGGAGGACTAGGTCACCTAACTTGGTGTAAGTGTCCCTATGAAAATTTTTGATAGATTCCAAAGCATTCTAGGGCCTCACATCTGCAACATTACATTTCCAGGTGACAAGATCTTAACCTTCCAGTTTGCCTTTTGTTTTGCATACATTTAGGGAATATAGTTTAGGTTAGTTTGCATTAGTTTACATTTTCTTTCTTTACATTTCTTAATTAGTATTAGTTTCATCCAACCACAGTCAACACACAACCCTACATCAACCCAATCCCTTATCTTTGAACGAACCTCACCCAAAATCACATCACTAGCGGAAAGAGAGGCATTCCTACCCCAAGTGCTCCTAGGGTGAAAAACCCTAAGGGCCTAGTAAATGGAATCATCTTTCCCTTATTTGTATATGTTTTTGGTGGTTCAGAAACCACGAGCTCATTGTTCTGTAAATTTTTTGTGGGAACAAAAAAAAAAATCCTCTAACCTTACCTATGGTATCGCAAACTAAATCAATTTTTTGATCTACTTGCTTGTAGTCCTCCTTCACGTCATTTTTTCCCTTTTTTATCTCTCTTCCTTTGCATGGATTTTTTCTCTTTTCATCTCTTCCTTCTTGATGCAAGAGGTTTTAAAATTTTGTTCTTGGTTCAGTGGTCGGCACTATAGTTGACAACACAAAGTGCACCTAATTTAGCGCCGCATTTCAGCCAAAAAATGTAATCTATTTGGGATGCAAAAGGCGGTGCAGAGTGCACCTAATTTATCACATAGTAGTGAAAAATGATGTATTTTTCTTGGAAGGTTATAAATAAATTGATCCTAAATGACTTCATCTTCATATGTTCCAAGGGAGAAATCATGGTTCCCTATTTTACCTATTCCTTATCCCATGTCAATTTGTGGGTGCAAAACTAATATAGGTTAGATATGTGAACTCAGAAATAACCCCTATACAACAAGATGAGTCAAATAAAGTGTGAAATATATGTCAAATATATGTCTAAAGTGAGGTTTTGTGTTGGATATCATATTCATTTTAATGATATAATTGGTGTACTAAACATTATTTACTATGTTGTGTATTATAGGGGCAAGATGAGGCCATGGCAATAGATCATGTCATGTCAAATGAGGACACAACGGCTGAAGTGGGACATCAGGTACTCAAATTTTGACTTAACTTATGAAAAAATGATTTGATGGCATTTTGTGATACGTCCATCTTTTTTCAGAGTATTATTGAAATTTATAATGTGTTATCCAATCTTGACATAAATTAATGCATGTTGTTGATTATTTTAGATGGATATTGGAGCAAATGTAAATCCTGAGCGTTCAACTAGAAAAAGAGGAAGATATGTACGTGGACGTGGACCTAAAACTGTTAAATCATGTAGAAAATAGTGGGTGTTCGAGGATATCACAATGGATCTTGTAGAAACAACAAATTATTGCACTGAACAAGAGGTTGGTCAAGAATATAGTACATGGGATGAATACTTTGAGAAAATATATGACTAAAGTGAGGTTTTGTGTTGAATAGCATATTCTTTGAAATGATATAATTTGCGTAGTGAACATTTTTTACTATGTTGTGTATTATAGGGGTGAGACAAGGCCATGGCAACAAATCATGTCATATCAAATGAGGACAGAACGGATGAACTGAGACATCAAGTACTCAAATTTTGACTTAACTTAGGAAAAAATAATTTGATGGCATTTTGTGATACATCCATCTTTTTTCACAGTATTATTGAAATTTATAATGTATTATCCAATCTTGACATGTAAATTAATGCATGTTGTTGATTATTTTAGATGGAGATTAGAGCAAATACAAAGTCTGAGCGTTCAACTAGCAAAAGAAGAAGATATGTACATGGACGTGGCCCTAACACTTTTCAATCATGTAGACGACAGTGGATGGAAGAGCATATGACAATGGATCTTCTGGACACAATAGATGATTGAACTGAAGAATAGGTTGGTCAGGACTATAGTACATGGGATGAATACTTTGAGAAAATTGTTGTTTGTGGATGTTTTGTATGTCGTGGAAAGAAACAATTCAAATGAGCAATTGTACAAAGACATTACATATATGATGAGCTTCGAGTTGGTAGTATTCCTCCTACAGTCGATTCAAATCCAATAGGAATTGTGGTAAAGAATTTTCTAATTTGATATAAATAACATGTATACTTCGTTTAAACATTGTTTTATATTATTTAAATAACTAATTATTTTCTCAATGGATACTTGCAGGATAAAGTTCTTGGTTTAAAGTTTCCTAGATCACCAACTTCCATCCTAGAGGTCAATGATCATTTATCAAATGATACATCTAACAAAACTATGTGCCAATATACTAGCTCAGAAGATGAGGAATTGATGAAAACAAGTCATAGAACAAGAACTGATTTAAAGATACATAATTTACTTAAAGACAGGGGGAAGTTGGACTACATACCCTATGAGAATGAATTTGATGGAGATGATGAATTTCCCCTGAGTTTGAGATCAATTTACAAAGATACATTTGATCGTCGACTGTATTGTGCTTGGCCTAGTGATCAACAACTACCTAGAGTGTACTAGGTGTTTCAATTTTGGGGATACAACTACATGATACGACCCTCCAATATTCATGGAGTGAATCTAGGCCTCTTTATTGTTCAAAATGTACATGTAGGATCTAAACATAGAAATAATTCAGAACAAACCATTAGGAGATTAATGCCATATTATGGTCCATCATATAACAGTGGTGAATGGAGAAGGCTAGCAAAATATAAGCCTATCATGTTAGCATATGGTATAAATTTTAATATGTATACACATCGTCTCCAATTGGAAAGTGGAAAATAAATTAATAGAGGTCATCTTATGTATATAGATGGACGTGCATACACACAAAAAATATTGCGGGATTTATAAATAGTAGTAAGGGAAGGGACCCAAATGTAAGACTGAATTGTCAATTTGTTGAGGTTATAAATGATAAATATGGAGATATATAAAGAGAGGTCGATATATTGATAATGGTTGAGGCTATTAAGGACCTTACCATTTTGGATGAGTTATTGATTGATTACCTCTTCTTAAAACACACTCTTGCGTGAAAGAAAAGGGAAGAATAAGGTCTCCCTAAGGATGTTCTTAAGGGCAGAAAACCAAAGAATAATAAATAAGTGTGGACTGATGTTTTATAACCTATGTTTTCAAAATTGTGTTTTATTTAAATTATTGTATGAAAATGTAGTCTATAAAATAATTTTCCATTATTCAATTGATGTATATATGTTCATAAAATTTATATTTCTATTTTTTAAGCCATATTTGATTATATTTCTTTAAAATCAATACATTTATGATTTATTCAATTATTTCCAAACATTAAATAATGCTTGTGTTTGTCCATAAGTAGAAGATGTTGATGGAACACATACTAATACCCAAGATCCAATTGGGTTATTAATATTTGAATGAGATGATCCAAACTATACCAGAGTGAAAAGAGCAAGATTGAAGAAAATGCTACCACTTGAGAAATTTGAAGAGCTGATGAGATTCGCATACACTGATGACATGCCACCTAGCCTTAATGATGATGATCATGGTAGTGAAAATGTAGTGCATGAAGAAGGATTGAATGAAATGCTTATATATTTCTTTGGGGATGGAAACAATGATGACAATAATGATCATACAATTGACAGTAACGATGATAGCAGGGGTAATTACCACCAACGTAATGTTGATGATAACAACCTGAAAGAATCCATCAAGCAAGCATCGAAGACACCCGTGTTCAAATCGGGTGCAAGTAGAACCTCAAAACTGGCATGCACATCAAGTCACTATTTGGTTGGTCAGAAAAAGGATTCTCTACCCTACTAAAGTGAGTTGAAATCTATTTATTACTTTGCATTGTCAATTGGTTTACATAATTCGTAAACATTCATCAACTTAGTTTATATTTTTTTAAGGGGATTTTAAAACCATATATTGTATATCAATAGTCCTCTAGTATAGATTGGCATATCAAACATGTTCATCATAATTCAAACATTCAATTTATTTAATCTCTAGCAATCTTACAGGGCACTAAAAACTAAAATATTCTCTGAAGAGAATGTGTTGCCATCAACTTGTAGAGAGGCGTCTTTGTTGTTGGTTGAGTTGGGGATTGAATATAAGAAAATTCATTCATGTAAAAATGATTGCATTTTATACAAATATGAATATCATAACAAGATAGAATTTCGTGTATGAAAAGAGAAGAGATGTACAAATGTAAAGGTCCTATAGTTCTAAAGAAGGTTTTACATCACATGCCAATTATACCTAGAGTTCAATGAATGTTTTGTTGCAAGTCACTTGCACATTTGATGGAAAACCATGCAAAGAACAAGAGTAAAGATGGATTCATGCAAATTCCGTCTGACTCCAAAGCAATGAAACACATAGAGGAAAACTAGCCAAGAAAATTCAAAGATGAACCTTGTAGTATCAGGTTTGGTCTTGCAATTGATGGAGTGTGCCCATTCTCTTTCCTGAGCTCCAATTATAGTGTTTGGATAGTCAAATTGATAGTATACAATATTCCCCCATGGATGATTGTTAGAAAGGAGCACCTTATGCTGACTCTCATTGTTCCAAGAAAACATCAAGTTAAAAACATGGATGTTTATCTTGTGCCTTTTATTGATAAGATGCAACTATTATGGAAAGGCATAAGAATGTATGAAACTTCATGTCCTCCATCAAATAGGTCCTTTATGTTGTATGGTGTGCTATGTTGGACTATTCATGATTTCCCAGGACTTGATGTTTGTTCTAGTAAGATAAAATATTTACATATTTACACTCATAATTTATTTTCATCCCAACTTTCATACTTATTTTTATACTATTTTTTTGATCTTATTAACATTAATTTTTGAGTTGTAGGGCTTCAAAAAAAGGGGATATTTGCATGTCCAAGATTTTTAGAACAATTTTAAGGGTGGTATTCTAAAGATCTATATAAATTTATTTACACAAAAAATAGGGTTTTTCTACCACTAGATCATAGGTTTAGAAATCGCCTGAAGAATCAATTTGATGGAAAAGTTGAAAATAGAGGCCCTCCCATGATTATGGTTCCAAGTGATTGGCTTAAGAAGTATGAAGATGCTAAATCGAAAGCTTGGGAGGATTTTTTTATCGGGGTGATTCAATTCAAGAACCAGAACAAGTTCTAGTTAATATTCCAGAAGGAATGAAAAGGAAATCCATATTTTATGAGCTCCCTTACTGGAAGGATCTATTAATATCTCACCTATTAGATCCTATGCACATCTTCAAAAATATCCCAGAATCTATATTTCGACATATATCAGGCAAAGAGAAGGACACCTTGTCTTCGAGGAGAGATATTGGTCTTTCGTGTACCAAAATTGATAGAAAACATTTGTGGCCAAACAAGGAAAATGAAACATATGCAGAAGCTCCATGGATTTTGAAAAAAAAGAGCTAGACCAACTAAAAAATGTCATGTGTTCAATAAAGACACCTACTGGTTATGGGTCATCATTGGCTAAAGATTTTATAGTTGATGGACATATCACGGGATTAAAAACACATGATTCTCATAATTTTATGAAGGCATTATATATCATCATTTAACATTTATTGGTAACATTGATTAAGTACTAAATATATTTTTATTTTTTTGTGTGAGAAAAAATTACTAATGACCTTTTCATAAATGTGTTTGATAGAATATCATGCCATTGGCAATTAGGGGGGATTCATGTCTTACAGTTAACTTAAGGAATGCCATAAGTCAATTTTTCGGCATTTACAAGGTATGTGCTTATATGAAATGGTCATGTGTGAGAGACATAGAGATATTATATTGCATTTTAATTTTTGACTAAAGGTTCATACTAATTTACTATTCTTATATTAGGTGGGTGACCTCTAAAGAGATTCACGAATGTGAAATGCCAAAGTGGAAGAAGGAAAATGTAGAAATTATATGTATATTTGAGAATGAGCTCCCTACAAGTTTCATGGACCTACAAGTCCATTTACTTATACACCTAGTCGATGGCATTGAATTGGTGGGTGTTGTATCAACGAGGTGGATGTTTTTCTTTGAGAGGTATATGAAAACTCTTAAAAGATAGGTTTGAAAAAAGGCACATCCAAAGGGTTACATGGCTGAAGGGTATGTATTGAATGAAGCATTTTTCTTCTTGTGTGAATTCCTTGGTAAGGATTTTAAAGACGGGCCATGCATCTGGGATGAAGAATGAGCATCAAATATTATTGATGGAGAAAAACCACAATCTAATGGTGTTGAAGTACAAATTGATAAGTAAATTCATGATTAGTGTGGTTGTTTTTCTTGCAATCATTAATTTACTCTGTAATTTATTTTTCAAATTAACAGCATGACATTTGGATTTTGAAATAAACATGTTGACATGTAATAGGTGTAAACGAAATTTCTATACTCGACAAGTTCATTCTATACCACATGGACTTTATGAACAAATGGATTGATTTGTATGATAAAAAGAGAGAAGTGTTAGAAGCAAGGTTACAGTTTAAGAGATCAAACCCAAAGAATACTCCACTTCCCATTGATCTACTTGGGAAATGGGGCAAAGATTGCACACTAGAATGGGCTACTAAACAAATTCAAAATCAAATAGAAGATGTAGGTATAGATTCAGACATAACAAAAGATGAAATCAACATGTCTAGAGGATGTGGAAGAAAGGTACATTTGGAATTTTACAAAATTTTGTTTCCTTATAGTTTTGACACTATTAACTATTTTAATATTCGTCATTATATTTGTTTTCACTGAAATAAATGGTCTTTCATAGGTGAGGAAATATCCAGCAATGTGGGCATATGGTCAACATTATCATGTAAAGTGTATATGTAAAGAGACAATCCTTCAATTGTGGCATCATGGTTGACTTCAAGAAATCCATTCGATCAAGCTCAAAAGATAAGAATATAATTGAAGGAAATCTAAAATATATTGGGAAAATACAAGAAATTATTGAGAAGGATTACCGCTCTTTTAAATGTTGTATTTTTAAGTGTAGATGGTACATGAAGCAATTGGGAGGACACAAAGACATGATACCCATAGTGGATTGTTTTCTATAGATTCATCATGTTTCCTATCAGAGAATAAGGAGCCTTATAATCTACCAGTTCATTGTGAGCAAGTATTTCTTTAACTCACAAAAAGTGGTAGTGATAATTAATCTATTAATTCATAGTTTATTGTGAATATATACATGTGTTTATTAATCAGTAAAATTGCTATAACATGTGTCTAATATATGTATTTTGTTCATGTGCAAGTATTTTTCTATCAAGATATTTTGGACCCGAAATGGATATTTGTCATACATTATGATCCAAGATTAAGGCATGTATTTGACGATGCATTAGTGGATACTAAGAAAAACAATTATGGCCAACAAAATGAGAGAGAGGGATTAGAGAAAATCAAATAAATTGACATCCATGATGATGTTGAAGATGGTTATGTTCAGCAACAAGAAGACAACAATCCAAAGTTAGATGATGTTATGGAAGACAACAATATGGATGGTATAAAAATGATGATCCAAATACATTTGGTAACAATATAGATGATCTACAGTCAAATTTCAATGATGATGAAGATGATGCAGTTCAAGATGAGGATGATGATAATATTAATTACTTGAAATAATATATGAACATTGATAATGATACACTCGATGACATTGTAGCAGACAATAATGTTAATGACCAAGACTTCTAAATTTTCAAAATTATTTGCAATCAATGTTTAAAAAAGGACGATTCTTATGGCCTAAAATTTGAAATGCTTCAATAATATTATTTGTGTCAATACAAATTACCTATTGCAATATCCTTAAATTGTTCAATCTTTGGTATGAATTGTTGGTAGAAAAAATAGGATTACTTGAATGCTTCTTCCATTCATTTTGTATCAACATATTTTCATGAAGACACAAAATTTAATAGAATATTAATGCACGTAACTCACAATTATTTAAATAAACAACTTTGTTAACTTTATTATTTTTTAAATAGTTTCCATTTTTTTATGTTGAACATGTAACAAGGCAAAATAAGCTCAAATTTTCAAAAAACTTAGCAGCTCTACCAACATCCACAATAAATGTTTTACTGTATCAGCATATCCATTCACATAAGCACAGTATTGAGGCTCAATAACTAATATTCATTCAACTATAAGAAGAAATAAGTATTCAAACATAAGAAAAATATAGAATGATAACACATACATGGAGAATCTCTGATAATAAGATGTTATCCATTATATTGCTTCAATTGATATTACAGTGCTCTTCTTTAATAATCCCAGTGTTATCCCCTTGAGTTATTGTGGAAGTATGAAAGGAATTTTAATTCTTAAGTTGATGGAAACCAATCAAAAAAAATTCTCTAAAAGGACTTTTAATCCTTAATAGAAGTCAATAAAGTAAATTATTTGAAAGGACTTTAATTCACACCTAACTAGAAACCAATCAAACCATCCACATAGTAACAAAAAATGTACCTTGATAAATCTTGCAGACTTAAATAACTTGAAAAGATAACTTTGGAGACAACAAAGCAATAAATAAGCATGAAAATTTGACACAACAATTGAACACTAAAAATGGATTACGAATTATAATCAGTCATCTCCATTATATTGCCTTTTAAATAATATGCATTATAACAAATAGTTATGATGTTTGATGACAAATAGTTAATTAACATAAATGAAAACATAACACTTCAGCACATGAATGCATTGATTTGTTAATCTTCCAAAAGGTGACCATGACCACTTAAGATATGTTCAAGGCTCCTACTCCATGATAATGCACCACCTACAGAATGTATCTTCCTTATGATGTCGGCTGGTCTTTAAGCTCCAATGATTGCCCCTATATATTTTTTGTATCTCTGGTTTGGCTAATGAACAAGTTGATGGCAAAGATATGACGAGTGTATTCCTCCTTAGCATAAGTTTCCACGTTGGAAATTTCACCCTTCATATCATATTCCACATACATTATCTTTTCAAGTTTTTTATGTGTATTTTGTAACACCATCTCTTTGTTGTTTATTTCTTGCAATGCAATATGTAGATACATGGCAAGCTCATCCTTCCAATCATCTTTCTCCCTAGGATTGTCAAGGCTATCATGGACTACAGGATGAAAATAAAAATAGTCAAGGTCCTCTTTGAGCCTATTGTCGTACTTGTTGTGTGATTCCACCAGCTTATTGTATGTCTACAATGTCTCACCTTTCATGGCTTTCTCATTTTGGAGCTCCTCCCTTTTGTCAATCATCTGTCTTTGCAATATTTCATTCTCCACACATGTTGAGTGTGTTTCTTTAAACAATTTCCAATATTCATCAACACAATCCATCATCATGTTGAATCTTTCTTTGATTATCTCAGTCACAACATTATATTTAGTGGTTTTTATTCATGTTTCCAACTCCTTGCATTTCTCTTGAGACTTCTGATGAAATTGTTTCTAGTAAGATACATCTACTAATGCATCCAATATTCTTTTGTCACTCTCTAACCATGGGGAATATAATTCTGATCTAGAAGAGGAAGATGTTTTATCTCTGTGACTAGCTACCTCCTTCCTTAATTTATCATTTTCTTTTACTAGTTTTTCAATTTGTGTCTTACTGAATTTTCCAACATTTATGTTTAGCTCAGTTTTTTCAATGGGGTTAGTGTCTGCTACCCTGTGGACAAAAATATTTCCAAACACTTGGTTTGGATTACTGATGAGAGCGGTCCTTTTATCTTGAGGATACACTTCCCAAATTAGAAGGGTGCCTTCATTTGGGTTGTACCCTGATCCTGAGTACATTTTATCACTTGCCTCTTCCATTAGATGCATTGTTTGGTCTCCTCTTTTCCTAAAACTATCGAACACTATTGCAAATTTGATATCCCATCTTGGTAAGAGTAGTACCCCAGCCTCTTGAAGTAATTATTTTCCCCTTTCGGAGGTGATAGATTCTAACTCTTTGTCTATTTCTTTTCTCAACTCTTCCAAGGCAGTTGCCTCCTTCTCAGGAGTGATATCCTTCATCCTTTGTCTTAGCATTCTTCCTTTATGCTGATAAAAAAATAATTTAAATTCAAAAGTCTTGACCAAATCGTTGTCAAAAATAAATAATTGTGTGGCCTTGACTCTCACGTCATCAGAGAGTTCATCTGATGCTTCAAAATTGACAATGTTTCATTCTAGAGGTAGCTCATATTCTTTAACTACATGGGAACTTATCTGTTCAACCTCATCATCCTCCTCATCACTCTCTTCTTCATCTTCTTCACTCATGGTTGTATCTACAAAGAAGTTCATTTCTAGAGTGGGCTATGAGCGTATGTAATCAAGAGGCTCTATGTCCTCAGCCTGCATTCCTAAATAAGTTTTCTGAGGTGCTTCAAATACATCTAGGGGTACATATTTTATTAGCTCATCCACATGAGTGATGAGCTATGCAATTCTTTCCAGAGGATCATGTACTTCATTAAATGCCCCTGAATAGGATGGGACATTTCCTTTCTTCCAGGTTTCAGCAAGCACAACTTTGTTATATGCAGTCATCCTGTCTTTTGTTGAGGCCTCATCATAATTTCTTATTACATCATCAACAGAGAATTGGTGTTCATACCCTAATATTCCTTGTGACAATTTTTCCTTGTGAATAAAACCCTCTATATCAAAATTATTTCTTTCATTACCAACGGTAAATTGTATTTTGCAAATTTTATATCAATTTCTTCATACCCTTCACTGGTGACTACTGTAAAATCTCCAAAGCACAAAGTGATAGGCATGATAGACTGCTTACTATATCTCTTAAGATGTTTTGCATCAGATTTAGCCAATTGTCTCACAATTTCCAAATAGGTTGTTTTGTTTGGAACTATTTTTGGCAATAGATTTGGGGCTCCTTCAAACCCATAGACTCTAATC